>CM060930.1:136765956-138015956 GCA_030765085.1 Allium cepa
TTTCTCCTCGTCAAACAGTTTGGAATGTTTTGAAGGAGGAGGAGAAGGCACAGGGGTTGGCCAATCTTTGAAAGGTGGTGTAGGACCACAAAACCATTGAAGAACCTCTTTTAGAACGGATAATGTAGTTGAAAGCGATGCTTCAAATGTGGCTAGGCGAGAAGCAAAAGATGTTTCAAAACTATCAATATGCTTATCCAATAATTTCTGATTTTGAGACAAAATAAGTTGATTTTGGAGAGTTAAGTAGCAAACACTTTCATTTTGATTTGCCTCAATACGAGTTTTCAAAGTATCGTTTTAAGACGTATAATCAAAAGGTGCAGAAGGAGGAGGAGTATTCTCGCGATGTTGCTCTACCTCTTGTGATGGTTCAGGTTATGTTTGAGGTGGAGGCCTAGTTTGTCCGGCTTGATGACATTACGTCCACTCTTCAAATGATATAAAATCCGAAGGAATTTTTGGTAAATGCATTAGAGAGAGAAATTTTGTGGATGCATATTTCGGAGAAATCTCTTCAAAAGTGGATAAATATGAGGGGATATTGTGAGCTCTTAGAAGTATCGTGATGTATGTAGGATAGATGATGGATGGGCATGATCGAGTCCAAAAATGTTTGAGCTCGTCAAATATAAATTTTGCTCAACTAACCCTTGTTCCACTGAATATAGCATATATGGCCTTGTGCTCTAATTCCGTGATTTGCTCATGACTACTAAGGCGAGGAATGATAGTGTTGATAATCATTCTAATGAGAAGTCTCGCCTTAGGTCTTAAGTATTTAGATGCAAATCTAGGCATTTCATCTTTCCATATTTGATGTGTGATATTATCTCTCGGTTTGAGACGCATATCTGGAATATTATATAAATCTTCTCCGTTGTCGGAACATCCGAGAATTTGGTCTATGATCCCTGGAGTAAGTCTAATTGTGTTGTCGTAAACACTTCACCATAGCTAATTTCAACGTTGTCGGTGTTCCAAACTGTTGTGCTATCTAAATTAGCATAGAAAAGAAATATGGCTAGCCGATCGATTTGGATGTTGTTGGGATTAAATGATATTAATGTTTCTAATCCAGCAATTTCGTACATTTCTTCTAAATCATACATTGAGAACTTTAGCAAATTATTAAATGGACCTATATAGAGTTTCTTCTTTTGAATATCGTTGCATCTCTTGAATGAATGTGGTACACGATTCATCCATAGCTCAATTTGATTGTCAGAGCAAACTTGCGGTTTGGATGAAGATGCTTGGTGTTGCTTTCGCTTAGAGATATTAGGGTTTTTTGTTTTAGGAGCCACGTAATTCGAGCAATTTTGGAAGAGAAAGTGATTTTGAGATATAGGGAATCGACTTTGTAGTAGAAATGAATTAAAATGTAAGTGAGAAAAGTAAAAAAAATAGACGTTATCAGGGTACTTAAGAGCATCGATTAAATTTTAGATGTCTGGAAGGTGAATCAGATGTCTGATTTAACCTATTTTGAAGATAGTAAATAGAATCAGACGTCTGGTTGTTGGTGGCAGACGTCTGGAATTGATTGATTTGTAAATTTTGAAAGGAAGAGAGAATTATCAGACGTCTGAAATAGGCCGAAGTATAATTTTTGTAGGACAAATAGTTTTCTCTGACGTCCAATTGAAAGTCTACAGGGTGGATCGTGTAGTGTATATGCAAGTATATGTGATAAAATGTATGATGTAACTAAAACAATATTAATCTAAGTAAATATAGAATAAGCACACCATGATTTTATACTGGTTCAGACCTCCCGTCCTACGTCCAGTCCCGAAGCTCCCCTTCGAAATTCGACTATCAAACACCCTTGCTTCGCACGGAGGAATAGGCTTGGTTACAATAAGTTGTTCCTGTCAAATGTGTGTTCTAGTATAACAGGGATGTTGACTAATTAGTACAATTGCTTCCAATATATATCTAGAGAGTATTGTCTATGATAACTGAATATATGGAAGAGCGAATACAAGCATAGATTGCTAGAGTGCAGAGATCAAGAATATGATAGAGTATGTAATTAGAGAGGGTAAGTAAGTAAAGTAATTTTTTCTCTTGATTCTTGATGCTATATATAGTTGTAGAGAGGTATCTTGAGTAGTTTCATCCATTAACGAGTGATGTACAATTGCTTCTGTTGATGATAAAGAGTTGTAGCGAAGAGAAGCAGAGATGTCCATTCGAATATGGTAGTTGCAATTGTTATTTGAAATCCGAGTTTGAAATCGGACGTCTGGAATATGTTTCAGACGTCTAATACTATATACATTTTTGAATATAGTAGTAGATCAGACGTCTGAGTGCAATTGTCAGACGTCTAGTTCAGCCCGTCTGTTGTTCCAAAGAACTTTTTCAGATGTCTGGCTTGTGCATCCATATGTCTGATATTATGCATATGAGTTTTTATACTAATTTTCTTATGCTTCTTTGTTCCTATCGACTTATAGTCTCTTGTAGTTTCCTTGAGCCTTATTCTTATCTTTCTAGTGATGTTGTTCTAGCAAGTACCTATACATATAAATATATATGCATATTTGATTTCTATTGTATAGTTGTTGTCATCGAAACTGTAGATTTGATTTCCTAACATGAAATTCTCTACCGAAATATGGAGTTGGAGTTGTTCATGAAGACCAGGCTGCTGGATGGGCCTATTATGTTGTTGAGCCGCGGAGGAGCGGCGAAAAGAAAGGGGAAAAGGCATAGAGGAATCTCTCTGCATCCACTTTGCAAATAGTTGACAGTTAATGCCTGGGCCTAGGCCTGGGCACCATGACCAATTCCCAAGAGATCTTGACCCAAGAGATACTGAAAGCAAGGATGAAGTCAAAGACAGTTAGGCTTCTCCGGCAGAGTTGACGATCAAGGTTCCGATCGATAATGATGATGATTCAAGAATGATAAAGATTGGATCTCAGCTAAGCCAATAGATGAAGGAGGAATTGGTTGAATTTCTCCAGGAAAACCTTGACATGTTTTCCTTGATGCACTCTGACATGTGTGGGATCTCGTCGGGCATTGCGAGCCACACATTGAATATTGACCGACGACATGTCCCGGTCAAGCAAAAAACACATAGTATGGATCCAAAGTGATCTACCCCTTAAAGGAAGAGGTAGATAAATTCAAGTCGAACGGATCTATCCAAGATACGCTATACCTAGAATGGGTGTCCAACCCTGTACTTGTTAGAAAACCTAATGGGAAATGGAAAACATGCATTGACTACTCAGATTTAAATAAAGCTTGCCCCAAAGACAGTTTTTCACTTCCCCAGATTGATCAACTTATAAACTCAATAGCCGGACATGAGCTCTTATCCTTCATGGATACATATTCTGGCTTCAATCAGATTCTCATGCACCTACTCGATCAGGAGCACACCAGCTTCATTGCCGATATGGGGCTTTACTGCTACAAAGTGATGCCATTTGGACTCAAAAATGTCAAGCAACTTACCAACGGCTAGTCAATCGAATGTTTGTTGACCATATCAGAAAAACTATGGAGGTATTATATGGACGATATGCTCGTAAAGTCACGACTCTCCACCAATCATATCAAATACCTAGAAACGATGTTCAACATCCTCCAAGAGTATAGAATGAAGATCAATCCATTGAAATTTCACTTTGGAGTCGCATTTGGAAAGTTCCTTGGATTCATGTTAATGCTCGAGGAATCGAAACCAATCCCGAGAAGATCTGGGCAATTAGAAATCTTGAGACTTCAAGGACTATAAAGCTAGTTCAGAGCCTCAATTAGAAGGTAGCAGCGGTGAGTAGGTTCATCTCAAAATCAACTGAAAAATGCATTCCCTTCTTCGATCTAATCATGAAAGGGAAACAGAACTTTGAATAGACTACAGAGTGTGAAGGCGGGTTCCGAGCACTTGTTGAACAACTATCCAAGCCACCTATTCTGATGGAGCCTATTGATCATGAGAGGTTGTACATATACTTGGCAGTGTTAGAAAACACAATCAGTGTTGCTTTGATTGTGGAGGAGGATCAGATACAATGGCCAGTCTATTACATTAGCAAACGGCTGACCGGAGAAGAGATAAATTATCTAAAGTTAAAGAAGTTAGATTACTGTCTTGTCATTGCCTCAAGGAAGGTTTGCCCTTATTTCAAGGCTCATCCGATCACTGTTTACACCGGCCAGCCGTTACGACAGATCCTTACGCGGCCTGAGACATCCGGTAGGTTGCTCAAGTGGAATATCGAGTTGAGTTGGTTCAACATCGCATACACACTGAGGCGAGCTATTCAAGGTTAGGTCCTAGCAAACTTCGTCGTCGAATTCACTATCCTAGCGGACTTGCCCGAAACTAATGAATCTCCCAAATATGTCTGGAAGCTGCATACATATGGTGCATCAAATGACCATTGCTCAGGCGCTGCTCGAGACTCCTGAGGGTCGATCTATATGCTATGCTTTGAAGTTCGATTTCCATGCAACCAACAATAAGGCCAATTACGAAGCCCTGCTCTTCGGACTCAGGCTTTCCAGAGATTTAAGAATTATTGCTGTGGTGATTTATTGCGATTCACAATTAGTCGTGTGCCAAGTTCGGGGGGAATACTAGGCCAAAGACTGGAGACTGGCTGCTTATCTTGCTCGGGTCCAGGAAGTATTGAATCTGTTTGATTATTATGTCATCTATTGCATACCCCGAGAATACAATCATAAGGCTGATTCCTTGGAAAAGTTATCCAGCACTGGTGACGCATAACAAATGGGGCTCGTTCCTGTTGAGACACTATCTTCCCCAAGTATTAATCAAAAGAAGACCGACTAGGTACATGAATTCATACCCGATAAGGAATCATGGATGACTCCATTCAGGAATTATCTCGAGTGTGGGGCCCTGCTAGAGCGCGGGAGTGACAAAAGAAATCTGAAAGGCTTCGCAGTTCACTATCCAGAATGAAGTCATGTATAGAAGAGGATACTTTGTTCCTTTACTCTGTTATGTCGCCCACGATGAAATCAAACGAGCATTACATGATGAGCATGAAGGAGAATGTGGTGACCACACCGGAGGGCAAGCTATTACTAAGAAAGTACTCCGATACGGTTATTATTGGCCGACTGTAAATCGCGACGTGTCAGATTATGCCAGGAAATGTGACAGATGTTAGAAGCATGCTCGGATTCCAAGAGCCCCGCCTATCGAAATAACTCAAATGGTCATTCCATGGCCGTTCGCAATATGGGGCATCAATGTTATTGGATCTCTACCTCTAGCTAAAGGTGGTGTGAAGTACGCCATTATTGTAGTTGATTACTTTACCAAATGGGCGCAAGCGAAGCCCCTTGCTACTATCACAATGAAGAAAGTGATCAACTTTGTGGCATGCAATGTTATTTGTCGATCTGGTCTCCCACATACCATCATCACTGACAATGGAGCCCAATTCGATAGTGTCAAGCTCAAGAAGTTCTGCCAGCGATTCCATATCCAAAAGAAGTCCTTTGTAGTTGCACACCCTCAAGCGAATGGACAGGTCGAAGCGCTTAATAAAGTCATAAAGTCCATTCTAAAGAAATGATTGGAAAAAGCCAGGGGCAAATGGGTCGATGAACATCCTATGGCCCTATGGGATTATCGAACAACCGACAAGTTCACGACCGTCCACACTCCATTTTCACTTTCCTATGGTTCAAAAGCTATTATTCCAGTCGAGTTGGAAGTGCTTTCTCATCGTGTGATATATTATGATCTGAAAACAAATGCTATATTGCTTGCCAAATATCTGGACCTATTAGATGAGAAGCTTGAAGAGGTTGATTTGAGGGCAGCCGTGCACAGAAGTCGAGTTGCCCGATTGTATAATGCTAAGGTCTGATCCCGAACCTTTGAACTTGATGATCTCGTACTCAAGAGGATTTACCAGGTCCCTTCGCATTTGAAACCTACGTGGCAAGAGCTGTATGTTATTGAGCGAAAACTTAGAGACGACACATTTAAATTATCGACCGTCGATGGTCTCACTTTGTTGAGAGCCTGGAACAGCGAAAGTATTCGCCGCTACTACTCATAGCATGCTTTGTTTATACTCATCGTGTGATATATTTCGTATATTGCAACTAGTTTATTGCGGAGAGTTCTTTGATCAAATATCTTGAAATTAAAGAAATAAATCTCATAGAAAATAATTTTCTATATGCAAACACATTTTGGAACAGAAATCATATTTCTTATTCCAATGTTAAGTATCAACTATTATTATTACAATTCTCGTTTCCTATGTACCTTTATGAAGTAGAAGTGGTCATTCACTCTCTTCATCCCAACTGTGCCTTAAATCACTCTACTCTTGTACATTCATTATTCTTCCAATATGGTCGAACCATTCATAAGAAAACCCTTACTACAACATTATAACGAACTCTTTACAAAATCCCACATGATCATCCTTAATATTTAAGCACATCAAATATGTTGCGCTTTGCATAAATTGATCAAACTGACATTTCAGCAATCGAGTTCTTAGATCTATCTTATAGTTTTGGTCTAATGTTACATATAACACAATAAGATCGTTACTGTAATCAATTAAATTGAATACTCGATCTCATAATACGATTTACTTGCTTATTTCAATAACCAAATTTCATCGAGGTATCGTACATTATGAAATATGACCATTCCCTATATAACACATAGATGTGATATTATATGGATCAAATATCTATAATCTTGTATTGCTTTTAGAGCTCGAAACTCATAGAATGCAATACATGGTCTCGACCAAATAAACACATAAGCGACCAAATTACAATCGTGTTTAGTAGTTGTAAAGTCGAATGCTTGCATGGGTATTGAAACGTTGACGTGCAATAAGCATTTGTTAGTAAGTATATATTATATTTCTATTTGTTAATCTTCAGTTTAGTTCATTTGTTATATCTTAGTTGATATGTTTTATCAATTGTATTAAATGCACAAATTTATCAATGTAGATTATTATAACATTATATAGCATATGTTCTTACGACATTAGAAAGGTTAAATGTTATCGTTTCATTTTTCTAATAAGGCTTCCACTATTCTTTTATTTTTACCAAACCCTAAGCAAAATATAGAAGTTTTTTGACTTCGCCAATAGGTGTTAGAACTCGTATGCCTTGAGACTCCGACCTTGAGGAAAGCTCAACAAATCATATGCTTGCATTAGATGGATAACTCCTTATTGGTTGTATTACATACAACTCCTAACCCATGGTTCCTTGTCATAATCCTACCTTTACCTCGAGGAAAGCTCAACAAGTAAAGTGGGACTATTCACTCCGACCTATCATTTTGTGACGGTCTAAGTATAATGCACATACCTTGAGGAAAACTCAACTAATATGTGCAGTTATCTTACCTCGTCCATTCAATATATTAATAGTACTACACATAACATCCCTAGCTTGAGGAAAGCTCAATAAGTAACGTGTATGAAAGTAGTTTAATAATATATAAATGATATAGTACAACTTTATATTGAAGATTCATAATCTTCAATATATTATATCAAGTATATCGACTTATGGAAAAATGTGTTTCTTATGAAATACCATCGTGATTTAAGTGTTGGATAAATCATAAATCGTTATATACTTTTATATATATATATGTATTTATTCCTCGTCTATTTAGGATTTCTTTAACGTTCCACTTTAATTTATACATTCATATTATATAAGTTTTATTATTATAACTTTTATATTTCATGTTACGTATATAATAGTCTTATGTATAATATTATATTAATTAAATCTTATTTAATTAATTTTAATTAATTTACATTTTAATTACTTTTATAATAATTTATTATAGCATTTATGTTGAATATTTATTATGTATTATAACCTTTATAATATAACACACATATCATATATATGTGTATATTCATTTAATTAATTAAACATTAATTTATTTATTTAATTAAAAATTTCAATTAAATTATATTAATTTCAAAAACTATTTTATATACATATAATTATACCTATGTTGTCTTAAACGCTAAAATATATATCAACATATGTAATACATGCATAAATGTATTAATTAATTGACTTATACTGCATATGCTATTGGGCCCCGATATTATTGTTGGGACTGGGCCAGCCCATGTCAGAAAGTGCAGGTGAATTTAAAAAATTTCCTTTTTGTGGATTTAGGCCTATGAAGTCTAGTTTGTATAGAACATTTCTAATTTTAGTTTAATAAAATCTTTTATTTTATTTAAATTTGAAAATTGATATAACTTAATTTATGCTTTGATATATATGTGTGTGTGTGTGTGCGCGCGCGCGCGCATGTGTGTCATATTGTAACAACCCGCGAATTTAACCGGTTTTAATAACGTTATTAATTGGAATTTGTGGGAATTTTAAACGATATAATTTTGAAATATAAATTTTATATTTGGAATGCGTCTAGTTAAACATAACAACTGGTGAATTTTCGTCCAAAAATATAAAAGTTTATTTTGCGCGTAAATTTACTTCAATTTAATCAGTTAAAAAGCGATGAAAATAAAATATTTTCGAAACCTAAATATTTTTACATAGAAAAATTCTAAAACATTTTCTGAGCAAGCCGTCAGTTTGTCGTTTTTCCAAATTCGGACATGTTTAGCTCCGTCGATCTTATTTTTCTGCGTTTTTCTTGCATTTTCCGCTATTATAAAATTCGAATTTTTATAATTCAATCGTACTACTGATACATGTATACCGTTTTGATCGTCTCATCGTGCTGACCTCTGTGGTATATCTAATTCTGTATTTTGATGTCGGGTGCACGGCGGAATCTATGATACAGATATCCGTATTGGTTTGAAAATTTTAAAAATCTTTATTTCATTTGCTTCTTTTTTTTTGTCACCGTGAGAAGTCTAAAAGCCAACAGCCACTTGCCTTTACTATACTCATAAACCACTGCACGAACCTCACTCTTCCAACTGATAACGTCATAATGAAAATAGATGTATATGTCATTTACAGCCAGCAACCTTCATCTCCTCATTTACTCTTCCTACTTTTCCTTATTTCCTACTTTCTCTGCCTACATATTTGTTCAGTTCCAAAGAAAAAAAGAAAAAGAAAAGGAATGGAAAGCAACCTGATGCATGCCACTTTTTCCATAAACTTTCATTCATTCCATATTATACGTGCATGCAAATCACCCTTCAGGGCTACATGTTGTCTCTTCATTTTTGCATGCACACTCTCTTCACCATTTTCATTTCGCACGCATACACCGCCTTCCCCCCCCTCGTCTGCAACCACCTTAGCCTTCTGACCCAAAACCAGAGCACAACACAGCACCGACCACACCTCCTCTACGCAAAACAACCACACTCCCCACCTGCGCACTCGACCAAGCCGAGCCGAGACCACGGCCACCGCCACCACAAAAACACCCCAGACCGATCACCACATCTCTGCCCTCTGGCCTCGAAACTCGCATCTCCAGCCATCTTCGCCGTCGCATCAACTCGCGGCAACTGACACCGTTCACGTCATCTCCATTGGGCACTGAACCCGCCTCCTCTAGCCGACACTTCCTCTCAACCGAGACGTCTAGCCCTCCCCACAACACCTCCACAATCTGGCCGCAACCCACTTGAACCTGCCTGTGCCTTCCCTCCTCCTTGCCACTCGCTCTCCTCCAATTTGCGCGGCCAAGGCACCACATTTGCTCTTACAACTGTAAGTTATTCCCTCCAATATTTGTTATGTGTCTAACCTCTTTCGAGTTAAGTTTATATGTGATATTATAATAATGATAATTTATATTTTTATACGTTTATAAAGGGTTAATTTATATAGATTTTTTTTTTAGTTTTCAGGTTGCTGTCTTAGTTTTAAGATATGGTATATATGTATAAAATTATATTATATTACATGTTCTATTATAATAGAGGCTATGTTGCGTACAGTCTTTATGTATACCGCTAGTTAAAATCTTATCTAATCAGAGTGTTGTTTTAAAGCCTGAGATTCTCTTTCCTATGTGCGTAGGTTATTTTATATATAGGTACCACATATTTGATATTGTATATTGGTTTGAAGGATGTTATTTGTACTTATGTTTTATATCAATGTATAAAAAGGCAAACTGTATATAGAATATCTTGGTTTATAGCTGAGCAAGATTTTGTTTGTTTCGTTTGTATAAATTTTATTGTGTATGACAGCTTACGTATGTTAGTATTTGTTGTTTATAAAAGTTGTACGTATATAAAATAATTTTTTTTTAATATTGATATATGTTTATTTTATAACAATACTATGTATGTATACGCAGTTCTATAAGTTTAAATGCAGATTTTTCTAAATTTTATACATATAAGTGTTGTACTGTATGAGTTTAGATACTGATTTAGTTCTCGTATTTTATAAACTTAGTTGTCATAGTATTTTATATGTACACCATTAGTTCACATATTGGTTAATGTATATACACATGTGATTATTGTTAGTTCACAGTATAATAGTTTAGTGTTTAAAGAAATTTGGTTGATGTAATTATATATACAGTTTATATTATAATATGTTTAGACAGTGTATATGAGTCTGTATAGATGAATTTGCTTATATGTAAGTGTTTATAAAGTATGCTAATGGTATACGAATCAACTGTATAGAAGTCTATTACATATGTTTGATTTGTAGGATATGGGTTTTAATATAAAAGGATGATTTTATTTTTATATGTTTATTTTTATTTTATTTTCTTAAATTTAGCATATTGATCTCAAGAAAAGAAAATAATATATATATTTAGTATAAATTTATATCGACTGATTCTAATTGCTCCATCAAATTCACATATCAACTTTATCAGTCAAATTCATGTCCATCTAGCTTTGTTTTGGAATTCGTGCTCTGAATTCGTAGCTCATTTCTGCATCAAATTCCTCTACCCTCGAAAGGTTAGCAATCATTCACGATTAATATTATTTTATTTACTAAAATTGATTTCAACTGGAACGACAATTGAAATATACTGCTGTTATTTATTGCACTGTTATTTATGTATCAGTTCACCTTTTACATCTGACACCGTTATCTGTTATGTATGCAATAATAAATCCAGTTTGGTTGATAATTGATTGATTGATTGTTGTTTATATTAGATGCTAAATTGTAATGAATAAGTAATAAACATTATGAAATTGAATTTGACTAGGATAGTTAAAATTTTGAATTGTCATATGTGTTGAATTTGCTTAGTTAAATTTGTGTAATACGACCTTTAAATGTTAGATAAAAATTGACACGTAAAATTGGTTAATTAAACCTTGAACCATTGAATGTATGATTGTATAGGTTGATGTAATATGAAATTGAATAATTGATGTAAAGTGTAGAATTTCATAGAATAATTAGTGTAATAATCTTTAATCTACATGAAATGATAGTGTAGATTCTAGAAATAATTATATTAATTTGCACAAACAACAATGTGAATTAATACGATTATTTCGGGATTATTTGAATTAATTATTGGATTGTTATTGATTGTTGTTATTGCTTGTTTATTTACTTTGACACCATCCCAGTTATCACAGTGCAAGTTCTCTTTATTATGCTTGATCTTAAATTGAAATTGGAATCGGGTTGAAATGATATATATCCAAATGAATTTGACCTAGGATAGAGAATTAAATAAAAATCCGATTGGTCAATAATTCGATTTAAAAACAAAATAATGATTTTATTCAAATAAAGAATAAGTTTGAAATAAAGTTGGAATTTGGAAATTTTATGAAAGGAAAATGTAAATATTGAAATTTGAAACAAATATAAACGTATAAATTTATGAAAGAACGTTGTTTGAAATTTAATTATTTAATAATTAAATTTGGAATTATTAGTAAATAATTTGGAATTAGTAATAATTGAGTTTTGAAATTACTAAGTTTGAAATCCTTTAATAATTAAATTTGAAATTATAATTAAGTTGAAATTATTAAGTTGAATTTATAATTAAGTTGAAATTATTAAGTTAAATTTATAATTAAGTTGAAATGATTTGATGATTAAGTTTGAATTCATAATTAAGTGAAATGATTTAATAATTAAGTTTGAATTTATAATCAAGTTGTAATTATTAAGTTTTGAAATTATTAATAATTAAGATTGAAATTATTTAATAATTGAATAAGATTTAAATTATTTGATAATTGAATAAAAATTGAATTCTTTGATAAGAGAAAATTGAACTTTTGAATAAGTGGATTTGAACTTCGTTAATAAATGAAATTGAGTTTCTTTATTTATTAAAGTTTTGGAAAAATTATTTAAGTAAGTTAATAAGTGAAATTGAAACTTCTCGATTATGTGAAATTTAGTTCTTTATTAATTGAGTTCGAAATTTGTAATGAAGTCAATAAATAAGTGAAAATTTAATTTCTTTAACAAGAAATAAAATGTGATTTATTGAAATGAATGGTATTTATTGAAATTAACGGAAGAATTGTAATTTAAAGAATTGATTTGACGAACTTATTTTATTTCAATTTGAAGTTTTGATATAATGAAGTTGAGCGTAAGTAATTGATTTAAATGAATTGGATTTTAAATAGAAGTTGTTTGAAGGATAAATTTACTTAGTGGATATTGAATGAAATCGATAAATGAATTTAAATTGATTTGTATGAAAATTAAACCATTTTAAATGATTTCGGAATGAAACGTATATATGAACCTGAATCAATGTTTGAATTGTTTAAATAAAAATTGAAATTGAATTGTAAGTTTTTGAAATGGTATTTTGGAAGTTTTGAAACACAAATTATGGAAATTGATTTAGAAAGACAAATGAAATGTTGATTTACAAATTCTAATTGAAATTGAATTTGATTTGGTTTTGAAATATATTAAACGACCAATCGGTGTAATAATTACGAAAGTTATTAAAGAAACCGGAATCGGTTATGGACATACTCTCTGTCTAAACCGAAAACCACTTTAATAACTATACGCGGAGTGATGATCCAGAATGAAGTGTTTGGAATGATGTACGTGATGACTGAAGAAAGAGAACGATAATGGATAGCCTTGACACTTGTGTCAAATTGGAAACGACTAAAATCAGGAGCCGTGCCGGGCCAAATGGGGTTAGCTACCTCGAGCGAACACACTTCTTCGTAACTACCCGCTCATTACTTGTTATCGATTAGTGCACCCTCGTACTTTTCAGGAGTGTTGTTTCGCGGTGTTGCGATCGCTGCGGCGATGCGTTCTCACCAGTCCGGATCAGGCGAATGGTAGTTTCATTACCTTGCGTATTGCCTCATGTGCCTTGTCATACTTGTATCTTTATATACGCGACCACTACGAGTTTGTTTTGTGTTATATCTATGGAGTACTCCCTGATATCCCACCAGTTTACAGTGCTGTATAGACTATAACGCTTATATAAATGTGTTAAGGGGGATAATGGTAACGCCTTAACACTATTTTGATATTTATATTACCGATAGACATTATCTATTTAGCGTATATTACTACATAGTAGATAGTTTAACGGTTAGAGGACGGTTATTCCAACGTCCTTTGAGTTATTTGTATTTCAATTGTTATTTCACTTGAGTTGGATTTATTGATATAAGAATATTAATCCTGACTCGAGTGTTTTGTGTTTTGCTTTACGCTCGGGTCAGACTAAGAGGTTCATCTTTCGAGACTCACCTTTGGAGTTGGAGCTTTGCTTGAAGATCCAGCCATCTATTCTGCTTCCAGTATTCGATGATTCCAGTTATGTATTCTGATTTGTAACTGATGTATCGTGTTACTCTTCTGCTGTAAACTCTGATGTATCTTATATATTTATATAGTAGCTTTATGAACTACTATCTCTTTTACTTCTGTTGCATATTATTACTCTGTGTCTGTGATTCTGTGATTATTTATTTACTATATATCTGAGTTTTGCCAAATTTAAATTAACAACTCGGTATTTTGAATTATTCAAGTCCGACATGTGCGGATGCGAATAGTCCAAAATAGCGGGTCGTTATAGTTGGTATCAAAGCTTTGGCAGCTCTAGGAAAAACTTAGCATATAGGGTAAATGTATTTACAGAATCACTCTCATTCGAGTTTCAATCTCTTCCTTTTGAGTCAATCCCTTTGAATTATGGAACGTTCCCTGCGGTTCCAAAATTCATTCGTATCACTCGCTATTCGACGTCTTTCAATTCTGGAGCATCCAATAATTCCACTTCAAATGATATCTATAATAGATCCGCGGTCTCGCCAATCTTCGAATGATGTGCAAAGGGGTGAAACTCCTTTATAACAGGCCTTGATTTACCGGAGATGTCTGTATCCTCGGTTTACGATGTTATCTATTCCCTGTTATACCTGAATTCTATCTCTTGAGATCGAGTGTTGATTTACCTCGGAATTCAGCATCGATCTTACTCTTGAAGTTACGGTCGACCAGGTTAGGGTTGCCCGTGAATTAAATAAGCTTATCCACCGCCCGATTTTGATAATTGAATTATCTTATCTTCTATTTCGAACTTATTATTGAATCAAAATTCTCTTTGACTTGATTTCCATCAAATTTGAATCTCTATACTTATTTGAAATCCATCCTTGTATCGTTGAGAGAGGGAGTATACTTGTATTTATACTAAAATGTTTTATATATTGTGTTGTTTGAGTTGTTGATGTTGATTTGGATTTTCGATCGATTCGTCTGATCAACACTATCGATAGAAATTCCAAAACACTTGAACAGATCAAACTGACATGATATTGTTTTCAAATGTGGTAAATAAAAAATTTTGAATGATTTTATTATATATAGGTGTAAAGTTTTCTGAAATTAAATTGTTAATGAATCTATTGTTCGAAATGATAATATTTAATTTTCATTTATTGTTTCATAAACCATTGACTATTTCATAATATAAATAAATGAATTTGTAAACTTGGGTATAAATTTGATTTGAATTTGAAGTGAATTTAAATTAGAATTTGAGAATTTAGTTTGCGATAATTTCGAACTATGGTTTTAAATGTATATTATATAAAATATTTTCAAATAGAAATCATTTCAAAGAATTTAAAATGTTTAAATCAGTGCTCTCCTATTTTGTCGCTGGAAAATAATTTCGGTGATGACGGCCGCATCATCGACATTCATTTTCGAGTTTCAAGTGGAGAGACTATTCTGTAGCTTTGCTACAGTTTGTTTTGAAAAATAAATTGATTTGAATTTCTTAAAGTATGATTTAATTTGTAATATATATATATATATGTATATCTATGATTTAAATCAATTTGATATATTATATATATTTGTTTATCTCTAAATAAATTTGAAGTTAATCGGAAATATAATTCTTAAAATTTGGGTAAAAGATGATTTCAATTATGAATGAAACCAAAATTTTGAATTAATATTTAAACTTGTGAGAATTGAATTAGAAATTTTACTTGTATAATACTCGATTTCATTATATATAACTTAGCTAAATTTTCAAAAGTTAACTGTGTTGTTGAATATTATACAGTGTAAAATAATGTTAAGAAATTTTCAAATAAATTCGAGTAGTTATAATAAATGTAAATATACATAATATATGTGATAAGATATATTAAGTTGAATAAATTTAATAATAAATTAGGAATAAATAAGAATTGAATTTGTCGAATAAGTATGATTATAAAAAAATGATGACTATTCAAATTTATGATCTTTGAAATTGTTAATTTAAGAAAATTGGATAATATACGATATAAATTATCTTTAAAATGTGAGTGCGTACAATAAATGTTATTCAGTTAAATTTAATTTGTAAAATGTTTATGGAGATAAATAGAATGATAAGTTGAATAAATAATAGATGAAACTAATAGAAGAAATTTTTTGTTTTGAAAGTTAATAAATTGAATTAAATCAACTTAAGAGAGTATTTTGAATTAATTAAATTGAATTCCATTTGAAAGAAACCTTTGTACTTAATGTTAATAAATGTGAAATCAAATCAATTTAATGGAAATCTTGAATTTAAAAACAAATTGTTGAATATAAATTTATTTAAATTGAAATTCATATGGTTTAAATTAATTGTTTATAATATAATTCAAGTTTATTCTCTTTTGATTGTTTCTATTCTCCTACTTCCTAACTTTTCGAGGACGAAAAGTTTTGAGTGGGGGAGAGTTTAACAACCCGCGAATTTAACCGGTTTTAATAACGTTATTAATTGGAATTTGTGGGAATTTTAAACGATATAATTTTGAAATATATATTTTATATTTGGAATGCGTCTAGTTAAACATAGCAACTGGTAAATTTTCGTCCAAAAATATGAAAGTTTATTTCGCGCGTAAATTTACTTCAATTTAATTAGTTAAAAAGCAATGAAAATAAAATGTTTTCAAAATCTAAATATTTTTACATAGAAAAATTCTAAACCATCTTCTGAGCAAGCCGTCAGTTTGTCGTTTTTTCAAATTCGGACATTTTTAGCTCCGTCGATCTTATTTTTCTGCGTTTTTCTTGCATTTTCCGCTATTATAAAATTCGAATTTTTATAATTCAATCGTACTACCGATACATGTATACCGTTTTGATCGTCTCGTCGTGCTGACCTCTGTGGTATATCCAATTCTGTATTTTGATGTCGGGTGCACGGCGGAATCTATGATACAGATATCCGTATTGGTTTGAAATTTTTAAAATCTTTATTTCATTTGCTTCTTTTTTTGTCACCGTGAGAAGTCTAAAAGCCAACAGCCACTTGCCTTTACTATACTCATAAACCAATGCACGAACCTCACTCTTCCAACTGATAACGTCATAATGAAAATAGATGTATATGTCCTTTACAGCCTGCAACCTTCATCTCCTCATTTACTCTTCCTACTTTTCCTTATTTCCTACTTTCTCTGCCTACATATTTGTTCAGTTCCAAAGAAAAAACGAAAAAAAAGGAATGGAAAGCAACCTGATGCATGCCACTTTTTCCATAAACTTTCATCCATTCTATTTTATACGTGCATGCAAATCACCCTTTAGGGCTACATGTTGTCTCTTCATTTTTGCATGCACACTCTCTTCACCATTTTCATTTCGCACGCATACACCGCCTTCCCCCCCTCGTCTGCAACCATCATAGCCTCCTGACCCAAACTCAGAGCACAACACAGCACCGACTACACCTCCTCTACCCAAAACAACCACCCTCCCCACATGCGCACTCGACCAAGCCGAGCCGAGACCACGGCCACCACCACCACCAAAACACCCCAGACCGATCACCCCATCTCCGCCCTCTGGCCTCGAAACCCGCATCTCCATCTTCGCCGTCGCATCAACTCGCGGCAACTGACACCGTTCACGTCATATCCATTGGGCACCGAACCCGCCTCCTCTAGCCGACACTTCCTCTCAACCGAGACGTCTAGCCCTCCCCACAACACCTCCACAATCTGGCCGCAACCCACTTGAACCTGCCTGTGCCTTCCCTCCTCCTTGCCACTCGCTCTCCTCCAATTTGCGCGGCCAAGACACCACATTTGCTCTTACAACTGTAAGTTATTCCCTCCAATATTTGTTATGTGTCTAATCTCTTTCGAGTTAAGTTTATATGTGATATTATAATAATGATAATTTATATTTTTATACGTTTATAAAGGGTTAATTTATATAGATTTTTTTTTTTTAGTTTTTAGGTTGCTGTCTTACTTTTAAGATATGGTATATATGTATAAAATTATATTATATTACATGTTCTATTATAATAGAGGCTATGTTGCGTACAGTCTTTATGTATACTGCTGGTTAAAATCTTATCTAATCAGACTGTTGTTTTAAAGCCTGAGATTCTCTTTCCTATGTGCGTAGGTTATTTTATATATAGGTACCACATATTTGATATTGTATATTGGTTTGAAGGATGTTATTTGTACTTATGTTTTATATCAATGTATAAAAGGCAAACTGTATACAGAATATCTTGGTTATTAGCTGAGCAAGATTTTGTTTGTTTCATTTGTATAAATTTTATTGTGTATGACAGCTTACGTATGTTAGTATTTGTTGTTTATAAAAGTTGTACGTATATAAAATGATTTTTTCTAATATTGATATATGTTTATTTTATAACAATACTATGTTGGTATACGCAGTTCTATAAGTTTAAATGCAGATTTTTCTAAATTTTATACATATAAGTGTTGTACTGTATGAGTTTAGATACTGATTTGGTTCTCGTATTTTATAAACTTAGTTGTCATAGTATTTTATATGTACACCATTAGTTCACATATTGGTTAATGTATACACACATGTGATTATTGTTAGTTCACAGTATAATAGTTTAGTGTTTAAAGAAATTTGGTTGATGTAATTATATATACAGTTTATATTATAATATGTTTAGACAGTGTATATGAGTCTGTATAGATGAATTTGCTTATATGTAAGTGTTTATAAAGTATGCTAATGATATACGAATCAACTGTATAGAAGTCTATTACATATGTTTGATTTGTAGGATATGGGTTTTAATTTAAAAGGATGATTTTATTTTTATATGTTTATTTTTATTTTATTTTCTTAAATTTAGCATATTGATCTTAAGAAAAGAAAATAATATATATATTTAGTATAAATTTATATCGACTGATTCTACTTGCTCCATCAAATTCTCATATCAGCTTTATCAGTCAAATTCATGTCCATCTAGCTTTGTTTTGGAATTCGTGCTCTGAATTCGTAGCTCATTTCTGCATCAAATTCCTCTAGCCTCGAAAGGTGAGCAATCACTCACGATTAATATTCTTTTATTTACTAAAATTGATTTCAATTGGAACAACAATTGAAATATACTGCTGTTATTTATTGCACTGTTATTTATGTATCAGTTCACCTTTGACATCTGACACCGTTATCTATTATGTATGCAATAATAAATCCAGTTTGGTTGATAATTGATTGATTGATTGTTGTTTATATTGGATGCTAAATTGTAATGAATAAGTAATAAACATTATGAAATTGAATTTGACCAAGATAGTTAAAATTTTGAATTGTCATATGTGTTGAATTTGCTTAGTTAAATTTGTGTAATACGACCTTTAAATGTTAGATAAAAATTGACACATAAAATTAGTTAATTACATCTTGAACCATTGAATGTATGATTGTATAGGCTGATGTAATATGAAATTGAATAATTGATGTAAAGTGTAGAATTGCATAGAATAATTAGTGTAATAATTTTTAATCTACATGAAATGATAGTGTAGATTCTAGAAATAATTATATTAATTTGCACAAACAACAATGTGAATTAATACGATTATTTCGGGATTATTTGAATTAATTATTGGATTATTATTGATTGTTGTTATTGCTTGTTTATTTACTTTGACACCATCCCATTTATCACACTGCAAGTTCCCTTTATTATGCTTGATCTTAAATTGAAATTGGAATCGGGTTGAAATGATATATACCCAAATGAATTTGACCTAGGATAGAGAATTAAATAAAAATCCGATTGGTCAATAATTTGATTTAAAAATAAAATAATGATTTTATTCAAATAAAGAATAAGTTTGAAATAAAGTTGGAATTTGGAAATTTTATGAAAGGAAAATGTAAATATTGAAATTTGAAACAAATATAAACGTAGAAATTAATGAAAGAACGTTGTTTGAAATTTAATTATTTAATAATTAAATTTGGAATTATTAGTAAATAATTTGGAATTAGTAATAATTGAGTTTTGAAATTATTAAGTTTGAAATCATTTAATAATTAAATTTGAAATTATAATTAAGTTGAAATTATTAAGTTGAATTTATAATTAAGTTGAAATTATTAAGTTAAATTTATAATTAAGTTGAAACGATTTGATGATTAAGTTTGAATTCATAATTAAGTGAAATGATTTAATAATTAAGTTTGAATTTATAATCAAGTTGTAATTATTAAGTTTTGAAATTATTAATAATTAAGATTGAAATTATTTAATAATTGAATAAGATTTAAATTATTTGATAATTGAATAAAAATTGAATTCTTTGATAAGAGAAAATTGAACTTTTGAATAAGTGGATTTGAACTTCGTTAATAAATGAAATTGAGTTTCTTTATTTATTAAAGTTTTGGAAAAATTATTTAAGTGAGTTAATAAGTGAAATTGAAACTTCTCGGTTATGTGAAATTTAGTTCTTTATTAATTGAGTTCGAAATTTGTAATGAAGTCAATAAATAAGTGAAAATTTAATTTCTTTAACAAGAAATAAAATGTGATTTATTGAAATGAATGGTATTTATTGAAATTAACGGAAGAATTGTAATTTAAAGAATTGATTTAAATGAATTGGATTTTAAATAGAAGTTGTTTGAAGGATAAATTTACTTAGTGGATATTGAATGAAATCGATAAATGAATTTAAATTGATTTGTATGAAAATTAAACCATTTTAAATGATTTCGGAATGAAACGTATATATGAACCTGAATCAATGTTTGAATTGTTTAAATAAAAATTGAAATTGAATTGTAAGTTTTTGAAATGGTATTTTGGAAGTTTTGAAACACAAATTATGGAAATTGATTTAGAAAGACAAATGAAATGTTGATTTACAAATTCTAATTGAAATTGAATTTGATTTGGTTTTGAAATATATTAAACGACCAATCGGTGTAATAATTACGAAAGTTATTAAAGAAACCGGAATCGGTTATGGACATACTCTCTGTCTAAACCGAAAACCACTTTAATAACTATACGCGGAGTGATGATCCAGAATGAAGTGTTTGGAATGATGTACGTGATGACTGAAGAAAGAGAACGATAATGGATAGCCTTGACACTTGTGTCAAATTGGAAATGACTAAAATCAGGAGCCGGTGTTATATCTATGGAGTACTCCCTGATATCCCACCAGTTTACGGTGGAGTTTACAGTGCTGTATAGACTATAACGCTTATATAAATGTGTTAACGGGGATAATGGTAACGCCTTAACACTATTTTGATATTTATATTACCGATAGACATTATCTATTTAGCGTATATTACTACATAGTAGATAGTTTAACGGATCCTTAGAGGACGGTTATTCCAACGTCCTTTGAGTTATTTGTATTTCAATTGTTATTTCACTTGAGTTGGATTTATTGATATAAGAATATTAATCCTGACTCGAGTGTTTTGTGTTTTGCTTTACACTCGGTTCAGACTGAGAGGTTCAGCTTTCGAGACTCACCTTTGGAGTTGGAGCTTTGCTTGAAGATCCAGCCATCTATTCTGCTTCCAGTATTCGATGATTCCAGTTATGTATTCTGATTTGTAACTGATGTACCGTGTTACTCTTTTGCTGTAAACTCTGATGTATCTTATATATTTATATAGTAGCTTCATGAACTAATATCTCTTTTACTTCCGCTGCATATTATTACTCTGTGTCTGTGATTCTGTGATTATTTATTTACTGTATATCTGAGTTTTGCCAAATTTACATTAACAATTCGGAATTTTGAGTTATTCAAGTCTGACATGTGCGGATGCGAATAGTCCAAAATAGCGGGTCGTTATACATATACACATATATGTGTGTGTGTGTGCGCGCGCGCATGTGCAACATATCAATCCATACAAGGTATAACATGCTTGTGTATAGATGATGGAAATAAAATCACACCACACACGTAAGCTCATCTTTATATGTAAATATTACAAATATATATATATATATATATATGTCAAGTTTTGTTTAAATAATTTCATATAATTATATAAGTGTATGTGTATATAATCCTATAAATAAAATATTAATATTTATATATATTATTATAATAGATTTATTTACATATAAATAAGTTATTTGTAAATATTAATTTTAAAAAAATTATGAGAAATAGACATATATTATATTAATATATTAATAAATATTTTTTAAATACACACCCACAAATATATGTATAATACACCCACACACACACACACATATATATAAATTAATAAAATACCCAACAATTTTTTTAATAAAATTTTAGGTCGTGTGCATAGTTCAGAAAATAATTTATATTTTTTAAATTTAAAATGCATTTTAATTAAATATCCTTTTGAAAATAAATAAAATATTAATTAAAAAATAATTTGAAACTTTATTTCAAATTTAAATTTTCAGTAAATCTTAATCGATATTTAATGCTTTGAAAAAGGATTCCACAAATTTTTTTAATTTAAATAATTTTAAAATGATTTGTAGGCCGAAATTTAATAATTAATTTAAAATATTTTTTTGGCCAAAAGTCTCTTCACCTGTTAATCCAATTTTTTGAAATACAAAATATAATTTTCATAATATATCTTAACTAATATAAATTATGCAGCAAATTGATTTAAATAATATGAAATAGTAGTAAAATATTTATAAAAAGTATTTACTACTACCAAAAATTATTATAGCTTTAATACTTTATATATAAAATTATATCACTATTTTTGACTATAATATGATGTTGTAATTAATTGTAAACTATATATGTATGTATGTAAATAAATATCAAAGTATTAATATCACATAGGAAAGTGTCGTGATATATACATATATATATATATATACACATATATATATATATGTGTGTGTATACATATATATATGTGTGTATACATATATATATGTGTGTATACATATATATATATATATATGTATATATATGTATATGTGTTGTAATTATAGTTTAGGTCAAAATGTTGTGAAGAATTATAACATCACAAAAGGCTTTTTTCCTCTTTTAATGGCCTCTCTTCCCGCCCACGCATGCCCTTCCAAACTTATCCTTCCCCCTGTCTCTCCCATGATCACTCCCACGTCTGTCCTTCCTACTGTTTCTCCTCCTTCTTCTGATCCCGTTTCTTCCTCTTCCCAGCCTACTCCTCCTCCTGCCCCCTCCCTCCTGCTTGTCCCCTCCTCTACCAACTGTCATAATTCCACATGCTCCCTCTTGGAACTCTCTTTTCAAATCCAAGCCATGCAATGCTGGCCTGCACAAACTGATAGCAATCACCCTTGTTTTTGACGGTCATGTACTTGTTCCTCTCTTGGATGTAATCAAAGATGGCAATGATAAATGGGGTGAGTACTTAGTTGGTTTCTTTCTTGACAAACCCTTATCTTACACGACTGTAATTCAGCATCTTAAGTGAGTGTGGAAATTGAAAGGTGTCATTTCAGTTAAATCTGATGGGATTTTGTTCTTTTTCAATCTATCATGTGAGCAAGACAGAAGGAAAATCATTGAATCGAACCCAATAATTATGCGAAACGAGATTTTCATTGTAAAGCCATGGGATCCATCCATAGGCAATTGTTGCGGTACTATAAAATTTGTTCCAGTGTGGCTAAAATTCACAAACGTTCCACTTTACTCTTGGTCACATCTTGGTATAAATTGGCTTGCATCTAGAGTTGGTAGACTGCTGTGTATGGATGAATCAACAGAGAAGATGGAAAGAATAGGTTATGCCAAATGAATGGTTGAAGTAATACTAGAGACTGAACTGCTAAATGAGTTTCCAGTTAAGCTTCTAGATGAAACTGACCAGATGGTGCAAGTCAGATATTTATGGAAACTTGATAACTGCACTGTATGCAAAGAGTTCAGTCATTTGATGACAAACTGTTTGAAAATGAATCATGAAGAAGAGCTTGAAGAGAGCGTGGATGACCTAGTAGAAGTGAAAAAATCTGTTCAAAAGGGAGATAATAAAGTCTTAAGACCACCAGTCAAGATGAAACAAGTTTGGAAAAAAGTGCAACATAAAAGGGGAACAAGTGCTAATGACATAGGAAAGAAAACAAGTGATGATATTGAAAGTACAACTGGTAAAGGTTTTAATCAGGTGAGCCCTTCAGTGGACGGTGTTCATTGCAGTCTAAATGCTGCTAGAGTTAATGAAATAGCTGTTAATGAAGAACTAGATACAAGAAATGAATTTAATGCATTACAAAATGAAAATGATCCGACAGAGGTGGAAGACTGTAGTGATAATGAAGAAATGTTTGCAGAGAGAAGGGAAAATGATGTAACAATGAAAACAAATTATAAACAAGCTGATGTGGGAAACTCAAATGCTGAAAGTGTTATCATTGAAACTGTTCCAGCTATGCATGTGCACAATGACATAGCATTGCATGTGAATAAAGGCGGTAAGCATGGCATCCCTATAGGAGACAATTATCAATGCAATAAAAATCTTGGTTTTGTCAAACCAGCATCAATAAATGAAGTTTTAAATATAAAGAGCAACCATTTGTAAATTAAAGTGGTTCAAAACAGAACGCAACAGATCGCAATATAACAATATTATATGTTACAGCAACCAAACAACAACTCAATAAAGTGTTACAAAAGCACAAAGCAAAATTGCTGCAATGCAACAATGGCATTCTGTAACAGATCTGCGTATCAGTAATCGAAAGCAATAAGAATAGCAAAGTTCGTCGGAGGCTTGTCGTGACAATCGCCTTAAGACTTTATTTGAAGTCTCTCAGGGTACAACCGGCGAAACTGTGCGAGACTGTAAGGAGTATGCCAGTCTGAGATGATGATGGCAACAGAAACGAATTGGCCGAAGAAAGCACGGCGGGGAAGAAGAAAAACTGTAAATTTGTGAATGATTTGATCAGGATCCGTCACTAATTTATAGTTGCCGAACGGTCACGGTTGCATCCGTTCAAAATATATCCGTTCTGAAAAATGGTATTCCTTCATTCTTCCAACGGGTCGCACCCGTATTCAATTCAAACGGACCGCGCCCGTGTAGCCAAATAAAAACCCACCGAAAATTGTAGTATTTTCTGTAGCAAAAATAAGATTTCATAGTAGACACAAACCCAAACCCAAACCCGAGCCCGGTTCGGTACGGGACGGGCGGGCGACGCGCGCGTGTGTTCATCAGATTTAGGTCCTCCCTCTCGCACAAAATTACGTGACCCTAAGGGCCAATATAGGGAATGAGGATCCTACATATATACACAATTTAATCTTTCATTTTTCCAATGTGGGACTAAAGCATATTTCATTCATCTCTTTAGAATTGTCAACAATCCCCCACATGAATGACAATATACTTTTCCCCCACACAAAGTGGAATATCTCAGACTACATATGGAATAATGCTTTTTGAAGGATAAGTAGATGTTTCACTTTGAACTTTCCCTTGTTAACACTTATCGGATATACTTGGCTAATCGGTGAATTATTTCATCTTGAACCGTTTGCCGTTATTGTATAACCAGACAATAAGGTTAACAAAGCATTGTTTCCCTTCTCATCCAATCTCTTGGTTGTGTTCACTTCGGTCCTGAACAAATTTGGTTCTGCAAGTGTATTTAGAGAATTTAAGCCTTGAATATTCTCATAGAGTCCACCCAGCTCACACTAACATATGTCATCGCAACCATAAGGAGTATCCTACATATACCCCACTTGTTATTTTACAAGATATGGTCATCACTAAAAAGCATAGCTTTAACCTTTTAATACTTCTGTATGCATGTATTTATGTTTTGCACCATAGGAATGGAATGTACTATGTCCAAAAAAAATGCATTACGTCTTGAGTTATTCAGAACTGGTTTTCCTATTGATCCTAGTCCGTGGGATTTCCAGTCACTAGGATAGGTTTCCGTATAAGATAACTCTTGTTGGTTTAGGCTTTTAAACTCATTCCCCTCGATGTGCAGTCTATTTTCTCTCTTGATAACCCTTTTGTAAATGGATCCGCTAGGTTATAATTTGTTCTTACATAATCAATGGAGATAGTTCCATTAGAGAGTAACTGCCTAACTGTGTTATGGCGTCGACGAATGTGTCGTGATTTGCCGTTATACACAAAGTTTTTCGCTCTACTTAGCGCAGCTTGATTGTCGCAGTGAATACATATGGTTGTTATAGGTTTAGGCCATAAAGGAATATCTTCTAGGAAATGACGAAGCCGTTCTGCTTCTTCTCCTGCTTTGTCTAATGCAATGAACTCTGATTCCATAGTGGATCGAGCTACGCATGTTTGCTTCGTTGATTTCCATGACACTGCTGCTCCTACAAGAGTGAAGACGTAACCACTTGTGGATTTTGATTCCTCTGAATCTGCAATCCAGTTTGCATCACTGTATCCTTCTAGAACAGCTGGATATTTTCCGTAATGCAAAGAATAATTTGTGGTATTCTTCAAGTATCCCAGCACTCTCATTAGTGCTTTCCAATGTTTCTTCCCTGGATTACTTGTATACCTGCTTAGTCGACTTACTGAATAAGCTATATCTGGTCTCGTGCAATTTATGAGATACATTAGACATCCTATTACACGGGAATATTCCAGTTGCATTACACTTTCACTAGAGTTTTTATGCAGTACTTCCGATGGATTAAAAGGTGTTCTTACTCCTTTAATTCCATAATGTTGGAATTTCTCAATTATTTTGTCTACATAATGTGACTGAGATAATTGTATTCCATTAGGCGTTCTTATTTTTGATTCCCAAAATAATGTGAGCAACTCCTAAATCTTTCATATCAAAATTGTTGATAAGCAATTTCTTTATGGTCTCTATAACTTTAATGTTAGGACCAAAGATTAGCATATCGTCCATGTATAAACAAACAAATACGTATGATTGTCCAACTTGTTTACAATAAACACATTTGTCACACTCATTTATACGAAAACCATTTCTCATCATGACACAGTCAAATTTTGCGTGCCATTGTTTTGGAGCTTGTTTGAGTCCGTATAGTGATTTTACCAATTTACAAACTTTGTTTTCATTTCCTTTGGATACAAATCCTTCGGGTTGCTCCACGTAGATATCCTCATCGAGATCTCCATTTAAGAATGCTGTCTTTACATCCATTTGATGAATTTCTAGATTGTAGATAGATGCAATTGCTATTAGCATTCTTATTGAGGTTATTTGTGTAACTGGTGAATATGTGTCAAAAAAGTCTATACCTTCTTTTTGACGATATCCTTTGGCTACTAATCTGGCTTTATATTTATCAATAGAGCCATCTGGTTTCATTTTCTTCTTGAGAGTCCATTTGCAGCCACTAGGTTTTATTCCAGGTGGAATATCAACAATTTTCCAAATTTTATTACTTAGGATTGAATCGATCTCACTTTGTATTGCTTCTTTCTAACATAAAGAGTCAGAAGATGACATTGCTTCCTTGTACGTTTGAGGTTCGTGTTCTAACACATATGTGAAAAAATCCAAACCAAATGATTTAGAAGTTCTTGCCCTTACACTTCTTCTTGGTTCTACTTCATCACTTTCACGATGAGTTTCATCTTCATGTGGGCTATTTGATTCTTCTCGTGTCCTTTTAGGGACATTATTCCCTTCATTCTTTTTATGTGGAAACACTTCTTCAAAGAATGAGGCATCTCTTGATTCCATGATTGTATTTACATGAATATCAGGTATATCAGACTTGAATACCAAAAACCTATATGCACTACTATTTTGGGCTGGCCCTAAATAGTAACAATCTACAGTTTTCGATCCAAGTTTGACCTTCTTTGGAGGCGTGATGTGAACTTTTGCTAAACACCCCCACACTTTGAGGTATTTGAAGCTTGGTAGATGTCCTTTCCATAATTTATATGGAATTTTTCCCGTTTTACTATGAGGAACCTTATTTAATATGTGATTAGATATATTTAAAGCTTCCCCCCACAAGTTTGTTGGTAGACCAGAGGTTAAGAGCATGGCATTAATCATATCTTTTAATGTTCTATTCTTTCTCTCGGCTATACCATTTTCTTGTGGCAAATATGGTGCTGTTGTTTGATGAATTATTCCATTTTCTGCACAGAATTGTTCAAACGGCGACTCATATTCTCCACCTCGATCAGATCTCAATATCTTTATCTTTTAATTTAGCTGATTTTCTACTTCAGCCTTATATTTTATAAACGATGTAATTGCTTCATCTTTATTTTAAAAGATATACGTAGCAATATCGTGTATAATCATCAATAAATGTGATAAAATACTTTTTCCCACCTCTTGTAGGTAAGCTTTTGAAATCACATAAGTCAGTATGAATCATTTGTAATGGTTCAGTACTTCTATCAACAGTATGAAATGGTTTCTTAACCATTTTTGCTTCTACACATGTCTCACATTTGTATTTTTTATCTTCGTGAAATTTTGGAATTAAATCCAGATTTGCAAGTTTTTTCATCTTTCGAAAGTTTGTATGTCCTAATCTTTCATGCCATAACAGAGCATCATACTCGACAACATAAGAAACTTCCTTTTTATTCATTTCAGAATTACAATATACATCATTATTGCTAATTACGGCTACATTAGCCTTAAATAGACCATCACACAAGTATCCTCTCCCTATATAGATTCTAGCCTTAGACAGAACAACTTTATCTGATTCGAAAACCATCCGAAAGCCTTTCTTCGAGAGTACAGGTCCAGAGATCAAGTTCTTGCGAATGTCTGGAACATGAAGCACATCATTCAGCGCAATAGTGTTACCGGATGTGAACTTGAGAATTACTTTACCGCTTCCCTCAATTATTGACACTGCAGAGTTGCCCATGTACAACTTTTCTTCATGATCGAGTTTGTTGTAAGTGGAGAACATGGACTTTTCAGAACACACGTGTCGTGTAGCACCTGTGTCAATCTACCACTGAGAAGGATTTTGAACTAGATTGCATTCCGACACAACTCCAGAAAAGTTAGACCCGTCGATGTCCATGTTTTCCACCACATTTGCTTCAGAATTATTATGTTTCTTGTGCCTGCAATCCTTTGCTTGATGTCCACTGTGACGCCCCACCTCTAAACCCACACTAGCCAAGAACACTACGGTGTAGTGCTGTCAACTAGCATGGAGAATAAGGCTGTTGAGGAGCGACCATCCATGTAATTGCTTATCACACGGTGGCTATGAATAATCTTCGGAAACAAACATAGAAATAATCATAACACAAATCAGTCACAGACATCCATATCACAAGGGCGGAAGAAGATATGAATATATATCTAACACATGAAAGTGTACATCAGAGTAGTGGTCAGTAAGATCCACAATAATACAAAAGAATAGCAACACGTGCTATATAAAAGAATACAACTATGGGTCTATATCTCAAGTGTATACCATAAAAAACTGCTAATCTAAACAGTTAGCCAAAAGTCAAAGTGATGAATCCCTGGGAAGAAGTCAAGCAGAAGCACCTGTAACATCTCGGTCTGACCCGAGTATTATTTAAGAAAATAATAAACGGACCAGTCGAGCTATAAATATCAGATGACATGATATAACATAAAAGATATGGCATAAACATAAAATATCCGTAATGACATACCACTATAAGTATGTAAATAATGATCAACAGAAGATCAGTCAATAAGAGATAATCAATATCACAAGAATCTTCTCAAAGATTCGGAAAGGGCATCATACCCCAAACTTGTACTCATGACAAGTCAATGGCATAAATTCTAGAAATCAATGCAAGAAGTCCAGAAATCATAGAAAAGAGAAAGAGGCCTATCACATGACGGTCCGAAGACCAAGGGGAGCTACCCCACATGTGTGAATGGAATCACACAGATTAAGGTCCAGACTAACCAAAAAGCAAAAAGTTATGCGTGAGTGGAATCACACAAGTGGTGTCTAGTCTAACCTCGCAACAAGAGGCATCGCACAGTTGCTAGTCTAAATCATCAGAATGATCGTCATGATCAACGAGAAGTGTCAATTACACTAAGCTAGTAAATATAGAAGTTTAGCTTCATGTCCCATAACCACTTGCTTAACTTAAATATTTACGAACAAACTGTAAATCTTCACTAATAAAATTATCACAAGAGGTTCAATCGAACAAGTCCAAGAATTAACCGACAAAGTGAACGCAAGCGTTTCATACCACTTGTTTTGCTAAGTCGTTTAACTAGATTTCTCATCCGAGTGAGGTAAAGGTTTGTATATACTAATAGATTGGAAAACGGTTTAAGAAAAGAGCTTAGTTATTAAAAATAGAGTTGAAATTGTTTGTTAAAAGAGTTTTGATATTTACTACTAGTATTGAAACCTTTATATTATAAAGTGACAAAACACAGAAGCAATTGTAGAAACAATCAGTCACAAAGATCGCATACGGAGATGTGAATAAAATCCAAGGAAATCAGCTCAATATTTTTCAGATAAGATCCCCTACGGAGGGGGGGTCCAGGGGGGTGGCAACCCCCCAAGGTGGGGGTGCGGGGGCAACGCCACCGCTTACGGGGTTCGACCTGCCCGGTCAGGTCGCGGGGGTCCAGGGGGCAGCGCCCGACAAAACGGTACGACCTAAGTGAAGGCAAGAGGCCTACAACCTAAAGCAAAATGAGGTCTAACGACCTAAGGGTTCACGCGACCTAACACAATGGCTGAGCGACCTAACTAAGTGCGCGACCTGGTGGGTAAGGAGATCGAGCGACCTAAAGTTCTTTGCGACCTAACGAGGTAGAGGGGACACGCGACCTAAAGGTACGCGACCTAAGAAAGCACGCGACCTATCGGCAACAAGGATCGAGCGACCTAACGGCAACATGGGTCGAGCGACCTAACTTTGCCGCGACCTATAAATATCACGACCTAAGGCCACAACGACCTAAGAAATAAAGGGAAGCGACCCAAAAGAGGAAGGGTTTAACGACCTAAGCAGTGAAGAGGCCAAGCGACCTAGCGTGGTCAACGACCTAAAAGGGTTCGCGTCCTAAGAAAGTGCGCGACCTAAAGCACACGCGACTTACGACCTAAGGAAAGCAGGCGACCTAACTCCACACACAAGGCCTAACGACCTAAGAGTTAAACGACCTACGACCTACACCACCAACTCACGAGCGACCTAAGTACTAGGTCGTGAATGACCTAACTCCGAACACACGAAAAGTGGTCAGAACGATCTAGGAGCTATCTCGTACGCGACCTACGACCTAAGACCCACACGACCTAACTCCGAACGACCTAAAAATGGCCAGAACGACCTAAATGCAGAAATTTCGCCAAAACGCCAAAAATCGGAGTTTTTCGCCAATCCAATCCAAACCAAAAGCAAATATTCATGCTAAAGGGATAGGGAATCATTCCCAACAACCCAAGATAGTTATAGACAAGAATGTGAGTTAAAAATCTCACCTTTGCACTAAAGTTTATGAAGATGAAGCTTGAAAGCAAGGAGAAGCAATCCAAAGCTTGAATCCAATATCTTCTACTTGAATTTGGAGTTGAATGTTGGATTTGCAATTGAATTTGTGCTTGGAGTTTTAATTTCCCATTCTTTTCACCATTAATGCCCAAGCTTGAGTTAGTTAGGAAATTTATGAAGAGTGAGGAGAAGGGGGTTGGAACTTGGGCTTAATAGGCTAAACTAACCCAAAGTCCAAAGCGGGAAAAGTTAGTGAAATTTCGCTAACTCCAAACCTATCGATGTTTATACTTAAAAAATTTGTAAACGGCATTTCGAACTCAATGGAAGTGGTCTCGAGTCCTAATTTGACCGTTTGCAAAAAGTAGCTTTTCGGACCAATATCCGATTAACGACCTAATATTTAAATAAAATATTTAAATATTAAATCGATAAATATGCGGGTTGTTACATCCACTCTTGCCAAACTTCTTGGACGGTTTCCTTTTTTCTTTGCCCCTTCTGCAACAAAAGCCTCTTCATTTTTTGGTTTAGTGACTCCGTGATTATCTGCCTCGATCTTCAATCTGACGATGAGGTCTTGTAAGGATATCTCCTTCTTCTTGTGCTTCAAATAATTGCGGTAGTCCTTCCAAGATGGTGGTAGCTTTCCAGTGATTGCTTCAACCAGGAAAGATTCACCAACTTCGTGGCCTTCTGCTTGCAATTCATGGATAATAATCTGAAGTTCATGCAATTGCGTAATTACAGATTTTGAATCTACCATCTTGTAGTCCATGAACCTGTCAACTATGAACTTCTTCAGGCTCACGTTTTGCGTTTTGTACGTTGCATTAAGAGCATTCCAAAGAGCTTTTGTAGTTTTCAGTGGCTGATACACCTTGTACAAAACCTTATCCAAACAGTTTAGGATGTAATTCCTGCATAAGAAATTCGAGTACCTCCATGCATCAATTGCAGAAATGTTATTTGCTGAATTGGTATTGCCTGGCGTAGGCGGCACTGGTTCATCTTCATCAAGATACTTCTGCAAACAAAGGGTTGTGAGATAAAAGAGCATCTGACTCTGCCATGTCAGAAAATCGTCTCCGTCTCCCTTGAATGGGTCTGGTTTGTTTAAATTCGTTGTCCTGATCGACATTTGTTCTGCACGGCGGGAAAGAAGAAGAACTGTAAATTTGTGAATGATTTGATTAGGATCCGTCACTAATTTATAGTTGCCAAACGGTCACGGTTGCGTCCGTTCAAATATATCCGTTCTGAAAAATGGCATCCCTTCATTCTTCCAACGGGTCGCACCCGTATTCAATTCAAATTCAAACGGGTCGTGCCCGTGTAGCCAAATAAAAACCCACCGAAAATTGCAGTGTTTTTCTATAGCAAAAATAAGATTTCATAGTAGACACAAACCCAAGCCCAGTCCGGTACGAGACGGACGGGCGATGCACGCGTGTTCATCAGATTTGGGTCCTTCCTCTCGCACAAAATTACGTGACCCTAAGAGCCAATATAGGGAATGAGGATCCTACATATATACACAATTTAATCTTTCATTTTGCCAATGTGGGACTAAGCATATTTCATTCATCTCTTTAGAATTGTCAACACCAGCATATTTCATTCATCTCTTTAGAATTGTCAACACCATTATGCTATACAAGTTGTAAAGGATCAGATGAAATGTGTAAACTGTACCGATAATGAAGAGCAGCTTGAAGATGGTGAGATAAATTATAACGTGTTCAAGACTAAAACAAAAAAAACCGTTGTGAACTCCAATGATGCAATATGTGATTCTCTTCCAACTGAACTAGCTGTGCATGTGCACAATGCCACAGCTGTGCATGAAAGTGATTTATTGCACCTGCAAACTCATTTATTGCATCCACAATCTCAATCTAGCACAAATTCTACCTATACATGAAGTAAACCCTGAAACCTCATCAGCTGAAATTTCTTTTTGCACTGAACTACAAAATCAAATAATCCAACTCCTCATTCCTTTGCATGAAAATCCTCTTCTCCCAGCTTATACCCTAAGATCACATCACCTCAATCCTTTCCCACCCTTATTCTTTAGTTGGTACCATCCTAAGTTGATAGTCACCTCCCTTCTCTCTATACAATCCACCTCATGTCTTATCTAGTGAGAAAAAAAAGAAAAAAAAAGAAAACACAACAAAAATAAGCTACATAGAAGTGAAATTGCAAGATCTGGGTCTCCTTCAACAAGGAGCACGAAAAATGTTGTGCACCGATCAATTTAGTTTACATCATGACAAACCACCAGCTGCTTGGAACATAAGGGGAGCTCACAACTTCATGAAACTGGATCAAGTCAAAATTCTCATTTCCCATCATAACCTTTATCTATTTGCAATCCTAGAAACAAAAGTCAACCTTTCTCTTACTCTCTCAGCTGCAAATCATATAAACTCTTTATGGTCTCTCAACCGTAATATGAATGAAGCCTCTTTTGGAATAATCATGGTGTTGCATGATCCATCTGCTCTTTCTTTATCTCCAATTCTTTCCACCTCACAACTCATGCATTTTCATACGTCTTTTATCAATCCACCTTGCTCCTTTTATCTAACTATTGTATATTCTCATAATTCCATACACATAAGACAGCATCTATTCAATCTGTTGTCTGCAAGATTCCCACCCTTGGCTTGTTCTTGGGTATTTCAACTGCAGCCTTAGCTTAGTCGAAAAGTATGGTGGCCATCCTATGTTACCGAAGGATATCCAACCTTTAAATAATACAATCAATGATTTCAGCCTCCTCTTAATTATAAGAGCTGGTGCTAAGTATACTAGGAATAATAGAAGTAGAAGTGGCATTAAAACCTTTACCACTATTGATCATTCTTTCTCTAACTATCAAGCTATATCCCACTAGACTTCCCTTTCATCATTCCCTTCTCAACCTGTATTGTCTGACCATTCCCCCCTCATCCTCTCCACTGGCCTGAAGCCACTAAAAGAGAAAAGAAATTTCAAAATTTATAATACTTGGGACAATGAACTTGAGTATACTAATATTATTCGAAAAGCATGGTCTAACCAATTCTATGGAAACCCTATGTATATATTTTGTAGGAAGCTAAAGTCTGCCAAAATAGCACTCAGGACTGGGCCAAACACAAATTTGGTAATGGCACTCTCATCTCGACAGATCTAAGGAAGTAGCTAAAGGAAGCACAAGACCTCATGATGGAAATACCTGATGATCCACATGCAGCTAAAGCTGAGAGTAATCTTTTTCATGCCCTGATTGATGCCTTGACAATTAAGGGAAGTATGAAAAGGCAGCAGCCAAGGCTTAAATGGACTACTGAAGGAGACAACAACACTGCTTTTTTAAGGAACAAATAAGAACAATTTATGACGATTCTTGGGTTCTTCACTCATCTTCTAAGGATGTTGACATGACACTCCTCAACTACTACACTCCTTGCTAAGTAATGAATCTAACTTTGAAACTTATCTTGATAGCCTCTCTCAGTTGCACTTGCCAAGTATTTTTCCTCAAGAAGCTTCCATTCTTGTAAGTAAAATCACTAATGAAGAGATCAAAGGAACCCTTTTCTCTATGAATAGGAAGTCTAGTGGAGGTCAAGATGGCTTCAATGTCTTGTTCTTCACTAACAGTTGGGACTTAATTGCTGAATCCTTTTGCAAAGCTGTTCACAAATTTTTTGACAAATTCAAAATGCTCAGTGTAGTAAATGCTACCAACCTCGTCCTTGTTCCTAAAACCTCCCTAGCCTTTGCTGTCACCTCATTCAGGCCAATCTCCTGTTGTAATGTCATGTATAAATGCATTTCCAAAATTCTTGCCTCCAGACTTATCAAGGTGTTGGGCAGAATTATCTCTAATAACAGGCTGCTTTTCTCCCCAATAGAAATATACTCGACAATTTTATGTTGGCTCATGAATTGCTTAAGGGATATGGTCGAGTTTAATCAACTACAAGTGCAATGCTAAAGCTGGACCTGAAAAAAGCATATGACAGCATCCACTGGTCTACCATAGTATGAATCACGTCCATTATGAGGTTCCCCAAAATATTTGTTTCATGGCAACATGTTTGTATTTCCACTGCAACTTTCTCACTCAATATAATATAATATCTTCTGGATACTACCCTTGCAAGCGGGGAATCAGGAATTGTGACCCACATTCATGTTACATATTCATACTTGTGATGGAAGTATTTACTGCCATGATTACCCCTAAATTTCTCAACAAAGAAATTCTCTTCCACCCTAAGTGTAAATCCCCCTTGTTACTACTCTTCTATTTGCCGATGACATAATGATCTTTACAAAACCAGACTATGAATCCATTACAAACATTAAGAAAACTCTACACTCATTATACCTGATGACTGGTCTGAAGCTTAACTACCATAAATCCCATATCTTATTCATTGGAATTCATATTGAAGCTATTGCTTTACTAACTTCTTTCTTGGGTATGCAACCAATGCAGAATGATATGTCATACCTTGGGCTCCCTCTATGCACCTCTAGAGTCTCTACTGCAAACTGCCTCCTTTTGTATGATAGGATAACTGCTAAAATGGACTGCTGGGCCAATAGGCTACTTTCTCAGGCTGGTAGACTTGTCTTGATAAAGTTGGTAATCTTCTCTATGATGGTGTACTGGGATTGAACATTTATATTACCCACAAAGCTACTAAAAATGATTAGGAGTGCTATTATGAGGTTTTTTTTGGACTGGCAGTATCCATACTAGGACAATCGTTCTTTGCTCTTTTTCAAAGTTTGAGAAGCCTAAGAGTAAGGGTGGACTGGGAATCATCAATATTGAATTATGGAACAGAGCAGCCTACAGCTACCATTTTAATGCTTTACTTTGCTCACATGATAGCCTTTGGGTTAAGTGGACCAGCAGGCATAACATTGGGTTAAAGCAGTTCTAGACAATGGAAGTTCCCCAGTCTACCAGCTGGATTTGGAGAAAAATCCTACAATTAAGAGGTTCTTTCTCACCCTCATAAAATACAATCTTTTTGTTGATAGTCAGAGAAGATTCCGGGATGAACCATAGATAGATAAGGGCTTGATCTTAGCTATTGTTTTCTCTCCTCGGCAAATCTTCCAATCTGGAATTAATAGAATTGCTTTGGCAGTGGACTATATCATGAATGGTAAATTTCAATTGCCTTATACAAGTGATCAAGTTGTTAGAGAATTATGGAACAATTTAAGGCTTTGACATTCCCTCTTGCTGACACTGACACGGTTCTTTTGAATGGTAAGCCTCACACCACCTAGTTGTCTATCGGGCTTTAACTAAACATAATGAAATGCAAGTTTTTAAGTGGGAAAAGGAGTGTGGGATGTAACCTCTCCAACCAGTGACAACCTCATGCCGTGGAAGGTTCTCATGAAAGAATTAGTGGAAAAGGACAAGATGGTTGCATATGGCATGATTATCGATCAACTGTGTGTTTTCTTCTTCGCGCAAACTGAAAGTGCTAAGCATCTGTATTTTGATTGCTCTTACATGACGATCATTTGGGCTAAAACAATGAGTAAGTTGGGTAGGAATGATGTTTCTCCAATCTCTGAAATTGAAGGGAACCTTATAGCCAAAGCAATAACATGGAGAGATGATGAAAGATGTCTCATGTTTTTTGTTCTTAAAAAGTACTTGAAGATAGTATGGTATGAGAGGAATTGACGGTGTTTTGAGTATAAGAAGAGGAGCAAGGATGTTTTATGGAATGACCCTTAAAAATGAAATAGGTGCAGGCTTGTGTTTGTCCACGCACACTTTCACTCCGCAACAGATGTCTCTTTGGCATCACTGATTTTGTGTTTTTTCTCTTGTGTTTGTTTTGTCTGTGTTATCTTTTCCATTTTCAGATGTTTGTGTACAAGTTTTCTTTTTTTTTCTCTTGGCTTTGAGCTTGTTCTAAGTCAACTTTTTTCTTTTTTATATAATAAATCTGGTAGGGTACCCGTAAACCCCGCTAGCTTTTGCTAATAAATAATAATAAACATTAATTTAATAAAATATTTTTTTACTTATAGCTGTATTGAACTTATATAAATGAATTTATTAATTATTAAATATATATATATATATACATATATTTATATACGTATATATATGTATATATGTATATGTATGTATATACATGCATATAACCAAACTACTTTGTGGCAACATTACTCGTATATTAGAATTGTCACTTAACTAACAATATATAATATACACATATATAATAAAATATTGTATTAACACTTAATAACTATAATCTGTTTAGAAACATATCTTAATTCAAATGCCTTGAAGTACACCATGAAAGGATGATTTTTGCCCTTTGAAACTCTTTTTGATTCAACAAAGAGCTAGTTCTTGTACGTTGACTTTCAACTATTGGATAATGATCGAATTTGAACTGAGGTTGAAGAGATGGAGGGACTAAGGATTATTTTCAACCAACAAGTAATGGAGGAGGAGGCAGCAAAAAATATCAAATCAATTAGGTTAGAGACGTTTTTATTGTGGATGGAAAAGAGAGAAAAGTGGAACTGATCTCATACTCATTCTTCTTTAATTCGAGCCAACCAAAACCAAGCCTTTCTAACCCAAAAATGAGGCACTTATACCATCTATTTTTAGTGAAAATTCTTCCTCTATAATGGGTCTTAAACCCATTTAAGCCCAAAATAAAATATTATGCAATTAAATCAAATTTAATCGCTTATCGATATCGTACATCGATTGATATATCTATAACTATTATATTTAATTATCAAGTCATAGTAAAAATTTTGAATTAATATTTCATAAATATGAACTAATTTAATTAATTTATAATAGTTACAAATTAAATAAATTGTTTGGGCAAAGGATAACTCATCGTTTCGGTTGTATAAGTCGTTAGGTGTAAATTTGGTTAGTGATTAATATCCAACTATTCAAATATCAATGTTCATACGTCACTTAATAGGTGGTGTGATAGTTTGGCCAAATTTATTGCTTACTTGATTTTGGTAAAATCTAATTTCACCTTTTTAGCGTTACCCGATTATGACTTTTATTCACACTAATTCTCTTCGTCAAAACTATATCACTTTGGACTTATGGAATTTGATAATGGTCAAAATTTCAATATCCTCCATATTAAAATGTATATTCCAAGTATAAATTCCTTGGTTTAATAATAATAATAATAATTAACCGAAATACCCTTGCCGAAGGCTTTGACTTTGAGTTGACTTGAGTTGACCATGATACTAATCCTATATAATCGAGGAGATAAATCCTCTCTTAAATAGTTTTTTCTTCGAATGCTTCCACTCAACCCAACTATAGTTAACCAATGGATGTCATGCAATGATTTAATTATAATCAAAGTGGAGCTTCCACACTGAAGATCAACAACATTCTCAAGTTAAGGGAACTGCGTAAAATTGTCACATTGATATTTTTTGTTTGACCTTAATTATATTAACTATCGAGCGAGTCATTCCATAGCCCAGTAACTATCAGCACGTAACCCTTTGGTGCCCTAGCGGCCATGAGTAATACACTACCCAATATTTGAAGAGAGTTACGTACTCTAGTCTTAACGGATGTATTGATATCTAGTCTTGATACATCTTGACAAGAAATATATAAAATGGTGTATTAATTTTCATTGTGGTAAATTACTCATGGTTATAACTTTTTGTAACTACTATCACAAAACATATCATTTATGAATTTTCAGTCAAATATATTTTAGTTAAATTAGTTAATTAATATAGCACATTTTATCACGTATATAATAGAAAGAAAACACCTTTTATTTTGAACAAGAATAGTTATCGAGTTAGATATATGTAATAAATTACACAATTGCCTATAGGGCATACCTAAACTATATCACTCCTTATGAAGGGGCATACAGATTCCATCTTTTAGAGTGATATCGAAGTCTAGTTATGTAATACTTTGAGCGTTCAGTTGGAATCTTTCCAAGCAAAAACATTAGCTGATGCAACCACGGAGGCCGAATTCATTACCTTCAACAAAGCGGCTAAAGAAGCGGTATGGATGCACAAGTTTATGGCTGAGCTAGGAGTGTTTCTAAATGTTGAGAAACCCATAATATTGTTATATGATAAAAAATTTGCAATGAAGATTGCGAAGAACCAAGAGCTTACAAGAAATCAAGGCATATCTTTTTTAAAGTTCCACTTGATAAGAGAGTTTGTCAATAATAAAAATTTTATGACTGAAAGGATAGACTCTAAGGACAACATAGTAGATCCACTTATGAAGAGACTAGCTCGATCGGTTTTAAATAAATGGGATGGAATGGAGATTCCATAATTGGTTCTAAGTGCAAGTGGGGTATCAAAACATTTGGTGGCATGCTCTAGAGATAATTATGTATTTTATTGTAAATTATTAACTCTGTTAAAATTTCAAAATAAAAGGTTTTGTTTCTCTATATATACTTGTTATATTATTATACATTGACTAAATAATTAATTTGAATATATTTAATAGAAAAATCCTTAAATGGTATGTTATATGATAATTATTACAATGATCTGTAATCAATAGAAAATTATCTTAGGATTAAATAACATATCATTTTAAATATTCGTGCACAAGATGTTCCAAGAAAGGATGTCGATACATCCGTTGAGACCAAAATACATAATTCTCTTCAAACGTTAGATAGTGTATTACTCATAGCCACGGGAAGAACCAAGTGGGACATACTGATAATTATTGGATGACGATGGAATGATCCGTCTGAGAGTTTCCTGTTAGTTAGCAATAACTAGGTTAAACATGAAATCTCGAGTGTTAATATCACACTGTCCTCTCAACTTGAGAATAGTATTGAACTTCGATGTGGATACTCCACTATGATTATAGTTAAATCATGGCATAAAGACCATTAAGTGGCTATAGGTTGGTCCGAGTTGAAGCATTGGAAATGAAACATTATTCAATAGAGAATTAGTCTCCTTAGTTGTACGAGGTTAATATTATGGAAATTTGTAATCAACTTAAACTCAAAATCTTAGGCTTGAGTAGTAATTTTAATACTAAATGTTATTATTGAACTAAGAACTTTGTTTATGGACTAGAAAAGTTGGATGTGGATGATACTGAAATTTTTACCAAAATTAATTTCCATAAATATTAAAGTGGTGTTGACGAAGAGAAACTGTGTAGATAATCTTTAGTAAAAGGTATTGCTCAAATCGTAAAATTGGAGTTTGCTGATGGGATATGTAAGCAATAAATTAAAAAAAATCATCATATCACTAACTAGTGTAATGTGTAAATATTAGTATTTTAAATATTCAAATATTAGTCATTTGCTAAATTCACACAACTGAGTTGCACGACCAATATATTTACTCTTTGTAACGGTGCTTGATTTCATTCATTTATAATAGTTATAATAACCAAACTAATAAATATTTATGGAATATTGATTATTATTGTTTTCTATTATATAGGATGTGTTTAGAAAATGGAGTTGCCTTTAGAATTATTCAGGGCGCTGTTTGTAATTTATTGGGTGCATATATAAAAGTTTTATATGTGAGTATCGATATACGATGTTGATAAGAATTTAAATCAGATTTAAAGTAAATAATTCACTACTTAGTTTGGAAGCGAATTTGGTCCATTAATTACCCGGATATGGGTTGTCAAGTTTGAAAGGGAAGGGGTTCAAGTTTTGACTTGGTGGCGAAGAGATTGGTGTTATATCTTTTGGTCGGCTCTGCCTATAAAAAGGAAGCCACGACAGTTTATTTTAGTTCACTTTTTAGCTTCCTTCCTCTACCATTTTATGGCCGCAAGCTCCTTTTCCCCTCCTCCTTCATTTCAAACTCCATTCACTTCCAATCAACTAAAACAAGTTAGATCCCGTGTTGGCAAGCCATCTGTTTGCAACAGTGGGAGTATCTACAGTATCATCTCAAGGGAAAATTTAAATGTTATTATGCAGTATGACTATTATTTCATCTTTTGTATATGTCACTGTTTGTTACATTTAAATCAGATTTGTATTTAATATATGATCCATGTATATCACTTAATATTATGATATATCTAATTTAAAAAAAAAAGTTATAATATATTATTATGTTTCGGCAGTGAAATAAAAACTATTCAGCTTAAATTATTTTAAATATATATAGTTGTTTTATTAAATTTTAACTTTCGTTTAGTAATTAAATGATTCATATATATATATATATATTAAAATATGTTAAAATATTTTATCAAAATTTTATTATAAAAATACTTTCGAAAATATATAAAAATTCGATCAAATTGTTTTAACATAAAATAATAAATTTAATAATAAATTTATTATATATAGATAGATGTATTTGTTTAGTTATGCATTTTAAATAAAAAATGATTTAGCTTTCATAATTTTCTTAATTTTTCCCTTAACATACTTATACATATAAATATAATATGTTTATGTCTATATAATTTATATATACATATCATTTAATAAATATGAATGTGTATATATAGATAATTTAAAATAAATTTCTTTTGGATTTAACCTTACATAAATATATGTAAATATTATTTTTAAATTATTGCTAAGTAAAATTCTGATATTTTGAAATTTGAATTTAAATAATAGATCTAGTTTTGAATTTTAATTTTCTTACTAAGTTAAACTAGATATCTTAAACATTAAATATTATTTAAAATTATTACTATGTCAAATTATGATATATGAAAATTTGAATTCAAGCAATAGGTCGAGTTATGAATTTGAATTTTGTTTACTAACTCATATTAAATATTTTAACATGAAATTCAAAATTAATACTTACTCAATTTTATATAATTTTTGAATATATTTATAAATAATTTTCATATAAAATTTTGAAATTATATATGTACGTATTACTATAAAATATTTTATTTACACAATTGACATATATGTAAGAGTGAAGTATATAAATAGTAGATACAAATCCTAATATCTACTATGTACAAGATTGAACATGTACACCCCATGCTATGTTGCATGTGCACGTTATATAAAAATGAGTATACAATGACAGACTCATAAACTATATAAATATTTATTACTTAAACTCGCTAATTAAATAAATCTATAGAATTAAATAAAACATGATTTTATTCAAATAAATTAGATTGGACTTAATACAACCTTTTAGACTTCAGAGGCCCAATATGAACCAAAATATGGAAAAATTGAAATCTACTTATTTCACTCGTTATAGGCTAGCACGGTTCTACCAATTATAACATCGATGCATTGCCCTTTACTAAAAAGTCATTGACGTACGCATAATACTAAAAATATCACATCACCATTTTTCTCTTTCTTGTATACCATGCCTCTTATGTGTTTTGATTGAAACCAAACTATTTGATTAACTCATCAAACCATATGTTCCAACTCCTTGATTTTACTTAAGACCATAAATTGATCATAGGAGTCTACAAGCTTTATCCCCGCTCCTAGTGACTATGAAACCCTCTGGTTGTGACATATACATAGTCTCTTTTAAATAACCATTAGAAATGTTGTTTTAATGTCCATGTGCCATATTTCATAGTCATTATAATCTGTAATTGCAAGTACTATCTGCATGGATTTAAGCACGGCGACTGGCGAAAATGTTCCATCATTCCAACGCCTTGAATTTAATGAAATCTTTCTGTCTGCATCAACATTTTTCTTGAAGAACCGCTTGCAGTCAATGGGTTCCACCCATTCGGATACATTCTCCAAAATCTCTATATTTTTTATATACGTGGTATCCATTTCATAATCAACCCATAAGGCAAATTCTTTACTCTCCAAGGCTTGTTGGAATACGAGGGGATCACTGTCATGAATGATGCAACTCGCTCTCACCGTTAATGAGAAACCTGTAGTAACTCTCTAGTGTGAGATATTCTCTATTAGACCTTCTAATACGTTGGGTTTTTCAATAGGTATTGAACTACTTTGTATATATTCGATCTTTACATAGGTCTTTACATAATTTTCTTGGATCTTATCAAAGTCTATCTTACTACCACTAATTTCTCACAAGATAAATTCTTTTTCTATAACATTTCATATTTTTAATAAAAATAATTAATTAATTGAAAAAGGCTTGGTAATTTTATATAAAATTGAAAAACTAAACTTTTAAAATGAAGTAATTTGGAAAATATGACTTTTCCATCGCGTTAAATAGATTTTTCTAGCCCAAATTCGTATATAAGCATCATAAACGAATACCCGATAAAGGTAATACAGATTATTTTTTATAGCATGCATTATGGAGTGATATTTAGTCAAGGCCTGGTAGGGGCTGAGAGGGGATTTTGGATTTTATGCCGTAAGGGATGTTTCTGACCCTAATTCACTTCATCCTCCACTTCTTTTCATTATATAGCCCCTTCTTCTAGTCTCCATCTTCTTACTTATTACTCCTCAAACCCTAAAACAAATCTCTTCAAAACAAATAGTAAACCAATACCTATAAAACAAAATAAGAGTATCAAATTAAAAAGAAGAAAGGAAGCAAATCAAAACAGTTACAAGCTAAATAAAATGGGGGAGGATACCAAATCAAATCGAAGCATAGAAGAAGATTTATTCAAACAATATATAAGGTGAGGGGGATTATCTATGACATGATTATGATGTAGATAAGTACTTAAGTTTTATTTATATATCTATTTAGGAACAAAAATATGAACTTTTTAATTAGAATTGATAATTTTAATGGATGATCTATATGAAATGGATAATTTGGAAACCCTGTTTCACTGCTTTGATAGAATTGATGAGAGGGTAGATTGAATAAGATTCACCCTTAAAGTTATATAGATATGTCCTGAATTGATAAAAATGAATTTATGTATACATCGCTTAAATCACATAGAATTGATTTTATTAACTTCGAATGAATGGAATATACATGGATAAATCATAGAACAGTTATATACAATTAATGAAATAAATTACGTAAAAAGTTTGAAATGAACAAGGTTGAAGTTGTGCATAAATACTTGATAAAAAGATGAACTATATCATTATAATTTATCCCCAAATGAAGACAAACAAAATGAAAAGAGAATAAGGAAAAATGCACCTTATTTAGATGTTTGAAACCACCGTCTAGACGTCTGAAAATTTACCTTAAACATCTGCTTGTAAGGGTCACACATTTTGTTCAAACAAAATGAAACCCGAAAGGTAGACATTCAAATTCATCTAGGTTTAGACATATGAAATCCATATTCAGATGCCTAAAATAAGGGTCAATTGTTTGGAAATGGATTCGGTCATTTGATTACCTGTAGATATTTTGGTACATGAAGTCAAACATTTGAACCAAAAGTTCAAACATCTGAGAAGAGGTCTAGACATTTGAGTACTGGATTCAGACATTTAAATTGCTGTAGAAAACCCATGTTGAATCCAGACCTGGTGTAGGCCATGTAGGATAGTTTTGGGGGATATATCCCTAATTGACTTTCTAGAGCTCATGTAACTGCATGAAGTTGTGTAACACACTGAACTTGTTTCACACATCGTCACCCTTTGGCGTTCACTCTTCGTGATGCTTTGTGAAATGATGCTCAACATTGTGATTGTATCATAATTAGAGGCTCTCATTATTACAACAGTAGTCATGGTCGCACTTCAGTGACCACGTAAGGTGATGGAGATATCTGTGTTACTAAGTCTAACATCATTTAGGTGGATGAACCTACCCAAAAAGTCAAATTGTCGACCATTCTATGTTATTAGTCAGATGATATGGGGGCCGATGACACATCTTCCACATGGTTGTTTACTCGATGGTTTGGTAGGAAGTTTACCATCAGGATTGTTTACTCGACATGAGCCTTGGCGTTGTGATGTATACTCAGTATGGGCAACTTAAATATTTACCATTGAGAGTGTTTGAACGATGTACTGTTAAGCAATTTACTGTTAATACAACATACTCGTGTATAGATATGTCAACCTTATTCCTAGGTCTCCAACCTTCAGGGGGAAATCTTCATAGATTATTAATGAATTTGGGCGCTTTAAGGATTGTTACCTCATAGTGTGTAAATTGACTAATTCCTTTACGTGGCACATGCATAAAAATGAACACTCTTATGTTGTATAGATTATAAATGATAATTTAGTTACTTATTGATATCATATCACTAGTGCTTTAGCTCACTCGTCAGACCTTGTCCAATCCCTTTTATTTCTCTCTCTTTATACCTAATATAGAATAATTGGGTAGTAAACGGCACGATGAGAATAAGATGAGTGAAGGAGATAACCAGAGACTTGGAGCTATATTTATTTATTGTTAATCTCTCTGTATCTAATTTTATTTGTCAGTTAGACTTATGCAATATTTCTACTTAAGGACACTATTTAGAGATTTCTTATACAAGATACTATTGTTTTAAGACAAGTAATGATTTGGGATATTTTCAGTATTTATATTTTATTCCTTCCGTTGTGAGATCTAAAAGTATAGAATATTTTAAAATTATATTTGTCTTTATATCATATAAATCATTAAAATCTAATAATTCATACTTCTTGGCATGACGCGAGTTCAGATTCCATTTTTGGGCCTTGATCGATGTGTCCAAAAGTGTAGGTGGTTACACTTGTTATTGAAGCCTAGGTTCAGGATTGCCTAGGGTTTATGTAATGATCCATATTTTCGACCCTCAAAAGTCGACACTAATACATCCAGTGTATTTACGTGTCGAACATTCAAGTGCCGGAAAGGCAGATTGTTTGGTTGAAAGAAAAGCAAAGATAGAATAGAATCTCATACAGTAACGAGTAATATAAAATATCCAAATTACCTTTACAAAAGGAAAGATTTAATATTCAAACAACATCAGAGTCTAACATATCATCATCCTAGACTGTAATAATAGCATGCCCTTACAAATGTTGATAATACAAACAAGAAAACACAATGGAAATAAAAATATGGAAATACATTTTGGAGGCATCTAGTTCATCTCTTGAAGCTCCAAAGAATAAGCCAATTCTAGAAAGATACTCAGGTTTGACCCAAGCATTATAAGAAAATAACATCCGGATTAGTCTGGTAAACCAGCGTGAGAAATTCCAATCATTTGGATTGTCATAGTTGGAAAAGCCTTTCAAAAATAAAGGTATCCCATAAGACCATGACACACATAAACATGGATGGGTTTTTACCTTGCGATAACCAAAATATTTTTATAGGAAATCTAGTGATATTTTAATCATTTCTAGGGTTTAAGATAAATTATGAATATAGCTAGAATGCTTGCATTTCACGTTTCAACGTAGTTGGGCACATCTAAGTTCGTATGACATTTATTGGAAAATTATTCCATAAAATGACTAGGCTACTAGGGTACCGCCTAACATGGTATACTTCTAGAGAAATGTACCGACGGCCTCACATGGACCCATTGCAAATTCAGTACATTTAAAACCTCCCTAATAAGTAATTTATTAAATTTAAAAATCATTAGTAAATAATTAATTCATTTTATAAAAACACTATTAATGAGTAATTAATAAACGTAGACACTGTTGATAAAATGATTAATTAACTTAAAAACACTATTATAACTAATTAATTAATTTTAAAAACATCATTATTAAATAATTAAAAACCTTAGAATATCATTAAAAAATAATTAATTAACTTGAAAATATCATTAATAAAATATTTTATTAACTTGAAAATATCATAAAATAATTAATTAACTTTAAAATATTATTATTATTATAATATTAACTTAACCATTTTAAATATAAAAGCACTTTACTTTGAAATATTATAAAGTGAAATTTAATTTAAATCCATTTTCTTTCAAATTTGGGAAAAGGCTTAGCGACCACAATGGCACTTATACAAGCTACAATTTATTTTATAGTCTAATAATTCCAAGACATAACATTGATATTTACGTAAGCAACATATATGAAAATTAAAACCATAATTATCTATCAATTGATAACACATCACTTATACAAGTCAACTAGTATATAAATAAATGTACAAATTAATAAAATAGTATATTCTGCTAAATATATGTCCAATATAAATCTATTTAATTAAAATATAGCTGAACGATGTTTCATTCTGCTATCAGGATGTCAATGCTAAAATATTGTTATCAAATGACATAATTATTTTCTATGAATATTAATTTATCAATAATTCACACTTCAACAAATCTGTCAAATACTATACAAATGTGATATGCTAGTTAATATGAACCTACTGTCGAAATCCGTGGATCAAACGGACTTCTTAAGGGTGCATTATGATTTCTCAAAGTTTTAAACTATTAATTACTAAACTAATTTTTTAAACTAAAATAAAACACAATTTAACCACCCAACTTAAACCCAAAGCCCAATAGCCCACACTCGAACACAACTTCCTCTCTAACACAAACAATTACTAACCCAATACCCAAAACAACACTCCAAAAGTCAAATGCCTAGACAAAAAAATATGCGCTACCAATGCACATGCACGCCTTTCCTCAACCGTCGACCATCGTCTCAACCCCACCCACAATAGCCGATCCTACGCTTAACCCGAGTCCACTATCACCATCTACACCAGTGGCTTAAAGCGAATTTCGACCCCTTAACATTCTAAAATTTGAAACGCAGCTTTTAGATGCCTTCTTATTTATCCTCTTCCACTGCCACTTCGACTAACTTCGGCAACCCACACCTACACCACCGCGACCAATGACCCCACACCACCCTCAGTGCTACCCATAGCCAGCTCGGTAGTAGCGGTCACCACCAATGTGTCGACAAATACAAACCCAAAAAAACAGCGTACAAACCCTAACTTAAGCTCGTACCACCACCTCCGATCATTTGAATCCCTAAATCGGATGTCAAGAGCTCCACTCGCCTTAAGCCTCCCTCCAATATCGCAGCTCGCCTCAAAACGATCCATATCGTCGGAATTTCCAAAATAATCGAAAAACGATCATCTCCTTCACCATGTCAATCCCTTCACTAAAATCACGTGATCGCCACCAAAAATCACCATTTGACGATGCGAAGTTATTCATATCTTCCATTTGTTTTTCATGATCGTTGAGCAACCGACACCTATCGAGCACTTACTGCAATTAACCCATATCTCCTACCCTACTCGATGAATCCACTGCCGTCTATTTTAAAAAAAAACAGAGTCCAAATTTAACAACTTCATAGTTGAAAACTTCGTTTAATTTTAGACGGAGAGAGTGATAATGATTTTTGGATAAGGAAATGCATGTGCTTATTTTGAAAAACAGAGAACATGAAAAGGAGAAAAAAGAGAGAAAAGTGTGTGTTCCTATGTTTATCTTTGAGTATGTTCATTTACAGCAAACATGCCTTTCAATTTTCAAAGAAAATATCAATATATGATTTAAAAGATTATAAAAACATGAGTATCATTTTCAAATCAAGCTACTTACAAATTATTCAACATTTATTATTTCATCAAATACTAAACAAAGATTGAGATCTCACCTTGCACAACCCAAGCTTAACCTTCTAAAATCCTCTTGAGTGAAGATATATATATATATATATATATATATATATATATATATATATAGTTTTTTAAGGTAAATAGATGTGATTTTTTTTCAAAAATTATAAAAGATGGAAAGATGAAATTTAGAAGTATGAAGATGAACAATAAAAATGAGAAATATACATTTATAAGATGAAATAAAAAAATAGAAAACACCAAAGACCAAAATGCCCTGAATCCATTTTCAATTCTCCCAACTTTTCCAAGCCTTCAAAGTACCAAGCATTTGAAAATATGGTGTATATTTGAATGCTCCATGTACCTATTCTAATTTTTTTATACTTAAGGAATCTTAGAATTTCAATTCAAACTTCATATCCACCACTTCACATTTTTCTTTATTATATTTTATATTTATTAATTTTTATTTTTATAGTTTTATTCATTTAATTTCTCATTTGAAAAAGATGTTGTTTTTCCTAACTTACAAAATCATTTGAACATTGTTTAAGAGTATATGCAAGGGTATTATAACTTTTTACAACTTGTCGTTCGATAAAAAGCTGAAAATTTAAAAAGCGAGTTTCGGTCACATTTTTCGTTTTCCATCAAACTACCTATTTATGTAACAGAATTCTAAATGACTTATTAGTTATAAATTAAAGAGGGCCGTTTAATTATTAAAACTCATTAATTGAATATTTAAAATAATTAAATATCCACGAATCAAAGTAATAAAATTTTGGGTCGTTACATTCTTCCCCTCTTAGAATTTCGATCCTAAAATTTCATCTCAAACGAACAAAGAAGGAAATCGGTTAATACAAAACTTAACCATTTTACTTCTATAACTATTATGAAAACATTTTCAATAAAACCCACTTAAGTATTAAAGCTTGTATAATACCCCCACTACGTCCAGAGGATACATACCACTATTTGGTTCAAACTCTTTCATTTTGAATTTATTTTCCTTAAGTAAACTCAAGATCCAAATACCTAGTTTAATTCAAAATCCATAACCCTTCACTACCTCTCAGAGCCACCTACGACCAGCCCGATGGCCTCAATTACCGCTAGCATCCACAAATACAAAGCTAAAATAAAACAACTATAAACCCTCACTTAAGCTTGTACCACGACCTCCAACCACTGGAGTCCCCAACATTGATGCCATGAGCTCCGCTTCGCCTCAATCCTCCCTTTAGTACCTCTGCATGCCCCAAAACCATCCATGTCGTTGGAATTTCCAAAATGATCGAAAAATAATCGTCTCCTTCCCTATGTCGATCCCCTTCAGTAAAAATCATGTGATCGCCATTAAAAATCACTATTCGAAGATGCACACTTATCCATATATTCCATTCATTTTCTCGTGATTGTCGAAAAACTGACACCTCTCAAGCACTCACTGTAATTAACCTGTATCTCCTGCCCTACTCGATGAATCCATCCCCAACTATTTAAAAAAAAACTAGAGTCCAAACTTAACGAATTCACAGTTGAAAACTTTGGCTAATTTTTGATAGAGAGAGTGATAATGATTTTTGAATAAGGAAATGCGTGTGCTTATTTTTAGAAATAGAGAACAGGAAAAGAGAAAAAAGAGAGAAATTTGTGTATTCCTGTGTTTATCTATGAGTATGTTCATTTACAATAAACATGCCCTTCAATTTCCAAAGCAAATATCAAAAAAATATGATTTAAACAATTACAACATGAGTATCATTTTCAAATCAAGCTACTAACAAATTATTCAACATTTATTATTTCATCAAATTCTAAACAAAGATTGAGAATCTCACCTTGTACAATCCAAATTTAATCTTTTAAAAACCTCTTGAGTGAAGTAAATACATAATTTTTTTAAGTTAAAAAGGTATCATTCTTTTTTCAAAAATTATAAAAAACAGATAAGATGGAAAGTTGAAATTTAGAAGTATGAAGATGAAATATTAAAATGAAAAATGTATATTTATAAGAAGAAATAAAAAATAGAAAAGGCCAAAGGCCAAAATGCCCCTTAAGCCATTTTCAACCCTTCCATCTTTTACAAGCCTCCAAGTACCAAGCATTTGAAAATATGGTAGATATTTGAATGTACCGTGTACCTTTTCTAATTTTTTATACTTAGGGAATCTTAGAATTTCAATTCAAACTTCATATCCATCACTTCATATTTTTCTTTATTATATTTCACATTTATTAATTTTTATTACTTTATTCATTTAATTTCTCATTTAAAAAAGATGTTGTTTTTCCTAACTTACAAAATCATTTAAATGTTGTTTTAGAGTATATGCAAGGGTATTATAACTCTGTACAACTTGTCGTTATTTAAAAAGCTGAAATCCGAGAAGCGAATTTCGATCACATTTTCTATTTTCCGTTGAACTACTTATTTATGTAAATAGAATTCAAAAATGAATTATTAGTTATACTTTGAAAGAGGGATATTTAATTATTAAAACTCATCAATTGAATATTTAAAATAATTAAATATCCATAAATCAAAGAGATAAAATTCCAGGTCGTTACAGACTAGGTGCGTATTATAGGAGCGTACATACATATTTTTAAAGTTATTATGAATATATATATATATATATATATGTATGTATGTATGTATGTATGTATGTATGTATGTATGTATGTATGTATGTATAACATAAACACACCCATGAAATTCCAGTAGTGCTTACTACTATCTGCAGGAAGTTACTAATAATTCTTTCTTATAGATAAGTAAGAAATGAGCAATCATAGTGAAAGTGGATCCGGTGAAGTAGCAGAGGTTCCAGCATGAACGTTCATGTACAGTTCCATAGGTATCTTCAAGCAAGAGGCCATACTGAACTTAACCTTAATGAAGAACACGTAACACAAGCGCAAGATGCACCATCATCTCCTCTTCTTGCTTTGGACTTTCTCAAATTGTATCGAGATTTACAAAGTCTGGGTGGAAAGAATTACTTTGGAACCAAATAATTTGTTGAGATGCAGATATGGCTGAGAAATTATGATCGGATATCTGCTACGATGGGTGTGGAGGATGCGATGATGAGACAATTGGCTTCATGACAATCACAATGGAAGGCTTGAATTGATAGTATTATCATTGATGCGACCGAAGCAATGAGGTTACTTGGACTGATTTTATGAGGAACTTTGAAGTTAAGTTTATATCGAAGGCCAAATAAGGAGTGGAGCAAGAACAAGGATAACATACTATCAAGGAGTATCTTAATGAGTTCAGTTAGCTTGCAAAGTATTGCCTAGACCTTATCAATACCAGTGAAGTAGGCGACAAATTTTCTAAAGGGTTAAGTCCATCTTTGAGAAATATTTCTTTAAGCCATGTACCCAATAGAGTAGTTTTTAAGACCTTGGTTGAGATGCCATTGCTGAATTCAATTACTAAGGAAGAATCTAGGGAGGTATAAGTGAAGCTAGTTTGGCAGAAAAAATGCAAGGGTGGAATGGGGGCTTAAGGCAAATAAGGAAATCAAATTTCAGGTGTAGGGAGTGTAGATGAAGGGGCATTTGGAAAAGGATTGCGAACTGAATTTTTCGAAGATCAAATGCTACAACTTCAACTAGTTTGGACATAGGAAGAGGGAGTGTCCGACCTTACCTAAGACTCTACTAAGGCTTATGCACTTGATGTTGCTCCTAGCTCGAGCATAGCCCTAGCTGTGGAAAAAGGGAAAGAAAATCATCATGGAAGGTGTATTAACTCTTTCTAATTTGTATATTCACATTTTTTTGATACGAAGCTTCTCACTCATTTATTTCAAGTAAGCAAGTAGATGAATTACACTTAGGTATTAGTATATTTATAGACTCTTATAGTGTCGAATATTGTTGGAGATCGATCCATTTGTCCACGGCATGTAAGGGTTTAAAGTTATATAATTTGGGTGTTGATTTCAAAGCTTTTTTTAATGAGATTCTCTAGGTTATGTTTAATTCTTGAAATGGACTAGATGACTGGATGGAGTAGTGCTGGATTATGAAGGAATGTTGTTCGTTTGGATAGTCATAGTGGATGCAACTTTGAGGTTTACTACGATCCCAAAGGTTATGTTATGTTGATTTACCTTCATTTCGTAGACCTTTCACATTATGAGTTATCTTTTGTACCCATATCTCACGACTTCCCAGACATCATTTCGAATTTTTTGGTCTTCCCCTTCAAAGGGAGATTGAATTATGGATTTATCTAAAGAAGGATACTAGTCCTGTTACCATATCTTTGGGACATGTGGCTTTAAGAGAATGACGCGAGCTTAGTAAATAGGTGGATGAACTATTGAAGGACCTTATTTAAAGCATTATTTAAGAGCAAGGAGCACATGTTGTCTTTGCTACTAAAACAGATAACTCTTTAAGGCTTTGTGTCAAATATCGTGAACTAAACAAGCTAACAAAGAAGAAGCGTTATCCATTACCATGAATTGATGACCTATTTGGTCGGTTATTTGGGTTATGAATATTTACTTAGCTTGGCTTAGTTATCAGATTCCACCAGTTGCATGTAGCTAAGGATGGTATTCAGTAAACTATTTTTAATAAACTTGATGCACTCTTTGAGTGGTTAATCCTGCCATTTGGATTAACCAATGCAACAACATATTTTGTCGACCTCATGAGTTTTGTCTTTAAAGGGTTGTTGAATAAGTTCATGGTGGTATATGTTGATGATATACTTGTTTATTTGAAAAGAGAGGAAGAGAAAAGGTTGCATTTGATAGAAGTGCTCATTACTCTCCATAAACATAGGTTGAAGGAGAAATTTTCCAAATATCACTTTTGATTCAAGGAGGTTCACTTTCTCGATCTTATTGTTTCCGAGCATGACAATTAACTGATTGTAGTAAAGTCATTGTAGTATTGGATTGGCATTCATCAACGGTGCTATGGAGGTAAGAAGTTTTCCTAGTTTAGCTAGCTATTATAGGAAGTATATTAAGGACTTTGCAAAAATTTATTTACCTACGCACCTACTAAGAATAGTTTAGCTTTCTTATGAAACTCAAAGTGTGAGCTTGCTTTTATTAAGCTAAAGATGTAAGGACCCGATTCTTCGACTTTCGAAAGTCGACATAAATACGTCCACTGTATCGAATGCCGCATAGTCGAATGCCGGAAAACCGTACCCTTAGGATTTAAGAAGAAGAAAAGGATAGAAGAAGTAAGAAAGAAGAAGCAACAGAACAATATCAGAATCTCACAATCGCAGCGGAACAACATATAATAGATAAATGAATAATCTTTAAATCAAAAGAACTGTACATTTCATACATTACATCATCAGAGTCAATATACAACACCACACAATAATGGACAGTTATATTAACCTGTCCTCATAACTAAATACACAGCGGAAAAGATAATATCATATACAAGTGATACGCTTCGCCATCCAGCTCGCCTCTTGAGCTCCACAACACCTCCTGAGTTCCAGAATGACCTGATAACCTGACTCTAGGCTGCCCGTGTGGAAAATGATGGGCACCCAGAGTTTAGGAGGGGAACAACAAACTCCAGGTCAGTCATGAGATTGGTGTGAGAACTTCAAACAGTTTATCTTTACAAAAACAAACAAGGAAATATTTTAAAATAGATCCGCTATGCATTTACAAAATGTAACTACCATAAGGCCTCCCGCCACACACACAATGCAAACGCAGAATTGGAGATTTCTCTTTATGATAGTCAAACATGCTTGATACGCAAATTTCTTTGATATTATTACTATAAGTGCAAAGTGCAGAAAACATTTTGAAAGTATAATATTAATCCTAGCCAGCATAGGTGCCATTATATTATGCCTGCTATAGCTACCATTTTAAATGGCAGGTTCTACAACTAAAACCATACAGGCGCGTATTGTTTCTTTGGATTTTCCAACAAATGGTCAGGCCAAGGAACTTCCCATTGCCACATGGGTATGCCTCTGGAAGGACGCCTCGAGAACCTAACCGGATCTCTGCCAACACAAGGCCGAGTTACCTCTACAAAAATAGGTAACCACTGACACGTGTATGTCATCCCCCCGTTGTAAACAACATTTATCCGAGGATCCTCAACCAACAACAATCACAAAGTCATATATATATTTGCGATATCCACATAAGTTAAGTCTCTGGGCTCCATACCATGATATTCTATCCAGAAGGAAATGCACATACCCTAAGGGGCGCTACTCCCTATAACCTTGCTGCATCTTCCTGTTTTGACCATTACCGGGGTGTGAGGTTCGACGAAGTCTCGTCCACAAAGCTACGCTTTTTACAAAAACTATGCTTTGATCAACAAATGATCAGCAGCACTTCGTATGCCACATTACCAAATTGGAAATGTATCACTAGTAACCATTAACTACATAATCTCTGAGCTCGTACGTCTCAGAGAAGGGTGTTAAGCTAAGAGAATAATTTCTCCGCCACCAACAGAAATGTATCTGATAGAAACCAGCTTTACATCTCAAATTGTAACGTCAGACACACATCCATACAAGTCCGTTCCAGGATCGAATGGAATCGAAGGCACTTTCAAAGAAGCCCTTGCAAATCCAGATATTCACTAATCATGTCCGAAATTCCCATCACAAAGGGTGATAAAATCTCTATATCAAAGATTAGCTGATGCAGATACATTCGACGGTAATCCTTCCGTTTTCGAAAATATCCAGTCTTCAACACTGGTCTTCAAATGCTATCCATTACGACGTATCACTATTCGGAATGGGATTCATGACCCAAAGGTCCTCTCCCGGATAAACTGAATAACGAGCGCTTATTTTAAAATAAGCATAGCATTCAAATTCAAGCAAATCACAACAAATACCCATTTAAAGGTAAATATTGATAGTCGGTTATTTAACTTTCAATAGATATGCACAACATCACTAGATTCCAAATAATTTCCCAAATTATTTATTTTCCAAAAATATCTTTACAAGATATATTTTTCCATACTTCAACCATTTGAAAACAAGTTTCAAATCACTTTTCACCTTTTGCAACTTTTGAAAACAAATTTCAAATCATTTTCCTTACGTGGAAACACTTCCAAATATTTATTCATTTTCACTGGAAATCTGTCGAGTTCAAATACTTTAAAATAATTTATAACACTTATCCAAAATATAACAGGAAAACACTTTGAAATAAAACTTATTTTCTTTAAACAATTTACTTAAAATATTAGTTATAAAAATATTACACCAATATTACATATAACTTAAGTCCAAACTAATTTTGAAAAATAAAAATTAGTAGATAGAGTATAACTATTTAAATAACTATTTTCTAAAATAATTATTGATTAAATCTTAGAAATAATCATTTCTATATCAACTTAATAAATCTTTACTTAAAGGATTTAAAACAATTTAAGAAGTTAATTTCTCCAAAGTATCCTTTTCAAAACCAATCCTAGAATTATATATATATATATATATATATATATATATATATCTTTCAAAGCTATTCAGAAATTTTATTCAGCTTTTCAGGGTGAATACACTTTCATTTCAAAATGGTTCATTTAAACCAATTAACTAAATCCTTACCGATTTACTTTAAATTTACGTTCCAAATTCGTAAATTTATTTCCACACTTCAAAAATAAATCAATGTTTATTTTTAAACAAATTTCCCTTTCCTTTATAAATTCCATGGTGAATTTAAATTTCCAAATATCCACTGATATACGATTTTCAAATCGATTTCAAATATTCACTTCAATTAAAATTTTCAATTGATTTCAAAAACAACCAAATCAAATTTGTCAGAACCCGATTCTTCGACTCCCGAAATTCAACATCAATACGTCCACTGTATCGAATCCCGATCAGTCGGATGCCAGAAAACCGAACACTGAGGGTTAAAGAAGAAGAAAAGAAAAAGACAGTGGTAGAAGGAGAGAGAAAAAGATAGAAAATAGAGAGAAAAAGATATAACAGAACAACATCAGAATCTCACAATTCGCAGCGGAACAACATATAATATATATATGGATAATCTTTAAACAAAGAACTATATCAGTTATTACATTACATTACATTACATTACATTACATTACATCATATCATCAGAGTGTACAACAATAAACAAACAGCGGAAAAAGAAATACTATATACTAATAGTACGCCATGCCATCCAGTTTGCCTCCAGCAACTCCTGAATTCCAGAATATCCTGATAAACCTTAACTCTTGACTGCCCGTGTGGAAATTGGTGGGCACCCAGAGTTTAGGAAGGAAAACAATAAACTCCGAGTCAGTCATGTGACTGGTGTGAGAACTAAAACAGTTTATTTTTCTTTAAAATCAAAAATAGAGGAATATTTTTAAAGTCAATTCGCAATGCTTTTAAAAATGAGACTACCATAAGACCTCCCGCCACACACACAATGCAAACGCAGACTTGGAGGAGATTTCTTCTTATGTTAGTCAAAGATGCTTGATAAGTATTAAAAAGAAACATTTGATATTATTACTAGTGCATCGTGTAGAAAACATTTCGAAAGTAGAATATAAATCTTAGCCAGCATAGGTACCATTATATTATGCTTACTATAGCTACTATATTAAGTGGCAGGTTCTACAACTAAAACCGTACAAGTCTCGTATTGTTTCTTTGGATTTCCAACGAATGGTCAGGCCAAGGAACTTCCCATTGCCACATGAGAACGCCTCTGGAAGGACGTCCCCGAGAACCAAACCGGATCTCTGCCAACACAAGGCCGGGTTACCCCTAACTGGGTAACAACTGACACGAGCATGCCATCCCCCGGTCCTTTGGGACCTTTATCCGAGAGCTCTCTAATCAACATCACACCATAATAATAAGTGTTTCAACATGAGTAAGCATCTGGGATCCATACCATGATACCACCCTTTTCCAGAAGGAAATGCACACACCCTAAAGGGAGCTACCCCTCATAACCTTGCTGCATCTTTCCTGTTTTGACCATTCCGGGGTGTGAGGCTCGACGAAGTCTCGTCCACAAAGCCACGCTTTATACAAAAGCTATGCTTTGGGTCAGCAAATGATCATAGAAATGATCACCAAGATAGACGATCAAACAAATGATCCTATCACAAATAATCAACACAATGATCATTTCACAGCAACACTCAGTATGTCACATTACCAAATTGGGAATATATTGCTGATAACCTTCAACTATATAACCTCTGAGCTCGTACGTCTCAGAGAAGGGTGTTAAGCTAAGAGAATAAATTCTCCACCACCATCAGAAATATATTTGAAAGAAATCTGCTTTATATCTCAATTTGTAATGTAAGACATACTATCCATACAAGTCTGTTCCGGGATCGAACAGAACCGAAGGCACTTACAATGAAGTCCTTGCAATCCGGATAATCTCTAATCACGTCCGAATTTCCCATCACATATGGAGATCTCTATACCGGGGATCATCCAGTGCAGAGACAATCAACAAGAAACCCTTTCGTTTTCGAAAATATCCGGTCTTCAACACCGATCTTCAAATGCAATTCATAACGACGTGTCACATATTCGGAATGGGTTATACGACCCCAAGGTCCTTTCCCGGTTAACCCGAATAGTGAGCGCTTATTTTAAAAAATAAATAAGTGTGGCATTCAATTTCAAGCAAATCACAACAAATACCTATTTAAAGGTAAATATTGATAGTCGGTTATTGAACTATCAATGGATATGCACAACATCACCAGATTCCAAATAATTTTCCAAATTATTTATTTTCCAAAAATATCTTTACAAGATATATATTTTCAATACTTCAAAAATAAATCAATATTTATTTTTAAATGAATTCCCAGTTTCATTTATAAATTCCATATTGAATTTATATTTCCAAAAATTATTTATGAATATACAATTTCCATTATTCATTTTCAATTTATCTTCAAAAGGATAAATTCTCTAAACTTTTCATTTCACATTGGAAAAACATTTCCATACTTATTTATTTATAAGTAATTCACAAGTCTTTTTATTTTCTATACTTGGAAAATATTCAATATACTTAAATCGAAATTAAGTATATATTTCATTTTTTAAGAAAATCATTCTCTTAAACATATTTATTTGGGCCAAAACGAATGTTGCGTAAAATATCGTTATGACAACCCAAAATCACTAGTATTGGGATTCGAAATTAAAATAGATATATAAATCCCAATACTATACAAAACATTTCCTTTCGGAAATCATCTATTATAACAACAGTGTTATAATATACCATTTCCTTTTATTTCTCGAAAACGTCTATTTCAACAATGAATGTTGAAATCTATGGTTTCAATAGTTAATACTTTTTAAAACATCTTTAGATCGTTTTAATCCTATTTAAATCATCACTTTCAAAACCATTTCTTTAACATATTATTCACTATTCAAAAACGTGAATATATTTGTTAACAAATTTTATCATTTCTATTCATTTTGTTTCAAAGGATTATTCACTGTCTAAAATGTGAATATAACTCCATAAATAAGTTATAAAAATTAACTTATCGAAATAAGTCATTGCGAATTTATAAAATAATGTTTATAAATTCCATTTCTATTTATTTAATAACAAATTCCTTTTACAAATTTCCTTTATTAATCCATTCGATTTATAACTCAATTATATACCGAAAGTCCATATTATAAGTTAAATGCTTATAATTTATTTGTTTACAAAATTTTTCTTTTAACTTCCCAAATTATAAATCTTATAACTTATAAGATTCATTTATTTATCCAAATCTATTCTCTAAATAACTTTATAAATTTTATTTATAAAATTCCATTTATAACTTCACCATTATAATCCTATAGATTTCATTCATTTATGAAATTTATTCACAATTCATTCTAACACTTATAAAAGCTCGTTTTACAATTCAAAATATTCTAATTTATAAATATCCATTTTATAAATCTTTTATATGGATCAATTTTTTATTATTCTTTTAAAACGTCTTTCAACTCCTTTATAATTTCATCATTTTGATTTATTCAAATTTCATAAATCCTATTTGTAAAACTTTTTATAATAAATTCAGAAATCCCAATTTAAATTATTTTATAAAATCATAAATTCCATATTTTCAAAAATCAACTTTTAACTGTATTTCTCAAAAATCATAATTTTTATAATATTAAAATTACAACATTTATTTATTTAAGATGAATTAATTCCAAAAATATTTTATAAACGTATACTTTCAAAAATCACTTTAGAAATTTAAAATCGTTATTTTTTTAACTTCAAAATTGGATCCGATGACGCAACACATCAAATAGTCAATCACGACTTTCCAATATCATATATCGATATGATAAACAATCAAATATCACAATATCTAAAATCAATAAATATTTGTGAGGAATCCAGTTGGATCCCTCCAACCTGTTTCCCTGCATCCACAGACATTAGCACAATACCCATTCCACTTCGAGGTGGAATATCGCGGTATATGGGATTTATAAAATAATATCCGCTTAATAGGCGGCGCAATAGGGTCTCATCCGCTATACAATGCGGGAAATCATCAACTGCAATATATACATATGCCAATATATATATATATTGCTATATATATAGATATATCCTACTATATCTAATATCACAACCAAATAGCAATCAATAAATAACTGCAAATCCAACTTTAAATTTTTGAGTGAGAAGTTCTCACCTTAGCTTTTATTTTGCAATCCATTTCCCATCTTGACTCGATTTTCTTGATTTATACCTTGTATAAATATTATACACAATTTATTAATATTCGAACAGATCGAATAATAAATTTTCATTTGATAATTTTGATTCATCGGTGATTTCATTTTAATAGTTAAATTAACTGATAGTTTTATTTAAATCAGTTTCTTCTTCAATAAATTTATTTTAACTAAAAATTAAATTTAATTAACCAAACTCTCTTTTAATAACTTAATCGATTATAAATTCGATTTTAACTAAAAACTTCTCTTTAGTAACTATAATAGATAAACAAATTAATTATCGTAAACTATTGTTTATAACAACTTAACTAATCATTTCACTTTAAATTAATATCTTTAAATCAATTTCTTTTAAATAATTAAATTTATCTAACTAAAGATTAAATTCCCCCTTTTTTTTAATAAATTTGATTAACTAAAAATTTAAATTTTAAACTAAATTCTCTTTAAATAAATTATTTTTAACCACTAAAAATTTAATAAGTTAATTTAAACCAATTTGTAAACTCTCACCGACTTATTTAAATTTACTTCTCCTTTAATAATTTCATTTAATTTCAATTTATTTTTAAAACTAAGTTTTCCTTTATTAAATTATTTTTAAATCACAATAATTAAATGAACCATTTATACAAATCAATTCTAAAAATATTTTATTTTATTTTTCTTTTCACAAACCCTACAGCTAAACCATAATAGTATTTTATTATAAAACGGAAATAAATTTCACTGTTAATATTTTTCTAACCTATATTTATATAATTTAAATTAGTTTTAAATTTGGAAATAAGTTGTTAACATACCTTACTGCAAATTGAAGAACCACGGCCACCCAGTCGAACTCACGATCGACTCCATCCCCCCTGACTCGCTGCCGCCGCCGCCGCTATCCCAGGTCGTCGCCATCTCCACGCGAGTCGTGCTCGAGAATCCACACGCGCGCCACCGCCTTGCTCGCGACAGCACCGCCTCCTCCCACGTGCGAGCACGCGCGCGTGCGTCAGGGTCCCCCCTTGCTTGAATCGCTGCCATATGCTCGAATTTCCTGAGATCGACCGCGACCCACTGCCTCCACCTCGCGCCGATTCGACTCTCCGCCCTCGCCTTCTACGCGACTTTCAATTTAGGGCTTCGGCCATTTTTCTTTTTTTTTATTTCGAATTGAATCTGAAAGAGTTGGCTTTCGGTTTTGAAATTGAAGAGGAAGTGGAAGATAAAGACGCGATTTTGAAAATGGGGCTTCGGCCATTGTTTTTTTTTCTCTGATTGATTTTGATTTACTGGAGAGGGAGAGGGAGATTTTAAAAGTGAACGAAACATGCTCGGCAATGGTTTCACGATTAACTGCCGTGATCTTCTACGTGATTTTAGGCATAATTTAAGGAAGAATGTGTTGTGTTTGACTAAATTTAAATTTAAATTTAAATTGAATTTGTTGAAAATTTCAACGCGTTTACTCACCGTGTGCTCACATATCAACTCTGAAAAATACGAAATTTGAAATCCGAGAATAATTCAATATTACGGATCCAATGGAACTGGTTTCGTCGAATTCCGAGAATGTGCCTCGGACGGCTATTTTTAAATATCGATTCAAACGATATAATTTCAAAACTGAACAAATTATAATCTAATTCAATTCTGAAGCTTCTATTATCTTCAATATTTTCAATATAAATTTTACAAGCCTTTGAAATATTTTCAATTGGCTTAAAATTGAAGATTCAAATTTTTATTCAACTCTCAATAGATTAAATTCTATAATTTAATCGCTAAATTCATTCTGATAATTTGAAATTCAAGTCAAACCATCATTCAAATATTTAAAATAAATTAAATATTTTCAATTTAAATTGTTCAAAATTCAGGGTCGTTACAAAATTCCATATTGATTTTCCAAGAAGTTAAACACCAAGTGAATTTCATTTAAATCTCAAATTGAAATCAATTTCTACTAAACCCCAAATCAATTTTCAAATTGATTCCAAATTCTTTTCAAAATACTTAATAAATTTCCAAATGGATTTTCAAAATACTTTAAATTCAATCGCCAAAAATCAATTCCAAAATGGGTTTCAAATTTTATTTCCTTTTTTAAAAAAAATTCCTTTTGAAGAAAACAAATTCTTTTAATTTTCAAACTCTTTAAAATCCGTATTTTGAATAAATTCTTCAACCTTTGAATAATATTACCTGAAATCCATTTATTAAAGTTTTTCCCATATTTTGAAATTTTATTCAATAAGATTAAAAATAAAACTTTATTATTTTAAAATTCCTTCTTTTAAATTTATCCAATTCTCAAAGGTAAATTTTAATATAAACTTCCAACCTGAATTTTCAAAAATCAAATTCTTTTATTTATTTCCGGTATCCAACGATACCAAAATTATATTCGGCTAAATTTTAGCCTTCAACGATTTCAATAACAAACAAAATCACACAGAGATTATAAATAATCAACACACAACATTAAAACAAATTTAATTATTTGAGGAATCCAGTTGGATCCCTCTAACTTGTTTCCCTGCATCCACAGATGTTAGCACAATATCAATCCCGTTTCAAGACGGGATATCGCGATACATGGGTTTATATAAAATATTATCCACTATTATGCGGCGCAATAGGGTCTCATCCGCTATATAATGCGGGAAATCAACTCCAAGTACATATATAATACCAATTCCACTTCATGGTGGAATATTGCGGTATATGTGTTTAATAAATAACATACGCTTAATATGCGGCGTATAGGGTCTATTTCAATACAACATATAGCAATCATCATTCAATCACACAATCAAGAAATTTTAAATTTAACGATTTAAAATTCAAGTCGAAAAAAATTCGATTGAGTGAGAAGTTCTCACCTTGCGTCCATTAGCGGTTTCAGCGTTTTATTTCGAATATAATTAAACGCGCGTTTAATTTTGCCCAAAATTCACACTAGCTCCAATTCATCCCAATCTAGCTCCATCACATAGTGCTCGTCCATACGAATCCAACGCAAGTCGTTTCGTCAATTTTCGACCTCGTATGAATAAGTTACAGAGTTTTAAAGATTGAACGAATTTATAAATAAATTTACTATTTTCTTTTTATAATCTTAAACCCACTTTCAATCCAGGCCGCACGATCTAGCTTGATGAAATCTCGGCCGCACCTTCCTTCTTCTCCCCCCCATCAGGTTTCGAACGCAAAAAATAACCCATGGCCGCCATTGCTCCTCAAATTTTCACCACTTCCTCGAGCCATTTGAAGACGATCGGCGACAAGGGTTTCGAAGCCCAACGCACGAGCCACCATCGGCCGAAGTATAGGAGAGCTCGGTCGCCCCAATGCATGGGAAATCGTGCATGAACTGATGTTGAACGCGAGCCAGTATCCCCCTCCACTTCGCGTCGATCACAATCATCACCATATAGATTTGAAGCTCTCATCGTCCTCTATAATTTGTTAGTTGAAGATTTCTTGAATAGATCGATGGATTGGAAGAGATTAATAGAAGAAATTTGGCAAATTTCGGCCATTAACGTGAAAGTGGCGGCTATGAAACCTTAGGGCTGATTAGGTTTGCAAATGTGAATGTTGAGGTCCTTTTATAGAAAATATTCGCGCACTATTCACCCGAAATTTTTCCAAACTCCAAACGAAGCGTGCCGCCTGGTGTTTATAATGTTTTACCCCTATTCTGAACGCAATGGAATATATATCGGGAGCCAATTTGATCGTATTTGGAAGATAGGTTTTCAAATCGACTATTTAAATTTAAAATTCACTTAAATCGATTTCTACGCGTTTTAGCTTGCTCCGGACAAACCGTAAATCTGATTGACATGAAATTTGAAATCTTACAATAATATAACATTACGGATCCAATGAAACTTGTTTCGTCAAAATCCGAGACAGTTTGAAAAATGATTATTTTTACTCGTCAATTAAATATTAAAATATTCGATTTCCATAAATTAACTTTTAATTCAATTTTAAAAGTTCTATAACATCATCCTAACTCCAATATGATTTAATACTACTTTACAAATAAATTTTAATCACAGTATACCCAATTTCCAATTATTTCTGTAATTTCAAATATTAAATTATCGATTTAATTATCCAATTAAATCTAGTTATTTGAAATATATTTATTCGACTTACAAATTTTACTTGTTAATATTTAAAATCAATTAAATATATGAATTTCAAATGACAGATATTTTAGGTCGTTACAAATTTCCCCCCTTAAAAGAATATCGCCCTCGAAATTGCCAAGTAAGAAAATGTCTTGAAATCCATTAACTTTTTTTTTCAAAAACAAACCATTCCAACTCAATTTCAGATTCATTTTAACTTCTTAACTTTTCCAAAATCCGATGGTTACACATTTCTAGTTCAATTCCTACATTTTCATTTCAATTTAGAAATTGACTTTTCGTTAACAAAAAATTTCAAAATTTTCTAACTCCTAAAATTTACGGAAAATTTTGGCAGAGTTTCCTTTGTACGGAGGAACTTTTGCAATATCACAATAGATATAAATATATATACATCGACCCCCACGGTCGGAAAATAGAAAAACAGTTTATATTTCCTATTTTTATTACGTAGGCGTACCTTTTTAGCATTTTTAAGCAAAGCAGTTATTTATTAGTATTTTAGCGTGACCAAATCTACCCAACTACAGCCCCGATACCTGTACTTAAATTTAAACATGTAAGTGACATATATAGGAAATTCATTTACATTTCACTAATTTTCAATAGAAAGCACATAGTTTTCATAAGCAATGCAATCAAAATAATTCCCATAAGCAATTTATAAGGTTTCGATACAAATTTTAATTGCTTACAACCAACTCACATTAGTTCACTTTCAATTCAAATTCAATTACATAGCTTTCTATTTATCAATTCAATTTCATTAACACTTAATGAATTATATACAATCAACTAACAATCATATAACAACCAAATCATAACCAAATTTATTAAATTTACATTCAATAATTCATATTCACTTTGTCTAACTTCAATTTCGTTTAACACTTTTAATTTCCAATTGGATTAATATCTAATTGACTTTTCTTTCAATTATTCGATTTTTTCTTCAACTTCATTAGCTTTTAATGAATTAACGCTTACATTCCTTATTCCATATCAATTCATTTACATTAGATTGATTAACATTTAATCCATTTATTAATTCAATTGCTAATTCATTTAACAAATAAGGTTGAATTTCATTTATATAACTCAAATCCACATCCATTTAATTTACTTTATTATTTTACTTCGATACCAAAATCAAGTTCATTCAACATTACTTAAGTTATATTCCATTTCAAACATCATTTGTTTAACTTAACTTAAATTTCCCTTATAAATCTAATTCAGATTCCAATTCTAAAGTAAATTCTATTTAACTTTTACCAAAGTCAAATTCATCATTTATTCAAATTCATATCTCGTTTTGCTTAACAAAAATTGTTTAACCATTTTATCATTTGGTTTCACTTACATATATTACACTGGATTTCCAATTCCATATGAATACAATTTACTTTCTTAAAAAAAATTAGATTCAATTCATTTTAAACCTTATCCATTTAGTCATTCTTCAATTAGTTGCACTTACTAATTTTAGTTTAATACTTCACTTTGTTTTTCACAAATCAAATTCAATTCCAATTCCAGTTCTATTTACTTACAAATTTGAAATGAATTTCAACATTCAATTTCATTTTCTTGCACTTGCAATCGCAAATTTTATTTATTCATTCACAATTTATTTTCCAACTTAATAATTGTATTCCGATCATTTAGTCTATTAGACTTCTAAAATTCACCTTTTTTCCAATTAACTCAGGTCAATTTCAGTTTAAATCTGAATTTCCTAAGTCATCCAAACTTATTTATTATTCCATAAACTATAACATTCCAGAGTCTTTTCAATCTTTCAAAAATTATTTTTGAAATCTATTCAAATTATCTTTTGAATTTCCAAAACCAAACTCAATTTTCCAAACAACTTCCTTTTAAAACAATTCGGCAGCAATTCCTCCTTTGGAAACTCGAAAATGAACACCGATGATGTCGCGATCATCATCGGAATTATTTTCCAGCGACCGAAAAGATTTTAGTGCTTTCTTCCCTTCAAAACAATTTTCCAAAACCCTTGGAAATCATTTTCAAACTCCAAAGAATTTAAATTTCCCAAATCTTGAAATTTCAAATTCTTTAAATTTGTTTTCAAATATTACTCTGGAATTCCATTTCAAATTATGAATCACATTTACAATTTATATTTACAAATCTCATTTGTATATGGATTTATTTCTCAGCTTTTGATTATGATTTCAATTCTTATTCAATAATCGATGATAATAATTTAATATTATCACTTCCTAACAACCAAGCAACCATAATAATTTTCGAAAAAATCATTCCTTTTATTTACGAAATATTCTGGGTAAATTATTTCATTTACCCTATTTAAAATGATACTATGTCGGTTTATCTCGTTTAAGGGTTTAGAAACCCTTATCAACATAGTTAGCTAGACTGCACCGACCAGAATCTATAAACAATCAACCGATAAGTCAACACAATATAAAACAATTTATATTCACTGACAAATACGCGCTCATATCTTTATTACACTCAAACTCATTCTAGAGTACTGCTGACTCTATCTCTAATGAATAATTCCCAACAGAGCCAAGGTTGTCGCTTAACCAAATGCTCTGATACCACTTTGTAAGGACCTGATTCTTCGACTTTCGAAAGTCGACATAACTACGTCCACTGTATCGAATGCCGCACAGTCGAATGCCGGAAAACCGTACCTTAGGGTTTAAGAAGAAGAAAAAGATAGAAGAAGTAAGAAAGAAGAAGCAACAGAACAATATCAGAATCTCACAATCGCAGCGGAACAACATATAATAGATAAATGAATAATCTTTAAATCAAAAGAACTGTACATTTTATACATTACATCATCAGAGTCAATATACAACACCACACAATAATGGACAGTTATATTAACCTGTCCTCACAACTGAATACACAACGGAAAAGATAATATCATATACAAGCGATACGCTTCGCTATCCAGCTCGCCTCTTGAGCTCTACAGCACCTCCTGAATTCCAGAATGACCCGATAACCTGACTCTAGGCTGCCCGTATGGAAAATGATGGGAACCCAGAGTTTAGGTATAACGACCCAGAATTTCCGTCATTTGAAATTCATATATTTAATTGATTTTAAATATAACAAGTAAAATTTGTAAGTCGAATAAACTATATTTCGAATATCTAGGTTTAATTGGATAATCAAATCGACAATTTAATATTTGAAATTACAGAAATAATTGAAAATTGGGTTTAATGTGATTAAAATTGATTTGTAAAGTTGTATTAAATCATATTGGAGTTAGAATGATGTTATAGAACTTTTAAAATCGAATTAAAGGTTAATTTACAGAAATTGAATATTTTAATATTTAATTGACGAGTAAAAATAGCCATTTTTCAAACAGTCTCGGATTTTTACGAAACCTGTTTCGTCGGATCCATAATAATAAATTATTGTAAGATTTCAAATTTCGTGTCGATCAGATTTAGGATTAGTCCGGGGCAAGCCAAAACGCATTGAAATCGATTTAAGTGAATTTTAAATTTAAATGGTCGATTCAAAAATCTATCTTCCAAATATGATCGAATTGGCTCCCGATATACATTCCATTGCGTTCGGAATAGGGGTAAGACATTATAAATGCCAGGCGGCACGTTTCGTTTGGAGTTCGGAAAAAATTCGGGTGAATAGTGTCGCGAGAATTTTCTATGAAAGGCCACCATAATTCACAATTTACACTCAAACCCTAGTTTCTAACCCTAGCCGCCAGAAGATAGTTCATTGGCCGAAAATTCATCTTCTTCCGCCCTCATTTTCTTCAAATCCATCAATATATTCGCAAAACATCCAACTGCAAACTTGTAGAGCTAATCGAGCTCTAGAAGATCAACGGTCAAGATCGTAAATGGAGCTATGGATCGACGACAAATCAAGTTTGAACGCGTGGAAGTCGCGCACGTTTTTCGAGATACAGGAGGGCCCAACTCGTCATGGTTGCAGGCGATGATGGCTCTCGAGTTGGGCTTCGCAATGGTGGTTCCTGATCATCTTCAAGATCGTCGTGGATGGCGCGAGCATTAGAGTTTGGAGGCGGCCAAGATGGGTTCGGTCGCGTGAATTAACTGGGAAGAAGGAGAAGATAAAGTCACGGCTTGGATTGCTTGACTTGAAATGAACGGTCGAGATTTAGGTTGAGAAATAAAATAAAATTGTGATTAATTTATATATTATAAATTCATTTAAAGTTTAAAATGTTGTATCTTTGTTTCGCATGAAACGAATTGCGTTTGGTTCGTATTGACGAATACTACGCGATGGAGCTAGATTGGAGTTGATTGGAGATAGTGATAATTTTGGGTAAAATTAAACGCGTGTTTAATTTTATTCAGAATGAAACACTACAACTGTTATTTGAAGCAAGGTGAGAACTTCTCACTCAATCGAATCTGTTTCGATTTAAATTTTAAATAGTTAGATTTAAAATTGCTTGATTGTGTTGCTTGGATGATAAATTATTATCTACTGTTTTGAAATTGACCCTATACGCCGTATATTAAGCGGAGGTTATTTATTAAACACATATACCGCGATATTCCACCGTGAAGTGGAATTAGTATTATATATGTACTTGGAGTTGATTTTCCCGCATTATATAGCGGATGAGACCCAATTGCGCCGCATGATAGCGGATAATATTTTATATAAACCCATGTACCGCGATATTCCGTCTTGAAATGGGATTGGTATTGTGTTAACATCTGTGGATACAGGGAAACAAGTTGGAGGGATCCAACTGGATTCCTCAACTGTATTGATTTATTTACAGATATTTGCGATATATTCTGTTATCATATTGATATATGATGTTTGGATGCCGTGGTTGATGTATTGGTGATGTTGCAGCATAGGGCCTATTTTTGGAGTTTTAAAAAGTGTTAAAATAACGATTTCGAATTTAAAAGGATTTTTCAAGTGATTTTTGAAAGTATACATTTTTTTGAATTTTGGAATTGATTCATTTTAAATAAATAAACGTTATAATTCTTATGTTATAAAAATTATGATTTTTGCGAAATATAACCGAAATGTGATTTTTGAAATAAGTAGTTGATTAATTTGTAAAATGGTTCAAATTGGGATTTTTGAATTATTATAAACGGTTTATATAAAAGATTTATAAAATTGATATTTTATAAATTAAAATATTGGAATTTTAAAACAAGTTTTTATAAGTGTTAAAATGAAGTATAAATGGATTTTATAAAAGAATAGAATCTACGATTTGTGAAGTTATAAAATGAATAGATTTTTTGTAAAATAAAAGGTTTATAAGTAATTAACTTATAAATTGGATTTTGGCATTTAAATGAGATATAAATAGAATTTGTTAATTGAGGGATTTTTATAAGTTGAAGTTTTTATAAAATATATAAAATGTGAATGTATAAACGTTGTTTTATAAATCCGAAATCAATCGAATTTGATAAGTAAATATGAAAGCTTACTAAAGGAGATATATCCACGATTTTGGACAGTGGATAATCCTTTAAATTAAATATGTAGAAGTGTTGAATTTGGTAAACGATTTATATTCACGATTTTGGACAGTGAATAATATATTAAAGAAATGTTTAGGAAGTGATCTTTTAAATAGAATTAAAATGATTTGAAGTTGTTTTAAAATGTGTTAAGGATTGAAACCATTGATTTCAACATTCATTGTTGAAATAGACGTTTTCGAGAAATAAGGAAAAGATGGACTATAACACTGTTGTTATAGTAAATGATTTTCGAAAGGAAATGTTTTATATAGTATTGGGATTTATATATCTATCTTAATTTTGAATCCCTATACTAGCGGTTTTGGGTTGTCGTAACGATGTTTTACGCAACATTCGTTTTGACTCAAAAAAATGTGTTTAAGAGAATGTTTTCCTTAAAGAATAAAATAAATACTTAATTGTGATTTAAGTGTATTGAATATTTTTCAAATGTTGAAAATAAATAGATTTGTGAATTACTTATTATTAAATAAGTATGGAAATGTTTTCCAATATGAAGTGAAATGTATTGAGATCCATCTCTTAAAGATAAATTGAAAGTGAATATTTGAAATCGATTTGAAAATTGTATATCAGTGGATATTTGGAAATTTAAATTCATATGGAATTTATAAAGGAAGGGGGAATTTGTCTAAAAATAATCATTGATTTATTTTTGAAGTGTGGGAAAATACATCTTGTAAAGATATTTTTGAAAAATAAATAATTTGGGAAATTATTTGGAATCGGGTGATGTTGCGCATATCTATTGATAGTTAAAATAACCGACTATCAATATTTACCTTTAAATGGGTATTTGTTGTGATTTGCTTGAATTTGAATGCTACACTTATTTTAAAATAAGCGCTCGTTATTCGATTAGAGCCGGGAGAAGACATTTGGGTCATGAATCCCATTTCGAATAGTGATACGTCGTAATGGATAGCATTTGAAGACCGGTGTTGAAGACCAGATATTTTCGAAAACGGAAGGATTACCGTCGAATGACTCTGCATCGGCTGATCTCCGATATAGAGATTTTATCACCCTTTGTGATGGGAAGTCCGGTCGTGATTAGTGAATATCCGGATTGCAAGGGCTTCTTTGGAAGTGCCTTCGGTTCCGTTCGATCCTGGAACAGACTTGTATGGATGTGTGTCTGACGTTACAACTTGAGATGTAAAGCTGGTTTCTATCAAATACATTTCTATTGGTGGCGGAGAATTTATTCTCTTAGCTTAACACCCTTCTCTGAGACGTACGAGCTCAGAGGTTATGTAGTTGATGGTTACTAGTGATACATTCCCAATTTGGTAATGTGGCATACGAAGTTCTGCCGATCATTTGTTGATCAAAGCATAGCTTTTGTGAAAAGTGTAGCTTTGTGGACGAGACTTCGTCGGACCTCACACCTCGGAAATGGTCAAAACAGGAAGAATGCAGCAAGGTTTTAGGGAGTAGCGCCCCTTAGGGTATGTGCATTTCCTTCTGGATAGAAGTGGTATCATGGTATGGAGCCCAGATACTTAACTTATGTGGATGTCGCAAATATATATGACTTTGTGATTGATGTTGGTTGAGGATCCTCGGATAAACGTTGTTTACAACCGGGGGATGACATACTCGTGTCAGTAGTTACCTACTTTTGTAGAGGTAACCCGGCCTTGTGTTGGCAAAGATCCGGTTAGGTTCTCGGGGCATCTCTCCAGAGGCATACCCATGTGTGGCAATGGGAAGTTTCTTGGCCTGACCATTAGTCGGAAAATCCAAAGAAAAAGTATGAGCCATGTACAGTTTTAGTTGTATAACCTGCCATGGAATGTGGCGGTAACCTGCTATTGAACATGGTAGCTGTAGTAGGCATAAGTGTGGAATGCCTATGCTGGCTAAGATTTATATTATACTTTCGAAATGTTTTCCTACACTTTGCACTTATAGTAATAATATCAAAGGAATTTGCTTATCAAGCATGTTTAACTATCATAAGGAGAAATCTCCTCTGATTCTGCGTTTGCATTGTGTGTGTGTGCGGGAGGCCTTATGGTAGTTTCATTTTCAAAAAGCATTGCGGATCTATTTTAAAAATATTTCTTTGTTTGTTTTTAAAGAATAAATATTTTAAGTTCTCACACCAGTCTCATGACTGACCTGGAGTTTATTGTTTCCTTCCTAAACTCTGGGTGTCCACCAATTTCCACACGGGCAGCCTAGAGTCAGGTTATCAGGTCATTCTGAAATTCAGGAGGTGTTGTGGAGCTCAGGAGGCGAGCTAGATGGCATGGCGTATCAACTAGTATATAGTATTTCTTTTCCGCTGTTAGTTGTTGTAAACTCTGATAATGTAATGTAATGTGATGTAATGAAATAACTGATATAGTTCTTGGTTTTAAAGTTTATTCATTTATCTATTATATATTGTTCCACCGCGATTGTGAGATTCTGATATTATTCTGTTGCTTCTTCTTTCTTACATCTTCTATCTTTTTCTTCTTCTTTAACCCTAGCGGTTCGGTTTTCCGACATTCGACCGTGCGACATTCGATGCAGTGGACGTACTGATGTCGATTTTTGGAAGTCGAAAATCTGTATCGTTACAATGTGGTATCAGAGCATATGGTTAAGCGACAACCTTTCTCCGTTGGGAATAACTCATTAGAGATAGAGTCAGCAGTACTCTAGAATGAGTGTGAGTGTAATAATAGATATGAGTGCGTATTTGTTAGTGAATATAAAATTGTTTTATATTTTGTTGATAGGTTTGTTGAGTGGTATATGGATTCTGGTCAATACGAGTAATTAACGTTATTGATAGGAGTCTCTAAACACTTGTACAGAACAAATTCGACACGATATCGTTTTAAAATAGGGTAAACGAAATAATTTTACCTAAATTATTTTCGTATATAAAAGAGAAAAAATTTCTGTGAATTATTATAATATATGATTGCTTGGTTGCTAGAAAGTGATGGTATTAAATTATTATCGTTAATGTTGAAAAAGAAATTGAAATGTAACTCCAAAGTTAAGAAATAAATTCACATACAAATAGAATTGGGGAATATAAATTGTAAATGTGATTTGTAATTTGAAGTAAAATTCGAGAAAAGTTTTTTGGAAATGTTTTTGAAAGAATTTGGAAATTTTAGAAATTAAATTCCTTTTTAATTTGAAAATGGTTTTCAAGGGTTTGGAAAAATGTTTTTGGAGGGATAAAAGCTCTAAACTCTTTTCGGTCGCTGGAAAATAACTTCGGTGATGACTGCAGCATCATCGGTGTTCATTTTCGGGTTTCCAAAAGAAGGATTGCTGCCAAGTTGTTTTAAATAGAAGTTGTTTTGAAAATTTGGGTTTGGTTTTTGAAATTCAAAGGATAATTTGAATTGGTTTCGAAAATGGTTTTGAAATGTTGGAAAGACTCTGGAATCTGATAAAATGGTTATGGAAACTAAATGTTGAAATTCATCTTGAAATTCCAAGTAAATTGAAAATTTGTCAAGTTGGATCAAATGAAGCTAAGTATTAAAATAAAATTAGTAAGTAAAACTAATTGAAGAAATGACAAATTTATTATGGGTTGAAATGAATTGAATTTAACATTTATAAATAAAGGGTAAATTAAATTCATATGGAATTTGAAATCCAGTTTAAATATAAGTGGTTATAAACCGAAATAGTGAATTGAATTGATTTTGGGAACGAACAAAAGAATAAAAAATTGAAATTGAAAACTGAATATCGAAAACCAATTTGAATTGTGCGGGATGAAATAAGTTAGAACTTGTAATGAATTAGTAAAAGAAACTAATTTAAAATAGCAAGATGAATCAGTTGTGAATGAAAAATAATTGATAAAATTCAATATTCAGAAGGTACATTGAATCCAAATAGAATTGAAATTGTAAATTGAATTCAAATGAAATTGATAATGTGAGATTGAATGAAAATGGATATTATGGTTAGTTGGATATACAGGTGTGTTAAAGACAAGGATAAATTGGACTTTGATTTTGAAGATAAATTTGAATTGCTCGAAAAAAGGTATGTATTTGAATTTAAGTATGAAATTTGATGATTTTCTTGTCCAGCTACTTGGTTTTTCTTTACTTTTTGAAATCTGGGGGCCGTGGTGCCATTTTTGTAGTCGTACCGAGCTAGCCGCGCAAAGGAGAAGCTGGCGAAATTTATCGAAAATTTAAGGCGTTAGAATATTTTTGAGAGAATTGGAAATTTTTGAAAACTATAATTTTGATTTTGGAGTGAAAAGTTAATTGATATAGTTGGTTTTGAAAAGATAACTAAGTATGACTTGAAAACTTAGCAAAGTTATCGTAAGAAGTTTAACTATGGATTTTGAAAAAGTTAAAATGTTTAAATGAATTTGAAATATAATTTGAACAAATGGTTTTCAAAAGTTAATGGATTCTGTAACTTTTTCTTACTTGGCAATTTCAAGGACGAAATTCTTTTAAGGGGAAAGTTTGTAACGATCCAGAATTTCCGTCATTTGAAATTCGTATATTTAATTGATTTTAAATATTAACAAGTAAAATTTGTAAGTCGAATAAATTATATTTCGAATATCTAGGTTTAATTGGATAATTAAATCGACAATTTAATATTTGAAATTAAAGAAATAATTGGAAATTGGGTTTAATGTGATTAAAATTGATTTGTAAAGTTTTATTAAATCATATTGGAGTTAGAATGATGTTATAGAACTTTTAAAATCGAATTAAAAGTTAATTTGCAAAAATTGAATATTTTAATATTTAATTGACGAGTAAAAATAGCAATTTTACAAACAGTCTCGGATTTCAATAAAACTAGTTTCATCGGATCCGTAATGTTAAATTATTGTAAGATTTCAAATTTCGTATCAATCGGATTTACGGTTTGTCCGGGGCAAGCCAAAACGCATTGAAATCGATTTAAGTGAATTTTAAATGTAAATAGTCGATTCAAAAACCTATCTTTCGATCGAATTGGCTCTCGATATATATTCCATTGCGTTCGGAATAGGGGTAAAATATTATAAATGCCAGGCGGCACGCTTCGTTCGGAGTTCGGAAAAAAATTCGGGTGAATAGTGTTGTGAGAATTTTCTATAAATGGCCACCATAATTCACAATTTACACTCAAACCATAGTTTCTAACCCTATCTGCAAGAACATAGTTCAATGGCCGAAAATACATCTTCCTCCTCCCTCATTTTCTTCAAATCCATCAATCTATTCGCAAAACATCCACTGCAAACTTGTAGAGCTAATCGAGCTCTAGAAGATCAACGGTCAAGATCATAATTGGAGCTATGGATTGACGGCAAATCAAGTTTGAACTTCGCACACGTTTTTCGAGATACAGGGGGGCCAAGCTCGTCATGGTTGCAGGCGATGATGGCTCTCGAGTTGGGTTCGCAATGGTGGTTCCTGATCATCTTCAAGATCGTCGTGGGTGGCGCGAGCATTAGGGTTTGGAGGCGGCCAAGATGGGTTCGGTCGCGTGAATTAACTGGGAAGAAGGAGAAGATAAAGTCATGACCTGGATTGCTTGACTTGAAATGAACGGCCGAGATTTAGTTTGATAAATAAAATAAAATTGTGATTAATTTATTTATTATAAATTCGTTTAAAGTTTAAAATGTTGTATCTTTGTCATACGAGGTCTGTTTCGCACGAAACGAATTGCATTGGGTTCGTATTGACGAATACTACGCGATGGAGATAAATTGGAGTTGATTAGAGATAGTGAGAATTTTGGGTAAAATTAAACGCGTGTTTAATTTTATTCGGAATGAAACACTGCAACTGTTATTTGAAGCAAGGTGAGAACTTCTCACTCGATCGAATCTGTTTCGATTTAAATTTTGAATAGTTAGATTTAAAATTGCGTGATTGTGTTGATTGTATACTTGGATGATAAATTATTATCTATTGTTTTGAAATAGACTCTATACGCTGTATATTAAGCGGAGGTTACTTATTAAACACATATACCGCGATATTCCACCGTGAAGTGGAATTGGTATTATATATATACTTGGAGTTGATTTTCCCGCATTATATAGAGGATGAGACCCTATTGCGCCGCATAATAGCGGATAGTATTTTATATAAACACATATACCACGATATTCCATCTTGAAACGGGATTGGTATTGTGTTAACGTGTAACGACTCATAAAATTTTAATAATTTTTAATTAATTAATAGGTAGAGAATAAATAGTATAAATTAATAGGTAGAGAAGAAAATGTATAAATAAATAGGTAGAGAATAAATAAGTAACGTATAAATTAATAGGTAGAGAATAAATAGCATAAATTAATAGGTAGAGAATAAATAGTATAAATTAATAGGTAGAGAATAAAACGTATAAATTAATAGGTAGAGAATAAATAGTATAAATTAATAGGTAGAGAATAATTAGTATAAATAAATAGTATGAGAATAAATAAGTAACGTATAAATTAATAGGTAGAGAATAAATAGTATAAATTAATAGGTAGAGAATAAATAAGTAACGTATAAATTAATAGGTAGAGAATAAATAGTATAAATTAATAGGTAGAGAAAAACGTATAAATTAATAGGTAGAGAATAAATAGTATAAATTAATAGGTAGAGAATAAATAGTATAAATTAATAGGTAGAGAATAATAAGTAACGTATAAATTTGGATATGTTACTTTTTGTATAAATTATGCGTATCTTGTACTAACTATATGAAAAAAAATATAAGAACAACGCATATATATATTGCCCATGATAAGCATATCTCTCCTTCTTCTTTTCATTCTCTGGAAAAAAACTCTTCCTCTCATTCCTCTTTGCTCCACGCGTTCACCGCATGCTCGATTACCCACAACCGTTTCCTCTCTTCTTTTAGTCTTTATATGTAAGTATTTCTTTATATATTATATCTATTTCTTATACTTGCAGCTTTATATATATTCAAGCATACGAAAAGTTCGTTAAAACATTGATTTATATGTATATTTTATTTTATACAAGATTTCAAGTATCCTGGTGAGTTGGTTTTAGAGCGTATATAGATAATCTGCTTGGTTATTTTAAGTTTTTATTTATAAGTTTGAAATAGATTTTCATAACACATATTTATTTTTCGGTATGTATATATGATTTCTGCATATTTGGATAAGTTTATGTTGTACAAATTATTATATATATTAGTTGTTTGTGTTAGGTATATGCAGGCTATATGGTTTCTGCATATAAAATATATAGCTTTTATAGTATTATTATATATTTTGGCAGAGTATATATTTATACAAAATATGTTTTGTTAACAGCTTGGTATGTTATGTTTATAAAATATGTTATGAAAAAAAGGATTTTTGGTATAAATGATTTATGTCAGTTTTCCAATGTAAATGTTAGTAATATATGAGTTTGACAGTGTATATATATTAGTAGAAATGACATTTTGTGTATATATAAAGTTTACATAAGTTTGATATGTTATTCTTTAATATGTCTGTTTATATAAATCGGTTTTTGTTTTATATATATATTATTATTATATGATATGTTTAGTAAGACTAAGTTAATTTTTAATATGTACTGTGTACATAATTTATTGTTGTTTAAGTATATAATGTATTTTGATTTTTTTTTAAAAATGGCCGAGCCTATATTAGCTTACATATTTTAACTTGCATAGGTTCTATTTAGTATATAAAGTAAGTTATTTATATACTATAAGGTTTACATAAAATTTTATGATATATGTTAATACGAGTTATTATATATGTAAAGTTTATATTATATGAGTTTAAGATAGCTGTATTTTGAACATCTGGTGCGTCGCATATATATATATATATTATATCCAGGCTGCTTTGTTTTGTCATTCTATGTTTTACTATTTTAAGATGAGTATATATCATATATTTGTTATACAACTGGTTGTATAGGATGTTGTGAGTCAGTAGTTAGTTTTATTGACGTTTTGAAATTTTTTTAAGCACGTATGAATATATATGTATATTTATAACTATAATATGTTTCTGGTTATATAAGAGTTAGTTCAGTTTATACATGAGCAGTCTGTGTTTATGCCCATATTTTAGAAACAATAGTCAACTTTTTTCTTTTTGGTTGATATAGGTTATGTACAGTATTATATTTATACTATTTTGGATTTAAGATGATTCTATAAATACTCTACTTTATAAATTATTTTAATACACATATATAATTTGGAAATTTATATAGGTTGAATATAATATGTTATTGAATGTAAAAATATGGATGGATTTAAATTATATATATATATATAACATTTAATATATATAGAAATAATTATATATATATATATATAAAAGTTTTCTTTTAGGTATTCATATTTAAACATTTATTTTATCTGTTTGAGAATATATATACACTAGTTATATAAGTTTGGTATAAAGGTGTTAGTGTATATATATATATATATATATTTTTAAGTGTATGTTGATTTAAAAAAAAATGTAAGCTTGATTTATTTACTTATATGTTTGAAAAACATGTAAATTAAATTTGTGATGTTTGAACTTAGAATATAAATTTCATATGTGTATATATAGTTATAGGTGGTTATAAAAGTTCGCTTATACCATTTATCTTCATTGTTCCAGTTCTGATCTAATCCGTTTCATCAATTCGAGCCAATCAGCTTTGATCGTTGAATTCGTGCCGATTTTGCTTTGCTTGGATTTGAAATTTAATTTCAGTGTCTGTATCAGTGTGCGTATCCGTGTCTCCTTCTATATTCTCTAGCCTCGAAAGGTGAGCAATCACTCACGATTAACATTTTTTTATTCATTAAATTTGATTTCAATTGAAACGACAATTGAAATATGCAGCTATAGTTAATTAAATTTGTTATATATGCTATTATCTGTAACTGTTCACCTCCGGGATATGACACCATATCCTGTTGTTTATATTATATTGTTATTGATGATATATGCCTGTTATTTTATTGTATTTTCTGTTGTCACTTTGCAAGTTCCCTGTAGTTTAGAAATCACTATGGGTTGAAATGATACATACCCGAACAAACTTTAGAATAGGAGAAAATCTTTATGGGTTGAAATGATAAACCCAAGAAATTTTCATTTAATTGAATTTGGGATTACGGGTTGAAATGATATCCACCCGTATATATTTAGTATACGAATTGAAATGATAAATATCCATAGCACTTGACTATATGATAGTAAATATATACAGACACCGTTGGTCCATATAAATATTTTGAAAATAATTTCTATAATTTTGGAAAGAAATATATGGTTTAATAAATTTGATTCTTAAGATATTATATAAATGAAAATAGTATATATAGATTTAGTAGTAATATTTGATTTAAATTAGATTGATTTAATACATATAATATGGTTAAGTATTTATGTAAATCTATATTTCAAATAGATTCTCTTGTAATAAATTGAATAATTAAGATTGGAGATAAATTTGGGTTTATAAAAATGGTATTTAAATAAGGATTTATTTAATCAAATCGATTTGAAATTTTTGAATGGAAAATTAAAGGGTATGATTTTATAACTGGATTTTTGATTTAAGTGATTTAATGAATATTTCACGTTTAAATAAACTAAAGAAAATATTAAGTAAAATGTAATTTAAGGTTACTTAAATGATACTGAATCTAATAAGGGAGTATTTCAAGACTAAATAATAATGAGGTTAAATCGAGATCTATATGAAACTGGTATGTAGAACATTTAAATATTAAAGCCTTGAACTATATTGGAATTTAAATGGTTTATGTTGAGATTCGGATCTGTATTTGAAATTAACGTTGTTGAATTTGTTATTTAGCAACTAAATTGAATTAAAATGAAAATTTAGGTTGAACTAAATTTGAATTTATTATTTAGAAAACTAAATTGAATGAAAATTTAGATGAAACGTTGATACTTAAAGTTTTGAAATATATGGAAATATAAAGGGGTATTTGTGATTATAAATCTGAATTTGAGATCGATAAAATTTAAGTGGTTATTTTAGAAATTGAGTTGAATTTAAATTGATAAATTGAGATTGAATTTAATTTGAATGGGAAGGTCGGGTTGATGTTGGAACGATTTGTTAAGTTGAGGAAATTGAAAATACTTTACTGTATAAATTATTTAATATATATAAATACTATTTTGGGAAATATAGAGATATTTGAAGTGAAAATGAGATTTGGTTTTGAGGTATAAATTAAGCTGAAATGACCACGGTGTTATAGTGTATATTTCTACCTTGTAGAAAGTTCTATGGACCCTTAGAGGATGGTTATCCCAAACATCCTTTAAGTTATTTGTATTTCAGTTGATATTTCACTTCAGTTGGATTTATTGATATAAGAATGTTAATCCTGACTCGAGTGTTTTGCTTTACGCTCGGGTCAGACTGAGTGATATAGCATTTGAGACTCGCCTTTGGAGTTCGAAGCTTCATTTGGAAATCTAACTATCGATTCAGATTCCAGCCTTTCCAGTTGATTGGCTCAGAGAAGTCATCTGTTGCACTGGAGACTTCACTGCATTTGAACTATTCGGTTGTATTTTTCTAACTCTGATGTATATAGTAGCTTCATGAACTACTATTCTTTATCTATTCCGCTGCATTATATTACTCTGTGATCTGTGATTGATTTATATACTGTATATTTTAAGTTTTGCCAAATTTTAATTAAGAATTCGGTATTTTGAATTATTCAAGTCGGATATGTATGGTTTTATTGTCGATTTGAATGGTCCAAAATAGCGAGTCATTACATAACATCTGTGGATGCAGGGAAACAGGTTGGAGGGATCCAACTGGATTCCTCAACAGTATTGATTTATTTAGATATTTACGATATATTCTGTTATCATATTGATATATGATGTTTGGATGGCGTGCTTGATGTATTGGTGCTGTTGCAGCATTGGGCCTATTTTTGGAGTTTTAAAAAATGTTAAAATAACGATTTCAAATTTAAAAGGATTTTTCAAGTGATTTTTGAAAGTATACATTTTTTTGAATTTTGGAATTGATTCATTTTAAATAAATAAACGTTATAATTTTATGTTATAAAAATTATGATTTTTGTGAAATATAACCGAAATGTGATTTTTGAAATAAGTAGTTGATTAATTTGTAAAATGGTTTAAATTAGGATTTTTGAATTATTATAAACGGTTTATATAAAAGATTTATAAAATTGATATTTTATAAACTAAAATAAAGGAATTTTAAAACGAGTTTTTATAAGTGTTAAAATGAAGTATAAATGGATTTTATAAAAGAATAGAATCTACGATTTGTGAAGTTATAAAATGAATAGATTTTTGTAAAATAAAAGATTTATAAGTAATTAACTTATAAACTGGATTTTGGCATTTAAATGAGATAAAAATAGAATTTGTTAATTAAGGGATTTTTATAAGTTGAAGTTTTTATAAAATATATAAAATGTGAATTTATAAACGTTGTTTTATAAATCCGAAATCAATCGAATTTGATAAGTAAATATGAAAGCTTACTAAAGGAGATATATCCACGATTTTGGACAGTGGATAATCCTTTAAATTAAATATGTAGAGTGTTAAATTTGGTAAACGATTTATATTCACGATTTTGGACAGTGAATAATATATTAAAGAAATGTTTAGGAAGTGATCTTTTAAATATAATTAAAACGATTTGAAGTTGTTTTAAAATATGTTAAGGATCGAAACCATAGATTTCAACATTCATTGTTGAAATAGACGTTTTCGAGAAATAAGGAAAAGATGGACTATAGCACTGTTGTTATAGTAAATGATTTTCGAAAGGAAATGTTTTATATAGTATTGGGATTTATATGTCTATCTTAATTTCGAATCCCTATGCTAGTGATTTTGGGTTGTCGTAACGATGTTTTACGCAACATTCGTTTTGACTCAAATAAATGTGTTTAGGGGAATGTTTTCCTTAAAGAATAAAATATATACTTAATTTTGATTTAAGTTTACTGAATATTTTCCAAATGTTGAAAATAAATAGATCTGTGAATTACTTATTATTAAATAAGTATGGAAATGTTTTCCAATATGAAGTGAAATGTTTTGAAATTCTATCTCTTAAAGATAAATTGAAAGTGGATATTTGAAATCGATTTGAAAATTGTATATCAGTGGATAATTGGAAATTTAAATTCACATGGAATTTATAAAGGAAAGGGGAATTTGTTTAAAAATAAACATTGATTTATTTTTGAAGTGTGGGAAAATACATCTTGTAAAGATATTTTTGGAAAATAAATAATTTGGGAAATTATTTGGAATCAGGTGATGTTGTGCATATCTATTGATAGTTAAAATAACCGACTATCAATATTTACCTTTAAATGGGTATTTGTTGTGATTTGCTTGAATTTGAATGCTACACTTATTTTAAAATAAGCGCTCGTTATTCGGTTTAGCCGGGAGAAGACCTTTGGGTCATGAATCCCATTCCAAATAGTGATACGTCATAGTGGATAGCATTTGAAGACCGTTGTTGAAGACCGGATATTTTCGAAAATGGAAGGATTACCGTCGAATGTCTCTGCATCGGCTGATCTTCGATATAGAGATTTTATCACCCTTTGTGATGGGAAGTCCGGTCGTGATTAGTGAATATCCGGATTGCAAGGGCTTCTTTGGAAGTGCCTTCGGTTCCGTTCGATCCCGGAACGGACTTGTATGGATATGTGTCTGACGTTACAATTTGAGACATAAAGCTGGTTTCTATCAAATACATTTCTGTTGGTGGCGGAGAATTTATTCTCTTAGCTTAACACCCTTTTCTGAGACGTACGAGCTCAGAGGTTATGTAGTTGACGGTTATTAGTGATACATTCCCAATTTGGTAATGTGGCATATGCTGATCATTTGTTGATCAAAGCATTGCTTTTGTAAAAAGCGTAGCTTTGTGGACGAGACTTCATCGGCCTCACACCCTGGAAATGGTCAAAACAGGAAAAATACAGCAAGGTTTTAGGGAGTAGCGCCCCTTAGGGTATGTGCATTTCCTTCTGGATAGAAGTGGTATCATGGTATGGAGCCCAGATACTTAACTTATGTGGATGTCGCAAATATATATGACTTTGTGATTGATGTTTGTTGAGGATCCTCGGATAAAGGTTGTTTACAACCGGGGGATGACATACTCGTGTCAGTAGTTACCTACTTTTGTAGAGGTAACCCGGCCTTGTGTTGGCAGAGATCCGGTTAGGTTCTCGGGGTGTCTCTCCAAAGGCATACCCATGTGGAAATGGGAAGTTCCTTGGCCTGACCATTAGTTGGAAAATCCAAAGAAACAATACGAGCCCTGTACAGTTTTAGTTATATAACCTGCCATGGAATGTGGCGGTGACCTGCTATTGAACATGGTAGCTATAATAGGCATAAGTGCGGAATGCCTATGCTGGCTAAGATTTATATTATACTTTCGAAATGTTTTCCTACACTTTGCACTTATAGTAATAAGATCAAAGAAATTTGCGTATCAAGCATGTTTAACTATCACAAGGAGAAATCTCCTCCGATTCTGCGTTTGCGTTGTGTGTGTGTGCGGGAGGCCTTATGGTAGTTTCATTTTCAAAGCATTGCGGTCTATTTTAAAAATATGTTTTTGTTTGTTTTTAAACAATAACTGTTTTAAGTTCTCACACCAGTCCCATGACTGACCTGGAGTTTATTGTTTCCTTCCTAAACTCTGGGTGCCCACCAATTTCCCCACAGGCAGTCTAGACTCAGGTTATCAGGTCATTCTGGAATTCAGGAGGTGTTGTGGAGCTCAGGAGGCGAGCTGTATGGCATGGCGTATCAACTAGTATATAGTATTTCTTTTCCGCTGTTTGTTGTTGTAAACTCTGATAATGTAATGTAATGTGATGTAATGAAATAACTGATATAGTTCTTGGTTTTAAAGATTATTCATTTATGCATTATACGTTGTTCCGCTGCGATTGTGAGATTCTGATATTGTTCTGTTGCTTCTTCTTTCTTACCTCTTCTATCTTTTTTTTCTTTTTTAACCCTAACGGTTCGGTTTTTCGGCATTCGATTGTGTGACATTCGATATAGTGGACGTATTGATATCGATTTTCGGAAGAGGGAGTGTCCGACCTTACCTAAGACTCTACTAAGGCTTATGCACTTGATGTTGCTCCTAGCTCGAGCATAGCCCTAGCTGTGGAAAAAGGGAAGGAAAATCATCATGGAAGGTGTGTTAACTCTTTCTAATTTGTATATTCACACCTTATTTGATACGAAGCTTCTCACTCATTTATTTCAAGTAAGCAAGTAGGTGAATTACACTTAGGTATTAGTATATTCATAGACTCTTATGGTATCGAATATTGTTGGAGATCGATCCATTTGTCCATGGCATGTAAGGGTTTAAAGTTATATAATTTGGGTGTTGATTTCAATGATTTTTTTAATGAGATTCTCTAGGTTAGGTTCAATTCTTGAAATGGACTGGATGACTGGATGGAGTAGTGCTGGCTTATGAAAGGAATGTTGTTCGTTTGGATAGTCATAGTGGATGCAACTTTGAGGTTTACTACGATCCCAAAAGTTATGTTATGTTGATTTACCTTCATTTTGTAGACCTTTCACATTATGAGTTATCTTTGTACCCATATTTCATGACTTACCAGACATAATTTCGAATTTTTTGGTATTCCCCTTCAAAGGGAGATTGAATTGTGGATTTATTTAGAGAAGGATACTAGTCCTGTTACCATATCTTTGGGACATGTGGCTTTTAGAGAATGAGGCGAGCTTAGTAAATAGGTGGATGAACTATTGAAGGACCTTATCTAAAGCATTATTTTAGAGCAAGGATCACATGTTGTCTTTGCTACTAAAACTGATAACTCTTTAAGGCTTTGTGTCAAATATCGTGAACTAAATAAGCTAACAAAGAAGAAGCGTTATCCATTGCCATGAATTGATGACCTATTTGGTCGGTTATTTGGGTTATGAATATTTACTTCGCTTGGCTTGGTTATCATATTCCACCAGTTGCATGTAGCCAAGGACGGTATTTAGTAAACTATTTTTAATAAACCTGATGCACTCTTTGAGTGGTTAGTCCTGCCATTTGGATTAACCAATGCACTAACATATTTTGTCGACCTCATGAGTTTTGTCTTTAAGGGGTTGTTGAATAAGTTCATGGTGGTATATGTTGATGATATACTTGTTTATTTGAAAAGAGAGGAAGAGAAAAAGTTGCATTTGATAGAAGTGCTCATTACTCTCCATAAACATAGGTTGAAGGAGAAATTTTCCAAATATCACTTTTTATTCAAGGAGGTTCACTTTCTCGATCTTATTGTTTCCGAGCATGAAAATTAATTGATCTTAGTAAAGTCATTGTAGTATTGGATTGGCATTCATCGAACAGTGCTATAGAGGTAAGAAGTTTTCCTAGTTTAGCTAGCTATTATAGGAAGTATATTAAGGACTTTGCAAAAATTTATTTACCCACGCACCTACTAAGAATATTTTAACTTTCTTATGAAACTTAAAGTGTGAGCTTGCTTTTATTAAGCTAAAGATGTAAGGACCCGATTCTTCGACTTTCGAAAGTCGACATAAATACGTCCACTATATCGAATACCGGGAAACCGTACCCTTAGGGTTTATGAAGAATAAAAAGATAGAAGAAGTAAGAAAGAAGGAGCAATAGAACAATATCAGAATCTCACAATCGTAGCGGAACAACATATAATAGATAAATGAATAATCTTTAAATCAAAGGAACTGTACATTTTATACATTACATCATCAGAGTCAATATACAAAACCACACAATAATGAACAGTTATATTAGCCTGTCCTCACAACTGAATACAGAGCGGAAAAGATAATATCATATACAAGTGATACGCTTCGCCATCCAGCTCGCCTCTTGAGCTCCACAGCACCTCCTGAATTCCAGAATGACCTGATAACCTGACTCTTGCCTGCCCATGTGGAAATGATGGGCACTCAGAGTTTAGGAAGGGAACAACAAACTCCAGGTCGGTCATGGGACTAGTGTGAGAACTTAAAACAGTTTATCTTTGAAAAAACAAACAAAGAAATATTTTAAAATAGATCCGCCATGCTTTTAGAAAATGTAACTACCATAAGGCCTCCCGCCACACACACAATACAAACGCGGAATTGGAAGAGGTTTCTCCTTATGATAATCAAACATGCTTGATATGCAAATTTCTTTGATATTATTACTATAAGTGCAAAGTGTAGAAAACATTTCGAAAGTATAATATTAATCCTAGCCAGCATAGGTACCATTATATTATGCCTGCTATAACTACCATTTTAAATGGCATGTTCTACAACTAAAACCATACAGGGCGCGTATTGTTTCTTTGGATTTTCCAACAAATGGTCAGGCCAAGGAACTTCCCATTGCCACATGGGTACGCCTCTGGAAGGACGCCCCGAGAACATAACCGGATCTCTGCCAACACAAGGTCGGGTTACCTCTGCAAAAGTAGGTAACTACTGACACGAGTATGTCATCCCCCGGTTGTAAACAACCTTTATCCGAGGATCCTCAACCAACAACAATCACAAAGTCACATATATATTTGCGATATCCACATAAGTTAAGTATCTGGGCTCCATACCATGATACCACTTCTATCCAGAAGGAAATGCACATACCCTAAGGGGCGCTACTCCCTATAATCTTGCTGCATCTTTCCTGTTTTGACCATTACCGAGGTGTGAGGTCCGACGAAGTCTCATCCACAAAGCTACGCTTTTCACAAAAGTTATGCTTTGATCAACAAATGATCAGCAGCACTTCGTATGCCACATTACCAAATTGGGAATGTATCACTAGTAACCATCAACTACATAACCTCTAAGCTCGTACATCTCAGAGAAGAGTGTTAAGCTAAGAGAATAAATTCTCCGCCACCAACAGAAATATATTTGATAGAAACCAGCTTTACATCTCAAATTGTTACGTTAGACACACATCCATACAAGTCTGTTCTGGGATCGAACCGAACCGAAGGCACTTCCAAAGAAGCCCTTGCAAATCCAGATATTTACTAATCACGTCCGAAATTCCCATCACAAAGAGTGATAAAATCTCTATATCGTAGATCAGCCAATGCAGAGACATTCGACGGTAATCCTTCCGTTTTCGAAAATATCCGGTCTTCAACACCGGTCTTCAAATGCTATCCATTACGACGTATCACTATTCGGAATGGGATCCATAACCCAAAGTTCCTCTCCCGGCTAAACCGAATAACGGGCGCTTATTTTAAAATTAGTGTAGCATTCAAATTCAAGCAAATCACAACAAATACCCATTTAAAGGTAAATATTGATAGCCGGTTATTTAACTATCAATAGATATGCACAACATCACCAGATTCCAAATAATTTCCTAAATTATTTATTTTCCAAAAATATCTTTACAAGATATATGTTTCCACACTTCAACCATTTGAAAACAAATTTCAAATCACTTTCCACCTTTACAACTTTTGAAAACAAATTTCAAATCATTTTCCCTACGTGAAAACACTTCCAAATATTTATTCATTTTCATTGGAAATCAGCCGAGTTCAAATACTTTAAAATAATTTATAACACTTATCCAAAATATAACAAGAAAACACTTTGAAATAAAACTATTTTTCTTTAAACACTTTACTTAAATATTAGTTATAAAAATATTATACCAATTTTACATATAACTTAAGTCCAAACTAATTTTCAAAAATAAAAATTAGTAGATAGAGTATAACTATTTAAATAACTATTTTCTAAAACAATTATTGATTAAATCTTAGAAATAATCATTTCTATATCAACTTAATAAATCTTTACTTAAAGGATTTAAAACAATTTAAGAAGTTAATTTCTCCAAAGTATCCTTTTCAAAACCAATTCTAGAATTATATATATATATATATACATATATATATATATCTTTCAAAGCTATTCAGAACTTTTATTCGGCTTTCCAGGGAGAATTAACAAAATCCTTACCGATTTACTTTAAATTTACGTTCCAAATCCGTAAATTTATTTCCACACTTCAAAAATAAATCAATGTTTATTTTTAAACAAATTTCCCTTTCCTTTATAAATTCCATGGTGAATTTAAATTTCCAAATTAAAATTTTCAATTGATTTCAAAAACAACCAAATCAAATTCCATATTGATTTTCCAAGAAGTTAAACACCAAGTGAATTTCATTCAAATCTCAAATTGAAATCAATTTCTACTAAACCCCAAATCAATTTTCAAATTGATTCCAAATTCTTTTCAAAACACCTAATAAATTTCCAAATGGATTTTCAAAATACTTTAAATTCAATCGCCAAAAATCAATTCCTAAATGGGTTTCAAATTTTATTTCCTTTTTAAAAATAAATTCCTTTTAAATAAAACAAATTCTTTTATTTTTCAAACACTTTAAAATCCGTATTTTGAATAAATTCTTCAACCTTTGGATAATATTAGCCGAAATCCATTTATTAAAGTTTTTCCCATATTTTGAAATTTTATCCAATAAGATTAAAAATAAAACTTTATTATTTTAAAATTCCTTCTTTTAAATTTGTCCAATTCTCAAAAATAAATTTTAATATAAACTTCCAACCTGAATTTTCAAAAACCAATTTCTTTTATTTATTTTCGGTATCCAACGATACCAAAATTATATTCGGCTAAATTTTAGCCTTCAACGATTTCAATCACAAAGAAAATCACACAGAGATTATAAATAATCAACACACAACATTGAAACAAATTTAATTATTTGAGGAATCCAGTTGGATCCCTCCAACCTGTTTCCCTGCATCCACAGATGTTAGCACAATACCAATACCGTTTCAAGACGGGATATCGCGGTACATGGGTTTATATAAAATATTATCCCCAATTATGCGGCACAATAGGGTCTCATCCACTATAAAATGCGGGGAATCAACCCTAAGTACATATATAATACCAATTCCACTTCACGGTGGAATATTGCGGTATATGTGTTTAATAAATAACATCCGCTTAATATGCAGCGTATAGGGTCTATTTCAATACAACAGATAGCAGTCATCATTCAATCACACATCAAGCAATTTTAAATTTAACTATTTAAAATTTAAATCGAAACAAATTCGATTGAGTGAGAAGTTCTCACCTTGCGTCCAATAGCGGTTTCAGCGTTTTATTCCGAATGAAATTAAATGTGCGTTTAATTTTACCCAAAATTCACACTAGCTCCAATCCATCCCAATCCAGCTCCATCGCGTAGTGCTCGTCCATAAGAATCCAATGCAAGTCGTTTCGTCAATTTTCGACCTCGTATGAACAAGTTACAGAGTTTTAAAGATTGAATGAATTTATAAATAAATTTACTATTTTCTTTTTATAATTTTAAACCCACTTTCAATCCAGGCTGCACAATCTAGCTTGATGAAATCTCGACCGCACCTTCCTTCTTTTCTCCCCCATCAGGTTTCGAACGCAACAAATAACCCATGGCCACCATTGCTCCTCGAATTTTCACCACTTCCTCGAGCCATTTGAAGACGATCGGCGACAAGGGTTTCGAAGCCCAACGCACGAGCCACCATCGGCCGAAGTATAGGCGAGCTCGGTCGCCTCCCTGCATGGGAAATTACGCACGAACTGATGGTGAACGCAAGCCAATATCCCCCTCCACGTCGCGTCGATCACGATCATCACCATATAGATTTGAAGCTCTCACCGCCCTCTATAATTTGTTAGTTGAAGATTTCTTGAATAGATCGACGGATTGGAAGAGATTAATAGAAGAAAGTTGGCAATTTTCGACCATTAGCATGAAAGTGGCGGCTATGAAACCCTAGGGCTGATTAGGTTTGCAAATGTGAATGTTGAGGTCCTTTTATAGAAAATATTCGCGCATTATTCACCCGAAATTTTTCCGAACTCCAAACGAAGCGTGCCGCCTGGCATTTATAATGTTTCACTCCTACGCTGAACGTAATAGAATATATGTCGAGAGCCAATTCGATCGTATTTGGAAGATAGGTTTTCAAATCGACTATTTAAATTTAAAATTCACTTAAACCGATTTCTACGTATTTTAGCTTGCCCCGGACAAACCGTAAATCCGATTGACATGAAATTTGAAATCTTACAATAATATAACATTATGGATCCAATGAAACTAGTTTCGTCGAAATCCGTGAGTGTTTGAAAAATGACTATTTTTACGCGTCAATTAAATATTAAAATATTCAATTTCCATAAATTAACTTTTAATTCAATTTTAAAAGTTCTATAACATCATTCTAACTCTAATATGATTTAATACTACTTTACAAATCAATTTTAATCACATTAAACCCAATTTCCAATTATTTCTGTAATTCCAAAAATTAAATTATCGATTTAATTATCCAATTAAATCCAGATATTCGAAATATAATTTATTCGACTTACAAATTTTACCTGTTAATATTTAAAATCAATTAAATATACGAATTTCAAATGATAGAAATTCTGGGTCGTTACAAAAGAGCTGTTGATTAATGCACCTATTTTAGTACTCCTTGATGGTTCGAAAGCGTTTGCAATGTATACCGATGCTTGTGGTATAAGACTGGCTCTATTCGATTCAAGAGGGTAGAGTTTTTTGTTATGCCAGTAGATGGTTGAAAGTGTCAAGAGAAATTATATGACTAATGATCTTGAGTTAGAAGCAGATTTTTTGCACTCAAATATTGGAGACATTATTTTTAGGGGAATAATTAGAGTTGTTCACAAACCATAAGTCTTTGAAGTATTTATTTTACTAAAAATATTAGAATTCGAGGCAACAGTGGTGGATTGAATCTTAGCATCGTTTTTGGTATTTTATACACCCTACGCAAAGCCAAATGATGTAGCAAATGCCTTGAGTAGAAAATATGCAATGTTGGGCCTATGCTTTTGGAGTGAAACCGCTTGGAGTTTTTTCTACATTTAATTTCTAGCCTTTATCGGACCTTACACCACGGATATTAGTAACTTTAGATGTTCGACCTTCACTTATGGGTAGTATTGGTTTGAGTCAGAAGCAAGACACAGGGTTATTGGGTATTTTTGAGTAGCTGAACAAAGGAAAGCACTTGAGTCATTTGGATCGTTATTCGATTGATTTTAAAAGGTGGATGAGAAGAGATGGCAGATTGTGTGTCCCTCTTGTTAACAAGTTAGTTGACTTGCTACTATATTTGTCCCATCTTTCTTGGATGACCATTCATCTTCATGGTGACAAAGTGTATCAAGATATGAAGATGGTATTTTACCGACCAAGTATGAAAGGCATGTAGCAGGGTTTGTTTTGAAGTATGTAACATGTCAGAGAGTAAAAGAAAAAAAAGATAAAGCTCGATGGATTATTGCAACCTCTGGATATTCCATAATGGAAATGGAAAACCATTTCTATGGATTTTATTGATGGGTTACATAGGTGTAGAAGGGGTAATGAGTGTGTTTAGGTCATTATCGACCATTTCTATGGATTTTATTGATGGGTTACATAGGTGTAGAAGGGGTAATGAGTGTGTTTAGGTCATTATCGATCAATTGACCAAATGCTTATTCTGATTAAGAGTACGAGGATGGTGCACCTTTAATGACTATATATTTAAAGAGGATTATTCATTTGCATGGAGTTCGTTCCAATTTTGTTAGTGATTGGGACCAACTTTTCATTAGTGTTTTTTGGTGGAGTCTTCAGGAGGCATTGAATGCTAAACTGAATTTGAGTACATCCTATCAATCACAAACCGACAGACATACTGAGTGGGTGAATAGGGTGTTGGAAGATATGCTATGGACATATATTTTGGACTTTTGAGATTTTGGGGAGGATCACTCGCTACTAGTAGAGTTTGCATATAATAGTAGCTATCAGGCAAGCATTAGGATGACACCATTTGAGGCATTATATGGGAGGCCATATCGATCTCCATCTTGTTGGTGCAGTACTTTGGATAAGATTATTCTTGGGCCAGATATGATTAGAGAGACATTAGAGAAAGTAGATTTGACACCGTAGAAGGATGAGGACTGCACGGAATAAACAAAAATCATATGCTGACAAGAGCGACATAAAGTTAGAGTTTGCAATAGGAGACTTAGTTTTTATGAAAATCTCTCCACTTAGACATGTTATGAGGTTTGGTAGTTTGAGAAAGTTGGCATCGAGGTTTGCAGGGCCTTTTTCAATTTTGAAAAGAGTTGGAAAATTGGCTTATAGAGTGGGGCATTCTGAAAAGTTGGTAGGGTTCATAATGTTTTGCCTCTGTTGCACTTGCGGAAGTGTTCATGCGATTCAGCTATTGTAGTTGAGCCGATTTGGTTAAAAGTGGTGGAAGTTGAGAGGGATTCAATTGTTCACCGTGCACTTATCCACATTGTTGAGCATGAGACAAAGCAACTCCATAATAAAGTAATTGGATTATTTAGAGTCCAATGGATAAATGATCCTGCCGAAAGCACTTGGGAGTCAAAGGAGAAGACAAGAGCTTCCCATCCCTCATTCTATTTTGATACGTTTTCCCTATATTGTTTTCTTGGTTAAATTAGCAAATTAGATGATGTGATATGCTTTGTTGTATGACTTATGTTCTACTATATGACTTATTTATCATATATCATGTGCCATACATATAGAATTATCAGTATATGTTAAGATATTTTACATCCATGTGTATATGCCATGATCTTGCATTCATATAAAAGGCATTAGTATTATGCATTATTCACATGCCATATTTATACATATGTTGGATTGATGGATGAATGTTATTTATTTGTACCTATTTGGCTACTATTATGTATTGATTATTTACACTTACTTTACCATTGCTATATTTATTCATATATCCAAACTTTAGTACTATTCTTATGAATATCGTATCTTATCGCTAGAAATGTTAGAAAACAAATATGTTTGATATAGATTGTTTGGATTCATTGTGTGTGGTGTGGTAAAGTGTATGTATTGCATATACACATGGTTGCTAGAGTATTGTTGAGTCTGGAATTTAATGGACTAAATTCTTTTAAGAGAGCGAGGAAAATGTAACACCCTGTATCTTTAGTAAAAATAAACAAATAATTAGAAAAGGCATTCAGTAAACATAATGCTGAAAATATGAATTTTTACCATGAAGGTATTTGAGAAATCCAACTTGTCCATTGTGTCGTCGATTTTTCTAGCCAAATTCATATAAAATGTTAAAAACAAATATCAGATGAAGGAGTTACAGATTATTTACTGTAGCATGCATTACAAAGAAAAGGGGTCAAGGCCTAGGTAGGGGCTGAGGGGAATTTCGGGTTTTGTGCCAATATAAGTCATGTTTTTGACTCGAATTCATCTTATACTCCACTTCATTTAATTATAGCCCCCGCTTCTTCTAATCTCCATTTTCCTTATTCTTCCTCCTCAAACTGTAAAACAAATCTCTTCAAAACAAATACTAAATCAGTTCCTACAAAAAAATATATAAGAGAATCAAATTAAAAGGAAGAGAGGAAGAAAATAAAAGGGAAGCAAATGAAAACAATTGCAAGCTAAATAAGAAGGACGAGAACACCAAATCAAATTGGAGTAGTGAAGGTGATTTCATCACATAATGTATAAGGGTGAGTTTATCTACTATATAAGTATAATGTAGATATGTACTTAAGTTTCGTTTATATATCTATTTAGAATGAAAAATATGTTTTTCAATTTGAATGGAAGATCAATATTAGTTGGATAGTCTGGAAAACCTTATTTCACTGCTTTGATAATAAAATTGATATGAATCGAAGCAAAGGTAAATTAAATAGGATTCACCCTTGAAGTCATATAAATTTGACATATGTAATAGGATAGAACTGATAAAAGTGTATTTATGGTATACGTCCCTTCAAATCACATACATCTAATTTTATCAACTTTGAATAAATGGAATATATGTGGATAATTCATTTTACAGTTACATATAAATAATGGGACAAATTATGTGAAAAGTTTGAAAATGAACAAGATTTTGTTTATAAATACCTATTATAGATGAATTATACAATTATACGCAATCCCATAATAAAGATAAATGAAATGAAAAGGAGAATAAGGGGAAAAAACACTATCCAAATGTCTAAAACCAATGTCCAAATGTCTGAACATTTGTCTCAAACATCTAGGGGTATGAGTTAGACATCTAGTTTCAAGTAAGATGAAAACCGAAAGACGTACGTTCAAATTCAACTATGTTCAGATGTTTGAAATCCAGATTTGTAAATTCTTTGGTATAGGAAGTTGGACGTCTAAACCAAAAGTTTGGACGTCTGAGAATAGGTCCAAATGTCCGAATACTAGATTCAAATATCTAAATTGGTGTAGAAATCCCAAATAAAACCTAGAACTGCTGTAAACCAAGAAGGATAGTTTGGGGGGATTATTCCCACTTAACTTTCTAGAGCTCACATAACTGCATGAAGTTGTGTAATGCACTGGACTTGTTTCATACTTTGTGACATTCCAAATTTCATGCTTCATAATGTCGTGTAAAGTTATGCTCAATGTTGAATGCGATTGTATCACTATTAGAGGCTTCTGTTGTTACTACAGTAGTCATGGTCATATTTCGATGACTGCGTAAGGTGGAAGGATATATCCATGTTTGTAAAGCAGATGTTGTTCAGGCAGATGGACCTAAGGAAGAAGTCGAATTATCAATCCTTCTATGCTGGTAGCCAAAAAATGTTGGTGTAAGACACGTTCGCCATTGAGGTTGTTCACTCAATGCTTTTGTAGGCAGTTTACCATCGGTATCGTTTATGTGACACATGCATTGGCGTCGATATGTATACTCAGTATGTGAAACTTAAGTGGTTTACAATTGAGATGTTTGCTCGGTGTATAGTTAGGCAGTTTATGTAACTACCCATAAATTTTCAATAATTAAAATTGTTAAATTAATAAGATTTTTGTAAATAAATTTGGAAGAAACAAAAATTTTGTAATTTAATAATGAAATGGATGATAAAATGAAATGCAACCATGGAAATTAAAGCTAAGTAGTAACAATTGAAATGAAATTTCGATTAATTGAGGTAATGTAAATTGTTATGCTATGGTATAAACTGAATATAAGAAAGCAGACGTAAATGTTGAATTAATTAATGAATTAGTAATAATAAATAGTAATTGAATAAAAATCAATGTCCTGTAAGCAATTATAATATCGTTTGGAAATGATAACTTATAAAAGTATGATTAAGAGTTTGTAGCGACAATTATTATAAGTTACCAATATATCTTAATTCATTAAACTGAATTGGAATCTACTGCAATAAATCTAAAAAATATATTTCTTTAATGTTAATAAAAGTAATATTTGAAAATAATGTTAATATTATACATAATAGGAATTAAAAGAATGGGAATGAAGACTTATCAATTTAATGGGATTTGAACTATAATAATTGGATTTAATTGCAAATAAATGAAATTAAATATCTAAATATTACGTTAACTGAAATCAAGATGGAATTTGAGAATATAATGTAACAGATCATGGATCTAATGTTAATTTCATCCATTTGACCATAATGAATTGAATAATAAGAATGAAAAGTAAATTCAATGGAATTATTGAGAATTTAATTTATAATTTCTGAATATAATGAAATTGAAAATTTAACGCGGAAATTGATGATTGAATCAACATTAAAGTGACATCTAAATTTGTTTAAATTAGTGTAAATGATTAAGAAATTTAAAAAATGATAAAAACTGCCAGTTATAGGATTGAAATTGAAAATTTGATTTAATTAATTATTAATTTATTTAATTAATGTAAAATAGCCATTTTGGATACTGACTCGGATTTCAACGAAACCAGTTTCAACGAATCCATATCGGTGAATTATTATAGGATTTCAAGTTTCGTAGCGATCGAACTTGTCGTTTGATCGTACGGGCTCGAAATGCCTTGAAATCAATTTAATTGAAATCAATTTGGAATAACTTGATTTTAGCATAATTTCTTCATACGATGGAATTTGGACTTGAAATCTATTCTATTGCATTTTAAATATTTTAAAACATCTATTTTGATATATGGGTTGACCCAATTTCGTTCCAGAGTCGAAACGGGCTTTTCGGGCCACATATCGTTCAATTTATCTGGTCCGTTCTTTCTATTTCAGCTCTATCTATGTATACCCTGTTATAAACCCTAATTCATTTCTCATTACTCATTTCTATACGTATAGAACTTCGGTTGCTCTTCTTCCTCAATGGATGAAAACCCTTAATTATCCAATTCAATTTCATTTCAAAAATCAACTTCAAAAATTGAAACTCCTCAATACATATTGAATTACATATCGATTTGAAGCTCTCGATGAGCGCATCTCAGATCTATAATTCGTTTTCCAAATTGAAACACTTTCGTCCAGAAATTTATGAGCAAATATCGGCCATTATCACGTTCTGATGAACGCCGATGGATCATCAAATTGCTTGTACCGTTGGGTAGAGATCGTCGAGGGGATTCGATCAGAGTCGTTTGTAGGCGAAGTTTGTGGTTGGATCGATGGATTTAATTCGATTAGGGTTTGGTTGGTTGGCGGCAGCCATGGGGATTTCTACTTGTTCGAGCATCGCGGGGGAGGGGGTCGGCGAGCTTAGTGGCAGAGGATGCGGCGTCGTTGAGGGTTTGGGGGCGAGGGCGAGGCGGCGCGGCAGCGTCGTGCGGTGGCGACTGGATCATGGGCATTTGCGTGCTTTGATACTGGGGGCTAGGGTTTCGGTTTGAAACCTAGGAAACACGATGAGAAGATGGGTGACGTGGCGTGTTTCGGTTGGCTCCTGAGTGGTGATGTTTTATTTATGTATTTATTTTAAATCTATGATTCAAATCTCCTAACTTCAATAACTTTTGCGTACGAGGTCCAATTCACGCACGGTTTTCTCCACTAGCTTTGTATCGAAATTCTGGACATTTTAACACGGGTTTGGACGAATTCTGAGGCCGTTCAAATTTTGGGTTTAAATTGTATTTAAATTCAATTTAAATTCAAAAGGTGAGTGTTTTAACCCACTCACAACTTCTAAAACTTCTTATGTGTGTTAAATTAATTCCCGGTGTGATTAGAAATCTATTTATGACTGTTTGACATATTTTTATCATCATTCCAGTTAAATTGAATTTATTGAATAAAATTGTTATTTAATTTATTATTGAATATAAACTGCCAGTAAATACCTGTTATCTATTATCTGTTTTATATTGATGTTGTTGCTTGAATTGGATGATGATTGTGATAAATGGTTGATGATTGATATTGAATGAATGGATGTTGTATTTTATATTGTTATAAACTGCAAGTTGTTATGATTTTTATTTCATTTGGAATTGCGGTTTGAAATGATATATAACCGTATGTTTATTTTAAATTACGGATTGAAATGATAAATATCCGTATCACTTGACCATAGGGTAGAAAATTATATACAGACACCGTGGTCTATATATATAAATATTCTGAAATGATTTCTATGGTTTGGTAAAGAAATATATGGTTTTATGAGATATTGATTTGGATATTTTTTTTAATGTTATTTTGTATATAGTTAAAATCCTTGGGTTTAAGCTATGTATAAAATTGGTTTAAAGAATAAAATAAGTTTAATAATAAAGTTTTATTTTATTAAGATATAATATGGTTAAGTAATTATTAAATTTATATTTCTGTAGTTTATAATGACTTAAATGAGAATAAGGTGGGATGATAAATATGAAACTGATTTGAAATTTAATAAAATTAAGATTTTAAAGGTATGACTTTTTTTATAACTGGATTTTTGTTTAAGATGAATTAAATGAATACTTCAAGTATAAATAAATTGAAGAAGTTATTTTAGTATATAAAGTATTCTAATATTTGAACCAATTAAGTAATGGAAGTTATGTTCAAAGTTACCGATTTCAAAGTATTATGATTTGAAAATGTTATAATTTCAAGGGTTGGTTTTGAAGTGTTGTAACATTGAAAGTGCTATGATTTTGGAAAAGATTATATATTTGAAATAAAAATGATATTATATTGATTTGGGTTTTATAAAAATGATATCATATTGATTTGGGTATTAAAACAGAAATGATATCGTATTTATATGGGTTTGAAATGGATATTATATTCTGATTTTAAAAGTATAAACTATTTTGAAAAGACCGCGGTGTTATAATAACATTTGGTTGTTAAAGAGACCAAGATCGGAAGTTGTCATACTCTCTGCCAACTCCAAAAATCACTTTAAAAACCGTGTACGCGGTGGAAATTTCAGAATGAAGTAGGATGGTGGCGGCGTTTCCTTTTAGGTATATAGGTGGACCCGATTCCCATGAGTTGGCATAAGGTGGCTAAAACAGGAGCGATTCCGGGCGAGTGAGATAGCTCCTCTTATCGGACAACTCCTTCGATATTATATTCTGACTTTGAGATTGATTTGGAGGCCACTTTTGATTTTTGATTTTGGGGGTATGGCTCGAGGTGGGCGGTAGCAGGCGCTATGCGTCACCACCAGTCCGGATAGTAATTGGTATATATACCCTGGCATTGCCTTGTGTACCGTTTCACCTACCCTAGCGCTCCTTGTACGAGTTTGGTTTTCTCCCGTAGCCGATGTGGTATCCTCTGGTGGCTTCCCGATCATGAGGGACCATGATACTGGATGGACCACTGGGACTATTACGTGTTAAGGTGAAAAATGAAAAGCCTTAACGCTATTTAAAAGTAAGTTTATTTTACTATTAGACATTATTATAATAGAGAAATATTACTACATAGTAAATAGTTAACGGATTCTTAGAAGATGTGAATCCCGAGCATCTCTTTAGTTACCGCTCTCACGTTTGACACTGGATGGGAGATGTCAAATCCCGTAAACATCTCCGATGCCGTTCCACTCATATTTATTTCTGTTGATTTAACTCACATAAGATCTTTTAGTTCTGACTCGAGTGTTTTGTCTTTTCAATTCACTCGGGTCAGCCTGAGCATTTTAGGATTTGAAGACTTTATTTTTGGAGGCCGAAGACGAAGATTTGTATTACTATTATTTATTATATTCCACTGCATCACATTGTTCCGCTACTTTGTTATTGATTATTCTCTGGTATGTGTAACTCTGGTGTGTATTTTATAAGTATAATCAAATGTTTTTGTAAAACAGCATCATGAACTTTTTATTTGATTATTATATTTTATCGTTCCGCTGCAAGATTCTATTTTGTTTTTTTCTTTCTCTGCTTTTTCTTATTTACCCCATAACAATTCACCCTTCTACATGGTTTAAGTCTGACGTGTGTGGTTTATTGCCGATTTAAAATGTATAAAAAGATGGGATATTACATCTGGTATCAGAGCTTTGGTTTAGCGATAAGCCTTAGCTTTTTGGGGTCTGACTCTTTATTAATAGGGTGGTAATCCCCTATGATGAGTCGCTGAGCGTATATACATGAGAGAGCGTATTTATTAGTGTTATAAAAAGGTTTTAATATTGTGTTAATTTGTTCCGTTTTGCATTTATAGATTCTGGTTGGTGCATAGGACGCTATGACATCAATAGGGATTTCTAAACGCTTAATAGGACAGACCGACACAATATGTGTTTTGAATATAGGTGAATGAAATAATTTTGCCTATTATATTTTCTATATATAAATTAAAATTTGTATAAAAGCTATATTTGGTTGTAATATATTAGTTGTTAGGTAGTAAAATTTTATAAATATTAGTTGTAAAATAAAATTTACCAATAAAATAAGAATAAATTAGAAATTTAGAACTTAAGTTCTACGATTTTGAAAATGGCTTTCAAAGGATTTTGGAACATAGTAATATTGCTTATGAGTACTTTCTGATATAAATATTCCAATTTAATTTGAAAGAACCGTTTTAAAGGAAGTTTAGAAAGAAATAAGTTCTGTACTCCCCTCTCCGTCGTTGGAAAATAATTTCGGTGATGAGTGCATGCATCATCGACATTCATTTTCGAGTTTCAAAGTGGAAAGGTCACTGTAGTAGTTTTACTGCAGATTTATTTTGATAAAAAAATATAAATTTTAAATTTTTTTTAAACATAATTGGATATATAAATTGTAAATATATACATTTATCTATTATTTTTAAAATGATTTGAAATTTAACCCGATATTTAGTTCTTAAGTTTCCGTTAATTAAAAGTTTCAATTATTATAGTGAAATGGGTCGTAACTAATTAATAATTGGAACCTCTAATTAAAATAAGAGATTAAATGCTAAGTTATACATAGAGTTAAAAGAAAATTTGAAATTTGTAACATATAAAACAAAGGATATTATTATGGAACATCAGGTTAATTTAAAAGAAACAAAATAAACTTGTATAACTTTCAATTACATTCTTAAAGCATATATATAACTTACCACTATAAAAAGTTAAAATGTTAAAAGAAAATGTAATGGGAAATTTTACAAGTAAAACTTGAGTAATGAAAAGTATTCAATGAAATTCTCTAATAAATAAGGATTTGATGGGGTAGTTGTTATAAACTTATGTTATAATTGAAATATTACTATAATAAATTGTGATAGAAAGTAATTATTATAAGAAAATAATTAAAAACTTAAGTAGATGAATTGATATGCTAAGAAATTGAATAGAACACAAATACTATAAACAAAGGAATGCAAAAAAAGAAGTTATGCAATATGAAATGAATAAAAAAAATGAATTTTATGTAAGTATAAGTGCAAATAAGTGAAATAAACACTGAATTAATGGATGAAAATAAAAGTTTATAAGAAATAAACGTAAATTAAAGGATGAATCATTGTATAAATGAAAAGGAAATCAAACAAATCTTATGAAATGAAATTGATAATAAGTAAACTTGATTTATTATTTGGAATTGTTGTTTATTTGGTTTATGGTTGTTTGGGCAAGGATACTTTAAATTTGTTTGTATGTATGAATAATCTATTTGGTTTCACCTAAGACTGTTGAGTGAGGGGTACACTTAGTAGTTTATTTTTCATTCCGTACAATTTAAAGTTTTTGAACCCGAACAACTATTTGTTTTGTTTGATATGAATGGATAATTGATTTGTGTTGATTTTATATGATGGTTGTATATGGGTGCAAGTGATTGTTGTTTGTATTGATTTGTTTGTTATTGATTGAAACCACGTTAAATATTTCATTTTATATAATTATTAACTCCTTTTGGATTATATAAGTGAAATTCAGGTTATGGAAGCACTTGCTACTGCATTTGGTTTCATAATACAAGCGTTGTTTGCCCAACAAATAGGTACGTTTTCGGATTACGGTTTTATAGCGCTATTATATATATATTTTTCTCGTTGTTGGGATATATTATTTTGAAATATTGTTGTATATTATTATATTTGATATTATATTTTCTCTCGAGCCTCTCCGTACAAAGGAGACTCTGCCGAATTATTTCCGTAAATTTTGGACTTAGAAAATTTTTGAAAATATTTTCCAAACTTTATTAATTGAGTATAAAAAGATTTAATAGTTATAAATTGATATATATTATTTAAATTATTAAATTTTGTAAAATTATTTGTTTATAAAATTTAAAATTTTGAATAAGATGTATCGTTTACTCAATTCTTTCTTTTCCCTTCTTTTTCCTTTTCGGGGACGAAAAGTTTTAAGTAGGGGAGAGTGTAACCACCCATAAATTTTCAATAATTAAAATTGTTAAATTAATAAATTTTTTGTAAATAAATTTGGAAGAACAAAAATTTTGTAATTTAATAATGAAATGGAAGTTGTATTTTATATTGTTATAAACTGCAAGTTGTTATGTGTTTTATTTCATTCGGGATTGCGGTTTGAAATGATATATAACCGTATGTTTATTTTAAATTACGGGTTGAAATGATAAATATCAGTATCACTTGACCATAGGGTAGAAAATTATATACAGACACCATGGTCTATATATACAAATATTTTGAAATGATTTCTATGGTTTGGTAAAGAAATATATGGTTTTATGAGATATTGATTTGGTTATTTTTTAATGTTATTTATATATAGTTAAAATTCTTGGTTTTAAGCTATGTATAAATTTGGTTTAATAAATAAAAAAAGTTTAATAATAAAGTTTGATTTTATTAAGATATAATATGGTTAAGTGTTTATTAAATTTATATTTCTGGAGTTTATAATGACTTAAATGAGAAAAAGGAGGGGTGATAAATATGAAATTGATTTGAAATTTAATAAAATTGAGATTTTAAAGGTATGACTTTTTTTATAACTGGATTTTTGTTTAAGCTGAATTAAACGAATATTTCAAGTATAAATAAATTTAAGAAGTTATTTTAGTACATAAAGTATTTTAATATTTGAACCAGTTAAGTGATGGAAGTTATGTTCAAAGTTACTGATTTCAGAGTGTTATGATTCGAAAATGTTATAATTTCAAGGGTTGGTTTTGAAGTGTGGTAACATTGAAAGTTCTATGATTTTGGGAAAGATTATATATTTGAAATAAAAATTATATCATATTGATTTGGGTTTTATAAAAATGATATCATATTGATTTGGGTTTTAAAACGGAAATGATATCGTATTTATATGGGTTTGAAATGGATATTATATTCTGGTTTCAAAAATATAAACTGTTTTGAAAAGACCGCGGTGTTATAATAACATTTGGTTGTTAAAGAGACTGGGATCGAAAGTTTTCATACTCTCTGGCAACTCCGAAAACCACTTTAACAACCGTATACGCGGTGGAGATACCAGAATGAAGTAGGATGATGGCGGCGTTTCTTTTGAGGTATATACGTGGACCCGACTCTCGTGAGTTGGCATAAGGTGGCTAAAACAGGAGCGATTCCAGGCCAGTGAGGTAGCTCCTCTTATCAGACATACTCCTTCGATATTATATTCTGACTTTGAGATTGATTTGGAGGCCACTTTTGATTTTTAAGTTTGGGGGTGTGGCTCGAGGTGGGCGGTAGCTGCGCGCTATGCGTCACCACCAGTCCGGATAGTAATTGGTTTATCTACCCTGGCATTGCCTTGTGTGCCGTGTCACCTACCCTAGCGCACCTTATATGAGTTTGGTTTTCTCCCGTAGCCCTGTGGCATCCTCTGCTGGCTTCCCGATCAGGAGGGACCATGATACTGGATGGACTACTGGGACTATTACGTGTTAAGGTGGAAAATGTAAAGCCTTAACGCTATTTAAAAGTAAGTTTATTTTACTATTAGACATTATTATAATAGGAAAATATTACTACATGGTAAATAGTTTAATGGATCCATAGGAGATGTGAATCTCGGGCATCTCTTAAGTTACCGCACTCACGTTTGACACTGGATAGGAGATGCCAAATCCCGTAAACATCAATGATGCCGTTCCACTCATATTTATTTCTGTTGATTTAACTTACATAAGATCTTTTAGTTCTGACTCGAGTGTTTTGTCTTTTCAATTCGATCGGATCAGCCTGAGCATTTCAAGATTTGAAGACTTTATTTCTGGAGGCCGAAGACGAAGATTTGTATTACTATTATTTATTATATTCCACTGCATCACATTGTTCCGCTACATTGTTATTGATTATTCTATGGTATGTGTAACTGTGCTATGTATTGTATATGTATAATAAAATGTTTTTGTAAAACAGCTTCATGAACTGTTTATTTGATTATTATATTTTATCGTTCCCCTGCAAGATTCTATTTTTTCCCTTTCTCTGCTTTTTCTTATTTACCCATTAACAATCCGCCCTTCTGTACGGTTCAAGTCTAACGTATGTGGTTTATTGTCGATTTAAAACGTACAAAAAGGCGGGATGTTACAGTTTACCATGGAGACCACATACTAAGGAAATCATAAGTCTGCCTACTTCCTAAATGTCCGACCTTTGTGTGGAAATCTTCAAAGATTAGACATGTTAAGGATTATTAAACTACTGTATGTAAATTTACTAATTCCTTATATGTAACGTACGCACAAAAATGAACACCCTTAGGTTATGTAGATAATAATTGATAATTTAACCACTTATTAACACCATACAGATGGAGTTAGGGGTATGTCCTAAGGGCAATTCTATAATTTACTATAAATTATTAAATTTGTAGTAAAATCTCGTTCAAACTAAAAGGTGCTTTCCTTTTGATTATACACTTGAGGTAATGTGTCATGTTAATTATTTATTTAATTTAAGTATATTTAATAACATAAATGTTATATTTTCTGATAGTAATTAGAGTGTGTTGTAATAATGAGAAACTTATCATAATGAAAATAATATATTGTTATAAATATTCCTAGTCAAATCGCATCAAGATGGGATATCGATATATTCGTTAAGACTATAGTATGTAACGGTTATGTACAGATTTTTATTGGATAATTATGGCGATGGTTTTCTGTTAGTTTATATAACTAAGGTCCAACAAAGATTAACAAAGTGACAATATTACACAATTCTATTTACTTGAGAATACTGTTAAACTTTAATGTGAACACCCCACTTTGATTGTAGTTAAATCATGGCACAACGTCCATCGCACGACTATAGTTGGGTCTGAGATAAAATATTGAAAGTGAAACACTATTCGATAGAGAATTTGTCTCCTTAGTTATACGAGGTTAGTATCATGGTCAACAATGGTTAAATCAAAGTCAAAGCCTCTAGCCAGAGTAGTTCAGTTAATAATACCTGTTATTATTAAACCAAGGACTTTGTGTTTGGATTATATAAGTCGAATGTGGATGATATTGGAATCTTGATCAAAACCAAATTCCATATGTCCGAATGTGATATAATGTTGATGAGGAGAATTAGTGTAAATAACTATTACTACCATGGACCACTTAAAATAGTAAAACTAGATTTTTACCAAAAATGTGCAACTGATGAATTTAGCTAAACAGTCACACCACTTACTAAGATAGCATGTGAACGTCGATATTGAAATTATTTAATTAACCGTTGACGGAATTCACATCTATGAGTCGCACAACCATAATGCTGAATGCTTTGAAATAATACATGATTTAATTAAATTATAATTATTATATAATTGTTGTAAATTAATTAATATCAATGAAATACTAATTATTAAATTTATTTAAAATATTATTTTATAAAGTGCGTATATAAATGTTATATATATGTATGTATCAAACCGATAAGCATTTTTAATTGGATTTGAATGAATAAATATTGACTAGTTTTGGAACATTATATAGACCATTAAGCCTATATATGGAAGGCTAAACTAGGTAGAGAGAGGAAGATTTTTATCCAAAAACAAGGTATTGAATAGGAAAAGAGAGGAGGTAAATTAGCAGATCAAGATCTCCTCTTTTTACTCCATCCTCTTACATATATAAATCATCCATCCTCTCTCATTTTAAGTCTACTTTTCAGTGTCTCCACCTACATTCCTTGGCCAAAAATCCTAAGGCATGTTTTCCATTTAATTTCCAAAATAAAATTAAATCAAAATCAAAAGTTATAGTGTGTTGTTTGTCTCTTGTTTGCTTCAAAATAAAGGACTTTAAGATCAGATCTAAGGAGTTTTGGATTCAACATACAGGTTGCATATTCAAGCCTATAATATTAGCATGTTATGATATATTTCATATAATATATATTTACCTATGTCAATATATGTGTGTAGATTAGATCATTGTTTTATCATGAATCTATATATTTATCTGATGTTTGATTTATGCACACACACAAACTTTTAAATTGAATCAAAGAAGTCATGTATATATATAATATGAATTCACTTTCGATCAATTAAAAATATATTTTAAAACATTTTAAATTAAAATTTGAATTTTAGAATAGTGTGCATACGCAAATTCATTTTTAATCTATATTCAAATATATGTATGTGTGTGTATGTGTGAATGTTTGAAATAATGTGTGTGTGTGTGTATTTATAATTTGATCCAAAATAAAAGTAATATACATATTTGTTTATGTACGTTTATATATATACAAATGTATATAATAATAAATTAATTATGGATGGCACATACGTATATAAAAGGGAAAATGTGTCCATTTTTTTATAAATCCCAACACATATATACGTGCACATTAAACCTTGTCACATCTTAATAATGCATGTGCACTATGCGTGTATGTGAGTATTTATACACATATACATTATATACTATACTATACTATATATAGAATAAAATCAAATCTTTATATAAACTAATTAAATAAAATAAAGATTTTATTTAATATTATATGGATTGGATCTAAATTGATTTAGACTTCATAGGCCTAATAACATCTACAATTGAATTATCATTTTTTAAATTCACATGTTTAACCCGTTGTGTGGTAGCTAGTTCCATCAGTGGTATACGAGCCTAATAGCTTATTCGGTCTGAATTAGTAGTATTAGGACTAACCTATTAAAGTTTACCAATTTAGCAGGGTGTTTAGAAAAGTAGTGTCAAAGGTTGAGTTGTTGGCTAATCAAGTACCCTGCCCTACCTGGCTACTGGCATGCCCCGAAAGGTGAAGTAAGCCTAAAGATTATCTCTAATCTAAAAGACCAATTGGAATTCAGGTATTGGGTTAATTTTCAAAACACATTTTGAAGTTTAAAATTATATTTTAAATTTAAAAGGTTAAATATAAAAATATGTAAATTTTTATTAATGCTATAAATATTTTCAAAATTTTTTTGAAAACAAAATAATTAATGAAAATTTAATAATAATTAATTGGATCGGTTAAATAAATAATCAATTAAAAGTTAATTAATCAAATAAAAAACATATATATTGATATATGTAATATTATCTTAAAATGTTTAAGGTAATTAATATATAATTTTCTGTCCCAAGCAATTTAGAGAAGAGAATAAAATAAAGAAATTAAAAGAAAAACGAATAAGAATAACAAGTAACAATTTATAGTGGTTCGGCTAAACACTAACCTACACCCACTTAAACTTTGTTTGATTTCTCCAAAGTTTTACAAGTGAGATTTTATGGATCGGTCGACTTGGATTGGTGATGATCCAAGGAATTGATATCAGTATAGGAATTTAAAATGTAGAATAAAGGATCTCAAAATAGTGCCTCTCATCTTCTATTTATAGACGAAGACCAATTGATTTGTCTCCACCACGTTCTCCCCATGTTTTCCATGTCGTAAAAAGGTTTCCCAAAAAGATTGCGGCAAAATCACTAGTTCGGTATAGATTTGAGCATCATGGATTGGTGATGATCTAGAAGGATAGATCATTGTTCCTTTATGCTCCATTTATTTAATGCATGTTAGGGATCGATGATGATCCATAGCTCTTGGATTGGTAGCAATGGTTGCTTCTTGACTTTGGGATTCAACTAGTTTGATTGGTTTGAAAAGGACACATATCTACACTTCATCCTTGGATTGGTGATGATCCATAAACGCTTAGTTGGTTTGTTGAGCCTCGTTTCTTGATTTATTAAAGTTCAAGGCATGGATCGACGTGAATCCATGGTTCCTAATTTTCTTTGTTTGGAGTATCCTTCAATCTTCAAATGGTTCCAAATACATGCGAATGGTTTGAAGGTTGTATGGATTAGTACCGACCTAAGTGGCTTGGTTCGGTATAGATCCAAGAAAATTTCTTAGATTTTTTTCTCAAGGCATTGTCCTTTTAGAATGCTTTGCTAGATAGCTATTTTTAGGGTTATTTAGGCAATTCATGGTTAATTCTCTTGGACTTCGATTGGAATATGAGTTCTGGAGTTATCGCTCTGGATCTCTGCTTTGCTATCCAACCATTTGATCATTTCGACTCATTCAAATATGGCATGATCACAAGGCTGGATAACATTTTCCCTTCAGAGTATGTCTTATGTTAACAATATATGCTTTGGATCAAGACAAACTGTTGACTTTGAACCTCATTCGTAAACAGTCGTCTTCTCTATTCTTTGAATTGCTTTTACAAAGCAGTAATCTTTTTCATATGGTTATGTTACTTTGAATAGTTTTGAATACGTGCCTATTGGACAGTATAGAAGTTTCAGTATATCGCTTGAGTTTTCCACTTTAAATCTAGTAATTCTTCGAAAATCCTTTATTTGAACTAATCAGGTAGGATTTCTTTGCTCAGGACTTCATTCAAGTTCGCATTGCATTTCGTATCATCTTTTATCAAACCGACCGTTAGGGAGGCTTACTTACTGTCACTGGCCAAAATCAATTTTTCTAAAGCCAAAAAAACGTGGATCTTGTCTCATCGTGGTTTCCCTAAAAACGTGGATCTTGTCTCATCGCGGTTTCCCTAAACTTCCTTCTTTTACTTCGTGCATCAAAGATTCCAAATTCAAATCTATTATGATTTTCAAATTCTAAAATTTCAATTTCAAATCGACAACTTTGAATGATTTGATTCATATTTAAATTTGAAATTCATATTTTCAGATTCAAATCTCAATTTATTCTTTTCCAACATATTATCACTCAATGTTTAAGTAATATTAACAAAAAAATTAAATGTATATTTCTTATCAAAGTTATATAATCGAACGGTCGGTTTCTCCATCGTTGTGCGGTTATACTAGTCATCATTCTTATCATTTTCATTTTTTTAATTTATCAGGTCGGTACCGACCTGTACTCTTTAGATCGGTGCCCTTTTTGTGCCTGTTTTCTCAAATCGGGGTTCATATATATGAACCAACACATGGCTGTTTTCCCACTTGATTCTATTTCTTCTAGGTACATTTGAACTCTTCCTTCAACCATTGCCGAAATAAGATTTGGACTATGACTTCAGCCATGATTAGCCACCGTTGTTCTACGATTTTAAATTGCCACCTGACACCATCCCAACCACTGCCTTGAGCCGTCGCTTTCAGATTGGAACACACATTGACTTGGATTTTATCCCAATTTGAATGTCGATTTCACCTAGATTTAAAACTGACTTCATCAAACTGACCCGGGTGGGTGGTGGTACTATCTAGGGTGAATCGTCGACAACCTTAGATTTGAATGCCTCATTGCCGTTGGGATTCCACCTTTCCTCTTTTATAGATCGGACCCCATCTAGAATTTAGAGCAAAAATTCTAGGTTTTGAATTTAAACAACAATAGAAAGTACCCTTTTGAGAACTCCAGGATAAGCCTTACAAAACGGAAAATTTCTCTATGCCTTACGTTGGACTTTGCGGACTCTGACTCAAGTTTGCTTCAGGTCATGCTTGGGACTGCTTGAGGTTTTTGCAGTAGTTAAGGATATTAGAAATTGACTAATCAAAGTCTTTTAAATTATGTAAGAAAGGGAGATGGAGTTCAAGTGCAACTTTTTTCATGTCATGGTCGGTGGTTATTATTCTTTAGGAGGTTTTAGACAACGGTCATATTAAACTTGCTCCGGCGTTCGAATGAACTATTTACCAATCTTCTAAATCTTACATTTCACCCTAGTGTCCCTAAAAATAGAAACTTGTGTCACTCCATACATAATTTTGTTACCGTAAATTATACGATAGCAGATAATATCTGACACATAGTTTTATTGTGCGATAATTCTCATTTGCGGTTATTAGCCAGCTTGCTATACAGAATGTTCACAGTCGTAGCACTCTAGACACGAGACACACACACATTACATAGATTGAATTACATATCATTGCCCCCGTCAATGTATAGGATCCTATTGGTCAATGCTTATTGGTATCCATTGGATCGTATACATTGGCTATACAGGGCTCTTTTGCAGTACAATGTTTAAAGCTTTTATCCTGCACGACCTTCCTTATGTAAGAAGTTTATAGTAGTTATGGATTGTAGAGATTCTTTGCATCTCTCTGCAATGGCAATTAAAAACATGCTGAATCTGATAGAGAATCCAGTTCTTCGACATTGCTTACCATGAGATTTGCTTCAATGCCCTCTCACTCTAACCCACCTAGTCGTTTCATAGAGTAGCCATGGGAGATGGTTACTTTCATGTCATCTAAAGAAGCTGCCACTGGGATTTCCGCCGATATCGACATTAGTGACGCTGTTGTCTTAACAGACCCCAAGGATTCTTTTGCTTCAAAAATAGATGAGGTGTCTCTTAGGAAAATATGTGAAAGATAAGGAATTCCTTTGGAAGACATATTAGTCCCTCATGCTTTCAATGGGCATCCGCACGAGGGATATACAGCGTGCAACCGATATATGTGTATGGTTGGATGTATTCCGTTTTTCTATCACTTTATTCATACAGTCCTTCAATTTATGAAGCTTGCCCCGACCCAATTACATCCAAACATATACGCTTCTTCGAACAGTGTGTATACGATCTTCATTCAATATCTGAACAAGGTACCTTCTGTTGAGGAAATTCATTACTTATATTGTTTTTTCAGCACCGAAAGAGGACCACTTCACTCACTTTCTTGGGACCTTCTAGACGTTGCTGTACAATAGTTGGTTTTTGGAATAAATTGAGTTATTTTAAAGATGAGCTCTTATTTGTGCATCGTCCACCTGGCTTTGCACGAAAATGGTTATCTGGATGTAAGTTTTATGCTCACTCTTCCTACTAATGAAGATATTATGGTTTGATTGTTAATTTCATGACTCCTTGTAATTGCAGAGGATTACAGAAGACCTGACAGCACAAGCTTTGCAATCACCCTCATAGCTCTTCAAAACATTCCACTTGAAGAAAGGGATATAAGGCTCCTACTTACTAACGGGAACCTACGAGCTTATAACCTTTTAGAGGAATTTCGAAGTGTAGGTCACATGCCTAAGGTTCGAAAGGATGCTTATCTTGCACCGAAGCCTGAGTATGAGATTAATAGCGATAAGAGTCAGGAAGTTCCCTCCGTACAAGATCCTACTATTGATTCGAAACTACGCAAGGGGTAGGAGATAATTGCGAAAAGAAAGATAATGATGGAGGTGGCAGTGAGGATATAGAATTTGGACATGAGTCTTCTAGTGATAAAAGTGGTGACGCTTATGCGCCACTTATTTTCCTATGGCCCAATATAAAATCATCTCATCTCGAATGTCATCGCACCTTCCACCAGCTTTCGTAGTAAATAAAACACCCATCCCTTTATTTGGAAATATTTACGGATCCTTTAGAAGTATACCGGATGAATTCAGTTCTTTTAGTCTCAACATTGGAGACATGGTTCTCCTATTCATCTGCCTATTAATATGCCTACAACTGGAGTAGGGTAAGTAACCCTTATGAGCAAACTTCAAGTCTACAGTTCATGCGTAGGGGCACTAGGACACACCTGCACTTATACAACACCACACTTTCGCATTGCCTGCTCTTTTTTTCATCTTACTAGTTCTAACTCTTCTATCTTTTATTTTTAAACTCCATTCAATACAAATGTCTAGATGATGATCTTGAGAGCCGCGGAAGAAAGTATAAGAAGCTTGGTCCATCCAGTCATCCTCCTGGATTGTCTCATGAGTCAGATTCAAGTAGATGCCAAAGGCGGGATTATAGAAGGTAGAATAGAGACTATAGGCCCAATGATGCACGTCATATGGGACTTGAGAGAATTTCACCTTCTTGACATAGACCACGCTCTTCATTGTCATATAGTATGGATAGGTTCTCAACGAGGCATGACCCCGCCACTTCTACTATAGTTCCAATTGCTCTAATTTCAAACCCACCTACGATGCAACCAATAGTGTCTTCCGTACACCATAGCGGTCTGAGCAACCATCTAGGCCGGTGTCTCCCAACAACTCCAAACAAAGGCCTAAGAAGGAATAGCTTTGTGCCCCCGTTTCACTATAGAGACCGAAGTTATCTCAAATCCACACCCGACCACTATGAAGAGTGCCTTTCCAAAGATCTGCTTTGATGATGTCATGTTCATTCCTTACTTGAAAGATATTCCTCGAAGCATTGGTTCTAATGTTCTGGCTTGTGTGGGTAACGTATACGACCAATATCATAAGTGCAAATGGATAGCCAAAGCTATTTTCAAACTATCTTACAAGAGAAAGGTAACTACTTAAGGGATGGAGCACCTCGATCAAGACATTAAGCGCACCATCACTGCTTTCAACAAGGAAAATGAAGAGCTTAGCACTTCACTAGCTGAAGCGGAGAAGAATTTAAAGGAAAAATTAAGTGTTTCGAAGAAGACCATCAAAGCCAACATAGGAAAGTTGAGGTTGCACACCGTAGGAATTATACCTTTTTGTTGGAATGAAAAGCCCTATGAGATGGAGAAAAAGGCCTTAGAAATAATGAGATTGAAGGATTTGATGGAGGCCAAGAAAAGGAGATGCACTCACTCAGGTTCATGATTACTTCAATGAGCTGTTGGACAGTTTGCAGCTAAAAGATGAGGCTGAAGCCTGGGAAAGGACAACTAAAGAGCAAGTCCAAACCATTGAAGATCAAATCACGTCAAAAATTGAACCTACTCTCGTGCAATTCTATGCGAATATCACCATTTTCGGTAACTTGAGTTGGTTTGATGAAGGTTATCCATGGACTTTTGCTACAGCTTGGGAGGAAATATTGAAATAGGAACGATAACACTCTGATGGAATTGAAATTGACAAGGAAGAGTTAAAGTTTGATATTTTGGAAGAGGAAGACATAAAGGGTGCTTGAGGTTAGTGAGTTCTCTTACATTCTACAGTCATTCCTCAGACTTGTTTGTCTGCTGAGGTCCAATCCGAAATTGTTTTAAAGGATTTGGACGAGAGTTCTGGTTCTGTCCTCCAAGGATCCACAATTGCGACCTCGATGCCAACATTTGGTATTACAACTTCATTCACGTTAGGGATGTCGGCCTTTGAGGCTGTTATTCCTCTTCCAAACCCCATTGCTATTTCCAATGCGGAGATAACTTCTAGTATTTTAGTTGCCCTAGCATCCTCGTCGAATGTCCATTATAACCCTAAAGAGCCTGGCTTTGTGGATACCGAGTCATTCAGAAGTTACTTATCATATCTCCTTTCTTGGAAAGAGGCTTTGCTAGTAATTTGATTCATATGGCTTCTATGTCTCCCATAGGTGTATTATTTACCTCATCTGTATTTGAGATGGCTCATATGACATCGTTTGATGTCTCTAATCTCTACTTCTCCATTTTTATGTTTTAAGTCAACTTGCACTTGTTTCCTTACCTAAAGGAGGTTTACCTTGGTAGAAAAGCTACATTGATGAAATTTATCATTTTTCTGCCCCATCTCGACTCCAGTATCTCTAGTGGCTACCACTCCAAGTCTCGATGCTAGAATCATCCATGCTTTGGATAAAGAGGCCACAGAAAAACCTCATAGGATACAGGTGGACGAAGATATCATTATTACTAGGTCACTAAGCATTTTCAAGGCCATCGATGCGGGAGGTGCAAAAGTCTCAAACCATATTGGTCAAGGACATCAAAAAGGAAAAATTTGATGTCATTCCCACTCCTCTCTTGTTTTTGTTGCCTACGTTGCCGATTGTCATTCTCACTTCTATCCCTGACTTTGACGGTGCCTAGAGTAAGGCTATTGAATCTCCAAGGAGCAGCTATGATTTGAATACCGACCCTAAAAGTTGTTTATCCAAGGGAGGTAAAAGCACGACATCAAGCAAGAGGCATATTACACACTCTTTTGAAGAATAAAAAGAGAGGAAGAATGCCTAGTTGTAGTTTTGCTTTTGTTTTTCGGTTACTTGTTTGTTTATCTTTAAATATGTGTATGCAGGTTGGTATTGTGCGGGTGCCGCCCCAACTTTTGCCTAAAAGGTTTGTTAATAAAGAATAAAGTAATTTCTTCTCAAACCTCGCATTTATTTGTTTACATACTTTATTTTATTTAAACTTTTATGCTAACTACAATTATGCTTGACTCAGAGTGCATTTATCGTCTGTCATAATTATATGTGAGTGGAAGATTTCTTACTACTACCTAGTAAGATCAGCAGTTTTCCTAGTTTATTGCTAGTGGTATCGTTTAACTAGATAAAAAGTAGGGTTTTTATATCACTCCTTGTTATTAAGGAGTGACATTTTGGATGTTTATCTCTAAACATCCACGCTTATCTTGCCAATTTCTGTGCGTCGGTCGTAATCATCCACTTTGAGTGCTATTTTGGAGTCTATCTCTAGACATTTGCATTTAATCCCACCTTACTTTGGGCATTGATCATATATGCCCTATTTCTAGGGTTACAAGCAAGATGCCTATCTCTGGATGTCATGAATTGACCTTTCCAGACTCTAGGAAATGGTTTGATGCCTTGCTTATCTATGGGCAAGGTCTTAAGGTATATCGTCTCGACCAACCCTCATATACTCTGACATCTGAATCATGGTTCGAAAGAGAAAGTTGATATCTATCTATGGGTACTTGAAATGGTTATGTTTCATAGATTCAATCAAGGATCGCAAAAATTCGACCGGTAACTATCTATGGGCAACCATTTATCTTTATTTTACAACATTCAATTTTGCTGCTATTCATAGCGCATGGTTATGCAATAAGAACCAAAATCAATTATCCATTGATATCCAAAGCCAGTTTATTTTATATTCACAAGAATGGAAGACTTTGCCTAGTTACAACAAATCCTAGTCAAATATTTACAAAGATACATCTAAGTGAAATAGCATCGTAGATGTTCGTTATACCATGCCCTTGGAAGTGAGATTCCGTCAATGATAGCTAGTTTGAATGTTCCATCTCCAAGAATATGTTCAATAGCACATAGACCTTACCAACTCGGGCGCATATTAAAAGGACCAGGGAAGATTCATTTTTAAGGATGAGATCACCAATCTCGAAGGTCTAGCATTGGATCTTTGCATTATAATGTTAAGCCACTCATTTTTGTTGAGCGGTAGTCGTTAAATCGTCTTCAACGCACTTCTTATAAACCATATCGACGGTCTCGAGCTGGACTTCTTGTTTATTTTGGGATCATAATGAATCTTTCGATGAGAAGGCACTTTTAATTTAATCGGAATCATGGCCTTCGATTTGTAGGTTAAGGCGAATGGACTATGCTAATCGTGGATTTGTGAGTCGTTCAATAAACTCAAAGTGCTTAAAAAAGTTCAACGACCCACTTGCCATTGACCTTTGTCAGTCACTTCTTTAGGATGGACTACATGATTTTTCTTATTGCCTCCACCTGCACATTCGCCTACGAATGTGCTATTGCTGCAAATCTTTTCTCTATCCGATATTTTCTATAGAAATTCTTGAATTCGACACTATTGAATTGGCTTCCATTATCGAAAATGATTGTTTATAGGATTCCAAATGATGGATAATATTTTTAGCTACGAAATTGATCCTCTTCTTCATGGTGATTATGGCATGCGGTTACGCTTTGGTCCATTTCATAAAATAGTTAACTATAAAAGTAGCATATTTTGCTTCACCCTTTGACATCGATAGCACACTGATAATGTCAGTCCCACATATTGCAAACGGCTACTGACTGGCCATTTATGTAATTTTTGTTGAAGGAGCTTTAGGAATCTTCAACATCTGTCGCAACTTTTGGGGTAACTAGCCACATCGCCATTAATGGTTGGCCAAAAATATCTATAGCGAATAATCTTTCTTGCTAATTTCTGCCCCTCAATGCATCGTAGAGCTTTACGCATGAGTTTTATTTGTTTGTTCCTTCCATCCGGAAGAGTTACTTTCAGCAAGTGCTCCTCAATTGGAGTCATCCATGACTCCTTCTTAACTTTAGCCTCCAAGGTTCAATCAATGTCCATCTGGTCAATGTTCAGAGCTAACACTACCACCACTGAAACTAAACCCATATATTCATCCTTCAGAGCTAGCCAGCTTGGCTAATGAATCGACCATTGCGTTCTCCTTCTTGGGGTACGCATTATCGTGTAGTATTTAATATCATTAATTAGTTCCAAATCTTCTTCAAATGAGTGGCTAGCCTTGCACCCTTAGCATGAAGTTCTTTCTTCACCTGATAGGCCACCAATTGAGAGTCGCTATATATGTGCAAAGTTTTGACTCCAAGCTCCTTCACAATCTTGAGCCCTAAAATTAGTGCTTCGTTGTGACGCCCCACCTCTATACCCACGCTAGCCAAGAACACTACGGTGTAGTGCTGTCAACTAGCACGGAGAATAAGGCTGTTGAGGAGCGACCATCCGTGTAATTGCTTTGTGCGAGCACCGATATGCCAGATAGTAAAAGCGTGCATTTCATTTCAGGAGGAAATCCGACATGCCGATGCAAACTCAAAGCTACTACACAGTGGCTATAATAGTCTAGGACAAAAATATAAAATAATAACACAGATAATATAAATGTGGAACACCGATGAAACAAAAAGTCTCATATATATATATATAATAACTGATGTCAGTTACAATACATTTGACACGGTACATGTGATACAACTACAACAGTCGACTCAGGAAGTTACATATACAAGTACATTAACGATTAATATACATGAAGACATATCAACCTATACTATGACACGACAACTCCAAAAGATATGAAAGAACTTCATAGCTCGAGCAGCATCCCAAAGCAGAATATCTAGAACCTGAAATAACTCGGGTCTGACCCGAGTATTACAATCAAAAGAAAATAATACCCGGGTCAGTCTAATTCAAACTCAGTTATTAATGCACAGAAGCAATAATAATCAAATAACGAATAGATGACAATCACAATAAATCTCGTCTATCCAATCACTAATAAGGATGAATTGGACAAAGGAAACAATCAAGTAATTGGGAACATCAATTAAAACGACAACTCGAGTAGGGCTGCAGTATACGCAAGCGTGTACTGCCACGCCACTACAACATATTGAATACGAAATAGATCCATAAATCAAAAGCAAAAGAAATAACACCAAAACCAATACCGTGTGGCTGCAGTTCACGCTTGCGTGCACTGCCTTGCCACTATAGTGATGATGTACCCATTGAATACCGTGTGGCTGCAGTTCACGCTTGCGTGCACTGCCTTGCCACTATAGTGATGATGTACCCAATGAAAATTCACAAGCGTTGCCGTGAATATCATAAGGCCAAGTGTCGATTAAATTGCAGAGACAAATGCGAGGTCAAGCCCAATGAATTTTAGGCTCAACACAAGGCGATGAGCAAAGTAGCAAGTCATGTACACTAAAACAAAGTAAAGAATGTATAAATGCACATGAACAAGTACTGTGCATATACAAGTGCACATAAACAAGTGTAGTGCAATGACTAGACTAGCAAATGTAGTATACAAGTGATGCAGGCAAAATGGATTTATGCAACCTGAACCAACAGAGCACGAAGGCTCGAATGACCAAATACACATGGCAATGATACAACATGGTGCAAAAGAAAGATGCAATTTACATCAAACTGCAATGAACCAAAAATCACAAAACCAACATCAACTAAGTTCAAAGGGTCAAGACAGCTTCAACACAAATTGAAACTGCTTATATACTCGAAGCACAGTGCCAAATGGCATGAACAAGACTCTAATGTACAGCCTCCATTGTATATATATATACAGTAAAATGGCTGCAACATAATCAGGGTAGTAAAGAATGAATGCCACAACTTCAGAGAGCATGCGCAAGTGACTCGAAGCAGTGAGTCAAATACAGTTAAGACAGTGGTGAATATGCAGCACCACGCAACACGAAGCAAACTCATGTGAACATGGACAAAAGGGACACAAATCTGGATTAATTTTCCATCAGATGAATAAGAAACAAAGACCAGGCTACTCAATGTATACAACATGCAGTGCAACAAAACTCAAGTTAAACTGAGTACAGTTCAATGCAAAAAAAGGACCAGACCAACATATGAAATATGAACATGTACATGAAGTAAACAAATACATATATGTATGCAGTCAGTTCAAGTCTAACCAAACAGTGAACCTCAATATCGAAATGAGACAGTAATGCAAGCAATGCTACGATATGCCTCAGAAATTATCCATATGCAATGAAGACAGTGGTCTAAAAATATCAAAGTGTATAGGTCAGGGAAGAACCCAGACCACATGAATTAAGTGTGCAACTGACCTGAATGTCACAAATCGCAACAAACATAATGGATACAACTGATGAATGGTGCAAGGGACAACACGCATAAAGTTTAAATATAACAATAAGATTCAGTGGGTTTGAGTTCAAAACAAAACAGATGTCAAGAGAACATCGAAATGCAGTTTGAAATAGGCAGTGGCAGTACTACCGTGAAGTATGTAAATGCAGACTAGCTACTAATGATCAAGTTCAAAGTTGAAGCTAACAGTTCAGCAACCTACACTTTAAATAATTCAAGTGAAGATACCAAATACAACCTGAATGAACTAGCCTGGAAACATGCTCAAACTCAACTGGCACATAACTACAGGTATGCAGTAGCTAACAGCATATGAGTGACCTCAAGCAACTACAAAGATCACAATTCGAAGTGGACAGAACCATCAGGCATGCAATGTGCAGACTACAAAAATGATTCAAGCACAGTGCTACTACAAATATCACAATGGATGCAACACCAAACCCAAAACCAAGATAAACAAGTCAAGGTCAAACATTCATATCAGAAGTGGTTTCAAATGATGCCAATAAAAAATGCCAAGGCCGACAGTACGCAAGTCAATGCCAAAGTCGAACTAGCGAATTCGAAACCAATTCAACATCCAAAATCAAGTCAAGGCTGAAACAAAGAAACGAAATAAGCAAACGAGGTCAAAGAATTTGAATTAGATGTGAGTATAAATTACTCACCTTGTTGCCAAATCGAAGCAGAGGCCATCGGAATCGAACACGAACGATTTGAAGTTGTTAAATGATTGCCGAAGCCCCAATTTTTGGACGAAGAGGAAGGAGGACGAAGCCGCCATTAACTCTCTCGCTCTCGTTTGCTTTCGGGCTAGTGAATAGGAAAAATGAAGAAAATAAAAAAGGGGAACGGGTTAAAGAACGTAAAGAGGGGGACGGTTCGAACGGCACTCAAAAAAAAAAAGAGGCCGATATTCACAATTTCAAAGCTCACAACACTTGACCAATTTTATTTTATTTTTTTAAGAATTTCAACCCGGTAAAACAAAAACTCCATCCTCAATTTGCTAGCGACAATAATTATTTAAATGACGATAATAAATTTTCACAAAAACTCGGGTTGTTACATTCGTATTCCACTTTGTTGTTCGTTGTAGGGAACTCAACTTTCAAGGTATAATAGATTGATCGTTCCTTAGGGGTTACCAAAACTACTCCTGTCCCTGAGCAACATTCATTGGATGCTCTGTCTATGTATACCTTCCACTAAGCGCTTCACTCTATTCCCTTTTTTCTCCCCTCATCTAAGGTGGTAAATTCGCCAATGAAGTCGGCCGATGCTTGTCCTTGGATCGCTCTTTTGGGATGATATGATACGTCATACTGACTTAGTTCAATATTCCACTTTCAACAACCTTTCCGAAGTCTCGGGTCAGTGCAGTACCTATCTTAGAGGTTGGTCAGTTAGTGCTTTGATTAGATGAGCTTGGAAGTAAGGACAAAATTTCCTTAATGCAACCAATAAGTAATTTTCCAACTTTGGACAATACCTTTCTGCTCCCATTGATCGCTTGCTGATGTAATACATTGGACTTTAGTAGACCTTGCCTTCCTCGCATGCTACAACAACACTTAATGTATGGACATCTATCACCCAATAAACAAATAAATCCACTCCTTCCAATGGTTTTAATAAGACGAGTGGTCTTTTTCGTTGATTGAGAAGGCTTAAAAGGCATCCTTACATTCTTGCATTAAGGCAAATTTTCCTTTTCCCTTTTTGAGGGAATCAAAGAATGGTATAAACTTCTATGGCCTTCGAAGTAATTTGACTTAACGCGGCTACTTTCCCATTCAGGTTGTGCACTTCCTTTAACATTTTCTAGGACTTTATATTCCTTGAGGCCTTAATCTGCTTTGGATTTGCTTTTATGCCCCTTGAGTTTACTATGAAACCCAATAATTTTCTTGATGTGACTATAAATGAGCATTTTAGTGGGTTGGGATTCACTCCATATCTTTATAGCACACCAAACATATCTAATAGGTTTTCCAAGTGGCCCACCGATCAATATGACTTTACTAGCATAACGTCCATATAGACCTCCATTGTACGCTCGATTTGATTCTTAAACATTGAATTTACTAATCTCTGGTAGGTTTCTACTGCATTCTTCAGAGCGAGGGGCATAAAAAGATAAGAATACAGTCCCAGATCAGTTATGAAGCTAGTGTGTTAATTGATCTGGGATGTGCATAGGAATTTGGTTGTAGCAGGATAAGCATCCATCAACGATAGCAGTTTATGACCAGTCATCGAATTCACTAGCTGGTCAATTTTCGACATCAGGAAGTGTCTTTTGGGCACACCTTATTCAAGTCTTAACAGTCGATGCATGTTTTCCATTTTCATTAAGCTTCTTGACTAGAACTAGGTTGGATACCCATTCAGAATACAAAGCAACATGGATAAAGATGTTGGCTTTTAACTTATCCACTTCTTCCTTCAGTGCAGTGGATCACTTCGGACTCAGGTTACGTCGTTTCTGCTTTATAGGAGGACATCTGGGGTTCACATTCAATGCATTGGCTGCTATCTATCGTGATTTTCCATATATATTAGAATATGTCTAGGAAAACACATCTAGATTTGCTCAAAGGAACCCTGCCAACTCCTTTTTCATTTTTATACTGAGTTGAGATCTGATCTTCAGGACCCTAGTAGAGTCATGCCGATCGATTGGAACTTGATCATTGACTCAACTAGGGTCGTCCTTGCATCCTTTGGCTCTTTCTACAGAACCATAGCTTTATGAAATCTGTTATGCCGACCAAGTCAAGGCTTAGGCGATCGTTGCTATGCCTTAATCGACTTAACGCAGAGAGTCTTCTCCATGTCCTTCACTTTTTACATCACTTCGCTTCTCTCTACTCCACGATGTAGCATTCATGCCCTATATTCTGGTCACCTTGGATGACTGATACCCCATTCTCCATAGGAAATTTCATTGTTAGGCACCATGAGGCTTAGGGTGCCCAAAAGCTGGCAAGGTCCGGTCGGCCTAAAAAATATGCTTTGTATGCAAAAAATGTGTCCATCACAGCGAAGGTCACAACCCATTCTCTCTTGTAGTTACCTTCAGCAAAACCCATCGATAAGTCAACACACCCAATAGGCTCTGTAGCCTCTTTGGTAAATCCTTGAATCTAGGACTTATAAGGCTTTGGATCTTGACCATCCATCATCGTCTGGTCATATGCTTTCTAAAAAAAATATTTACTTAATTCCCACAATTAGTAAGAATTTTCCTCATAGTTATTTGCTCAATTATGGCCATTATCATCAAAGGGTTGAGTGTTGGTGTTTCAACCCCGTCAGCATCATGGTATCTAAATATGATATCATATGTCAGTCTTCAATTGCTATGTCGGAGCTACATCTTCGACGACAAAGCAACTTTCCCATAACAATTGTCTTAACGAGCTACCATACCTTTCCATCTCATTCCAGCTCTTCTCAATTGAATGAGGTCCACCGTTTGTCATGTCGATGATAAGCATTCCCATGCCCCCTAGGCTCATTCTCACTAGGCCTAACCTGGCCTCTTTGGAGCAACTACCCTTTGGTTTGAGCATTTCCTTGGCCGCCATCATGTAAGGCTTTCACATACTGCTATAGTTTCTTTTTTCAAATTAAATCCTCAATTTCATCTTGTAAATGTCTACATTCATTTGTACTATGGCTAAGTGTCTCATGGAAGCGGTAGTACTTCCTAGACATTTTCTTCCTTTCAGTTAGCTCCCTCCAAGCCGACTTCTTATAGTGCTCAATACCCTATGTCGTAAGGTAGATGATCTCAACTATATCATTCAACGGTGTGCAATATTCATGCTTTGGAAATCTTGGACATTTTTTGAAGTCTATTTTCTTGTTTCCTTTACCTTGGTTGTTGCTCTTCTGTTATTAGTTTTTCTATATTAACAGCAACATTCCAAAAACTTTTGCCAGTTTATTTCACAGCCACGTTACACCGAACCACCTCAATTGGTTGTCCACCACCGGCTTTCCCAATAGCCATATTTGTCTCTTTCGAGCACAAATATTAAGCTGTGTTTCTGTAAAAATCTTCCATAGTTGGTGGGGGTTTCATGTTTAACCATTTATCGAAATCCATATCAGGATGTATTCCTCTAACCGTAGCTATCAAAATAATTCCCTCCTTGGAATTGCTTATCTTTGTCATAACTGTATCAAATCTACTTAAAAATTCTTTCAAAGATTCTCCAAAATTCTAAAAAGTGTTGGACAATGACATCACTTCCTTTGGGCGAGCAGTATGCAACCTGAACTATTCCATGAACTTTCTAACAAGCTGATCAAACGAAGATATGGACCTCAGAGGCAGTCGAGTAAACCACATCGTGGCGAATTCTTCTAAAAATATAGGAAAGCATCTACAAAGCACGTCATTAGTAGTCTTGGAGATATCCATGTGCCATTCATATTTTAACAAATGGCGTCGTGGATCAGTTGTTTCGTTATAAGATGACATTATAGGCATAGCGAACCTTCTAGGGTATTCTTCTCGTAATATCTCTTCGACGAATGGGTTCTTAATAGGAGAAGAACCACAATCATTATTACTCCTATGTTGGCTTTTGCTTACTAGCTTTCTCACTATATCTTCTAGGATCCGATTCTATTAGATCGATTAAATGACAATCATCATGGCCGGCCCTAGGTGTTTGGCCCTACAAATGGTCTCGGCTAGTTCCATGATAGCTAGGTTCACCTATATCCAGGAGAACCATTCGTTTAGTTGATCGATTTTTATGATTTCTATGTAATGAGTAAACAGCAGTAGTCTGAACTCCAATATTTTGACCATCAACAACAAGGTCATCACCATTATCAACACCATCATGCAAATCAATAAAAATTTCCATCAGTCGGGCCATGACACTTAAGTTTCTTAGTGCTCTCATCGAGATAAATTAATCTACTTAGGTGGCATGCAATCAATGTATACCCATTTGGGTCCATGATAATAGTGGTTTCCTACAGAAGTGCATCTAAATCGATAGACTTCTATTTTTTTTTTGTCTAATTCCACGAGAGAGATTCCAAGGGGTAATTATAAACATTTCACCTTTTATAAAGATGAGGTTAGCTTGAAGAATATTCAATTTGTCTTGTTCATTGAAGAACTTGAAATGGAAATTGATCTGATGTCCACTTCTCTAAAAAGTTTCCATTACTTATGTAAGTGAATGACTATCATTCAGTAGCAGAGTGGACCATTTAGAATGAGACGACCCGGCTTTCTCTCCATAGAAAGACGCATCATCTTTAAGAAAGAAAGGGACAGAAAAGAGAAAAGATAGAGAAGAAGAAAGAAACAACATCAGAATCTCAACAGCGGAACAAATAAATTATATTAATCACATAAATATTACATAGTATACAACATCTATCAAAGTTACACAGATTATGCATCACATACTAGACAGTTATAAACACTTATCTAGTTATTACAACTCAAATACAATAGAAACAATCGACTCAGAGATCATAAAGCGGAACTATATCTACAAGCGCTGAAGCCTCCTGCTCCATTTCTCCTCCAGAATTCGTCAAAGCTAACCTGAATCCCTTGGCTACTCGTAAAAATTTGAGTACCCAAGAGTTTAAGAAAATAGAAGATAAACTTTGGGTCAGACATGGGTCTGGTGTGAGTAACAGGTTAAGGTTGCTTAACTTTGAAAAACCTTTGAAAACTAAAGGTATCACGTAAGACTCCCCATACATAAACAGGGTAAGTTTTTACCTTACGCTAACCAAAACATTTGATAGGAAATCCAGTGATATTATAATAGTGTCTAGGGTTTTCGAGTAAAATATAGAAATAGCTAGAATGCTTACATCTCATGTTCCAACATAGTTGGGCACAACTAAAACGTACGGCACTTATTAGAGATTGGATTCCATACAATGGCAGGGCTACTAGGGTACTGCCCGTCACGGTACGTGGCCTAGATCAACGTACCGAGAATTACTCCCAATCCCCTGCAACACAAGGCCAGAACCATCCCTTACTGGACAGTTCTGACAAGACAACCCCAGCAATTGGAGGTCACAACTGTCCACACAGCCGAATAAAAGGGAACTCTAGACAGGGGAAAATCTCTTCCTACATGGGTGCTACCCACTTAGCCTTGCTGCACCTCCCTTGTTTTAGCCATTTCCGATTGATGAGGCTTGAGGCTACGATTACCTTTATAGAACACATCACTTAGAATGCTCATCATCCACCTGACGATGTTCGGAAAGCATTCAATCCATACAAGTTCGCTCCGGGTTCGAACAAAACCGAAGGCATTATCTCGTGACACTCATTTTGGAATCATCCTTAGAGTTAACGACAATAACCCTTGCACTCCGAGTCTTCATCTTCACTTGAGATTCACAACCTATCGTTAATTTGGATCGATGTGGTTTTCGGATATCCAAATCTAGAAACCCGATCCCGGTCTCATGGAAATCCAAAACGCCATCTTTTAGGTCCAAGTTGTTTTTAAAAGTTAAAAACAATTCAATTCTATTATCTTTGTATACACAGATAGATAATTCACATCATCATCACAAACAGATAATTCACATTATCATCACAAACAGATAATCCACATTATCATTTCACTTTAACCAAAGCATCCATATCACATAGCATCACTTATCTCATATCTGAGATCTCAAACCATTCAAGGCAATCAATACCATCCATCCATACATAAGCAATGGTCTATACCATCTCTAAATAATTTAAAGTGAATTAAATTAATTACTTCATCTCTAACTAATTTAAAATGAATTAAATTAATTACTTTATCTCTAATTAACTTAAAATAAATTAAATTAATTACATCATCTCTAATTAATTTAAAATAAATTAAATTAATTACTACATTCTATAAATCTTGCTTACTTAATCATTAATTAATTACAAACCAATTAATTAATCACCATCTAATTTCCATCTTAATTAATCATCCCTGATTAATTATCATTTAATTACATTCAAGTAATTATTCTTTAATTAATTTCACAAATTAATTATTCTTAATCAAATACAGTAATTAATCCTTTAATTACACCATTAATTAATTAATTACATTAATCCTTAATTGATTACATTAATCAATTAATTTTTAATCACTTATTTTTGATTAATTAATCTTAATTAATTAACCCCTAATTACATCATTAATTATATAAATTAATGATCCTTAATTACATTTTTAATTAATTATTCTATTTAAATTAATTACATTTAATAATTAATCTTAAATTAATTATTCATTAATCAACCTTGATTAATCACATTTAGTAATTAACTACCCTTAACTACTTCATTAAATAAATAAATTACTCCTTAATTAATTACATTTAATAATTTATCTTTAATTAATTATATTTATTAATCTCCCTGCATTAATCTCATTCAGTAATTAATTACCCTTAATTAATTACATCACTTAATTATCTTCAAATAACTTTATTAATCAATTCTTTAATTAACTACACTAAGTAATTCATTATTAATTACTTTCACTAAGTAATTATCCGTCATATTAATCACAAAGTAATTAATCCCAAATCTCTTCCATACTTCAATTAATTACATCCACTAATTACTCATCTTAATTACTTCACTAAGTGATTATCCTTCATTAGTTACATAAAGTAATTATACTTAACAAATCAACCGGTGATTATCTTGAATTAATTAAACTTAATTAATTAACTTAAACTAATCACATTAAACTTAATTAGTTACATTGAGTAATTAATTCCTTAATTACTTCAATTAAGTAATTACACTTAAACAATTTCACAAATGATTATCCTTAATTAATTAATCTAATTAATTATTAAAATTAATCACATTAATTAATTATTTAACAATCTCAAGTTAATGATATTCATTAACGATTAAAAATTCTTTAATTACTTCTCTAAAGTAATTAAACTTAGATTAATCATTATTAGTTACAAATTAATAAATCTTAATTACGAATTAATTAATCTCTAATTATTTAATTAATTAAGTGCTTAATTGTAACTTAAATAATCTTTAATTACTTGATTTATTAATTAATTCCTAATCATTAATTAAAAATCTAATCTTATCTAATTAATGATCCTTAATTACAAATTAATTATTCCTTAATAATTAACTTAAACCTTAATTAATTAATTTAAAACCTTTAATTACTAAATTAATTAATCCAAATCATTAATTAATTAAATTAATTAATTATCCATTTTAATTACCCTAATAATTTAATGAATCAAAAATCATTAAATCTTTATTAATTTTAAGACAAAAACATTTCTTACTTATGACTAAATTGTCATTAACAAAAACATTTGAAAATATTTTACTTTTGAATTTACTTTCAAAGTCCATTTCAAATTAAAATTTAAAATGAATACAAATTTAACTTTTAATAAAGTTTAAGAACAAATTCAAAAACCTTTTAAATCTTATGTCAAAGAAATACTTATCTTATAAAAGAAACTTAAAAGAATTTAAACCAAATTCATTTTTAAATTCAAACCATTTAAAATATACTTTAACATTTAAAGTTGTTAAAACAATTTAAATTTTAAAAACCTTATTTATCTCCAAACTAAGATACAAACTAAATTTGAATCAGATTTAAAAGTTTGTTTAAAAGTTTGTTTAAATATTTACTTTCAAATTTTAAAATCATTTTAAAATTTGAATAGACATGTTTAGAAAACCTATAACCATAAAACTACCCGAGCCACCCATCAATTACTTCGAGTCCAACCTAACCAGACTTCGAGCAAAACATCTAATTACTCGAGAAAAACTCGAGTACACTACTCCCCTACCCAAACCAACATCACCAGAAAAAAAGTGCACCGTGCACATGAACGGTGGCACCGATCGACTCCGGCCATCTCCGGTGATCTTCACACATCAGAAATCACCCTTACACCCTATCACGATCATCAGATCGCCATCCCAAACTCGAAATTGATTTCGAGCTTTCAAACCCAAATCTGAACCCAAATGCAAAACGTGGAATCCACCTCGTTCTCGAATCTCCGACCATCAGAGTTTCTGGAGTTCCGGGTACACCATCGCCAACATCTCCTCTACCATCTCCTGGATACTGTTGAACTCGATCAACCAGCAAAGACGTGCAAATCAAAATACCCAACCTAGTTAAAACCAGGGTTACAAACTAGAATCAACCACTGCCACCTCCACAATGATCTGATCCTCTACCTGACAATTTTCCTTTACTCTTCGATCACTCCACTACCACCAGAAGGAGCCCCGACCTTCTAGATCAACCAGATCATCAAAACTTTCCCAAAACACCATTTATGGTCAAACCAGAACTACACACTCATCCTCAAACTAAAAATTATGATTTCATTCTTAAAAATCATGTTTTGAGTTAAGGATTCAATTTATGTTCCTGAATTGATGAATTGGGGTGTTTGAATTTTCACTTATATTTATCTTACTCTGTTGTTTTTTATTTCCAGTGAGATTCCAAATTTATTTTAACTTAAATCAAATTTTAAAACTTACTTTATGATGAAACACCCAACTTTTGTTTAAGACTTAAATCTTAACAAAGACTAGATCAAGAGGAAATCAATTTTGTTTGAATTCTTAGTTTTGAAACTAAAAACAATTAAGTTATAGATAAAATAACCAAGCACACATTCATATATTCACATTTATACAGAGGTGCACCAAAATATATCCATACTAACATTCTAATTCCAGAGATGCACATGCAACAAATTTCATATACTTAAATTTTTATAAGATGATGTTACTCACAGATTTGAGAATGAAGAACAAAGCTCTTTAATTTTAAAAAGCTTGAAACTATGAAAACTTGTTTTGCTGAAATGCCTTTTTGCCTTTGAAAACTTGAGTTGCTTGTCTCAGATTACATGTAGGCTTGTTCATCTCAGGTTTGAATTGAGAAATAGGCTCTTGATTTTTAAATTGAATTACAGGTTACTGATTTGAAACTTGAAAAAGATTTGCATGTTTTTAAACTGATTTCTGGTTTTGAGGAAGTGATTTACATATTTGTTTTTGAGTTGAGAATGGTTACGGGGTTGATCTTTTGATTTGGAAAATGTATTACAGTTTTTATCTTTTTTTTTAGTTTTGATCTGAGATTTTCTTTATTTGGAATGAGATGAGAAAAAGAAAAAGAAATGGAAGATGTATGCTTATATAAACTTAATTTATGGTTTACTAAAAATCAACGAAAAATGATAATAAATCATGACACTTGTCCTATACCATATTTAACTATCTAACACTTGTAAAATAAGGCCTTAAGATAATAACACATGTCTCTTTAAGTAATTAGTACTTATATTTTAAAGTTTAATATAAGCTTATACTTAATTAATTAGTTTATAAGTACTTATTTATATATATAGATAATTTTAAAGAAATAAAAATAATTATATTCATAAACAAAAGTTTATACATATATTCTAAAATCCAAAACAATTTAAAATATCTATTTTTTGAATTCCAAAATTTTAAATTCAAATTCAAACCAAATTCAAAAGTCCAGTTTTAAAATCAGGTTATATATGTACATATATAACTACACAAATTCAATTTGAAATAACAAATTTATTTTGTTAAAATCTATTTGTAAAAACAATGCATTGTTAATATTGTTTGAAAATAACACATTCTATATTCCTTAAAATCTATTTATCTATACATTTATTATTATCGTTTAAAAATAACAATTTATCAATTTGAAATAATTTATAAAAGAAATTATCGTAGTATTAACAAATTACTTATTTTCTTATATGAATTAATGCTTAATTTGTGAAATTGTATTTTAAACTTATATATATTTCAAATCTTATTTATCAAGCTATAATTAAAAAGAAAATAAAACAGACCTTTTTGTTAATTAATTTAAATTTAAACTTAGGCTAAAATAAATTTAAACAATTAAACATTTACCTTAAGTATTTAAAACCGTATAGTTATTTATTTAAATAGCTTTGAAACGCTTAATATTAAATAAATCATAATTTCCAAATTACCAAAAATATTAGAATTAGAAAATATGCTTTATTTGTTAAATTTAAAACAAAGCTTATCTATTTACAAGATATATAAATATATTTACATTATAAATAGAAAACATTTTATTAGCTTTAAAAGATAAAATTCATCAATTAAATATTTATTAAAGGAAGATTATTAAATCAATTCAAATCTTATTAACAAAGATTATTAAATTGATATTGCCCAAAATTCCGGGTCATCACATAGAAATAACCTTATCACTCCAATATTTTAGTCCCACTTTTTTGACTTTATAGGGCAAAGCCTTTGGTAATCCATCTTTGGCTATTTCAAATGTCATGTCTGATAGACTCCTACATTCCTAGGCTTGTTCTTGAAGAGGCTTGACCATTTTTGCTTCTCCAAAATTGCACTCTTGCAAGGTTTTTAGAACTAGGCATCAGGCAGTGGATTGTTGCTAGCAAGTTGATGGCTTTCAAGATTATGTTGATGGGAGGGAGCCAGGTCCAGTAGCTCAGGTAGGACTGAGTCAGAAATTAGAAGGCATCCAGACGGATGATTGGATTGGGGGTTTGAAAGTGGAGGTGGTGGATTTTTTGGTGCACTATCAGGTTGAGCAGGGAATTAGTTTTGGGATTCTTGGTGAGGAATTTTCAATGGGGGAAGGAAAATGTTCGGTGGTTGGCTAGGGTGGGAGAAGGGGATGGGGGGCAGAAGGAGAGGGTAGTGGGATAGACTACGGAGCATGGAAGGGTTGTGGGGAGGTTTGGTTTTCTTAGTAGGAAAGATGCAGCGTTTGCTTAGGGTTTGCTTGGTGAGGAAGAAGAGGGGAGAAGGGAAGGCAGGAGGAAGCCATTTTTGAGCATTTATTATTTACTCTCGCAAGACAATCTTGTTCAAAATAAGGTATGCTTTTGGTTTTACATTTCTAACTGCATATGATACTATATAGTGATATGAATGATAATTTTAATCTACTAAACAAGTATCGGTGAAGAGCTCTTATAAGAAGTATTTCATTGATTGTAGTTGCGAATGTGTTTGTAATCATGAGTATTTAATCAATATTTAAATACTTATTCCTTTTGTGTTCTTAGTCAATATATATTAAAAAAAAGATATTGATATATTCATTGGGACTAGTGCAACTAATTCTCTCGATATAATGGACGGTGAATTACTCATGACCATTGGAGGCTAAGGAGTTACATACCAATGGTTGTTTGGAACAATCATATAATGAACCAGTGAGAATCCTCTGTTGGTTAATGCAACTAAGACAAAATGGAAGATCTTATTGATGTGCAGTATTCTTTAGACTTGAGGGTACCATGGATCTTAAATAGCTAGATTATATTTTAATTATGATTAATCACATGATATAACGATCATGTTAGGACCATAGTAGAGCATATGTTGAACTACTTGAAGCGAAATACCATCCAAAAGATGATTTGTCTCGTTCATTGTAGAATGTTAGTACCACCATAATCAGTAGTCAACCTAAAATCAAATTCTTTGGCTAGAGTAAATCGATTAGTCGATGAATATTATTGGATTGAACCAATGACTATAAAGTAGTTTACACAATTAAGTGCTGATATTATTAGAGTTTTTGACCACTAATAAAGCACCAGATATCAAAATGATAGAGTGATGATGAAAAGAATACATGCAAAATATATTGTTGTAAGGTATAGCTTAATATAAATTAGAAGTTAAATTTCACCTAAATTATCCACAAGCGAATGAACTTGTTCTTTAATATTTAAATTGTTCAAATATTGACCAATGATCGAGTTCATACTGAGGATTCATCACAACCTTGTTGTTAGCCAATTTTCGAGTCTAATAATTTGAAATTAATTTACAAATGTCATAGATTAATTATAAAATTAATGCAAATGTTGTGTCGAATTTTTTTAGCATTTTAATTAATTATTTCTAGCCTAAAAATTAATTAATGATGTATAATTGTTTTATGTCAATTTATTAAAGAATAGTCTTAGATGAATTAATTAAATAATTTATTTAAATGTTAAAATAGTTAGGCTTGGTGCCCACAAACCCCATAAAGGGGCAACTGGCCATGCTTTGGCAAAGGAGGGCTAGAGTATTGTTACGTGGAAGGTTTTGAGATATGGTATGTTTTAATACGTGGTTGGCCATAAATAGCCCCTCTTTCTTTCATCTCCACACATACAACAAAAAAGAGAAAACCTCAACCTCCATTGATGAATAAAATTGGTGAAGCCTAGAAGGTAAAACAATAACCTGAAGTCAAGGACAGAGAACTTGAAGGTCAAAGAGAAGATTGCTAACAACCAAGGTGGCGATAATTGATAAAAGCATAAGGTAATTTTTTAAGCAAATTTTATTCATGCACAATAAATAACTTTACTTACACAATAGTTTTTTAATAAATTTGAAGACAGTTGTGCACTTATTTAACAAAAAATTAAAACCAATATTAGAAAATGAAAAATTCACGATATACTAACCCTCATAGCCTTATTGTATACAATCAATATAAACTAAAACTTCATCACATCATCAGTTGAATTAAATTTGAATTCCTATCAAGTATGAAACTCTATTGATAGAACATCAAGTTGTATTCATTCCTAATTGATTTTGACACTTTTACTTTGAATTATTTAAAAATATTAAACTTTAAAATTGAATACTAATGCTAATATGATTTATAGAGTAATAAATCTCATTATCTCTAATTTAAATTGAATCTCGCTTAAATTTAAAATCAAAATTTTAACTGTTGAATATTTTAGTATTGGAAATTTAAATTCCAATCTCTATATGTAAATATTAAACAAATTTAAATTCCATTTGAAGTATTCTTTTAAAATTTCAAGATGTGAATTAAAATTTTGAAATATGTTCCTTATTTTATAAACGCGTGAGAGAGTTTGTAAAATGATATAATTATTTTGTTTTATTCCAAAATGAGAGTAGTTTTGTAATGTGTATGGTTTATGTTAAGTAAAAAATGATCTATATGATTTTGGTCAATTTTTCGACGTATATATAGTAATTTACGGTGTATGAATAGAATTAGCCGTTTTTTTATTTAAACACACACACTTACACACATATATATTGCTTAATCTCACACTAACAATCTATGTATTTTTGGCCATTAAAAAAACTTAAATTTCAATTTCAAAAATTGCATTTAATATTAATTTACATTTTAGTGTGTGTGTATTACAAATGTTCTTCACAAAAAAAATCTTTCATGGCTTGCATATGTTCATATATGTGTATGTATTAATTTTTTTACTTATTTCAAATTAAAATACACACATATACATACGTATATTTAAATGTTTCGATTTTATGAGAGTAAAAAAAATTAGCTTTGTATTCTTGGATATAAAAAAATAAAATTTAAATTTAAATATAGATATATATTATAGTTTAATTAAAACAACTATTAGTATATATACACTCACACTTATGGTATAGAAAAACTTTTCTTTTTTGTGTTTCGTTTAAAAAAATAAATAAATTAAAAAACCCAATTTCAAATAAGTCAAATATGTGTTGAAATTCAAATTATAAAGTTAAACATTTATAATATGTGTGTGTGTGTATCAAAGGTCATTTAAAAACATTATTTTTATGTTTATGACCAATATGTGTGTATATGTAGACACCCACAACATCTAATGAATATAAAATATTACATTAAATTAATCAATGGCCAGAAAAATAAATCAGCTTAAGAATTTATACATACATTTGTTTGGTCTTTATCATGTGAAATTGCTATTCAATCATAACTTACCATATGTATAACCATAAACCTAATGGTTATTTATTAACATGTGACATCTACTCATTGTTAACAACCAAAATTAGTCTGCCATATTTGTAATACCTACCATGTTTGCATTATGAATGCGAACACATCATAAGTTACAATACTAAATTGTACTAAAATAAAATAGTATTATATTATATTTAACACTTAGTAAAGATAAGTCATAGTATAAAATATGAATTTTATAATATAGATTAATCAAGTTAAAAATGAAACACTAAAGTCCTTTATTAATAATCACTAAATACGATTCAGTGAAAATGAAGCATTCATTTAAAAATAAAATGAGATCTAGTGCAAACTAATAGAAGTAATTTTTTAAATTACCCTCTTTTACCCCGCTGTGGATGGTTGTAATCCAATGGGAATAATATATATGAGTTGTTGGGTGTGATAGGAATTTGTACAGAGAATAAGAACTTCCAGGTGTTATTGAAAGAGTTAGTGGTATGCCCTACAGGCAATTATATAATTTGTTACATATGTATAACGACCTGAAAATTCATTTGATTTTGAATATTTAATTAAAATACAATATTACAATAATTGGTTTTTAATAAAAAATAAATTGAGTTAGAATATATAGATTATTTAAAACCTTTGAATTGTGAATTTTACATTTGAATTGTGATTTTAAATATCTAGATTTTAAATTTAATATAAATTCAGTGGATTATGTTTAGCTCCATCTTGTTAATAAAAAATAACAGTGAATTCATTTTATAAATTTATTTACAGTATTAATAGTTTAGATAAATTAATTTTCATTATAATGATGCGATTTTTAATGACGTATTTTTAGTTTATTTAGTTCATTTTCCATAACTTTTAATTTGGAAAATATTACGATTTTCGTTTGATGATTTTTCGGTAATCAATGTGTTTTGGTAATTTTATAATACCAGAATTTTAATAGTTGTAATAATAACCTACAGGCTAACTTCTGTATACGATAGAACTAGGTTCGGAACTAGTTTTATTAAGTTCTGAATAGGGGTATTTGGTTAGGAATGCTAATAACCATGCGTTGGCGAGTGTCCATGATTTTAAAGGTTATAGTTCGGGAGCATGCTTAGACCCTCACTTTTATTTTTTGGCCCAAAACCCTAACACTAAATAGCTCCATCCAATAGCCGATATTTCTCCAGCCACTAGAGGCCGCAGTTGCCGGATCTGAAAGAGAAAGCTAGGATAGGGAAGGTGAGTCCATCGGTGCTGGCTGATAATCGAATGGAGGAGCATGTGGTTGTGGATCTAGAGTTGAACGGCGGTTGGTTTTGGGTTCAATTAAGGAGCTAGCGGCGATGGTGGAGGTCGTAGGTGGTGTAGTTCTAAGCAACAAAGGCAGGGCTATCGCCTAAAGGTGAGCGGCGGTGGCAGCATATGGATGAACATGGAGGTCGAGGTTTAGATTTTAAGCTGCTGAGTTTGTAAGTAAAGGAGGATTAAGGTTAGGGGATTTAATCATTTAATTGATTATATATTTAATTCGCAAATCTTATTAAATCCCTATCTTAATCATATGAGGTCCAAATCGAATGCGATCAATTGCATTGCACTCGTAGGATCATTAACTTCGCGATGGAATTGGTTTAGTTGAATTTGGAGCATTTTGAAATTTGGGTTAAAACCAGACGTTGTTTGATTTTAGTTCAAACCGGAACGCTTCGACGTCAACAGGAATTTCGATGAGTATACTTTACCTCTTTTTATAAATCAGTATGTTATATAGCAGATAAAATTTACTGTTGTATTTGACTAAAATTATTGGCTGGTTGGTTAAAATATCCACTTTGAAAAGCAATTAGTATTTAAAATTGAAATATAGGAAAATTTGTAGCGAAATCCGAATTTCTCGAAATTGTAACTGTTAATTCTCGATTATATTCTTATTGTTTTATTTCAGTTATAACCATGTTACACGGATTGTTAATTGCTAAATCTTGATTTTTTTGCACTATTCGTTATGACATTATTTTATGTTCAAAACTTAACCCTTGTAGTGATAAAAATCAATAGCAACATTCGTTAGATGCTTTAGTGGCCGTTGGCCTTGGTTTTTGATTCGAAGAATGATTTTTTGGCTAACCTTTGGATTATCTGGAATATTTTTATTCAAGCAGATTTTGAACTTCTCTATTTTACCCCAATATTTATATTTGTCTTTTCTAAACCATTTAGAAATGTTTTAAAGTTGTTTAACTATTGTTTAAAAGTGTTTTAAATTTTTTTATTTATATTTAATTGTGTTGAAGTTATTTATCAGTATTTTAATATTGTATAAGTTATTTATTAATAACATTTTGGAGTCAATTATTATTATTTATTAACAATGTTTTGGAAGTTAATTATTATGAATAGTAATTATTATTACTTTATTAGCAATGATTGAAATTATTAACTACTATATTTATAATGTTGAGAAGTAAATAATTATTATTTTCTACTAATGTTTTGCTGTTAAAAGTTATTATTATATTATAATGTTTTGAAGTAAATAATTATTATTTATTTATATGGTTTCAAAATTATGAATTATTATATTAATAATGTTTTGGAGTTAATAAATTATTTTATTAATGATGTTGGAAAGTTAATTTACTATTCATTTAGGATGTTTGAAGTAAATTAATTTATTTGATTAATTGTATTTATAAAAAATAAATTGATTTATAAAAGGAATCTCATCTAATAAAAGAGAATTATTAAAAAGTTTATAAATGAAAACGGGGTTTAAACTTATAGGAATTTTTACAAAGACTTTATAGCGTATTTTTTATAAAGGGATTTTATAAGGGTTTTCAGAAAGGAGTTTTTCAAAAGAAAAGAGTTTTATAGATGGATTTATAGACTTATAGAAAGTGTTTTATAAATGGTTTTAGAGATTTATAAAAAAGAGTTTTATAAATGATTTTGAATTGTATAAAAAGTTTTTAATAAATTACTTGCAAAAGGAATTTTATAAACTGGGAAGAGATCTTGAAAATTTGGAAAGGAGTTTTATAAATGATTTTAGATATACATAAAAAAAATTATAATTTGACTTGGAGATTTGTAAATAAATTTTATAAATAGGTTTGTATAAAAGAGATTTACTTAAAAGAATTTATAAAAGTAATTTTATAAGAAAGAATTTAGATTGGATTTCCCTAAATTGACCTTAATTTTTTTAGTGTGGACATTTGTTCCATGCTTAACACCGAAGGAATGGCGTTTGGGTTTATTCTCATCTCCATTACTTTTAGAACAATATTTGTTTTAATCCTTTTGATATGATTTTAAAATAAGAAGTCTTCCATAATGTTTTGTAAATATACTTATACTCTTGAGATAAGCATATGAATACATTTTCTAAGTAAGGAAAATGTAGTGTTTTATGAATATACTTATACCGTTGAGATAAGTATATGGATATTTTTCCAAGTATTGGAAGGAGTATAAAGGGTTTGTGAATATATCTTTGTAAAAGTGTTTAGATACAAGTATTTACAAAGTGATTTTAATTAATAAAAGGATTAATTAAACATGTTAGTGGTCGCTTATGTGCTTATTAAAGGTTGGTTTTCCTATGGAAAAATCCCTGATTTGATTGTTGTTTTTATTTGATAGTTAAAAAATGGACTATCATACTTGTCCAATTTTAAACTATCATTATTGGTTCGGAGAGATTGGGATCGAATATATTATCTGAAAACCACTTGGAACTGGAATAAGTATTCGAATGGAAGACATCTTGATGATGGTTTCAAAGATGGAGTTTTTGAAGTGGAAGGGCTACCTGTTCTATTCTAAGGGTGATTCTGAAATGGATGTAGTAATAGTGCCTTCATTTTTTCATATTGGAATAACTTGTATGGATAAACGCTGGCACTACATTGCTGCCTGGAGGGTAGTGTTAGCATTCGAAGTAGGATTTCTTGTCAAAAGATAAAACTTGGCCTCTAGCCTCAATAACCTGGAATGACTAAAAAAAGGGACATGCTTTAGGGCTAAGTGGGTCGCACCTATTAGGGTGTTGTTATCACCCTTTTGAGATACATACATTTAGGGATTTGGCTGTGCATTAGATCTCTTGGGAAAAGGTTGCAAAAGTAACCTAGGTGATTAAATATTTGGAACTATTTGGTCCTGATTTGCAGAGGGTCCATATGAGGCCCTCGGTACCATTTCAGGAGATGTACTGTGGTAGTCGGTACCCCGGTGCCTTGTCGTTGTATGAAAATCCATTCTCCAATAAGTGGCTTTTGGACATAGTTGTATAACTATTATGCTGGAATTTAATTATTGCAATAATTTTGGCTATGATTCAATATTTACTTTAAACCCTAGACACTATTATAATATCAGAAGATTTCTTATGAAATGTTTTGGCTATCGTAAGGTAAAAGCCTATCCATGTTTATGTGCGATGTGGTCTTACGAGATACCTTTATTTTCGAAAGGTTTTATAACATTAAAATCCATTTGGGGTGTGTTTCTCACGCTGGTTTACCAGACTGATATGGGTGTTATCTTCTAATAATGCTGGGTCAGACCGAGCATATTTTCAAATCTGGTCTGGATGCCTTGGAGCTTCAGAGATGAGCTGGATGTCCAAGACGTTTCTCTCATATATTCTTTATTTTCACAGCATGTGTTGTTTTATTTGTTAGCATTTGTAAGGACAGGTTGTTATAACTATTCAGGCTGATGATTAGTGATTAAGTGTAATCTGATTTGATGTAAGTATTTTCAAATTTCTTTTATAAAGATCTGTTGTATATTATATGGTACTCGTCGCGATGTGAGATTTTGTTCTGTCTTTTCTTTCTTTTTGACCCAACAATTTATTAACACTTAGTTGCTCAACACATGAATACCGTAGATGTATTAGTGTCAAATTTTGAGGGTCGTAAGGGTGAGTTGTTTCAATATGTCTAACTCTTTAATCAAATCTTGTTTATAATAAATGTGTTTACTTCCGGTTATTTACTTCATTATATTAAGGTATGGTTAACTAAGTAATTTAAAGTGTATTAACAAAAAAATCCTTAATAGAATGTTATGTGATTGAAGTTTCAAATAGTCACAACTGCGAGTAATTAATCACAAAATTAAATTAATTTTTGTTTTGAATGCTTTTGGTCGAGATGTTGAAAGGATATCGACACATCCATTGAGACAGAGTATATAGCACACTCCAAATGTTTGGTAGTGTATTACTCATGGCTACTGCAAGCACCAAGAAGTTACATGCTTGTAGTTATTGGATAACTACGTAATGGCTTGTTTAATAGTTTCCTGTTAGTTGATAACAACTAGGTCAAGTAGGAAATCTTAGTGTGACAATGTTACATAGTGCCCCCATTTAGGTAATATATGTCACTTCAATATGGATGCTCCACTTTGGTTATTGTTAAACCACGGCATGACATCCACTGAACGACTAAAGTAAGGTTTGAGTTGAAGCATTAGTAGTGAAGCACTATTCAATAGATAATTCATCTTCTCGGTTGTACGAGGTTAGCATCATGGTCAACTATAATCAACTCAAAGTCGAAACCTTATGTTAGAGTAGAACTGTTAATAATAAATGTTATTACTCGATCAAACTGTCATACCACTAGTTAAGGAGAATGTGTACATTAATATTTTATCTAAGAGTAAGAACACCACTAGCTAAGAACATGAGTGATGTTGAGTCAACCATTTCTGTAAGGATATGAACTTAGAGTAAGTACATGTGTTAAATTTTATTTCATCTATAGTATTGTTTACGAAATCATATAAGAAATGATTTGATAAGAAACCTGATTTTAGATGGTATAAGATGTGCGGTTGAGTAATTTATGTTATGAACATAAGTTTCTTAAACTTAAAACTAATTCACTTTTATGTAATTTTAAAGGTATTTCATGAAATATTTTTTTAATTCCTATTCCATCACACTGTGAAACAATTGTTGTTCAAGAAATAAAATGATGTATGAGTTTAGAGGTTGCATGTAAGATTGCTCATGATGGGTCTTGTATGAACTACTCCAAATAGATTGGGATCGACCAAAAATATATTCCAGTGGTAGTACCATAAACTTAGATATGATCCAAAGACTCTAACATCAAAACTGATTATATAAGATGAAACAACATTAACTAAGCCTAAGATGAAATAAACTAAGCCTAAGATGAACAAAACTCATTAGAATAACTAATATGAAACCTTATACACTAAAAAAGATATTATGAGTTTCTTATCCATGTCAGGAAAAATAATTGTTAGTAGGGACAATTTCCTTAGTGGTCAACAAGCCATGAAGAGTATGGACTTATCCATATGGCATGATGCTCTAAATCTGAAATGGATTCCAATTACATTATCAAAAGAAGATTTTGATTGTTATATCTGAAGGGATGCGACTCATTGGCTATAGGTGTGTCTTTATTAGGAAGACCGATGCGGTTGGAATATAGAAAGCAACACTAATAAGGATAACCTCGCAAATTTCAATTGTTGAAATTAGCGTATCAGATTCATCAATCAGTCTGCTTGAGCTAATTAGGATTCTACTCACATAATTATCACCTAATATGACTTTGAATGTTGGTACATTTATGTTGATACAGAAATTCTAAATAATAACTTAGAATAGGTTATTTCCACATAATAACCAAAATGTCATAAAGTGAATGGGAGAGATAATTGAGTTTGTAAGTATTGGATAGGATTCAAGAACTGATACATCGGTATCATTGGATATGCATCAAAGAGTCAATATTTAGATAAAGAAATTAAATAGTTTCATTTCCAATCAAAAATAATAGGAAGAATGTGCTAGTAAGAAGGAACATTAAAAGGTACTAAAAAAGTTCTAAAAACATAAGTGAACAACGTACTACTGAATGTGAACGATTTAATCATGTTAAAATCTTTTTAGTTCTATACAAAAAATATATCAATATAAGGATTTGAAAATGACATCTTTGTAATTAGTATAAAAGGATGTTGGGACTATCCCCATACTATATACGAAGCATACGAGATGGATTTCTTGTGCATCGACAATATGAATTATCATATATGTTATTCTGCTTATTGTATCACAATTTGCTTATGTAACTGATGCACTAAACAAGTATCAAATTTGAATTCAAATCACTAAATGTTAGTTATGAGTATTGTCAAGTATTTGTGAAGTATTAGAGATTTTTATTATGGAAATAAGAATTCTTTATGAAGGAGTATTAAAATTTGAACTTCATAAGTGATACTGAATAAAGTATGTTAATCTTAAATTCATGTTCGACCTTAGTTAAGGAGCTTTACATTGGAAATATTCCAAATAAGAGGTGTTCGATGATTCAACCAAAAGGCTAAGTACATCCCCTTGAGTGGTAACACAGCAAAAGCAATGTACATAAATGAAAAAAATTATAACTAAGCAAGGGTTGATTTCAAATATTGAGATCTCATGACATTGTTTTGTGAAAGCAATGACATAATACACATCATGAAAGAAACTAAGGCTCATGAGGTGTGCAGGCTCATTCATCGGAAGTTTCACATGATAAAAGTAGTTTATCAATGATGGAGAGATTTTTCCTGACAATGTAGTTAATAATACAATATAGCGGATCCCTTTACTAAGGGACTAGCTCGATCAGTTTTAAACTAATCGGAGCAATGAGATTAAGATACGATCATTGACTCCAAGTGAAAGTTAGATATTGAAAAATTTAGAGGTATGACATAGAGGTAATTATATAATGTTTACATATATCTAACTATATAATCAATCTTGTTCGCAATAAAGGTGTTTGCTATATGTTGTATACTTTGTTATATTGTGATATAATTGATTAAGTACCTAATTTCATGTACATTAATAAGAAAGTCCTTAAATAAAATGTTATGTGATTGTAGTTGCAACCATGAGTAAATATGACAAAATAAATAACATTTTTCTTTCAATATTCCAGATCAAGATGTTTTGAGAAAGGATGTCGATACATCCATTGTTGCCAGAGTACATAATGCTCTTTAAATGTTGGAAAGTGTATTACACACTGCTACTATGGACAACAAAATTTACATGCTCATTGTTAATGGATTAATATGGATTGATCCATCTAAGAGTTTCCTACTGGTTCATAACAACTAGTTCAAACCTACGAGTTAAAGTGCTTAGCAGTGAAGGTGCAAAAAGTTATAATGCGGATATAGTAGAAAATAAAGGAGGTACAAAAAGCTTCATTAGATGTAAAACCAAATATCTAAAGCTAATTTATTCTCATTCTCACATCATTTGTGTAGGAAGGAAACGTTGTTTGATCTTATATAATAAAATCGAAGAATATCATGATTTGCACAGAGCAAATTTGTTGACTATAATTGATTTCTAATTTATATTGATCACTTATGCCTTAAAATTAGGTCTTTACCCTAACATTGTTAATTTGGTTCAAAATTGTACCCATTAAATCAACCTTTGTATATTAATGTTACTAAAGCGGCTACTAAAAAACCATGATTTAGTAGGTTTAGCGGAAAATCGCAGGACTTAAAGGGATCTACTATGTAATAAGGCTAAACTAAAACAGTGTAGCAGTTAAAGAGCATCATGCACTATAGTGAGGACATTAGCAGGGCTTTAACTACACAAGGTTAAATATGAAGTCTCATTTTAACAATGTTATATAGTTTCCACGACTTGAAAATACTGCAGAACTTCAATATGGATACTTCATTTTGACTATAGTTAAATCATGGCATGGCATCCATATAATGACTATAGTTCGTCTAAGTTGAAGTAATGGGGGTGAAGCATTATTCAATAGAGAATTCATCTCCTTATTTGTATGAGGTTAGTATTATGGCAACTATAGTCAACTCAAAATCTTTGGCCAGAGTAGAACAGTTAATAATAAATGTTATTATTGAACCAAGGATTTTGTTTATGAACTAACGTAACACCCCATAAATTAAACGATAATTAATTAAAAAGAAATTAATTAATAATTTATGGATTCGAAAATGGAATTTTTACAAAAGTCAGAATCTGGCTATGAAACTTGCACTGTTGCGTTCATGGCAATTTTCTAGATGATTTTCATATAAATTTTTGCGATCAGAGTTCAAACAAAAGATTTATTAGCATTTAAATATTTGAGATCAAAATAATCACATACGTAATTAAGGAAATAAACATAATTAAATAACGTTAATCGGTACTTAACGTTTAAGTAAGTTAACGCTAATCAAATCTGTGTAAAGGGTACCAAATGAATATTAAAGGGAACAAACAACATTAGCCAAATAAACACAACTGATCGATACCTAAGATCAATGGGTCGACCGCTAGCAGTTGACTAGTAGATGTAGAGTGGTCGACCGGAAATGCTATGGTGGCTGTGAATTGAACCTAGGCCGAACGACTTGGATTTAATAAAGAATAATCTAATGGATGGAATTTATTTGAACCTCTATAAATACGGGCCTAAACCCTTAATTTCTTCTCATAATTTTCAAAGCCTGGAAAAGTTCTGCCATTTTCTTTTCTCAACGAATTCTTATATCTAAATAAAACTACAATCTATATATGTATATACAAATGGAGAACAACGAAGAATAATAGAGAATAAGAACAGAATTGAATTGAATAACCAAAGCCAGGTAAAACTATAAATCCAAATCTAAATTAATTTTAAATCTCTTCTCGGATCTAAGTTTCTAATGAATAAGAATATTATTGCGATACATAAATCGATAGGGAAAAAAGGAAGCCGAACGGAAATAACAGGGTTTAGATCTGGAGGATTTGAAAGCTTGAAGGTGAGGGCGAAATTATACATTTTTATATATGTAAATATGTTCCTTTTATGCCTAGATATGATGATTTTAGAGCTGTAGGCATAATTATATGCTTAATGAAACTGAAAACCATGCCTACATATTCTATGAACTATTAACTTGAATTGAATGTAGCATATACTTGAATCTAGAAAGTTAGGGTGCAACTAGTTGTCCCTTAATTAATAAGATTGTAAATTCCAGATTTGTGGTCAAATGGAATATGTTGGTAAAATGAATTAGAATTTAGTATAAAACTAATTGGGATTAAAATAGTATTTTAATTCATTAGAATGAAATATGTTGCAATGTAAATTTCTACAAATGATCTAGTTTTAAAATTATGAATAAAAATGCATCGTCTGAAGTAACAAGGAATACGCCTAAAGAAAAAGATGTATAACATATGGATTTTTACCATATTTTTTTTGTTTATTTCAATAAAAACAAAATGATACTTCCTTATAAGTCCAAACGTAACACAAATCCCTTTTACAGAAATTTACAGTGTTAACATTTCCTTTTAGGGAAGGTGTAATTCCAATGCATTAAAATGTAGAAATCCCTAAGTATAAACTAAATAATTGTAAGTAGTAATAACAACACCAATTTAATTATAAAACGAACATGTGCAATAAAGACAAGTTAGATGTTAAAGAATAAGCGACAAAATGTAGGTAAAGTAATGAAATGAATAAGTAAGAAAGTTCAGTAATCAAAGGAAGATAGTAAGAATTTAAAAGGAACAGTAAAATAAATCTAATGAAATAAAAGGAAAGTAAGCATTAAAGGAAACTTAAATCTTTTAAGTTAAAAGTAAACAGTAAATGACATTAATGTAACGATACCGTTTTTGGCCAAATTAAATTTAGTAATTAATACAATTTTTAGAATTAAATTATGAAATATTTGAAATTTTTCCAAAATAAATAAGATATGTGTTTGTTTTATAAATAAATTGGAAATAGAATTTTGGATTTGAAATTCAAAAATAAATATTTTTGAAAAATAAATTAGATTTGAAAACACTATATTTTAAATTAATAAAAAATTTGTTTTCTAATTTTGTATATATAGTATATATATGTATATATATTGTATATATGTATATATATTGTATATATGTATATATATTGATTTGGAAGTTATATTTTGAATTTAATATAATGATTTTAGTTATATATATAATTAAGGGTTAAAATATAATATATATATATATATATATATATCTGTGTATGTGTGTGTGATTATTTATTAATGTATAATTAAATTTTTAAATAATTTTCTTAAGGTTATATAAATATATAAATAAAAGGAAATGTATTTATAAAAATTGAAAATATATATATTATAAAAAAGATTAAATAAAAAGCTTTAATATATGTATAGATATCTTTTAAAATTAACAAACATATTTAAAATATTAAATAACATGCAAATTACATGTGTAACCATTTTAAAAATGAAATTTAACAAGTGTAAGTATTTAAAATGCATTTAAACATTTGTAACAATATTGTCATGCAAATAAACATGTATCACTTATTTTCTTTCCATTTTTAGTTATTAATAAAAAGGAAACAAGATTTATATATACATCTGCCTCCTTCTCTTCTCAATTTTCTTTCAAACATTCAAAGAAAAAAAATTAAAACCTAGAAAAGAAACTAAAACCAGAAAATAAAATTTAACTTTCAGTTTTATAATCAAGTTGTTATTCCATGGAAAATAAAATTCAAACCTGAAAGCAAGTAGATCAACATCAAAACCAGATTCCAGTTTCAGATCAAAATTAAACAAACATCTCAAAATCATGAAGCAATTTATAGATTCAACTCAGTATTAATCAAATTCAAAGATCATATTTAACTCAGTGTAAATTCATCTCAAATAGATCAAATTTCAATTCATCTCAACTTCAACAAATATCAAGTTCCAGATCATTTCCTGTTTTCAAACATTGATCAAAACCAAGTTTCCAGGCTCAAGTCTGTTCTCTATTCCATCTTCCAGCTGAGTAAACCTTTTTATAAAAGCTTAAATCTGTTTTAACCTAATGCATGCGATAAATCTATGTAGTGAAAATGAAAATATGGTTTGCATGGATGATTTTAACTGAATTTTAGTTTGTATTACATTGTATGATTGTGTGCATGTCTGTGCATATGCAAGTATATATTTCTCTGTTGAAATACAGGCACAAATTCACTAGAAAAATCCATATTTTCCCATATAATCAAATTTAGGTTATGATCTCCACAGAAGAAAGGATTATATGAATGTAATATTATTTTTAAAAATAATTTCAAGTGTTTATATTGTGTATTTGTTTCAAAAATGAGAAATAACAGTGATAATCTAATTTAAGTCAAAAATCAGTGATCTGGATTTCATGTTTTGACTTTACAAATAGATTGGTATTGCAAAAAGATGAATTTTGATAATCAATTCGTGATTTTTAAGTTTGTAAAAATGGAGAATTCTCGAGTTGGACGGTTTTGGGTTATTCGTCAATTTTCGATGAATAGCGAGGGGATGGACGTCGAGCTTGGGTCTGGAAGTGGTTCGTGAGTCGTAGGTCATGGGAAAAATGGCCAGAGGATTTTTAGGTCGTCGTAGCGGCAGGTCGACGACGAAGTAGGGTTTTAGGAGCCTGTTTGGTCGTCGTTGTAATCGAGGCAATTGTGTGGTCGTGAGCGAACAAGAGACAATCAGACTAGGGGGATCATCGCGTGGGACGGTGACGCAGTTCTGGACGTGGTGGCGTGAGTTCAAATGGTTAAAGGTGGCGACACGAGGTGATTTTGTCGACTAAATTTGTTTCAAGTAATGTATCATTTTGCTCGATTTCGAGTTAGAAGCGTTTTCGAGTTTCTGGGTGGTCGTAGCGTTCATAAGGGTCGACGACAACATGTTGAAGGTCACGGCGAAGGTCGAAGATGAACAGAACGGCGGTGCACATACATGAGTAAGTGATGGTGTCAGTGGTTTGCTGTAAGAAGAAGGATGTGGCTCAAAGATGAACTCGGGGACTTGGTTTCTTGGCTCGAGAAAGGTTACGGGTGATTCGAATGGGTTTTGTAACAGGTTTTTAAATTTTAAAATAAAACAAAGTTAAGTAAAAAAGAGGGGAAGTGGCTCGAAAATAGGCTCGGGTATTTTGGGTTTTGTCTCGAGTTGATACTTGAAGTTGTCTCGAGTACGTGTGGTAACAGTTTTAGATTTTAAAATAAAAAAAGTTTTACAAATTTAAATTAAATCAAGTTTAAACACTTTCTTGATTAATTCTTTCAAATTAATAAATGTTTTATTTTAGTTTTGGAATTAGTTAAAGGATTTAAATTAAACTATTTTACATAATCAATTAAGTTTAAAGTGTTTTAATATATATATATATATATATATATATATATATATATCATTTATCTCAAATTAATTCTTAAGTTATTTTTACTAATATTATGATTAAGAAGTTAATTAAGAAGAGATGTTTTAATTGTTAATTAACTTAAAGGTTTAAGTTAATTTATGTGTTAATGATAATTAATTTCAAAGGTTAATTTAATAAGGTTTAAATGATAATTAAATAATTAATTAAGATAAATGGTTTATCTTAAGTTAATTGAGGTTTTAATTTAATTAAAGGATTATGGTTAATTTATTAAGGATAATTACTTAATGTAATAAATTTTAAAGGTTGATTAATTAATATAAGTAATTAAAGATTATTACTTCAAGGATAATTAATTAATGTAAGTAGTTAAGGGTAGTTAATTACTTAAAGGTTAACTACTTAATGAAAGTAATAAGGATAATTAATTAATGATTAAAGATTAATTAATCAAATAATTAAGGATAATTACTTAATGTAAGTAATTAAAAGATAATTAGTAATTAAAGGATTATTTAATTAATTAATTAAGGGTTAATTAATTAATGTAATTAAAGGTTAATTAATTAAGGTAATTAATTAAGGGATAATTAATTAATTTAGGATAATTAATTAAGATGGATAATTAAGGAAAATTAATTAATTTCATTAATTAATTAAAATAATAACAAATGGTTTGTAATTAATTAATGTTAATTAAGCAGGGTTAGGTGATTAATTCATAAGTAGTTAATTTACTTTGAGATAATTAAATTAATTACAATCAGGTGATTAATTAATCTTGCTTATGGTTGATTGGATTGTATTGAATGCCTTGAATTGTTTGATATCTCTGATATGTGATGTTCTGTGATATGATTGCTTTAAATTTAGCTGTGAACTGTGATTTATTTATCTGTGAATGAAAGATAAGCGTTATAGGATTATACCGCTTATTGATATTGTTGTGCTTGGATTTATGATGGTTGTTTATTGTTGCATGAAAAACCTCTACACACAACACACACACAAATATGGATTTCACGGGAAATTGGTTAAGTCACAGATATTTTGAATTTAATATTATTTTATTCAAAAAGGTGAAAAGAATTTAAAAGTTGAATTTTGAATCCAAAATGGTTTGGAAGTGGAATTGAGTTGAATATGAAAACTTTTGAAATTAAAAATTATTTTGGGAATTTAAATTTAACTCAAATAGAACTTGCCGAGAGTACGGCAGTTCACTAATTTTCTGATTTATAATTTAAAAGGCTATAACTTGAGGAAATTTAATCGGATCTTTCCGAAAAGAAAGACCTTTGTTTTCAAAAGATAACAGCTTTCACATATAGGAAGAATTTTCAATTTTTGTTGAAAGGATTTCGAGTTATGGGTAAATCAAATGGAAATTTTTGAAAGCTATGAATGAATCTTTGTTAAAGATTTGGTAAACCTTGTTTCAAATTGAAGAGGATCTTAAAGGGTGAATCTTTTGTTTTAAAAAAATTAAAAATGGAAATTTGTTTAAAACATTCAAAAGAAAAGGTTTTGGGCTAAAAGTTGTGACTTGACTAAGATCCAAATGTATCCATATGTTTTTAAATAAGCGCTCATTATTCGGTTAAGCCGGGAGATGACTTTATATCCTAAAACCCGTTCCGAATTAATGATACGACGAATTGGATAGCATTTGAAGATGGTGGTTAAAGACCGGGTATTTTCGAAAACAAAAGGATTACCTGTCGAATGTCTCGTCACCGAGTGGCCTCGGTATAGAGATTTTGATTACCGTATGTGATGGGAAGTCCAGACGTGATTGGGGATATCCCGATTTGCAAGAACTTATTTTGAAGTGCTTTCGGTTCCATTCAGACCCAGGATGGACTTGTATGGATGTATATCTGACGTTGCACTTTGAGATGTAAAACTGGTTTCTATCAAATACGTTTCTATTTGGTGGCGGAGAATTTATTCTCTTAGCTTAACACCCTTTTCTGAGACGTACGAGATCAGATGTTATGTAGTTGATGGTTACTAGTGATATATTCCCAATTTGGTAATGTGGCATGCTAAGTGTTGATTATTGGTTGATCGAAGCATGGCTCTTGTGAAAAGCGTAGCTTTGTGGGACGAGACTTTATCGAACCTCACACCCCGGAAATGGTCAAAACAGGAAGGATGCGGCAAGGTTACGGGGATCGCGCCCCTTAGGGTATGTGCATTTCCTTTTGGATAAAAAATGGTATTCTGGTATGGAGCCCAGATATTTAACTTATGTAGTTGTTGGTTGTTGTTGGAATCCTAGGATAAAGGTCTGTTACGATCGGGGGATGGCATACGCATGACAGTTAGTTACCTAGTTACAGAGGTAACCCGCCTTGTGTTGGCAGAGATCCGGTTAGGTTCTCGGAGAGTCCCTCCTGAGGCGTACCCATTCGAAAAGGAAGTTCCTTAGCCTTGACCATTTGTTGCTAATCCAAACAAAACAATACGAGCCCTTTACGATTTCAGTTGTGTAACTTGCCACCTCAGGTGGTAGCTATAATAGGCATAATATAATGGTACCTATGTTGGCTAAGATAAATATTATACTTTCGAAATGTTTTTCACACTATGCACTAATAATAATATCAAAAGGATTTTCGCATATCAAACATGTTTGACTGCTATAAGGATAAATCTCCCCAAGTGTGCGATTGCATTGTGTGTGTGGTGGGAGGCCTTATGGTTGTTTCATTTTCCAAAAAGCATAGCGGATTTCTTTTTATTTCTTTTGTTTATTTCTTTTGTTCAAACAACTGTTTTTGTTTGCTCACACCAGTCCCATGACTGACCTGGAGTTTATTGTTCTCTTTCTAAACTCTAGGTGCCCATAATTTTCCACACGTGCAGCCTAGAGTCAGGTTATCAGATAGTCAGCTAGTAGGTGTAGCTTTTGGCAATCTTTGGAGCCTGTGGATTTGGCGATCGCATTTGTTATATTACAACATGATAGGTGGTTCTTGCTTCGTGTTTGGTGGCGAGAAGGCGACTCTTACCCCTACATGTCCCTGTGAGGGTTGGTTGCAAGTCGAGAGGCTGGCCGTAAAAATAAATGCGAGGTACCAATGTGTGCCACGGCGGTATGGAGGCCGCTGTTGGAAGGCCGAGGAGCCTGACCGTCACATTTGGTATCAGAGCTAAATGTTGAGTAAGAACTTTAGCTTTGGAGTATAACTTATTAGGTGACTCATTAAAGATAGGGTTATAAATGCCCTAAATTGAGTATATTCCCTAAGATATCTTGTCCGTATGCCTCAGTTAATTCTCTTACTATTCACCGATAGTGAGAATGAGCGCAAGAAGAGGACAAGGTAGGGGACAAGAGAGTACCACTACAAATGGTCGATACCCTGCAACAATAACGGGAACAATTTTTTCCATCAATCTCTTTTGATCATCATCCAATTTCAATTCTTTGATTGCTTCCTGGCAGCTACAAGAAGAAGCTTTCGTGTGGTGGTGGCCCTGCGAATCTTTATTTACATTGTAGAAAGGTTCCTATTTCATATTTTAATCATCAGTTTCCTATCAGACTTTTCGTTCTTAGCTTTAATAAATTTGAAATTTTATTTGAAATAAATTGGTTAACAAATTACAAAGCTAAATTATATTGTATCAATAGAACGATTTAAGTTAAAACCAAAATTGAGAAATTTTGTTGTGATTTCTTGTAAGGATTCAAGTCCGAAGATGGACAAGCTAGTATATACTTTGGGGTATTCCGATCTAAGTTTAGAATCCATTTTTCTGTTATAGGGGATCCTAATACATTCTACGAATGGTTAGTTGTGCCCTTCGATCTAACAAGTGCCCCTGCATATTTCATAAACCTGATGACCCGAGTAATCCGTGAAGTATTGAATAAGTTCATTCTTGTATTTATTGATGATATTCTAATTTGGTAAGCTAAATGTAGAATAGATATTTCAACTTGATCTGATAAACCATTTCCCTATCTTTCTATGTTCTTTGTCTGTCTCCCTGCCTTTCAAATTTCGAGGAAGAATTTTCTTAAGGGGGAATCTGTAACGATCCCCTTTTTGGCCAAATTAAATTTAGTAATTGATATAATTTTTAGAATTAAATTATGAATTAATTTGAAATTTTTCCAAAAATTAAATAAGATATGTGTTTGTTTTATAAATAGATTGAAAATAGAATTTTGGATTTGAAATGCAAAAATAAATATTTTGCAAAATAAATTGGATTTGAAAACACTATATTTTAAATTAATAAAATTTTGTTTTCTAATTTTGTATATATAACATATATATGTATATATATTGATTTGGAAGTTATATTTTGAACTTAATATAATGATTTTAGTTATGTATATAATCAAGGGTTAAAATATAATATATAAATATATATGTGATTATTTGTTAATGTATAATTGAATTTAAAATCATTTTCTTAAAGTTATATAAATATATAAATAGAACGAAATGTATTTATAAAAATTGAAAATATATTATAAAAACAAGAATAAATAAATAGCTTTAATATATATATATATATATATATCTTTTACAATTAATAAACATATTTAAAACATTAAATAACATGCAAATTACATGTGTAACCATTTTAAACATGAAATTTAACAAGTGTAAGTATTTAAAATGCATTTAAACATTTGTAATAATATTGTCATGCAAATAAACATGTGTCACTTATTTTCTTTCCATTGTTAATTATTAATAAAAAGGAAACAAGATTTATATATACATCCATCTCCTTCTCTTTTCAATTTTCTGTCAAACATTCAAAGAAAAAAAATAAAAACCTGGAAAAGAAACTAAAACCAGAAAATAAAATTGAAGTTTTAGTTTTATAATCAAGTTGTTATTCCATAGAAAATCAAATTCAAACCTGAAAGTGTAATGACCCAAGATTTTAGGAATTTATTTTGAAAAAAAATAAATAAGTTTAAAACAATTTTTTTAAACCAATTTTAAAAGGGAAATTGATATGGCTTGATATGGTGTAACTATATGAGTGTATATGTGGGCATAGAGAATACATATGAAATGAAAAGCTAAATCTCTAAATAATATGAATAAGCACATGTGGATGTGTATGGAAAAAAAAATATGTATATATATATATATATATATTTACAGATAAATAAAGAAAATCCTCAAGTGTGCTATATGCAGATATATATGTATATATATATATATATATAACTAAGGATACATGTGCATATGTGTGTCAAAAATAATAATATAAATAAATAAATAAATATATATGAAATAAATTGCTGGAAATCAGATCACACATTTAGCATGCAAATAGACAAGAGAAAAGCATTTTCTGGAAAAGTAAAATTTCTGAAAATAACCAAAGTAGTTAACCACTCTCTTCTTCACCAAATTAAGCCAGGGAGGGTAGAACTTTGGGTTCAAATAAAAAGGCAGATAACATAAATTTTCTGATGGGCAAAAATGTCTTTAGCTAGTGCCTGAAAACCCTATACCCTGCATACATAAGCAGTGATATGAGGAACTTCCTCTTCCCCGGATAGCTCTTGAAAAAAAAATATATATATGCATTTTATAAAAATAAAATAAGTGAAGAAAAGGGTTGAAGGCAGAAGCTTACCAATCAACTAGGGAAGTAAAGGAGAACTAGGTGAGAAAACTCACTCAAAAATTTAAGGCAATAAGTCCTAATGAAGGCAGCCAGTTTATAAATTAATTTTATTTTATTTAAAAAAAAAAAAATATATGTAACTGTCTTTTAGAAATTAGAGATACTTTGATACTAGATGGTTGTTCTGTTTGTTTTATTTTATGTGAATATTTTAGGTATATGATCAGTATGCATAAAGAAGTGTCTTAAAAACCCAGATCTCTTCCTGATATGATAATGTTAGAAATATGGATAAATACCCAGAAAATAAAATGATAAATATAGGCAAGTAGTGATTGGATTTGGCTCAACCCAGAAGAATTAATAAACATGTGAGCTGCAATATACATATGTGTATGTGCTGAGGCTTAAGATAAAAAGGAATCAGGGGTGCAATAGGTTTGCCTATGTGCTGATACTCCTGAATTCAAAGAAAATATACAATACCCATGTACTCAGCAAATGAAATCCTGTTATTTAGGAAGCTTAGTAAATCTGAGTTTAACTGAAACACAGATGTTTGCAAAGCCATATGCCAATATTAGTTGCCTATACTTCCTTGGAAAAAAAATATAAATATTTATTTACCTGTGCAGAAGCTTGTTTATTAGACATGTATGTGAAATTGCCTGTTTGTTTCCTTGGTTATGGATGATATGAAATGCTAAGAGATGAATGCTTGTTATAGTGAGATGACTCATTGAATAGGTTTGCCATGGGAAAATATAAAAGAGATAGTACCTAATAACCTGATTAGGAAATGGGTCAAGACCACTGCAGGAATGACTTGTATTCTTGAGTAATGCAAGTTGACACATGGCTTGTTTAAGTCCTGAGATCTTTGTGTAATGAAGTGAATTAGTTCATTACAGTGTGTCCACTGATTCATATGTTTGCAGATGAGACCAGGGTAGATAAATATATCAAAGAAGGAATATTTGATATGAAGAGGAACTAGGAATAAAATAAGGGGAGGGAATAAAATGATTTAACTCATGTTAATGATTTTTCTGTTTTGTGGGAATGATTATTTGATTTATGATTAATTTGTTTGCATGAATAAATGTGTTATGTCTACACAAAATCTCTGGAAAGAAAGATTTGTGTGCACCAACACAATGACACAGAACCTGCACACAAGTAATAATTGTTTTCAAAGAGGCAGAACTATAAGTATATGTACTTAATTCAATTTTTACTGAATTAATAAACTGTTTTAGTGGATTTTCTCATACCAGACATGTGTCTGACCCTAGTGTGCTAATGGCATCTGGGGTGTCTCATTTTATATGGGGCAGCTTCAAATGCTTTTTCAGGAACAGCAGCCTCTAAGTAAGAGTAGGAGCAAGGATTTGAGAAGAAGATTATAGCATGCTAGAATTAAATAGATAAGAGCTTAAATGATGAAATGTGCATGTATAGATATTTTTGAATTACTATTTGTATTAAGTACTGAATGTTGGATTGGATATTCTGCCAAGTATTTGGTTAAGGAATTTACTTATAATTAGAATCTGGAAATCTGAATACTTTTGTCTAGAAAGTTGAAGATGTTTATCTATAATTTTATAAGTAAATTGAGTGAGAATTTTATGACAAATAAGAAGGTTATACTTTATAAATGTATTATGTGTCTGCATACCTTTTCTAAAAATGCAAATTTTATACTATGCCAAAAATTTTATATATTATTCTTAAATGAAGAAAGGATCTGAAATATAGGAGTTGAGGACCATGTCCATGAAAATATATATATGTATATGTTTAAAAAATGTTTTGATTCAGATACTAGTACCTCAGTACCAAGGTAATAAAGGGATGAATCTGAATCCTTTATTTTTAGATTGAAGTTTTGAAAGAAAAATATGCCTTTTAAAAGCCCATGAAGTATGCCAGAACTAAGAGTTCAAGTGAACCATGTTTCCTTTGCAAAGTATTTACAGAACTCAGGAGATTCACCTTAGTTTATATTTCATTTTAGTTTAGCATCATAGCATCAAGGAATTAGGCTTCTGAAATATGTTACTTACTTAGAAATATTCTAAAAGAAGAAATTATACCTGGTAGATTTTATAGGAGAGCTAATTTAGAAAATGACAGAAGCTTATATCATTTTCAAAGCACATGCACTACACCATTAAAGTTTAAAGATAAATATCACAAAATTGTCTGATTTCTTAGATTCATATTTCATAAGGAATCTACCCTGTAATCAATAAAAATAATAATCAGGCTGATGTCCATATAAATGCAGTTTTATTACATGTATTGAATATAGCTATGTGAGAATTGATTAAATCTAATCAATTAAATTATTCTCTTGTTTTACCATAACTCTGATTTAAACAAGAGGTGCACATGCATCTCCATATGTGTGTGTATATGTTGTGAATATACTGATATGTTTATATTGGTAAACTTGATGATCCTGGATAAAGTTGTTTACTTGAAAAAGGGAAAATGACTCTGGGCCTTAGAAGTATATATATATATGATGATAAATATATGTATATCATTTAAAAAAAAAAAAGAAAAAAAAAGAAAAAAAAATTAGGTGCAAATTAGAGAGGGTCATTCCATTTGGTATCAGAGCTATGTTATTAAACATAGCAGAAATATAGATCAAGTTCTCTGGAAAAAAAAAAAAAATCTAAAGAGACTGAATATATAGCAATGTTTTCAGTGAAAAAAAAAACCACTAAAGTAATTAAATTACCTATCAAACTAACTAGCTATGTAAATTATTACTAGCAAACTATGGTTGGAAGACCACCAAGTCAGGGAGCAGGATCTTCCAATGCACCACCAATGGTCAATCTGCAAGACTTGGTGAGGGCATTTAGGGATGGGGCAGGACAAAGGCAAGAAAATCCCCATGAAGAGCTCTCAAAACTACTCAAGACGTATACTCATTTAGGAGGAAAAAGCTTTGAAGGGACAGAGAATATTATGGAAATTCAAGCATGGTTGAGAACATTGGATAGAATTTTTAATGACATGCAACTGGATGATCAAAGAAAGAGGCAAGTGGCTTCAAGGCAGCTAAAAGGAGTAGCTTTGAGTTGGTGGGAAGTAATCATTGCAGGAAGAAATGAGAATGAACTCACTTGGAACCAATTCAAGGAGATGTTGGAAGCAAGGTTTGTACCAGCATCAGCTAAGGCTACCTTGCTAGAAGAATTTATTAGACTTAGGCAAGGAACCATGACTGTCACAGAATACACTCAAAGGTTTGAGGGACTTTCCACATATGGAGCAATGCTGGTGGCAGATGAAGCATCCAAAAATGATAGGTACATAAAAGGTTTGAACCCAGGACTTAGCAGGGCTATGTTACCTTATGCTGACAGGACCTTTGACCAAGTGATAGATTTAGCTTTGAGATTGGAGCAGCATGACAAGGAAAGGGAAAAATTCAGAAATTTCAAGAACAATAACAGTAAGAAGAGTAAGGGGAGATATCATCCTTATGATAAGAAGAAAGAAGAGGCCAGTAACAAGTCTACTGGGGATATTAAAGCTAAGGAAACCAAGAAGAAAATTGTGTGTAATCAATGTGGAAAAGAAGGACATATCAAACCCAGATGTCCAGAATTGAAAGGAGGAGCTTTCAAGTGCTATTTATGTGGGAAAGAGGGGCATATGAAAAGAAATTGTCCTGACAATAAGCAGCAAGGAAAGTTAGCAAACTTGGGAGAAAAAGGAAAAACAGTGGAGGCCAATGCTGAGGAACACAGACAAGTGGAAGGTATACTATTTATTTGTAATATACCCATAGCAGTAGTATATGATACTGGGGCAACTCATTCTTTAATTTCCTATGAATTAGTTAAAATGCTGAAATTAAGTTGCATATTGGTTGAAACCCCTTTACACATACAAAGTCCACTGGGAAGTTCTAGTGTTTTAAACATGATTTGTGTGGATGTGGAATTAAACATAGGTGGAGATATTTTTATTTCCAATTTATATGTTTTAAATTACCCAAACATAGGTGTCATTTTGGGAGTAGACTGGTTAAGGCAATTCAAGGCCATAATTAACTTAGATTCATCCACCATATCATTGCAAAACCATGGAAGCCAGAGGATCACATTTTTGTGTGAAGTGTCTAAAGGAAGAAAATTGTGTCATTTAATTAATTTGGGTAAAGATATCAGTGAGCATATTGTTGAAGAAATTCCCATAGTCAAGGAATACTTGGATGTTTTTGAGGAAGTAAATGGTGTTCCAAACCATAGGCCAGTGGAATTCCAAATTCATTTAGTTCCAGGTGCAAGCCCAGTGATTAAAAAGCCAACAAGAATGGGGCCAAATGAACTAAAAGAATTAAAGAAACAATTAGAAGAATTAGAAAATAAGGGTTTTATAAGACCCAGTCATTCTTGCTGGGGGGCACCAGTGGTATTTGTTAAGAAACAAGATGGTACCTTGAGACTCTGCATAGATTATAGGGAATTAAACAAGGTAACCATTAAAAATAAATACCCACTGCCAAGAATAGATGATCTTTTTGATCAATTGGCTGGAGCAAGAGTATTCTCTAGACTAGATTTAGCATCTGGTTTTCATCAAATGAAGGTAGAAGAATCAAGTATCAAGTACACTGCCTTTAACACTAGATATGGGTTGTATGAATTTTTGGTTATGCCATTTGGCTTGACCAATGCACCCTCATACTTTGTAGATTTAATGAATAGAACCTTTAGAGATTATTTAGACAAATTTGTGCTTGTTTTTATAGATGACATTTTAATTTATTCCAAAACAGTGGAAGAGCATGAAAGTCATCTGCATATGGTTTTGTCTAGACTAAGGGAAAAAGACTTAAAGGCAAAATACTCAAAATGTGAATTTTGGAAAGAGGAAGTGCATTTTCTTGGCCATGTCATATCTGCCCAAGGGATTTCTGTGAACCCCAATAAAGTGGTGGCTATTCAAGCATGGAAGAGGCCAAGCACTGTGAGTGAAGTGAGGTCATTTATGGGTATGGTAGGGTATTATAGGAGATTTATAAAAGATTTTTCAAAAATATCCACCCCACTTACTAACCTAACCAGGAAAAACCAAGCTTTTGTTTGGTCAGAAAAATGTGAAAAGTCTTTTGAACAGTTAAAGGAGGCATTAGTGAATGCTCCAATTTTAAAAGTACCTCATGGAAATGAAGAATTAGTTGTATACACTGATGCTAGTGGGTTTGGCTTGGGAGCAGTGTTGATGCAACAAGGCCAAGTCATTGCATACGCATCTAGACAACTTAAACCCCATGAAGCAAGATATGCAATACATGATCTTGAATTAGCAGCTGTGGTATATTCTTTGAAACTTTGGAGACATTATTTGTTAGGAACTAAGTTTAAACTTTACACTGATCACAAGTCTTTAAAATATTTATTTTCACAAAAAGACTTGAACATGAGGCAACATAGATGGGTGGAGTTTTTAGCTGCTTATGACTTTGACATACTCTATACACCAGGCAAAGCAAACAAGGTTGCTGATGCTCTAAGTAGACAGCATGCAAAATTGGCTATGATGATGATAGAAGAATTTAAGGACTTTTCTTTGCTGACTGAGTTAGAAATTGGAGAGAATGGTTGTGTACACATGGATGTGCAGATGCATGGTGGACAAGAAAATAAAGGGAAATTAAGCTTAATAACACTTGAACCAGATTTAATTTTGAAGGTGGGGAAAATGCAAGAACAGGATGCAAATTTATTAGAGAAGAAAACTCTCACCTCAAAAGGGGAGGAAGTGATGAAGCATCATATTGATGAAAATGGTTATTTAAGGTACCAAAACAGAATGTGTGTGCCAGAGAACATAGAATTGAAGAAGGAGATATTAGATGAATATCACCGAAGCAAATACTCTATACACCCAGGCAACACAAAGATGTACCAAAATTTGAAAAGAGACTTCTGGTGGAAAGGGATGAAATCTGATGTAGCTAAATATATTGCCAAATGTATGACTTGCCAACAAGTCAAGGCTGAAACCCAAAGACCATCAGGATTGATGCAGCCTCTTAGTGTACCACAGTGGAAGTGGGAAGATATATCTATGGATTTCATAGATGGACTGCCTAGATCTAAGAAAGGAAATACAAGCATATGGGTAATAGTTGATAGGCTAACTAAAGTAGCACACTTTATCCCAGTCAAGTCAGATAGAAAAGCACCAAAATTAGCTCAAGTTTTTATGAAGGAAGTGGTAAAGTTACATGGTATTCCCAAAACCATTGTGAGTGACAGGGATACCATCTTCACCTCAAAATTCTGGAGAAGCTTTCAAGAAGCAATGGGAAGTGAACTATGCTTAAGTACTGCCTACCACCCTCAATCAGATGGACAAACTGAAGTAGTAAACAAGGTTTTGGAGGACATGTTGAGAGCATGTGTATTGGATTTTGGGGGCAACTGGGAAGATTATCTTCATTTAGTTGAATTTACATACAACAACAGCTATCAAAGCACCATAGGAATGGCTCCATTTGAGGCCTTATATGGTAAGCCTTGTTTGTCACCTGTTTGTTGGGTAGAAGCAGGAGAAAGGGCCATTTTAGGGCCTGAGTATATACAAGAAACTAAGGAGAAAATTGAGTTGATAAGGAGAAGAATGGCAGCAGCACAAGATAGGCAAAAGAAATTTGCAGACAGGAGAAGAAAGCAGGTAGAATATGAAGTGGGAAATTTTGTTTTCATCAAAATCTCACCTATGAAAAATGTATTGAGATTTGGAAAACAAGGAAAGTTAACCCCAAGATATATTGGGCCATACAAAATTCTGGAAAGAATTGGTTCCTTAGCATATAAGTTGGAGTTGCCAGAAAACATGCAAGGAATACATGATGTTTTTCATGTATCACAACTAAGAAGGTGGGTACATGACAAGGCAGAAATTTTAGAGACCCCAACCCAAGTGCAAATAAATACCAATTTGGTTTATGAAAAAGATCCAGTGGGAATTTTGGCAAAAGATGTGAAGAAATTAAGGAATAAATCACTGAAACTTGTGAAAGTGCAGTGGAGTCTTGATCCCAATGATTGCACATGGGAATTAGAAGACAAAGTTAAGATGAACTACCCTAAGCTATTTTCAGATTAAAGGTAATTGTAGTTAAAAAAAAAAATCGTTTTTCCAGTGGATGAATGTATTTTTAGTTATTATGATAGGACTAAAAGATCTATTTGATTATGTACTTGTTCTCTGAATTAAGTTTGAATTTGATTTAAGCCTAGGAAAAATTGTGGGACACAATTTCTAAAAGGTGGGGTGTATGTAATGACCCAAGATTTTAGGAATTTATTTTGAAAAAAAATAAATAAGTTTAAAACAATTTTTTTAAACCAATTTTAAAAGGGAAATTGATATGGCTTGATATGGTGTAACTATATGAGTGTATATGTGGGCATAGAGAATACATATGAAATGAAAAGCTAAATCTCTAAATAATATGAATAAGCACATGTGGATGTGTATGGAAAAAAAAATATGTATATATATATATATATTTACAGATAAATAAAGAAAATCCTCAAGTGTGCTATATGCAGATATATATGTATATATATATATATATATATAACTAAGGATACATGTGCATATGTGTGTCAAAAATAATAATATAAATAAATAAATAAATATATATGAAATAAATTGCTGGAAATCAGATCACACATTTAGCATGCAAATAGACAAGAGAAAAGCATTTTCTGGAAAAGTAAAATTTCTGAAAATAACCAAAGTAGTTAACCACTCTCTTCTTCACCAAATTAAGCCAGGGAGGGTAGAACTTTGGGTTCAAATAAAAAGGCAGATAACATAAATTTTCTGATGGGCAAAAATGTCTTTAGCTAGTGCCTGAAAACCCTATACCCTGCATACATAAGCAGTGATATGAGGAACTTCCTCTTCCCCGGATAGCTCTTGAAAAAAAAATATATATATATGCATTTTATAAAAATAAAATAAGTGAAGAAAAGGGTTGAAGGCAGAAGCTTACCAATCAACTAGGGAAGTAAAGGAGAACTAGGTGAGAAAACTCACTCAAAAATTTAAGGCAATAAGTCCTAATGAAGGCAGCCAGTTTATAAATTAATTTTATTTTATTTAAAAAAAAAAAATATATGTAACTGTCTTTTAGAAATTAGAGATACTTTGATACTAGATGGTTGTTCTGTTTGTTTTATTTTATGTGAATATTTTAGGTATATGATCAGTATGCATAAAGAAGTGTCTTAAAAACCCAGATCTCTTCCTGATATGATAATGTTAGAAATATGGATAAATACCCAGAAAATAAAATGATAAATATAGGCAAGTAGTGATTGGATTTGGCTCAACCCAGAAGAATTAATAAACATGTGAGCTGCAATATACATATGTGTATGTGCTGAGGCTTAAGATAAAAAGGAATCAGGGGTGCAATAGGTTTGCCTATGTGCTGATACTCCTGAATTCAAAGAAAATATACAATACCCATGTACTCAGCAAATGAAATCCTGTTATTTAGGAAGCTTAGTAAATCTGAGTTTAACTGAAACACAGATGTTTGCAAAGCCATATGCCAATATTAGTTGCCTATACTTCCTTGGAAAAAAAATATAAATATTTATTTACCTGTGCAGAAGCTTGTTTATTAGACATGTATGTGAAATTGCCTGTTTGTTTCCTTGGTTATGGATGATATGAAATGCTAAGAGATGAATGCTTGTTATAGTGAGATGACTCATTGAATAGGTTTGCCATGGGAAAATATAAAAGAGATAGTACCTAATAACCTGATTAGGAAATGGGTCAAGACCACTGCAGGAATGACTTGTATTCTTGAGTAATGCAAGTTGACACATGGCTTGTTTAAGTCCTGAGATCTTTGTGTAATGAAGTGAATTAGTTCATTACAGTGTGTCCACTGATTCATATGTTTGCAGATGAGACCAGGGTAGATAAATATATCAAAGAAGGAATATTTGATATGAAGAGGAACTAGGAATAAAATAAGGGGAGGGAATAAAATGATTTAACTCATGTTAATGATTTTTCTGTTTTGTGGGAATGATTATTTGATTTATGATTAATTTGTTTGCATGAATAAATGTGTTATGTCTACACAAAATCTCTGGAAAGAAAGATTTGTGTGCACCAACACAATGACACAGAACCTGCACACAAGTAATAATTGTTTTCAAAGAGGCAGAACTATAAGTATATGTACTTAATTCAATTTTTACTGAATTAATAAACTGTTTTAGTGGATTTTCTCATACCAGACATGTGTCTGACCCTAGTGTGCTAATGGCATCTGGGGTGTCTCATTTTATATGGGGCAGCTTCAAATGCTTTTTCAGGAACAGCAGCCTCTAAGTAAGAGTAGGAGCAAGGATTTGAGAAGAAGATTATAGCATGCTAGAATTAAATAGATAAGAGCTTAAATGATGAAATGTGCATGTATAGATATTTTTGAATTACTATTTGTATTAAGTACTGAATGTTGGATTGGATATTCTGCCAAGTATTTGGTTAAGGAATTTACTTATAATTAGAATCTGGAAATCTGAATACTTTTGTCTAGAAAGTTGAAGATGTTTATCTATAATTTTATAAGTAAATTGAGTGAGAATTTTATGACAAATAAGAAGGTTATACTTTATAAATGTATTATGTGTCTGCATACCTTTTCTAAAAATGCAAATTTTATACTATGCCAAAAATTTTATATATTATTCTTAAATGAAGAAAGGATCTGAAATATAGGAGTTGAGGACCATGTCCATGAAAATATATATATGTATATGTTTAAAAAATGTTTTGATTCAGATACTAGTACCTCAGTACCAAGGTAATAAAGGGATGAATCTGAATCCTTTATTTTTAGATTGAAGTTTTGAAAGAAAAATATGCCTTTTAAAAGCCCATGAAGTATGCCAGAACTAAGAGTTCAAGTGAACCATGTTTCCTTTGCAAAGTATTTACAGAACTCAGGAGATTCACCTTAGTTTATATTTCATTTTAGTTTAGCATCATAGCATCAAGGAATTAGGCTTCTGAAATATGTTACTTACTTAGAAATATTCTAAAAGAAGAAATTATACCTGGTAGATTTTATAGGAGAGCTAATTTAGAAAATGACAGAAGCTTATATCATTTTCAAAGCACATGCACTACACCATTAAAGTTTAAAGATAAATATCACAAAATTGTCTGATTTCTTAGATTCATATTTCATAAGGAATCTACCCTGTAATCAATAAAAATAATAATCAGGCTGATGTCCATATAAATGCAGTTTTATTACATGTATTGAATATAGCTATGTGAGAATTGATTAAATCTAATCAATTAAATTATTCTCTTGTTTTACCATAACTCTGATTTAAACAAGAGGTGCACATGCATCTCCATATGTGTGTGTATATGTTGTGAATATACTGATATGTTTATATTGGTAAACTTGATGATCCTGGATAAAGTTGTTTACTTGAAAAAGGGAAAATGACTCTGGGCCTTAGAAGTATATATATATATGATGATAAATATATGTATATCATTAAAAAAAAAAAAAAAAAAAGAAAAAAAAATTAGGTGCAAATTAGAGAGGGTCATTCCAGAAAGCAAGTAGATCAACATCAAAACCAGATTCCAAGTTTCAGATCAAAATCAAACAACATCTCAAAATCCTGAAGCAATTTATAGCTTCAGCTCATATTAATCAAATTCAAAGATCAAATTCAACTTAGTGTAAATTCATCTCAAATAGATCATAGTTCAGTTCATCTCAACTTCAACAAATATCAAGTTTCAGATCATTTCTAGTTTTTAAACAATCAATCAAAACCAAGTTTCCGGGCTCAAGCATGTTCTCTGTTCCTTTTTCTAGGTGAGTAAATCTTTTTAGAAAAGCTTAAATCTATTTTATCCTAATGCATGTGATAAATCTATGTAGTGAAAATGAAAATATGGTTTGCATGGATGATTTTAACCGAATTTTAGTTTGAATTACATTGTATAATTGTGTGCATGTCTGTGCATATGCAAGTACATATTTCTCTATTGAAATACAGGCACAAATTCACTAGAAAAATCCATATCTTCCCATATAATCAAATTTGGGTTATGATCTCCGAAGAAGAAAGGATTGTATGAATGTAATATTATTTTTAAAAATAATTTCAAGTGTTTATATTGTGTATTTGTTTCAAAAATGAGAAATAACAGTGATAATCTAATTTAAGTCAAAAATCAATGATCTCGATTTCATGTTTTGACTTTACAAACAGATTCGTATTGCAAAATGATGAATCTTTATGATCAATTCGTGATTTTTGAGTTTGTAAAAATGGAGAATTCTCGAGTTGACCGATTTTGGGTTATTCGTCGATTTCTGATGAACGGCGAGGAGATGAACGTCGAGCTTGGATCTAGAGGTGGCTCGTGAGTCGTAGGTCATAGGAATAATGGCCAGAGGATTTTTAGGTCGTCGTTGTGGTCGGTCGACGATGAAGTAGGGTTTTAGGAGCCTGTTTGGTCGTCGTTGTAATAGAGGGAATTGCGTGGTCATGGGCGAACTGGAGACGATCGGACTTGGGGGATCGTCGCATGGGCCGGTGACGCAGTTCTGGATGTGGTGGCGTGAGTTCAGACGATCAGAGGTGGCGATGCGAGGTGATTTTGTTGACCAAGTTTGTTCCAATAATGTATCAATTTGCTTGATTTCGAGTTAGAAGCGTTTTTGAGTTTCTGGGTGGTGTTCGTGAGGGTCACGACATGTTAAAGGTCGCGGCGAAGGTCGGAGAGGAACAGAACGGCGGTGCACGTGCACGAGTAAGTGATGTTGTCAGTGGTTTGCTGTAAGAAGAAGGATGTGGCTTGAAGATGAACTCGGGGACTTGGTTTCTTGGCTCGGGAAAGGTTACGAGTGATTCAAATAGGTTTTGTAACATGGTTTTAAATTTTAAATTAAAACAAAGTTAGGAAGAAAAGAGGGTAAGTGACTTGGGAATAGGCTTGGATATTTTGGATTTTGTCTCGATTTGATACACGAAGTTGTCTCGAGTACGTGTGATAATAGTTTTAAATCTTAAAATAAAACAAGTTTTTCAAATTTAAATCAAATCAAGTTTAAACGCTTTCTTTATTAATTATTTTAAAATAATAAACGTTTTATTTTATTTTTGGAATTAGTTAAAAGGTTTAAAATAAATTATTTTAATTAATCAATTAAGTTTAAAGTGTTTTAATATATACATACATATATATATATCCTTTATCTCAAATTAATTTTTAAGTTATTTTTAATAATATTGTGATTAAGAAGTTAATTAAGAAGAGATGTTTTAATTGTTACTTAACTTAAAGGTTTAATTTAATTTATGTGTTAATGATAATTAATTTCAAAGGTTCATTTAATAAGTTTTAAATGATAATTAAATTATTAATTAAGATAAATGGTTTATCTTAAATTAATTGTGGCCTTAATTTAATTAAAGGATTAAGATTAATTTACTAAGGATAATTACTTAATATAATAAATTTAAAGCTTAATTAATTAATATAAGTAATTAAAGGATTAATACTTCAAGGATAATTAATTAATGTATGTAATTAAGGGTAATTAATTACTTAAAGGTTAACTACTTAATGAAAGTAATTAAGGATAATTAATTAATGATTAAAGATTAATTAATCAAGTAATTAAGGATAATTACTTAATGTAAGTAATTATAGTTAAAGGATTATTTAATTAATTAAGGATTAATTAATTAATTCAATTAAAGGTTAATTAATTAAGGTAATTAATTAAGGGATAATTAATTAATTTAGGATAATTAATTAATATGGATAACTAAGGAAGCTTAATTAATTAAAATAATAAAAAATGGTTTGTAATTATTTAATGTTAATTAAGCAGGGTTAGGTGATTAATTCATAAGTAATTAATTTATTTTGAGATAATTAAATTAGTTACAATCAGGTGATTAATTAATCTTGCTTATAGTTGATTGGATTATATTAAATGCCTTGAATTGCTTGATATCTATGATATGTGATGTTCTGTGGTATGATTGCTTTAAACTGAGTTGTGAACTATGATTTATTTATCTGTGATGAATTTACTTGTTTATCTGTGAATGAAAGATAAGCATTAAAGGATTATACCGCTTATTGATATTGTTGTGCTTGGATTTATGATGGTTGTTTATTGTTGTATGCAAAACCCCTACAGACAACACACATAAATATGGATTTCACGGAAAATTGGTTAAGGCACAGGTATTTTGAATTTAATATTATTTTATTCAAAATGGTGAAAAGAATTTAAAAGTTGAATTTTGAATCCAAAATGGTTTGGAAGTGGAATTGAGTTGAATATGAAAACTTTTGAAAAGGTAGTTTTGAAATTAAAAATTATTTTGGAAATTTGAATTTAACTCAAATAGAACTTGCCGAGAGTACGGCAGTTCGCTGATTTTTCAATTTATACTTTAAAAGGCTATAACTTGAGCAAATTTAATCGCATTTTTCCAAAACGAAAGACCTTTATTTTCAAATGATAACAGCTTTCACATAAGGAAGAATTTCTAGTTTTTATTGAAAGGATTTAGAGTTATGGGTAAATCAAATGGAAATAGTTTTGATAGCTATGAATGAATCTTTGTTAAAGATTTGGTAAACCTTGTTTCAAATTGAAGAGGATCTAAAGGTGAATCTTTTGTTAAAAAAAAATAAAATGGAAATTTGTTTAAAACATTCAAAAGGAAAGGTTTTGGGCTAAAATTTGTGACTTAACTAAGATCTGAATGTATCCATATGTTTTTAAATAAGCGCTCATTATTCGGTTAAGCCGGGAGGGGACTTTTTGTCATAAAACACATTCGAATTAACGATACGATGAATTGGACAGCATTTGAAGACGGTGGTTGAAGATCGGGTATTTTCGAAAATGAAAGGATTACCTGTCGAATGTCTCTGCACCGAGAGGCCTCGGTATAGAGATTTTGATTACCCTATGTGATGGGAAGTCCGGACGTGATTGGGGATATCCGGATTTGCAAGGACTTCTTTTGAAGTGCCTTCAGTTCCATTCAGACCCATGATGGACTTGTATGGATGTATGTCTTAGTTACATTTTACGATGTAAAGATGGTTTCTATCAAATACATTTTTTTTTGTGGCAGAGAATTTATTCTCTTAGCTTAACACCCTTCTCTGAGACGTACGAGCTCAAGGTTATGTAGTTGATGGTTACTAGTGATATATTACCAATTTGGTAAGGCGGCGTGCTAAGTGCTTATCATTGGTTGATCGAAGCATGGCTTTTTTGAAAAGCGTAGCTTTGTGGGACGAGACTTCATCGAACCTCATAACCCTGGAAATGGTCGAAACAGGAAAGATGTGGCAAGGTTATAGGAGTCGCGCCCCTTAGGGTATGTGCATTTCCTTCTGGATAAAAGTGGTATTCTGGTATAGAGTCGAGATATTTGACTTATGTGGTTATTGGTTGTTGTTGGAATCCCGGGATAAAGGTCGGCTACGACCGAGGGATGGCATACTCGTGACAGATAGTTATCTAGTTACAGGGGTAACATAGCCTTGTATTGGCAGAGAACCGATTAGGTTCTCGGGGCATCCCTCCAGAGGCGTACCCATTTGGAAAGGAAGTTCCTTAGCCTTGATCATTTGTTGGAAATCTAAAAAAACAATACGAGCCCTTTACGATTTCAATTGTATAACCTGCCACCTTAGGTGGTAGCTATAGCAGGCATAATATAATGGTACATATGCTGGCTAAGATTAATATTATACTTTCGAAATGTTTTTCACACTTTGCTCTAATAATATATCAAAAGGATTTTCGCGTATCAAGCATGTTTGACTGCTATAAGGAGAAATCTTCCCCAAGTGTGCGATTGCATTGTGTGTGTGGTGGGAGGCCATATGGTAGTTTCATTTTCCAAAAAGCATAGCGGATTTCTTTTTATTTCTATTATTTATTTCTTTTTTTCAAACAACTGTTTTTGTTTGCTCACACCAGTCCCCTGACTAACCTAGAGTTTATTATTCCCTTTCTAAACTCTGAGTGTCCATAATTTTCCACATGAGCAACCTAGAATCAGGTTATCAGACAGTCAGCTAGTAGGTGTAGCTTTTGGCAATCTTTGGAGTCTGTGGATTTTGCGATCGCATTGTGCTATATTACATCATGATTGTGGTTCAAGCTTTTTGGTTTGGATCTTTGGCAATGATGATGTTATCTTTCTGCTTTTGTTGCTATTGTTTACGCTGCTATATTTTTCCGCTGTTGTATATATCTCTGATAATATTGATCACTTCATATTGATCATTGTTGTAATCAATTATTGTGTATCAATAAAATTCTTCTTTGTTTCCGCTGTTTTGTTTTCGCCTAATGTATTATAAGCTCCAGGAGAACCAGACTCAATGTTTGAATCTTCTACATTCGAATATGAGTAATGTATTGGATGCCGATTTTTGGACGCTGAATCTGGGTCGTCACAATTAAATTGAAATTAATGGAATAAGGAGTCAGTTATGTAAAAATAACTAAATATTAACTGTTAAACATTGGAGGCATAATATATAAATAAACACGAATATAGATATAGCCTTAAGTTGCATTTATGACGGGTGTGAACTGCTGAATTTAGCTGGTAGCTTAGATTAAATAATAATGACATAGTTGTTAAAATGGGTTAGAATGCAAGGTCGGTAGTGTTACCCAATAGAAATCTTCCCATCACAAAGTGCTACCAGTAGTTTTATATGCATTATACTGATTGGGACATATCTATCTGCAGGACTTGTGGAATTATACGTTTTCATATATGTGGAGGGAATACCTAAAGTAGGATGGTTCGCCCTAGTTGAAGTGTCACTGGAAAATTAGAGTCTGCTTCAACTATTTAGGAGTACGATTTAAGTAATCGAGTAGGCATTTCGTTGATTGCGTTAGGCAATCTAAACGGGATGATGAGCGTAGGCTCGACGCTATGACAGTAAAGTTGGTACCATATATGATGAGTAAGAGCTATTTACATAGGTCGAGATCGTCATCAGTCCTGAGCAGTCAGTGGAAAGACTGGGGTTATGCCTAAATAGACTACAAATCCTACTAGCATAGATCACATTTAGGACATACAGCACCTCACAGTTGCTTGTAAGTTAGTTTGTTGTTAGGAGGCAAGGCTAGATAACCTTTTAATGGGTGTCTTTTAAAAATGAGATAGAATACGACTAATAGTTGTAATGACATTATTATGCACTATAGGAGTTCCTTGGTATGCATGACGACGAGGATGTGATACTGCATTGACGATGGATCCTGACGATGTGTTGGGTTAGAGATACTAGCGAGGAAAGTATCTTGGTCCAAAGGGGGACTGTGATACTTATATATACACACCCACACACACACACAAATATGTAGTTATTGTTTGCTTTGAGTAGATGGGGCGTGTGACGACCCGGCTTTCTACGCCCAGAAAACCGCTTCGTCTTGAAGAAAGAAAGGGGTGAGAAAATAGAAAAGATAGAGAAGAAAGAACAACAACATCAGAATCTCACAGCGGAACGCATAAATTATAATAATCACATAAGTATTTACATAATATACAACATCAATCAGAGTTATACAGACAAAAGATCACATACTAGACAGTTATAAACACCTGTCTAGTTATACAACTCAATACACAAGTTAACACAGAGATATCAACACAGAAATATCAACACAGCGGAACTATATGTGTATCTACAACGCTGAAGCCTCTTGCTCCATTGCTCCTCCAGTATTGGTCAAAACAAACCTGAATCCCTTGGCTACCCGTAAAAATTTGGGTACCCGAGAGTTTATGAAAAACAAAAATAAACTCCGGGTCAGACATGGGTCTGGTATGAGTAACAGGTTAAAGTTGCTTAACTTTGAAAATCTTTTGAAAACAAAAGGTATCACGTAAGACTTCCCACACATAAACATGGAAAAGTTTTTACCTTACGCTAACCAAAACATTTGATAGAAAATTCTATAATATTATAATAGGTCTAGGGTTTTCAAGTAAATAAAAAATAGCCGAAATTGTTACATTATTAAATTCCAGCTACTAGCCACAAAAGTGGGTAATACAATCAAAACCGTTGGCACTTATTGGATTGTGGATTCCATACAATGGCAGGGCTACTGGGGTACCGTCCGTCACAGTACGTGGCCTAGATCAACGTACCGAGGATTACTCCCTTCATCCCCTGCAACACAAGGCCGGAACCATTCCTTACTGAACAGTCCCGAACAAGATAACCCCGCAGATAGCCGTCGCTACTGCCCACTAAGCCGAAATAAAGGGACATCTAGACAGGGGAATATCCTTGTCCTACTTGGGCATGACCCACCTAACCTTGCTGCACCTCCCCTGTTTAAGCGATTCTCGGTTGATGAGGCTTGAGGCTACGATTACCTTTATAGAATACATTTCTTAGAATGCTCATCGCCCACCTGACGATGTGTTGAAAGCATTCAATCCATTCAAGTTCGTTCCGGGTTCGAACGAAACCGAAGGCATTATCTCGTTACACTCATTTTGGAATCACCCTCAGAGTTAACGACGATAACCCTTGCATTCTGAATCTTCATCTTCACTTCAGATTCACGAACTATCATTAATTTGGAATCGATGTGGTTTTCGGATGTTCCTAATGCGGAAAACCCGATCTCGGTCTCATCGAAAACCAAAACGTGTCTTTTAAGGCCAAGTTGTCTATTTAGTCTTAACAGTTCAATTCAATATCATCAATACACACACATATGGATAATTCATAATATCACAATAGATAATCACATCATCATAAACAGATAATTCATATTATCATCAAAACAGATAATTAAATATTATCATACTTTAAATCAAGCATCCATATCACATAGATATTATTCAAGTCAGATCTGAATGCACAACCATCAAATGAAATATCACTATCATTCATCCATAAGCAATGATTTATAATCATACCATTTGTAATTAATTTAAAATGAATTAAATTAACTACTTCTATCTCAAATTAATTTAAAGTAAATTAAATTAATTACTTCATCTATAAATCTTGCTTATACAACTATTAAATTTATTAACTTAACTAATTAATCTCTAGATATTTATCTTGAGTATTTCTTCGATTAATCACCTTCTAATTACAGTAAGTAATTAGACTTTAATTAATTCTACAAATTAATTATCCTAAATCATTTATAGAAATTAACATTTAATTACTTTATTTATAATTAAATACAATTAATTACATTATCCTTAACTAATCACCACATTATTTATTATTTCTTAATTAAACTATTCTTAATTTCATCATTAATTACATTAATTAATGATCTCTAATTCATATTTAAATTTAATTACTTTGTTTAATTTAGTTACATTAAGTGATTAATCAATTATCAACTACCTTAATTAATTTCAACCAGTAATTAACTACCCTTAATTACTCATACTAATAAATTAATTATCCCATAATTAATCATCTCCATTAATTAATCCTCTGATTAATTACAAAATTAATTATCCAAATTACTTCATTAACACATCATCTTTCACTAATTACATTCAGTCATTATATTAATTACTTCCTCAAGTAATTATGCTCCATTGAATACACTAATTGATTATACAAATCAAATCATCAAATGATTTCTTAAATTAATTAAACTAAATTAATTACCTTAAATAAATCGTTTTATCAAATTAATTACAATAAGTAATTAATTTCTTAATTACTTTTATCAAATAATTACATTTATCAATGCATAATAGATTATTTAATGAATCTAATTAATTATCCAAAATTAATCACATATATTAATTAATTACTAATTCTTAATTAATTATCTTCATTAATTAATAACTTTTCTTAATCTACTTCTTACTTGATCTCTAATTATAAATTAATCTAAATTATTAATTTATAACTTAAATACATAAGTCATTTCTTAATTTACCTAAATCATTAATTAATTTAACAAATAAATTATTCATTTTAAATTCACATGTTAACCAATACTTTATTTTAAAGGAAATTCGAAAGAGTTTTAATCAAGTTCTCTTTTAAATTTATATATTTAACGTATGCTTTAACGTTAAACTTATTTAAACATTTAAATTTATAAAACCTGATTTAATTCCAAATCTGGGATTCAACTTCGCCTTTCAGTCCAGTAAAAAAATTTCTCTTTGTTTAAATCTTTCCTTTACAAATTCACATCCTCATTTTAAATACAAATTCTTTTTGTTTCACTTAAGTGCTTAATCACCTTTTAAATTATTAAAAACAATTCAAAGTCAAAACTTTTAACAGATAAAACAATTTTAAAAAAAAAAATATTTTAAACCTTGATTATTTACAACTAAGTTTTAAACAAACTTGAATTTATTATTATTTTTAAACCTTTGTTTATCATTTGAAAAATTAATTAAAATACCAAACAAGCCGAACAGGTTTTGTATAAACCTGGAAACAACTTATACCCGAGGCCCTAAAAATTTGCTTCGAGTCGCACCCCTTCCCGCTTCGAGCAAAACAACCAAATCCCCGTGCGTTTCTTCGAGCCTCCCTATACGTTCTTCTTCTTCTCCCCTCTCTCTTTTTTAGTTTTAAAGATTAACTAAGCAAAAAAAAATATTATCAGGTAACTCGCTTCGAACACCACCCAAAACTCGAAGCAACCCATCTCCAAACTCGACTACCATCATCGGCTCACAACTTCACTTCCGATGCACACTGATACCCACGTGCACCTGCACAACCACCGCGGCGGCTTTGGCCATCAACGACATCGCCGGCATGTCGATAATCACCTCTCTCAACACTCCAGCCACCCAGAACCTCGACATCAACTCAAAAACAAAATTAAGCATTCAAGCTCAAACCTGGAACCACCCACGGTCACAAAAATCAACTCGCCTCGCCACTACATGCCACCAGACTTCACGCCGCTCTGGCTGTAGACGCTCCGATCCCCCACAAACCAATTACCATAGGTGCGATCGCCTGAATAGCCGTGGCTGCGTTGTGATTCACTCGCGACTTTGACTCCCAAAAACACAGGCTTTAACCCTAAATTCGTCTCGACCCAACAGTTCTTGCATTAGATAATTTTTTTCTCATTTTTCCTGGAATCGACGAGGATCAAGCAAGCTTCAAGACAAATTTCAACATCTAAAATTTGTTTAATCATCTGAAATTGATTAAAACACCTTTTTTGTTCAACAAGGGACTGCTTTTAATTCTTTGATCTAAAGATTAAAATTTTTGTCTTAAAAATCATAATTTAGTGTAAGAATTCAGTTTATAAACTTTAATTTGAGAATTAAGAAATTCAAATTTTGACTAATTTAAAGCTTTGCTCAGTTTCTTTCTTCCCAGGGTTATAAACAAGTTGAGTTGACTTAAATAAATTTTTAAATCTTAGCTCATCATCAAACAAACATCTTTTATTTATATTCCATGTTCTATCAATGAGTAGATCAAGAGATAAAGATTTCTTTTTTTTTTTTATAAATCTGGGTTTGGGAAGCACATGAACAGAGGCATTTCAAAATTTACAGGCATACATATATTTACATATTAACATATATATATATATATATATATCAGGAGATTGCAAGCAACATATTTCTAAACAAACACTTGTAAATGGCTCAGATACTAAAGTTTTTAAAAGGGAAGGTTACTCACACTTAACACAGAGCTAAGAAACTGAATTTCAGAAGAAAAAAATTGCAACAGAACAAAAATATACTTAAACCATTAAATTTTGATGTTGCTCCCCTTTAAAACAGAGGTGGTTACAGGATGTCAAACACACATACATGCAGAACACATAAACACAGAAATTCATTAAGATATATGCACATATCAGATCATAATTAAGCAACTTATATATATTTAAGTATTTTAAAGTTTTAGTTACTCACCTTGCTTGTAAAAAGAATGAACCGAGCATGCTTGCTTGAAAATCTTGGATCTTAAAAACTGTAAAGTGGTTTGCCTGCATTTCCTGAATCTTCCCTTGCTTATCTTCAGTTGTAAATACTATTAAGTTTGTATAAATGGAATTGTTTGTTGTTATTTCTTAGTTTCAGGTTTTCTATCTTTTATGAACGAACTAAAAAAAATAAGATGTATATAAAGAAGTTTCAGGGGGGAAGGTGATAACTGGGTCAAGTGTATGCAAGTACACTGTATATTTTTGTTTTTATCAGGCATAATCTTTTAATTAGGGGCTGAAAGATTTTTTTAAGCAAGTTGAACATATTTAAGTTGTGCTAGCATTTAATGCTTGAGTACTTATGTTCCTACATACTCTGATGTAATTAGATTCTTTTGACATTTCTCTTACCTGCATGTTTTAGCTTGCTTTACAAATTATTTTATATGCTGAACATACACAAGGATATGTCTACTTAGCTTTGTTTTGTTTTATCATTTTACTTTGTTTTACATTCTTGACTTACAGACAAAAAAATCATTATTTTGTCTGGTGATTTTTTTTTATTTTTTTCATACTTATCTGAATCTTAGTCTATAAGCTACTTGCATTTTGTTTATTTATTTCTTTTACCAGCCCATACATTTACTTTGTCTTGCATTTCTTTACAGGTTGTATTCATGTGTATACAAAGCCTGATTATGTTACACTTATATTAAATAGGCATTTGTACTTTATACATATATATACTTGCCTACCTAACTTGCTTTTTATTACCTATGTACATATATACTTCTTTCTTTTACACTTGTTCTTACCTTTATATTTATTTTACTTATAGGTTACTTTTATTTTAAACTTAGCAACTAAATACTTATGTTGAGATTTACAAAGTATTATTTTGTTTTAACGTTTTTGACAGACTTTATTTTAAATCTACAAATCATAGCTTCTTTCAAAAATATACATATATTAAAATAACAACTTCTATTTATATTAAAAACCCATGTTCAAAAATATTACAATATTGATATAGTTTAAATATAACTTATTATTGAATTAAAACAATTTATAACAGAACTATTCTCTAAAATATAAGTCACTTATTTTATCAACCTATAAAACAAAACATAACTTTTTATTTAAATTTAAACTCTAGGCTAAATTTATTTCTAAACAAATTAAATTTATCTTGAGTATTTTTAAGATCTTATTATTATTTATTCAATATTAAATAAAAAATCAAATTCCTAATTTTCCAAAAATATTAGAGTTAGAAATCATGTCTTTATTTTATTCAACTTAATCCAAAGATTATCTATTTATAATATATACAGATATATATATTATAAATAAAAACAATTTAATTGGCTTTTAAAAGATAAATTATCAGTTAATTATTTATTTAAAAGAAGATTATTAAATCAATTCAAATTATTATTAACAAATATTATTAAATCAATTTAATTTTATCACAGATTATTAAATTGATATTGCCTCAAATTTTCGGGATATCACAGGGCGTATCGTACGTATACGTGAAGTCAAAATGACTAAAGTAAAATAATAGACATAACATGTAATGAATGACATTCGCCATAAACTAGTGTTATGTGTAAAATGTGTAAATTACTAGTCACTAAAACGTTGTGCTGACCCCCTCCTTATTATAACCCACATGATAGCTTTAAAGGGATAGTTACAAGTATGAGAAGGGAATGGTGGAAGGACAAATTTCCTTATGCATGCTCGGCACTGACAAGGGCACTAGAGATCAAAGGTGTCAAGCTTGGTCGTTAATCATATGTTGTGTTATATTTTACTCTTCTGTTCCGAGTTTATGTCGATAGTGTTCTGATATGCTTTTGTTATTTACATGATACCAAAACCAATGATCTATACTTAATGGACCTGGGTTTGGGCCTATTAAGGTGCATGTTGTTACTGTTATTTAGTGGAAGATGGATCTTCGGGATAATTTAACACTAGAGGAGGGTGAATAGTGTATTCTAATTTTTGTAAATCTTTTTGAAGTCTTTTAAGATTATAGTTTAAACAACGCAATTAAAAATCACGGATTCAAACAAAAATAAATATAAATGCAGTAAAAGTAAAAAAAGAAAGAATATACTAGAATTTTATACTGGTTCAGAGTTACCCTACATCCAGTCCTGTACAGTTCCTTGCATACATTTCTTTTCAAAAAGCAAAGTCAATACAATCTCGATTCAAGGCAACGAGACATCCCCTCTATACTTTTCGAGCTCTGGGTAGACTCATTTGATTTATATAGGCCACAAGCCCACCCACTTGAATTTCCGGGTTACCAAGCACACCCAACTGATTTACACAGGCTACAATCACACCCACTAATACATGAGTATGATTTGATAGAGTTTTTGTAACGACCCGCAAATCCGTACCCCTTGAGTCAACACTATTCTACCTAAATCAACTCAAGTTGCACAGAAATACGAACCATTTGGGTTAAAAAAGAAGAGGTAGAAGAAGAAAATAGAAAACAACATCAGAATCTAACCATCGCAGCGGAATAAAATATAATAGATAAACAATGGTCTTTACACAAAAACAAATATATATCTGTTTATACATACATCATCAGAGTACATCAATCACAGCTCAACATCAATATCATACAACTAGATACACAACTACTCAACACAGCGGAATATATACATAAACAAGTACGTAAATACGTATCGTCATCCAGCTCATCTCCTGAGCTCCACAGCATCAAAACCTGTATCCTATAATACTCGGTCTGACCCGAGCATTACAGTTAAATAACACTCGAGTCAGTCTGGAATACCAGCGTGAGAAAATCACACCCAATTGATTATTAAAGTTTCAAAATCCTTTGAAAACAAAAGCATCTCGTAAGACCACGCCATAAATAAACATGTCGGGTTTTTACCTTACGAGAGCTAAAACACTTTTTGTAGAAATCCTCTGATATTATAATAGGGTCTATTTACAAATACTTATAAAATAGCCGAAATTGTTACATTCATTAAATTCCAGCTACTAGCCACAAAAGTGGGTAATACAAACAAAACTCGTAAAAGCTCGTAGGGAGAATGGATTTCCAACAATGACTAGGCACTGGGGTACCACCTGTCACAGTACGTGGTCTAGATCACAGTACCGAGGACCACTCCCGATCCCCTTCAACACAAGGCCGGACTCATCCCTTACTGGACGGTTCCGAATAAGATCATCTCACGGTTGGGATCAGCAACCGCACCACTAAGCCGAATAAAAAAAGGAACATCTAGACAGGGATGACCTTACTCTCAAGTGGGGGCTACCCACGAAGCCTTGCTGCATATCCCCTGATTTTCAGTCATTCCCGGTTGATGAGGCTTGAGGCTAAACGTTACCTTTTAGAACGATATCCCTTAGAATTCCCATCGTCCACCTGACGATGTTTCGCAAGCATTCATCCATACAAGTCCGTCCCGGGTTCGAACGGAACCGAAGGCACTATTCCTACTACATCCATTTTGGAAATATCCTCAGGATTAGTAGCGACTAGCCCTTGCACTTCACTGCTCCATCTTCGACTTCGAACACGTTTTTCGCACGAAACGTACAAACCAGATCGAAGTGGTTTTCGAGAAATAAATCTCGATCCCGGTCTCTTCGAAACGATCAACGCATTTGTCCAATATTGATAGTCGGTTATTTAACTATCAATTAATATTCACAAACAACCATCCAACAATAAATAATTTCGCAAATTATTTATTAACCTCAAAATATCTTCACAAGATATATTTCTATTTTCAATTCTTTGAAAACAGTTCCAAAATCATCTTTCTTTCGGAATAAACTTTCCCAAATATTTTCTATCTCCTCTGAAATCACCAAGAACAAAACTAGATTTTAAAAATAATTTAAAAAACTTTATTTTTGAAATATACTTTAAAACATTTAAGCTAAACTACTTCAATAATTTGTTAAAAATACATACTATATGAATATTTGAAAATAAAGTTTCTAAATAAAATATAAAACTAGATTTTTACTTTTGGAAACAAAATACTAAGTCACTCTTTAAATAATTACTACTATAATAGATTTGAGAAAATACTTACTTTAGAATTTAAATATTAGCCAAAACTTGCTTTTTACAACAACTTTAAAACCTTTAAATTTATTTAAAAATTTACTTTAAAAAAATGTACTTGGTTATCCAGAGAAAATCCCAACTTAAATCAATTTCCCAAATTGATTTCCAATTCATTCCCTTTTAATTCAGAATTTATTAATTTCAGATTTCCTTTCTTGATTATGATTTAAAAATACTTTCACCAAAAATTTCAATTTTTAGATTTCTCAATTACTTTTTTATTCTTTTAAATAAATTTAAACTTTGGATTTTATATAATTCTCTATTTCTTTAATTGATGTAACTTAAGTTTACAATTCATCAATTTCATTTTATTCAACATTCTATTTCTCTTCATACTCGAAGTTGTTTATTATTATTTTCATATTACTTCTATTTCTTTTCAATTCATTCTTATTTTATTCAAACTTTCTATAATTATTTCACTCACAAATTTACTTCCTTTTAATTTCTTTTCCACAATCCAATTCATATATTTTGGTAATTCATTATACCCAAATATCCAATCAAACCATAACATTCAATATTCCAATATAACTCATCATAGGATATCAAATAATCACAATAGAGAATATTGAATAATTTAAATAAATGTGAGGAGTCCAGTTGGATCACTCCAACCTGTTTTCCCTACATCCACAAATGTTAGCACAATATAATATGTCAATTCCAAAATATCATACTATATCACATCAATCAATTCAGCCATTCAAACAATTATTTAAATTTAATCATTTAAATTTAACTGAGTGAGATTAACTCACCTTTGCTTCTTTTTGTTTCGCAATCCGATCCAATCTCGACTCGTTCCCTTACGAATTTGACCTTGAATAAACAATTCAAGATTTATTGGCCAGTGAATTAACCAAAACAATTTATTACAAGTTTTACTTTATTAAATTTTAACTAGTAGCTTAAATTCAACACAAATTCTCTTTTTTTTTTCTCCTTATATAATTTCCCAAATTATTATCTTTGAAACTACACCTATAAAAATAATTTATATTACCATTCTATACGTTTATTTACTTATTTTTGTTAAAATACTTTACACAGATTTTGTAAATCTGGTTTGATACAAACTTCTTAAAAATTTAAAACTTCCCATTTCAAAACCTTACCTTTATATACACTCTATAACAAATTTTAAATTCTTGCTTCTTCCAAACTTTCTAGCATAAACTAATTTCTATGTTCACAAATACATATATTTATTAAATTTTAAATGGCAATGGAATCCCTTTCCAACGTATATATCTTATTGAAATCAATTAGTTTTCTGCTTATCTATATATATACTGTAATATATTTTCTATGTGTATATATTTTCCTCAATTATATATACATACATCCTTAGGAAATTCAGATAAGAGATAAATACTGTGAGGCTCAACTCACCGATGATGCTGTTAGCGAATCGCAATCGCCATCATGCCCTAGGTGATCGTCAGCCTCTGCCTTGATCGAACGAGCGCCTCGACCTCCCTATGCCATCACGCTTCCAACCCCTTGCCTTCACAAGCATCGCATGTCCCACTCAAGAAGTCGAACCCTAATGAGATGCTCGTGAATCAAATCGCGACATCGCGCATCCCAAAGGCGCAACCCAAACTTCATCAAAACGACGCCAAGCTCAAAGCTTCCACTGGCGAACGCCTCGTCACCTTGACCTAAGGTCACGCAAGCGCTGCGCGCTGAACCATCAACGAGCCCATCGCGATCCAAGATTTCGCCATCACCTTCTTTCTGTTCGGTTCGCCTTTTTATTTTTTTATTTTTTTTAAAGTCGAACAGAATGAAAATCGACATGAAGAGGAAAGGAATCGCGAGTGGATCTCGCGATTTTAATTTGAAGAGGACGGAACGAATTCAATTTTTATTTGAGGAAGGATATGCGATTGTTTTCTCTTTCGAATAGGATTGCTCTGCTATCTGTTTGGGAGGATTACCCTTGATTTCGAAAGAGCAACCGGTTTATTATTTTACTTTGGCTTCCAGGAGAAGGCTCGGCTATTCTTTCTCTTTTTTTTTAAGAAAGAACGGAGGACAACGAAAAGAGGCTTGCGTTAAAAGCTAAATGGCTGTGGCTTCTATGAGAAGATTTAACTATATAATTTAAATTAAATTTAATTCTTCTATGCATTCACGGGTAGTACGACTAAACGGTAGCTCCGAACATTGCGAAAATTAAAATCCGATAATAATTCAATATTACGGACCCAATGGAACTAGTTTCGTCGAATTCCGAGACTGTGCCTCGGAAGGCAATTTTTAAATTCAATTTGAACGATAAAATTTTAAAACTGAACAAACCACTGTTAATTTCAATTTACAACTTCTATTATTTTCAGTGTTATCAATATAAATTTTACAAGCCTTCAAATTATTTTTAACAGGCTTAAAACGTCAGATTCAACATTTAGCTCAACTTTCAATTATTTAATTCGATAGTTTGATTACCAATAATTAGTGATATTTGAATACAGGTTAAAAATTAACTTTTAAATATTTCAAAACAATTAAATATTCTGATTTCAAATGCTTAAAATTTCGGGTCGTCACATTCCTCCCGCCTTAAAAGAATTTCGTCCCCGAAATTACTAATTTGGAAGAATGGTCCAATACCCATACTATTTTACAAACCCAAACAGTTTTATCAACTTGCGATAACATATCTTTTATTTAAGACCCACTAACCCTTTTCCTAACCTTTCAAACTTTCCCATAAGTCCCAAACAATATTACTTACTTATCAATTCAAATTTTAAATTTGAAACCGAATTTTGAATTATCAAAATTTCCTCAAAATTTTTCTAACACCCTAAATTTTTGAAAAATTTCGTCAGCGTCTCCTTTGCGCGGCTAGCTCGGTACTACTACAAAAGGCCTCTACGGGCTCCCAAATCTCAAAAGAAAACAAAAAGCCAAGTGGCTAGATCCAAAAACCTAATCATTCAAATTACATACATAATTTTAAACACATACCTTTTTGTCGGGCCATTAAATTTCATCTTCTAAAATCAGAAATCCCAATTTATCCCTTGCTTCTATATACCTGTATATCCCATTTAGCAATAATATCCAATTGCAGCTTCAAAACCATTTTATACATTCCTTTACAAATTTTCAATATCTATTCATTCAAGCCCGTACGATGTACATATACTATCCGTACGCAATATCAAATCGATCTCTTACTCGATCACACAATTCCACTTCCGAACTAGTATCGTCCACTCGACTTTCTAGTGCGGACTCAGATCTGGTTTCTTGATCAGAAACTATCATTCTCCTTGCATAGCCGTAAACTATGATAGAGAATTTCCAGAATCAATCAACAATCCATATCCAGGTTCGCCGTCAAAAATCGAGGGAAAAATCCTAATTCGGATCGATAAAATTATCTCGAAATTCTGTGTTCGAATTCTGGATCAATATAGCTATGCGAATAAATAATATACGTACATTCTACGTATAAATCCCAATTTATTACCAATTATATCAATTTCCTTTTTATTCACATTCAATTTGATTGTTATTCACTTATCCACCATTATCTCATTTCACAATTTCCAATTGTAATCTTCATTCAATTATTCACCTAGAATAATGTTTCTCAATACCTAATTACTTAAGAATTTCACTGTACTTCTTAAGTTCAATACAAATGGTTTACATACTCCTTATATTTATTTTCACTTCACTATTGAAGTTCATTTTTTTTATTACCATTCAGTTTTATTCACTTTGCCTTTACAATTCCATTTGAATTCCATTTGGCTTCTACTTTGAATATTGTATTAGTTTCACTTACTAATTAATTTAAGCCACAATTAAAAGTTTATTTACACTTTACTTCTTTAATTCCTTCGATTTCACTTACGTTACAATTACACATTTTAAATTATACTTAAATATTCAGTTCCAGTTCTATGTTCTTAACAAATTTAAATCATTTGTTATTATTGAAAATTTTCAAAAATTTCAAAAGTTTTCTAACTCCCAAAATTTACGGAAAATTTCGGCAGAGTCTCCTTTGTACGGAGGGACTTCTGCGATATCGCAAGATGCACAAAAACATATATACATCGGCCTCAGGCCGGAAATCACAATATATATCAATATGTGCAGTTCATATCTCCTATTTTGAATTCTTTTGCGTAAGCGTACCTTTATTTAGCATTTTTAAGCAAGCGGCTTACTTAATTTGCATTTTGCGCGTCCAAAACCAGCCAAACGGCTTCCCTGAACCTGTACTTACTCAATTTAAACATGTAAGAGTCAAATATATGAAGTTTAACAACATTTCACTTACTTGCAATAGTTAAAACATATGAATTCTAAATAAATGTACATCAAACATTTTCCGTAAGCAATATTTACAACCTTCATACTAATTCAACTGTTTCAGTTAATGTATAAACCATTTATAAATTTCAATAACAACTATTTAACCATTTACTTAAGTTAACACTTAAGTTCATCTCCCCTTTTGATTCTCATCTAATCAAATTCTATTTGATTATAATTCACCTTCTCAATTTATCAAACAATGTCCAAGCACATACTTAACTCATTATACTCGAATTGGATTTTATTTGCAATACAGACAATTACTATTTTAATCCAATTTCATTTTCCTTTATTCGACACATTTCCAATTATATTTAATTTGTTAACACTTCAAGTTAAATTTTAATTTATAACTCAAGTTCTGGTCCTACCATTCACCTTTCTATTTACTATCCAATTTTATTAACTCACAATTCAATTACATTTACTTCACTAACAATTCAAGTCGAATTGGATTTATAACTTGAGTTTTATTTCCAATCTTCATGATTAGCTTACCATTCAGGTTCTATTTAACTACATTGAACTCCATTTACACATTTCAGTAACTAATTTCTTATCAAATTAGTTCTCCCCCATTTATAGTTCAATACTTGATTTTTAATTCCAAATATCACTTCATTTAATTTCCTTAAAGTTCAATCTATTTTATAATTCACGTTTTATTTTCCAATTCATCAAAAATATTTACCTTGGGTTTCTATCACACTTTTCAACTTTTAGAAGTCGCCACTTATTATTTTCACAGCTCCATTCATTATAGGCCCGAATATATTCTCCTTTTATTTTTAACTCAAGCTTTACGCTTACTTATAACTCAAGCATATTTTATTCCATGCATTTTTAATTCGATCACAAGTTATCACAAGGTATTCTAATTTATATAATCCAATCCAATTTATTTTCCCTTTACTCAGGTAAAAATCTAATTCCATTCAATACTCAACTGGATTTTTATTCCAATTCAATTCGATTTTTAGCTCGGATTTATTTAATTCAATTCGATTACAACATAATTCGAATACAACTAGATATTATGTTCGGCCTAATCAATTTATTTCAATCCAGTTAAATTTTTATTCTCCAATCCAAGTTAATTTCAATTTTACAACTTCTCACTTTAAATTTTAATTCCAACATTCAAAGCTTATATTTCCTTCCTGATTTAAAAATCATCTCAATTTATAAGCTTACAATTTATTTCATCGGATTTTTTTTTGTTTTGTTTTTAAACTCCCGGCTTTTGGCTTCAAATCATTTTGAAATCTCCAATATCCCAAATCACACTTCTCAAATTTTTAAACCAATCCTGGTTTTTATACCCAACAAATTTCCTTCGAAATTTCAAAAACAAACAGGTTTTTCCTGAACAAATCAATTTGGCAGCAATTCGTCACTTAGAAACTCGAAAATAAACCTTGATGATGCTGCAGTCATCACCGAAGTTATTTTCCAGCAACTGAAGTGAATTTAATGCTATTTCCCTTCCCAAAAATTATTGAAACAATTTCCTTTCAGAAATACCTTTTAAAACAATAATGCTATTATTGTCTTCAAAACACTTCGAAAAACATTTCCAAAATCTCCGGGGTTTTAAATTTCCAATTTAATTTGAATTTAATTTTAATTATAACCAAATTATATAATTTATGCTCATATAATTTTTTCCGTTTGATCATACAAGTAATTCCAATTTTTATAATTTTATTTATTTAAAATATGATCATCCAAACATCCAAATTATATAATAATTTAAGAAAATATTTCTTTTATATCAAAATATATTCTGGGTAAAATTATTTCATTCACCCATATTTAAAACAATACTGCGTCAATTGTTCTATTCAAGTGTTTAGAAACCCCTTCGATACAGTTTTCCAGACTGTGCCGACGAAGGTTCATATGCCACTCAATAAACCAATCAACACGATATAAAAATAATTTATATTCACTAACAAATACGCGCTCATATCTATTAATATGCTCAAACTCATTCTAGAGTACTACTGACTCTATTCTATGAGTAATTCCCACCAGAGCCAAGGTTATCACCAACCTAAGCTCTGATACCAAGTGTAACGACCCGCAAATCCGTACCCCTTGAGTCAACACTATTCTACCTAAATCAACTCAAGTTGCACAGAAATACGAACCATTTGGGTTAAAGAAGAAGAGGTCGAAGAAGAAAATAGAAAACAACATCAGAATCTAACCATCGCAGCGGAATAAAATATAATAGATAAACAACGGTCTTTACACAAAAACAAATATATATCTATTTATACATACATCATCAGAGTACATCAATCACAGCTCAACATCAATATCATACAACTAGATACACAACTACTCAAAACAGCGGAATATATACATAAACAAGTACGTAAATACGTATCGTCATCCAGCTCATCTCCTGAGCTCCACAGCATCAAAACCTGTATCCTATAATACTCGGTCTGACCCGAGCATTACAGTTAAATAACACTCGAGTCAGTCTGGAATACCAGCGTGAGAAAATCACACCCAATTGATTATTAAAGTTTCAAAATCCTTTGAAAACAAAAGCATCTCGTAAGACCACGCCACAAATAAACATGTCGGGTTTTTACCTTACGATGGCTAAAACACTTTTTATAGAAATCCTCTGATATTATAATAGGGTCTATTTACAAATACTTATAAAATAGCCGAAATTGTTACATTCATTAAATTCCAGCTACTAGCCACAAAAGTGGGTAATACAAACAAAACTCGTAAAAGCTCGTAAGGAGAATGGATTTCCAACAATGACTAGGCACTAGGGTACCACCTGTCACAGTACGTGGTCAAGATCACAGTACCGAGGACCACTCCCGATCCCCTGCAACACAAGGCCGGACCCATCCCTTACTGGACGGTTCCGAATAAGATCACCCCACGGTTGGGATCAGCAACCGCACCACTAAGCCGAATAAAAAAAGGAACATCTAGATAGGGATGACCTTACTCTCAAGTGGGGGCTACCCACGAAGCCTTGCTGCATATCCCCTGATTTTCAGTCATTCCCGGTTGATGAGGCTTGAGGCTAAGCATTACCTTTTAGAACGATATCCCTTAGAATGCTCATCGTCCACCGGACGATGTTTCGCAAGCATTCATCCATACAAGTCCGTCCCGGGTTCGAACGGAACCGAAGGCACTATTCCTACTACATCCATTTTGGAAATATTCTCAGGATTAGTAGCGACTAGCCCTTGTACTTCACTGCTCCATCTTCGACTCCGAACACGTTTTTCGCACGAAACGTACAAACCGAATCGAAGTGGTTTTCGAGAAATAAATCTCGATCTCGGTCTCTTCGAAACGATCAACGCATTTGTCCAATATTGATAGTCGGTTATTTAACTATCAATTAATATTCACAAACAGCCATCCAACAATAAATAATTTCCCAAATTATTTATTAACCTCAAAATATCTTCACAAGATATATTTCTATTTTCAATCCTTTGAAAACAGTTCCAAAATCATCTTTCTTTCGGAATAAACTTTCCTAAATATTTTCTATCTCCTCTGAAATCACCAAGCACAAAACTAGATTTTAAAAATAATTTAAAATACTTTGTTTTTGAAATATACTTTAAAACATTTAAGCTAAACTACTTCAATAATTTGTTAAAAATACATACTATATGAATATTTGAAAATAAAGTTACTAAATAAAATATAAAACTAGATTTTTACTTTTGGAAACAAAATACTAAGTCACTCTTTAAATAATTACTACTATAATAGATTTGAGAATATACTTACTTTAGAATTTAAATATTAACCAAAACTTGCTTTTTAAAACAACTTTAAAACCTTTAAATTTATTTAAAAATTTACTTTAAAAAAAATGTACTTGGTTATCCAGAGAAAATCCCAACTTAAATCAATTTCCCAAATTGATTTCCAATTCATTCCCTTTTAATTCAGAATCTATTAATTTCAGATTTCCTTTCTTGATTATGATTTAAAAATACTTTAACTAAAAATTTCAATTTTTAGATTTCTCAATTACTTCTTTATTCTTTTAAATAAATTTAAACTTTGGATTTTATATAATTCTCTATTTCTTTAATTGATATAACTTAAGTTTACAATTCATCAATTTCATTTTATTCAACATTCTATTTCTCTTCATACTCGAAGTTATTTATTATCATTTTCATATTACTTCTATTTCTTTTCAATTCATTCTTATTTTATTCAAACTTTCTATAATTATTTCACTCACAAATTTACTTCCTTTTAATTTCTTTTCAACAATCCAATTCATATATTTTGGTAATTCATTATACCCAAATATCCAATCAAACCATAACATTCAATATTCCAATATAACTCATCATAGGATATCAAATAATCACAATAGAGAATATTGAATAATTTAAATAAATGTGAGGGGTCCAGTTGGATCCCTCCAACCTGTTTTCCCTGCATCCACAAATGTTAGCACAATATAATAGGTCAATTCCAAAATATCATACTATATCACATCAATCAATTCAGCCATTCAAACAATTATTTAAATTTAATCATTTAAATTTAACTGAGTGAGATTAACTCACCTTTTCTTCTTTTTGTTTCGCAATCCGATCCAATCTCGACTCGTTCCCTTACGAATTTGACCTTGAATAAACAATTCAAGATTTATTGGCCAGTGAACTAACCAAAACAATTTATTACAAGTTTTACTTTATTAAATTTTAACTAGTAGCTTAAATTCAACACAAATTCTCTTCTTTTTTTCTTTTTTTTTCCTTATATAATTTCCCAAATTATTATCTTTGAAACTACACCTATAAAAATAATTTATATTACCATTCTATACGTTTATTTACTTATTTTCGTTAAAATACTTTACACAGATTTTGTAAATCTAGTTTGATACAAACTTCTTAAAAATTTAAAACTTCCCATTTCAAAACCTTACCTTTATATACACTCTATAACAAATTTTAAATTCCTTCTTCTTCCAAACTTTCTAGCATAAACTAATTTCTATGTTCACAAATACATATATTTATCAAATTTTAAATGGAAATGGAATCCCTTTCCAACGTATATATCTTATTGAAATCAATTAGTTTTCTGCTTATCTATATATATACTACAATATATTTTCTATGTGTATATATTTTCCTCAATTATATATATATACATCCTTAGGAAATTCAGATAAGAGATAAATACTGTGAGGCACAACTCACCGATGATGCTGTTAGCGAATCGCAATCGCCATCATGCCCTAGGTGATCGTCAGCCTCTGCCTTGATCGAACGAGCGCCTCGACCTCCCTATACCATCACGCTTCTAACCCCTTGCCTTCACAAGCATCGCATGTCCCACTCAAGAAGTCGAACCCTAATGAGATGCTCGCGAATCAAATCGCGACATCGCGCATCCCAAAGGCGCAACCCAGACTTCATCAAAACGACGCCAAGTTCAAAGCTTCCACTGGCGAATGCCTCGTCACCTTGACCTAAGGTCACGCAAGCGCTGCGCGCTGAACCATCAACGAGCCCATCGCGATCCAAGATTTCTCCATCACCTTCTTTCTGTTCGATTCGCCTCTTTTATTATTATTATTTTTTAAAGTCGAACAGAATGAAAATCGGCAGGAAGAGGAAAGGAATCGCGAGTGGATCTCGCAATTTTAATTTGAAGATGACGGAACGAATTCGATTTTTATTTGAGGAAGGATATGCGATTGTTTTCTCTTTCGAATAGGATTGCTCTGCTATCTGTTTGGGAGGATTACCCTTGATTTCGAAAGAGCAACCGGTTTATTATTTTACTTTGGCTTCCAGGAGAAGGCTCGGCTATTCTTTCTCTTTTTTTTTAAGAAAGAACGGAGGACAACGAAAAGAGGTTTGCGTTAAAAGCTAAATGGGTGTGGCTTCTACGAGAAGATTTAACTATATAATTTAAATTAAATTTAATTCTTCTATGCATTCACGGGTAGTAAGACCAAACGGTATCTCCGAACATTGCGAAAATTAAAATCCGATAATAATTCAATATTACGGACCCAATGGAACTAGTTTCATCGAATTCCGAGACTATGCCTCGGAAGGCAATTTTTAAATTCAATTTAAACGATAAAATTTTAAAACTGAACAAACCACTGTTAATTTCAATTTACAACTTCTATTATTTTCAGTGTTATCAATATAAATTTTACAAGCCTTCAAATTATTTTTAACAGGCTTAAAACGTGAAATTCAACATTTAGCTCAACTTTCAGTTATTTAATTCGATAGTTTGATTACCAATAATTAGTGATATTTGAATACAGGTTAAAAATTAACTTTTAAATATTTCAAAACAATTAAATATTCTGATTTCAAATGCTTAAAATTTCGGGTCGTCACAGTTTTACAAACACTGATCATTGATCATGAATACAAATGATCATATTACCTCTTGAATAGCACTTTGATCTTGTTTGAGTGAGAGAGATGAGAGAGATCAAAGAGTAGTCAATAGAGAACCAAATCAATGGAGTTGATTTTGATTTTGATTGAATTTGAGAAGAATTTGAGCAGAATATCTTTTATAAAATAAAAGAGTGAAAGTGGAGAGAAAATATGAGAAAGTAATAAACCAAATTTCGTTGGTTTACCCAATATTTATAGAGAAACAACAGTCATGTCCATTCGTAAAGAGATATAATGAAAAGACGCTTCCAATCAAAATTTGAATTTTGAAACCTTTCAATGCATATGTCGACATACTCTATAGGGATATGTTGACATACCTTTTGTAATTTTGAAATTTTTTTATAAAAATTACTTTATAAATATTAAGGTTTTTGAAATATTTTGATACTTTGTAAAATCATTTAAACGTAGTTTATACATATTTTAATTATATCAAAACTTAAGGAAACTTTATAAATTTTATAAAGGATTCTAAATATAAATAATAGTATAAGTGAATGTATTTAAAATCAAAGTTATAACGAATATTATATATCTATATATTTAGAAAGCTTTAAAACTAAAATTATAACAAAATATTATATTCAAATTATATTTTAAAACACTGTAAAAACTTAATTTCTCAAGATATAATAAAATATAAAAGTAGAAATAATTTAAAAGGCTATTTTGAAAGATTATTTTGAAAACAAGAATTCTCTTTAAAAACTATTGTTGGAGTTTTAAGATATTTGAAATTGAAAATCATTTGAAAAAAAATAGAGAGAGGGAAAGGGAGATCAAAGAAGTGCTATCAGGGTTTTAACAAAAATTCTACGACTCTATAACTTGTCAGGAAATCTTGAGTTCTTCAATACTCATGAGTCTTCAATCTCTAATTCTTGATTATCTACCTTGAGGCTAATTTTCAAGTGGCTGGTAACTTGCATGCTTCAGCTGTTAATGCCACAAATGGTTTGAATTGTACTATAACAACACTACCTCAAAACACTGCATCTGAAGTCCTTTTCTCCGAAGCACCACCTGATTTTTCAGCATTTTCAACGGGAGTTACACAAAACAGTGGGATTACCACTGATGTTCAAATCACTTCAATGCCAACAACTTTAAACATTGGATCTTGTTCAATGAATACCGAGTTTTCCATCCCACTTGAAATTGTTAATCCAGCTATTAAAAATCAGGAAAAGTGCTCTTCTTCTCATCGGCCAATTTCTTCTTCAGATTCCTTCGTGCACAGTGTGCACGTGCACGAGTGTCATGACCCAGCGCCTCCTTTCGTCAACATTAATTCTGTCAACTCCCCACAATGCAAATTTTCAACTTCTAATTCTAGTTGCCTGAACAGTGCCACTGCTAATTTTTCAACTCTTCACTCTACCCCCCAAAAAATCTCTTTGATAATTAATGTCCCTCGGTCAACTTTATCTTCCCCTCAGTTACAAAAATCAAAACAAACTAAGATTCTCCCTCACTCTCCCCTCAATACCAGTGCATCGAATATGGTTCTTCGAAGCAAGAAATCTATCCCCCCCCTTGGAAAACTCGTCTGCCCAATGATGCAAACCATTGGAGCATGGAATGTCAGAGGGGCACACCAAGAAACCAAACTAACCCAATGCAAAAACATGATTTTTCAGCATAACCTATGTATGTTAGCCATGCTCGAAACAAAGTTAAATCTGACCCACTCTATCAAAGCTGCTAAATACATTAAGCCAGGGTGGAACGTTATTCACAATCTTGACGAGGCGCCTTACGGCAGGATTCTCATTGTTTTCGACCCTAATTTGATCCTCCTGACCAAAGTTTATGCTAATTCTCAAATCATACACTGCCATGCAAAAAATATTATCACCTCAAATACCTTTTACATTTCTGTTGTCTATGCATCCAATAATTTAGCTGCTAGAAATTCATTTGTACTCGACCTTCCATCGCTACGCCAAGATACTCACCCATGGATCATTTTCGGTGACTTTAACTGCTGTAACAAGCTTGCTGACAGATTGGGTGGCAATCCGTTGTCTCTCAATGAAATACAACCGTTGCGTTCCGCAGTTATTGATTCTAACTTAATTGAAATTAAGTCTACTGGTATGAGATTTTCTTGGAACAACAAACGTAGACATGGCAGTAGGACCTTTTCTAAGATCGACCATGCTTTTAGTAACCACCTTGCCCTCTCGAAATGGCCTACCTTATACAACCACCTTCCACCTCCTCTCCTTTCCGACCACTCACCACTAATTATTCACCTCAGGGAAGACGGCATTAATATTAAATCAAGTTTCAAATTTTTTAATACATGGGTTAATGAACCTGATTTTTTTAACTTTGTTAAAGAAATTTGGACGAAACCTGTTTTTGGTAACCCTATGTTAATTTTGCAGGTAAAGTTGAAAAATACTAAGATGGCTCTCAAACAATGGTCTACTCACAGATTTGGTGATGGAAATAAACAAAGTACTTATTGGAAGAATAAATTGGAAGCAATTCAAATAGACATGCAGGAAGATCCCCACAATACAACAATTAGTGCCATGGAGACGTACATTTCAACTCAGTACTATGCTGCTCTTTCCAGTGAGATTTCTATGATGAATCAAAAAGCTAGATTGAAATGGAGAACTGATGGTGACAGGAACAGTGCTTTCTTCCATGCTAACTTAAAGGCGAAGCATTCCAGAGAAAATATTGTAACCATACTGGATGATGATGGCAATGTTCAGAATACGAAACAAGGTGTGAATGAGGCTTTCATAAATCATTTCACCAATCTTCTCAACGACAGTGGCGGTTTTGTTCCTGACATCAACCACTTCGATCCTACTTCTCTTCCTATGCTCTCTGCCGATGATCAAGCCTCCTTGATTCTTGCTGTTACGGATGAAGAAATTAGGGAGGCGATGTTTTCTCTCAATAGGAAGTCAGCGGGCGGACCTGATGGTTTCAATGCGAACTTCTATTTTGTTTGTTGGGACATTGTCGAGTTGGATGTAATACGTGCAGTCAAGAATTTTTTTAAAAACTCCAAACTGATTCCTTCCTTCAACAACACAAACATTGCTTTGATTCCTAAAGTCAACGATCCTAACTCAGTTTCATCTTTCAGGCCTATCTCGTGTTGCAATACAAAATACAAGTGTATCTCCAAAATTATCGCCTCACGGATGAAATCTGTCATGAATAATATTATTTCCTCTAATCAAGCTGCTTTTCTGCCAGGTAGAAACATTCTTGATAATGTCTTATTGGCTCATGAGCTTCTAAATGGATACAACAACAAGATCACCACTCCTAAAGCTATGCTGAAATTAGACATCATGAAGGCATTCGACATGCTTAGGTGGGAGGCTGTTGCTAAAGTTATGCAGTGTATGAATTTTCCTGCTTCCTTCATTGTTTGGATAATGGAATGTCTCTCCACCGTTCGATTCTCGATCAATGTCAATGGCTCAAGTGAGGGATTCTTTGGAACGACGCATGGCATACGTCAGGGGGACCCAATATCGCCGTATTTATTCATCCTCATAATGGAACTTCTAACTCAACTGTTTAAGGTTAAAATTTCTTCAAGGCAAATCAAACTCCACCCTAGATGCACTAACCCGGAGATTTTCTCCTTGATGTTCGCGGATGACCTTGTCATTTTCTGCTCTCCGGACATTAGCACTATGAATGCCGTCATGGATACTCTTCTTGTGTTTCATGCTATTACTGGATTATCTGTCAACCTCAACAAATCAGAAATGATGACATCTGGCCTTACTCCTGCTCAAAACAATTCTATCCGTTCTATTACAGGGTTACGTATCAGTAATAACACTGTTTCTTACCTTGGTCTTCCCCTCACCTTCACCAAAATCACTGTCAACCAATGTATGCCCCTGTATGAAAAGATAATTTCTAGACTTGAGTCGTGGACGTGCAATTTATTAAGCCAAGCAGGTAGAGTTACGCTAATTAATTCTGTCATTTTCTCCGTACAAGTTTATTGGGCTAGAACGTTTATATTACCTCAGAAACTTATCAACATGATTCGTTCAGCTTGCATGAGATTCATTTGGACTGGGAAAACTGTGGGCCGTTTTCTTGCCCCTATCAGTTTCAATAAATTAGAAAAGCCTATCGACTATGGTGGACTTGGTATTATTAATATGATTCACTGGAATAAGTCTGCCATGGCACGTCTTATCTACGACTACATTACTGCCAAAAATAACATTTGGGTTAATTGGTCAAAGATTCACATGCTTCGTGGATGCAATTTTTGGAATTTGGCTGCCCCTTCAAAGATTAGCTGGACGTGGAGATCTATTATCAAGCTTAAGGATGTTATTCTTCCTCTTGTCCGGTACACACTTAACCATAGTGATGACAATAGTTTTTGGGACGATCCTTGGATTGACAGTGGTGTAATATTAAGGAACGTTCTATCTTATGCTGATTTAGTTCAAAGTGGTGTGAGAAAGGAAGCGACGGTCCAGAGCTATATCCATGGCAATTCATCACGCCTTCCTAGGACCTCCAATTTCAGAATTCAGCATTATTGGAACATGGCTGCGAAGTGTGAAGTTAAAAATGAAAGGGGGTGCGGTGTCCAGTGGGGAAGTAATATTTCTTGCTTCAGTATCAATGAAACTTATGCTTTCCTTACTGCGGTGGTTGGAGAGAAAAACAAATGGAGGAGGCGCATATGGCAAAGGGATAATGCTCAAACTGATAACTTATTCCATTGGAAAGTGATGAATAGGGCACTTAATACTAAAGTTAAGTTACTAACCAGAGGTATTCTTGTTGATGCTCGCTGTGTTTTCTACCATCAGTCCCCTGAATTGGTTGAGCATTTGTTTTTTGAATGCGCGTATTTGAACGATATTTGGAAGTCTTGGATCATGCGAATTGGTAGAAGGTGGAAAGGAGCAGACAATGTTATGCAGTGGAAATATATCTATGATAACACTGGTGGCTAGAGTGACTCGAATAGACTTTTATTATTCGTCGTCAAAAGATTCATGAAAGTGGTCTGGGACGAAAGAAACTGTCGCATCTTTCGACAGGATAAAAGCACAATACCAGAACTTTTCGAGAGACATTTGATGCGGGAGATCAGACGTGATATTTGCCATGTCTCTTTTAGCTTTGATCCTGGTATCTTCTGTTAGGATTGTTTATTTTAGGCTTTTATGTTGTGTTTTCTTTGTGTTTCCCCAGTGATTGTTGCACTCTGTCTTCTCCTGTATTTCTGCAAGTTTTGCATTGTTCTTCCTCCTATTTCGGGTGTAGCAATAAAATGGTAGGGGTACATATAACCCCGTCGGCTTTCCCAAAAAAAAATATTGTACGATCTTTTTAATTCATACCTATATAGCATCCTGCATTATATACTGTACACAACTTGATAAAAACATTAGTATCTATATTTTATATAATGTTATCGGTATTTTATATAATCTTATATGGTTGTTGTCATCAAAACTAATGCCTAAGGTACTAACAATCTCACCATTTTTGACGATGACAACCATTTATATAAAGTATGTTATAACTCCCCTAAGTTATAAAACTCCCTCTTAATCTATGCCATGATTTTGTATACTTCTCCGTCTTTGTTATCAAAAAATATCTAACTTAAAACCTCCCTCTAACTACGGAACTACATAATAGATATAATACTAAGATATAAAAGCAATTAGAAAAGGCAATAATGGTAATATAAGAGTGATAACATAAATAACTTGTATTAGTCACATTAATCAATATATTTCATAAGTTAGATAAAATAAGTAGATCAAACCAATCAGTTGTGTGATTCAACAGATTAAATCCAATTAATACCCACAAAGTCAATCCAATCCACACAAATTAATATTGTAATATATTAATATACATACTTATTTAAATCCAAATCAATCATTCTTTAGACTTCCCTAGGAACTTCTACCCATCTATCGGATCTGAAAATTGGATCCACTTTGATAGCATTCTAATCTTCATCATCTTTGTTGAGGATAGTTTTAGGGTTATTGGTTGGTTCATCTTTGATAAGAGAAGAAATCATCCACCGAATGGTGTCAAAGTGCTTCTCTTGCTCTTTAATCATCTTCATTTGCCTTAGTTTTAATTGTCTCTAATTTCTAAGAATGAATGTAAGAATATTCTTGAACGATTCTAGTGTTTGTTCAAGATTTTTGCACATTTTTTAATGTAGAGAAGCCATTATTGAAGAGATAACTTTATATATTAAAAAGAGAGTAAAAAAAGAATGAAAATGGTTATTTTTTGAAGTCAAAGATATATATATATAGGGGTAAGAATTCATTTGAAATGGATAGGCGTTTGGTAGTTACTTTATTTCCAGCTTTAAAAATATTTGAAAACTGGCTATTGTATGTCAGCATTCTTGCTTGGCATATGTCGACATATGCACCATAATTTTTAGAACTACTTTATTTTACTATTCCATTATATTTGACTTATACTATTATACTTGTATGACTTTCCAGAGATGATTAACAATGTATAACAGTAGGAAATAAAATTTCATTGATAACAAAGATGAGTATATGAAATACACTAGAAATAGAAGAAAGATACATAAGATTAATGCAAACTCAAACTAGAACATCCAAGTACAAAGATAACTTATACAAATAGCTAGAAAGATGTGGATGGAGATGAAGAAGAACCATCAAGCTTGCAGATGACATTTCCAAAGAATTTATTCATTTTGGTGGAAAGTGAAGTAAGCATATTTGAAAATGATTTCTTAAGCTTCCTTTGAATGTGAATGATCTTCTCTTAATTTTTGAGAAGATCTTTGTTGGATGGATTAGATGGCATATTGACACTTTCCAAGGAAGTATTCTCCACTTCTTGTTCTTTCCCTTCGACTTTCGTTTCATCTTCTTCCTCGTCTTCCTCTTCCCTTATATCTTGTTCTTCTTCCTAAGCCAATCTTTGTCCATTTTCCACAAGTGTTCCATGAAGCTCAGAAAAGGGTGAAATATTCATAAGTGAGATGTTGACATTGTCAAATATTTTTCTAGGAATGGTTTCCTCTCCTTTAAGGTCAACATGAAAGTAAGGGAAAATTCTGTTGAGATACACCCAATGAATTAATGTGTTTTCATGCTTAGTAAGATTTTTAGTAAAAAAATTCATTCAAAATGACTTGAGACCAATTTACGTTATATTGACCATATATGGTGAAAAGAGCTTTGGAAACCTTTTGAGTCGGGTTATTATAAGTACCCATTCAAGGAGTGACACTTTGTTGCAAAAAAGGTTTAAAATTCTTGCTTTAATGCAAGTTTTTGTTTTTGAATTCAAATTCATCATCACTTTCGAAAACTGTATTGAATCACTTCACGGTTTTGAAAATCAATTTCAAAATTTAAAAGGCCTATTCCACTAGATTTGCATCCAAGAACATGACCCAAAATCTCACAATTTAAAACAATTTGTGTCCCCTTGACACTACTCCAAACTTCTCCTTCGTTTCCATCATAAAATTTTCCTTTCAAATTTGCATAGTTTTTTTTACTAAATTTAGATAACGAACAAAATCATTTTTAGAAGCATCGAATAAACCAAAAATTCCATTTTTCAAACAAAAATTATAAAGATCATAAGTAGGAAAATCTTCAAAAATAGCAAATCTCTCTAATCTTCTAGGAGAGACTTTTCCAAAAGACATGTACTCTATATAAGCTTGCGTGGCTTTTATCATTGAAAAGAAAGCCTTTTGATTTCTTAGAAAACCTCATGGTTGATGGAGTATTGCTTGAGGATGTCATTGAAGAATAGTCTGAAAGGGAGTTCATGATTTTTGAATTTGTAAATGAAAGTGAAATGAATGGATAGAGATAGAGTAAATCAATAGAGAATCAATAGACATGTTTTCTGGTTAAGAGACACCTTTTCAAAACATAGGGGTTGGTGAAAAGTTGGAGGAAAATTCCAATTTTCAATTTGAAATTCAAAATTTGTCAGCATATGTCGACATATACATGTAGGGTATGTCGACATATATAGGTCGAAAATTTCAAAAAGAGAAATTCAATAAATAATTCCTATTTATCTATACTTATAATTATCTTATAATAATTATTTATCACATACCTTAAATGATAAAAATATATTTTATATTACTTTTATTTAATATTTTATTAATATATACAATATTTAAAATATAAACATACAATATTCATCTGATATTATTATTAATCTATAGGTTATTCCTAGCAATAAACATCAACAAAAATTCAAAAAATTTGTTTAAATACGTACCTATTTTTGTCTTGTTTCCCCATATTCTCATTGATTATCGTTGTGAAGCACATATTAGTATTCTCTATATCTAGTTCATTATCACTTGAGGAATTGTTTGAACCATATAGTGTTGCCGCATAAGCTCTTCTTCATTTTCTAGATGAATCAGTACTTGGTGTATTTTTTAATTTTTCAGGATGTGGACAGTCACTTTTTATATGGCCAGGTTCATTGTGGTTAAAACAACGTCTAACACCTTTTTCGCTTCTATTTCCACCTCCTGCATTTTTATTATTATATCTCCTGAGATTATTCATCTTTTAATACTTTAGAAATTTTCTTAAATTTCTTGTCATGAAGGCGACTTCCTTATCATCGTCATCTTCTAAATTCGGATCATTTATTGTGGCATTGAAAGCGATGGATTTCTTTTCTATTGCCTTGCTTTCTCCCCTACCCTGCATTTGTTCTTCAAACGACATTAAATTGCCAATTACCTCTTCAATTGTCAGACTGCTAATGACATTAGCCTCATCAATCGCAAGAGTCTTTTAGTCTCATTCAGGAGTCGATGAATTGAGATTTTTCTAACTTGATCCTCTTCAGAAAGCTTTTACGAAGTATAACTAGTGAATCAACTATACCTTGAAATCTATTATACATATCAGAAATGGACTCATTTTAAATTATTAAAACTGATTAGTAAACATAGAAATTTTGTTTTGTTTGACTTTATTAGTGCCATCATGTGTAACTTACAATATTCTCCATATTTCAAATGCGGACTTAGAAATAGACGCTCTATTAAATTCATTTCTATCCAATGAACAAAAATAAAACATTTCTAGGCTTTAGAGTTAATTTATGCAACTACATTGTGATCAGCGGTCCAAGTTGAAAAATTACTCTTGGGCACAGTGTACTCATTTTGTGTAATATTCTGGACCAATTGACTGTTAATAAATTTTCATCCTACATGACCAATATGGATAACTACTACCATTAAATAGTAAGGGCCTAGTAGTAGATTATCCTTCCACAAAGGAATTACCAACAAGTGGATTAACAGTGCTACTAATAGTGCCGTTAGCATTATAATTTTTCAAAAATCAAAATTATGAATGTTGTGGAAACCAATGCTCTATTACCAAATGTTATTTAGCAAAACATGGATCTTAAGGCCAATTAATCCTAGAGAGGGAGTGAATAGAATTTTCTAATTTTGATTAATCTTTTTGATTTCTTTTAAGATTATAGTTTATAAAATGCAATTAACAATCACAGATTCAAATACAGATAAATATGGATGTGGTAAAGGTAAAAAGGAAAGAACATACTAGGATTTTATACAGGTTTGGAGTTATCCTACGTCAAGTCCTGTATAATTCCTTGTAGAGATTTCTTTTAAAATAGCAAAATCAACACGGTCTTGTTTTCAAGGCAATGAGACTCACCCTCTAGACTTCTGAGCCCTACGTAAACTCATTTGATTTACACGGGCCATAAGCACACCCACTTGAATTTCCGCGTCACCAAACACACCCAATTGATTTACACAGGCTATAGTCATACCCACCAATATATGAGTATGATTTGATAGAGTTTTACAGACACGGATCGTTGATCTTGAATACAAATGATCCTATAACCTCTTGAATTGCACTTGTATCTTGTTTGAGTGAGTGAGATGAGAGAGATCATAAAGTAGTCAATAGAGAATTAAATCAGTGCAGTCGAATCTGAGAATAATTTGAGTAGAATTTTTTAGAAAACAAGAGAGTGAAAGGGGAGAGAACATATGACAAAGTAGTTAGACAAATTTCGTTGGTTTATTATTTATAGAGAAACAACAGTCATGTCCATTTACGAAGAGATACAATGAAAGACATTTCCATTCAAAATTTGAATTTTGACAGTTTCGGTCCATATGTTGATATACTTTATGGGGATATGTCGACATACCATTTGTAATTATGAAAAATGCTTTATAAAAATTATTTAAAAAATATTAAGGTTTGTGAAATATTTTGATACTTTGTAAAATCATTTTGACATAGTTTATACATATTTTAATTATATCCAATCATAAGAAAACTTTATGAAATTATTTTTAGCATATTTTAAGTATATAAAGGATTTTAAATACAAACAATAAAGTACAAATATATTTAAAATCATAGTTATAAAAAAATATTAATATATATTTATGAATATTTTAGAAAGCTTTAATACTAAAAATATAACAAAGTCTAATTTTCAAAGTATATTTTAAAACACTTCAAAAACTTAATTTCTCAAGGTATAATAAACTAAAAAAGTAGAAATCATTTTAAATGCTATTTTGAAAGATCGTTTCAAAAACTATTGTTGAATTTTAAGATATTTGACATTGAAAATCATTTGTAAAGGAAAAACAGAGAGAAAGAGATCAAAGAAGTGCAATCAGGGTTTTAACAAAAATTCTATGACTCTATAACTTATTTGGAAAATCTTGAGTTCTTCAATACTCACGAGTCTTCAATCTCTAGCTCTTGAATCTCTATATCAGCCTCTTGAATTCTCACTCGGTACTGTATAGTCTTCTTAATTAATACATGTCTAATATCTTCCACTATATACTATATATAACTTGATAAAAGCATTAGTATCTATATTTTATATAATGTTATTTATATTTTATATAATCGTATAGTTGTTGTCATCAAAACCAATGCCTAAGGTACTAACGATTATAATTAATCAAGTTGAATGTGGATAATATTGGAGTTTTAACCAATACCAAGCCCCATATGTCCTAAAGTTTTATAATTTTGGAGAAGAGAACGTATTGAATAATTATCACTATTGGTACCCCATAAGGTAATGTAAAATATGATTTTACCAAAAAGATCTATAGACAAGGTATTCGGCCAAATGACCATACCACTAGTTAAGGTGACATGTGAATGTTACTATTTTACTTAATATTAGGTATACAATTAGCTAAGGTGACAAGTGATGTCAAGTTAACTTCTCTTTATAAGGATGTGAGAGTAAGGTACATATATTAAATTTTATTTCATCTAACACTGTTTACGGTATCATATAAGATAGAAATTGTAGGAAACCCAATCTTAAATATTTTAAGATGCGCAATTAAGTAATTTATGTTATGAACATTTATTTCGTAAACTCGAACCTTATTTAGTTTTACGTAAGTATAAAGGCAATCCGTGATATGTTTTCTAAATACCTATTCTATTGCACATTAAATTAATTTTTATTTCAAGAAGTAATACATTGTTTGAGTCAAGAGGATGCACCTAAATTTCGCTCATGAGGGATCTTGTATGGACTATTTGGGAGCGACCAATAATAGAAATTAGTGGCAGTATAATGGAATATGATCCGGTGACTTTAACATAGAAACTGATTACATAAGGTGAAATAAAATTAACCAAGATTAAAATAGGCATAACTCGTTAGAATGTCTGATGAGAATTCACTATAATTTTATTATCAACGCTGAGAAAAAGAATTATTAACAGCAACTATTTCCATAGTTTTCAACAGGCCATGAAGAGTATAGACTCTGCTATATAGCTCGATGCTTTAAATCAGAAATGGATTCCAAGTACATTATCAAAATATGATTCTGATAGTTGTATCGAAAGGAATATGATCCATCAGCTGGTATTGTGTCCTCAAAGGAGGACCAATATAGTTGTAATATAGTATGCAATATTGATGATAATAACCTCATAAATTTCAATTGTTGAAATTAGCATAACAGATTCATCATTCAACGTGATTGAGTTAATTCAGATTATACTCCCAAAATTATCATCTAATATGACTACATCTACGTTAAAGCAAAAAAAAATTTGAATTATGATTTAGAATATACTATTTGCACATAATAACCAAAATACCAAAAAGTCAGTGGGAACTATAACTGAATTTGTAAGTATTAGATAAGATCCAAGAACTAATACATCAGTATCGTTTGACTAGCATAGAATTAAGTAAATATTTTGATAGAGAAATCAAATAGTTTATTTCCAGTCAAATCACAAAGGAAGTGCGCGTCTATAAGAAAAAACATTAAAATGTATGAAAATATTTCTTAAAATATAAGTAAATAACATACCACTGATTGTTAACCACGTACCCATGTTAAAATCAATTTTAGTTCAGTTGTTTAATTCTCTTATAAGGAACTGAAAATTGCAACTTTATAATCAATATAAAGGATGTTGGGACTATTCCAAATGATATACATGGACATTATATTAAAATATTTAATGTGGAGCACATGAGATTGATTCCTTATGCATTTGCAATAGGGATTATAATAGATTCACAAAGAGAATATTGAATCCAAATTCATATTGCTAAATTGTACTTATGAGTATACTCAAGTATTTACGAAGTACTAAAGAATTGCCTGTGGAAATAACGAACTCCTTATGAAGGAGTGTACAGATTTGAACTTCATAAGTGATGTTAAATATAGTGTGCCAACCCTAAATTATGTTCAACCTTTGTTAAGGAGCTTAAAATTGGAAATGTTTCAAACAAGCCGTTTGGCTAAAAAGTGGCACAACACCCCCAATCGAGTAAAAGAGAGTAGATCTAATTATTGATAACAACAAAAGTAGTGAAAACACATGAATTTTTATAGTGGTTTGACAAAAACTATGGCCTATGTCCACTTTAATCTTACTATAAATTATTCTGTCATGGGTATAAAGGCTTTACAATTCATTTTCGACTCTAGCACAGCAAAAATAAGCCCCTGATGATCCATTTATGGACCTCTCGGTATCAATTTTCCACTGTCACCTCTAGACTTCAAACTTCTTGAGTTCTCTTACAAGGCCATCTTTTGCTTTCCCCCGAGTTCTTGAACCTCTTCATCTTCATCCTGACATCCAAATTCACTTGAAGGCTACTTGATTTAAATGATGGATAGCATTTTGCCCCATAAAGTACACTTCTGCTGAAAATGAAGTGTGCTTTGGATCAAGACAAGTAGTACACAGTCGTCTGCATGAGTCCATTGGCTATTCAAGGGTCATATTGAAAAGTCGTCTTTGTTCCAAAAGCAATTGTTCAATCACTTTATATAGTTGATGAACCTCTTTCCGCACTAAGATCTAGATCTACATCACTCTGAAGATCGCTCTATGCCTTGGCCAGATGAGACTTCCTTCCTTTTTCCCTTTTCTCTTTTTTTATAAATCATGTCAGTTCCGAGAGGTACTTATTGGTACCGACTTGAATTCCAACTTCTATAGGCATATATTATTTTGATGAGGTTGTTATGAGTAGGAACATATATTTTTGATGATGTAGCTATGAGCAGGCACAAACATCACTTTAAGAATGTAACCATGATTAGGTGCACATGATATTTTGCAGGACGTAAATATGAGATAGTTTCTAATCATTATAAGGATGAGAATATAAGTAAATTATTTGATTGTTTTGAGGATACATATATTATAATGGATATGTAGTTAGTATAGAAGTTAGCACACGTGTTATTTATTGGTAAGTTGGTGTGACAATGATACCCTGTTTTTCTGAGTACATGTGCTTTAGTTTGATGAGCTATATTGATTGTTGATTTATAAATTTATTTGTGCATGCATATTTGGACTAACTTAAGTTTTTGCTATGAACTTTGTTATACCCTGGTATGGTTGGATTATTGAAATGCACGGTATGACTTGTGAACGAAGTTGATATGTGATTGAGAGATTGTTCCACTATTTATTGATGGAGTTTTGTTTTTACATGCTATAGTTTGGATTGAATGATTGAGGAAATGTATGTATTAACAAAGCATGTGTGTTTTGAAAGTGGAATTCATTGCTGTGAATGAATTTTGTTGTATCATAATTGATTATACTATGTGGTAGTCGCATGCCACTTGAGAAGATGTTAATTTATGATTGGGGTACTTCCCTATGTTTTGGCATTAAACCTATGATGATGCTTTATTGTTTTAGATGAGATTTTATTCTTTAGGGAATTATGGAGGTGCATTTCTTTTAAGTGGAAAGAATGTAAGTACCTGCATATTTGACACATTATTAATTAATTAATTACAAATACTAATTAAATTAAATTGATGATAAAAGGTAATTTTGGGTAAAGTTGTCTTTTTTGGAATTTTTATGTTTACAATGTTTTTTAAAAACATCGATATCCTATATTTCCATATATAGTATAATATAATTTAATTGGCATTCGAAAATGGATTTTACGGGCCTTTATGATCACTTTAGCCCAACACGACCTTTTTTATATATAATAATTTCTTGTAGAGAAACCCTCGCAACCTCCACCTTATTCTTATCATTTGCTTAAGAAGTTCTCTTCCTCCTTATAACACCCCTAATTTTAGTTTAAAATTATTCAAAAAATTTAATTGGATAAATTAAATAGAATAATGTAGAGGGATAAGGGAAATGAGATTTGATAATTTAATTAGGTCATGTTTTAATAAATCAAGTGATAAGATAGTTTTAAACTTATAAAAGAAAAGAACGAATGAGAAGGGAAAATTAAGAATAGAATCTTAGTTCATAACCTAAACCCTTCCTCCCTCTCGTCTATTCTCATTTTCGAAATACACTAAGTAAAAACAACAATAAAGACAGACCATTACTAAGGAAAAAAGAAGGGGAAATCAAGGGATTCAAAAGGGTCAAAGCTTAGGGAAACTAAACTCCATTAAATCTCAACTCCATCATCCAATTTATGGTGAATAATAGTCAACCATCTCTACTATTTGTGCTTGATTTCGATTATGGACAATTTTTGAATTGGTTATGATGATAGTATCATGTTATAACTGTTTATGGCATTATTTGGATAGAATAACGATTTATGGAATTTTTATGAAATTATTTAGATGGGTTTTATGTGTAAAACCTAAATTTTTGGTATTCAATTGACTTGATTTTTCTGGTATGTTGTATAAAACATTATTTTGGAGATTAGTTTTAATTTCATGATTTTCCAAGATAAAATGAATATTTTATGAATTTTCTAAGGAGGAAATAGTGTTTATTTCGGCTTTGAATTATTAAAAATAAGTGAATAATTATTTTGATCTCAAAATTTTATAGATAAATAATGTGTTGATTATGATTTTTGGTGAATTTTGAAGATTTTTCCCAGGTGGCTTTGAATTTCTATAAACTTAATATAATTTTTATTAATATTTTCTTTTTTTTCAGGTACTCGAGAAAAAAATAGAGACTTGAACCAACTTCTTTTTGTTGATTCTTTCCCCTCTTTTTTATGGTAAATGATCCCACTTAATCAAACAAATAGATGTGATAAAGTCCTTGCTTATCTAACTTAGATGAAATGGTAATAGTTTCATGCATTTGTATACTACAAAATTGATATTTTATCAAATTCAATCTTCCTAAAAAATAATTTAAATTAATACTATTTAATAATATTAATTAATTAATTTGATTAATGCTTTTGAAAGTATAAATTGACTTACTGTAGTTTTTAGAAAAGAAATTGGTAAAGTTTGTTTTCAACCAATAGAAATTTGACAAGGAATAAGAGTTGGTGAAAAGAAATTGCTTTTAATAAAAATAAAACAATTTTATGACAATGCCATCGATATGCGACATCCTCATGACGTTCGACATTAACAATAGGCGATATCACTTTACAAATGTAAGTGGTATTGGAACAGGCGGTATTGACATGAAGCAATCTATGTAATATTTATACCGTAAATATGTGATGCACTGGGTTATGCATCTGACATTGGTGTTATGGGAATACTGCATCCCAATGGTATATGAGATATTAATGTCATGAGTTATTAATGTTAATAGTTTTCAACATTCTTAGATTAATGCCGCAAGTCATCAATTTCAATATCAATCTATTTTGTGGTAACGATGCCACTAATTTTTCTATGTATGCGGCATAATAACCGAAGTGTCATGTTTCTAGCATCCTCAATTAATGCTGCAAGTATTATTTTCAACATAAGGTTTTGATGCCAGGGTATATCAATGTCAGCGTCCTATATTCCATTATTTTTAGCAACAATTCGTGTGGTATTAATGTCATATTTCTTTTATGTCGCCACTAAGGCCATGTTGGCTAAGATTATTATGTATCTATGTTAACTAAAGCTTTGTTTTAAAGGAGGGATAGCACGTATCTTAAGTATGTCGACAATCTTGTATTTCAAAAAAATTTATGTACTTAAGAACATTTGAGTTTTTTTTTCTAATCTCGGATAGAGGTTTGACATCCTTATTGTGGCATGAATGCAGTAAGTCTTCTATTTTTCTATATTAATGTTGGTAAGCAATATGCTTTAGGATTTTGACGTTATTCATTGGGGAAACCAATATTTTATATTTTTAAATGCCATAAGTTTATGAATTTGACATTATTCGTTAGGGACACCAATGTATATTATATTTGACTTGCCATTTATTTTATAATTTCGACATTACATATATTAGGGATACCAATGTGTATTATTACGACATGCTATAAGTTTAAGGGGTTGGTCAACCCAATTGGGGTTACTAATAGACATAGGTTGGGCATCTAATCAGATAAGATTAATTATGAATTAAATTGATGGGTGATGGGTTCACGGTCATACTAGGAAAAATATAGAATGTGTGATGGATAGTCCACATAATATCTAAGATGGATAGTCTCTAAATGGTTAACGAAGGGTTCATAGTCATCCTAGGAAAGTTATGATATGTGTGATGCATAATCCACAAAGTTTAAGATGAATGAAGCGTACGTGATGTATAATCCACATAATTTTGATAGTTAAAACATTTGTGATCGAAAGTCCATATGGTAGAGATAGATAATCCATATATTATATACATGTGAGATGGGTAGTCCATGTAAATGTAAGACAGATAGCCATAATGAAGTTAGGACAGATAGTCTAGTCAAAATTGGGATGGGTATTCCATTGTATGTTGCATGAATTCAAATGTCCGTTTATTATGTTCTAACCATTGTAGATGTAGGAGCACGATATATGGTTGATATGTTTTGGTTATGATACTAGTGAAGGGAAAACCCATTCCACTCGTGGCGTGGTCTCACTAGATATCTATTTTGGTTCGAGATGGTATATTATTATTCATGCCAAATTTTTTGTCTGACGTAAAGTTTTTTTTCCCCCCTAAACATCTGGGTACTCATTTGAGTAGGTCGAGAGTAGGAAATTTTAGGTTAGATGAATAAGCTTCTGGAGACGTGCACGAGGCAAGCTAGCTATTACTAGGAGCTTTTATTGTCCATTATGTCGTTTATCTGCTTGAGTGGATGTAATGCAAAATTGTATAATTACCAAGTATTAGACTCTAATCAACCAAAGAGGACCCTACATATGTCGTTTTTGGAGTATTTTGTAATAATTATATTTTACTGAATGTGGGATCGAATGTGATTATGTAATGAATATGAAATCTTATTTATAAAATGAAATATGAAAGTTTATTTTTAATTGTTTTTGAAAAGTTTCATATTCATGTGCTTCTGATATTACTGATGTCATTAATATAGCGGCATTTTGTCATCGTAAATTGATACTATGGATGACTGTAGCATCCGTAGCACTTAGTTTTGAGCCTCAAAATGGGAGGCTGTTACACTCCTCGGAACTAATCTCTCTCCTTTAATGGAGAATAGATTTTAAAATATCAAATTTAACATCAAATGAATTATAGTTCCAAACCCCTACATATTATATACCAAATCAAACATTTCGATAAGGCAAAGAAATGGCCGGGATCCATTTTTCTGATCCATGCACAAATTGACGATAAATCAATGATGAAATCCATGGGTTATGTGGGATACCTTAATCTTATGTGGAAGAGATCTTAAGACTGTTATAACTCTTGGGGTGAATAACGTAATTAAACTTCTTAATACTTAACTTGTAGTTTTCAAATTATTCAATTTATAATCATGGAAATAATTAGATAAATGTAAATCGAGGTAGTAATAAAAAGAAGCAAAGCAAAAAAAAGACATCAATAATTTTTCCACCGATTCAGATTTCCAATCCAATATCCAGTCATGTACTCGTATAGAATTTCTACTATAACAAAATCTACAATTCCACTGGTGGCATGTACACAGATACAGCTTGGCTTTGAACCAAATGGCAAGTACACCTACCCTTACTTTCTACGAGTGGTAAGACACATCTGACCTCTTGGCTGTCCATAGGTGGTCAAGAACACCCATACAGTCCTAAATTTCTACGGATGATAGATACACCTTTAAAGTTCAAGTAATAGTAGAGTAATTCTACAGTAAATCGTATCTTACGAATATGAAATCTCGTAATCTTAGTACGATGATCCTATAGACCTATGGTAGTAGTACGTAATTTAAATATGAGAGGAATAAGATAAAATCAAAGATAGAATGGTAAAGAGTTCAAGTAAGAATTCTTTAATCTTTTATGGTTTGTGAATTCATTAAGAATGAGAGTGCAAGAATATGAATTCACTAAGTATATGCATAAAGCAGCAAGAGAACTTGATCATAAAATAGTAGAGAAGAAAGAGTAGAGAAAAGATTGAGAACTATCATAAAATTCTACTTTCATAGCCTTTATATAAAAGATGAAGAGAAGTGTCCTATAGTGAAGGGGTGAAAGGATTTATCTATTCATTTAAATTCAACTGCTACATTAATGGCTAGTATGTCAACATAGGACCAATGGGTATATTGACATATCCGTGTTGATTTTTTTTTAAAACATATCTATGGTTACTACGTCAACATGTATTCTAAAGGTATGACGATATACGCTGGTTGATTTTGGAAAACACTTTATAAAAAAAAATTCTAAACTTTGTAACTTTGGAAACCAACATTATTTTCCTATAAAAAGGTTCTAGTGATGAAAATAAAGATCTCTAAAATAGATATTTGAAAGATGTTCCCTCGGATCTTTAACAAATATTTCTAACACTTTTTACACATAGTTATGACTAACTGAATGTTTTATGCTCTTTCAGTCTTCGTTTCTTGTACCCTTATATCCTCCTAGCATTGCTTTGAATTTTTTCTATTCTCCTATTATTTTTCTTATCCTCCTAACATTAATTCCTCTTGGTATATTTAATCTGCTTATTGAATCCTTGTACTAATTTAGCTTGAAGTATAAATCATCTATATACTTGTATGTTGCTATGGTATTTCTAAATGGTGTACCTGTATTTTCTACACTAAAGTCTGCACAATGTGAGAAGTCATTGGTAACAATATTTATACAGTTGTTGTCATGAAAATCAATACCTATGGTATTAAGCATCTGCCTTTTTCGATGATAACAACCACCTAAATATTCTTGAAATAAAATATAATAATGTTATCTTTACCTTAAATCAACTTCCCCTAAGTTAATGCATATCTAACTCCCCTTATGGTTTTGACTAATATATATTTTAAATTTTTTTCTCTTCCCCACTATCATTAACAAAAACGGTGCAAAGTTATATGTAGGTAGCCAACTTATTAAGGAGTATAGGGTGTTGATATACATGTGTGTGTAATCAAAATCAATAAAAGATGACTAATGTAGTAAGGAAAATACATGTGAATGGAATATTAAACATATTTCCAAACATTAAAATTATTTACATTGTCTACAGTACATTGCTTGATCAAACAAATACAAATAAATATAAATACATTTATGTAACAACCCGCATATTTATCGATTTTTATATTTAAATATTTAATCATTCGTCGGATTTTAGTCCGAAAACCTACTTTTTGCAAACAGTCGAATTTGGACTCGAGACCCCTCCCATTGAGTTCAAAATGCCATTTGCGACCTTTTTGAGTATAAACTTCGATATGTTTGGAGTTAGTCAAGTTTTGCTACTTTTTCACTTTGGGTTTGGGTTTGGGTTCTGCCCTATGTTTAACTTATACTCAAATCTGAACCACTCCCCCCATTCACTCTCACTTCCTCCTCTTTTCAGTTCTAAAGCATCAATGGTGGGAGAGATGGGAAATTAAAACTCCAAAACCCTAGTCTTCCTTAGCAAATCCAACTTCTATCTCCAAATTCAAGAGAACCCATTGGTAAGTTTCTCTTCATCTTCTCCAACTCATTCTCCTTCCAATTTCAGAAATTCCTAAACCTAATTTTGGGAATGTTCTTCTTTTAAGCTTAGAATCAAGCTTCTTGAGTTGGATTTGAAGAGTGGTTGATTCTTCTTTGCTTTCAAGCTTCTTCAATCGTTTGGGTTCAAACGTGAGATTTTTATCTCACATCTTTGTTTATAATTATCTTCGATTGTAAGGTATGAATTCCTAACACTTATTCTTATGCAATTGATTTTGGTTTGGATTGATTTGGTGTATATTCCAATTTTTGGTGTTTTGAAATCAAAATCTATGAAAATCCTATTATGGATATTTGGACATTGATATTTGAGGCGTATCGAAGAGCCGTTAAGGCTGGGTTGTCGCGTGACGTAAATCCTTAGTCGTCATTTGCTCGTTCGATCGTTTCCGATATTCTTTTGGCCATTTTTGGTCGAGGTTCAGGAAATCCTCAAAACACCAGTTTCAGACGTCTGAATATGTGATTTCAGACGTCTGAATTGGCTCATTTCCAAACAGAAAGAAATTAGGCTAAAAACGCCTATTTCAGACGTCTGAAACATTTGGTTCAGACGTCTAAATCACGTTCTGGAAATTTTTATTTTTCCAGATTCAGACGTCTGAACCACTTGTTTAAGACGTCTGAAACTGTAGAGTTTTGCCTGCTTGCCTTATTGTTTAAGAATTCCAATTTTAAATCGATTCGTAATGATCCTATTTGTTGTTATCATTTATTATGACTTTGATGACTCCTTTTTAGGGATTTTTGAATATCCATTTCGATGGATTCTTTATCGGTTTCTTTAGATTTTATTCACGTCTTCGAATGTGAATTTTAGTGATTGATTGTTCCTACAATCTTCTTTGTGACTTGTCACTTTAAAAATATAAAGGTTTCAATACTAGTAGTAAATATCAAAATTCTTTCATCAAAACGATTTCAACACTATTTTATTACAAAGCTCGTTTCTTAAACCGCTTTCCAATCTATTAGTATATACAAGCCTTTACCTCACTCGTATGAGAAATCTAATTAAATGACCTAGTAAAATGAGTGGTATAAAACGCTTGCGTTTACTTCGTCGGTTAATTCTTGGACTTGTTCGATTGAATCCCTTGTGACAATTTTCTAGTGGAGATCTACAGTTTGTTCGTAAATATTTAAGTTAAGCAAGTGGTTATGGGACATGAAGCAAAACTCATATATTTACTAGCTTAGTGTAATTGACACTTCTCGTTGATCATGACGATCATCTTTGTGATTTAGACTAGCAATGTGTGATGTCTCTTTGTCTGCGAGGGAGACTAAACCCCGTTTTGTGGAGTTTCGACTCAAATTGGTGGGGTAGCAACCCATGGTCTTCGGGCCGTTTGTGGAGCTTCGGCTCAATTTGTGATGGTTAGCAACCATGGAATTAGCGTTCCGTTTGTGATACACGTGTTGGTGAGCTTTATGCTCCCGTTTGTGATAGGCCTTCCCCCTTTTTATGATTTCTGGATTTCTTGAGATGATTTCTAGAATTTGTGTTTCACCAATTTTCGTGATTTTCATTGATAAGTTTTATCAATATTTGTGCATTGGTGAATTCGTGTGTCATTGACTTTTGTGATTGACATTGATATAATCGTCAATATTTATGGTTTGGTGAACGAAATAAGGAGTATGTCATTTCTTTATTCTTTGAGTAGATTTTTGTGATATTGATTAATCTCTTGTTGATTTTCAATTACTTATTTATCACAGCTTGGCATTGTGATTATTATGTGTTTACTCATACCTCTTATTCTATATCGCTTCATCTGATATTTATAGCTAGACTGATCCGTTTATTATTTTCTTATTAAATAATACTTGGGTCAGACCGAGATGTTACAGGTGCTTCAGCTTGACTTCTCACTTGGGATTGACTTCTCTGACTTTTGGCTAACTACTTAGATTAGTAGTTTATTTGTTGTATACACTTGAGATATGGACTCATAGTTGTATTCTTTTGTATAGCACGTGTTGCTATTCTTTTGTATTATTGTGGATCTTCATGACTACTACTCTGATGAACACTTTAATGTGTTATATATATTCATATCTATTTCCGCCTTTGTGATATGAATTATCTGTGATTGATTTGTGTTATGTTTATTTCTATATTTGTTTCCGAAGATTATTATAGCCACTGTGTAGCAGCTTTGAGTTTTATCGGTGTGTCGGATTTCCTCTCGAAATCAAATGCATGTTATACTATCCGACATAGCGGTGCTCGCATAAAGCAATTGCACGGATGGTCGCTCCTCAACAGCCTTATTCTCCGTACTAGTTGACGGCATTACCCCGTAGTGTCCTTAGCTAGCGTGGGTATAGAGGTGGGGCGTCACAGCATGGTATCAAAGCCAAACTTCGAAACAATGTAGAATAATTTAACAAGGATCATAGTCCTAAGTCCTTCTTAGGAGTCGTGCCTTAGAATTTAACTCGAGTCTTCGTACCGATTAATCCTATTTTCTTTATGATTCCTTGTTTTATCTATCAAGATTGCTTGATATTCATTTTGTGAATAACCTTTTTCTTCTTCTTTATTTCTTTCTAAAGGAAGAGAAATGGTTAGACCTGGCCGTCCCAGCGCCGGTCAATCTAGTGCTACTCTCCAAGATGGAGTTTTTATGACTACCCAGCAACTTCTTGACCTTGTCACGAATGCTCAAGCAACTGGTTCTAATCCGGAACCTACTCACCCTAAATCTGGGTTTGCACGTTTGTGCAATGATTACACCAACCTGGGTAGGAAGCCGTTTAAAGGTTCTGAAACTATTATTGAAGTCCAGGCTTGGTTAAGGACATGCGATCGAATCTTTTCTCGCATGAACCTCATTGATCTTCACCGAGTTCAAGTGGCTTCTAGTATGCTCCAAGAAAGAGCATTAGACTGGTACGAGCTTCTGATTTCTGAAATAAATGAAGCGGATCTCACTTGGGAGAAATTCCGTGAGCGCTTCGAGTTAAAATTCGTACCAGAAGCTAAGAAGGTGACTTTGGCTCGCCGTTTTATTGACCTTGTTCAAGGTGAATCTTCCGTGACTGACTATGTCGCGTCTTTTGAATCTCTCTCTAAATACGGGGTTGAATATATCAACACCCCATTGAAGAAAAATCAAAGATTTGTCTATGGCTTAAACAAAAATCTCAAGAAGCCATTACTTCTAAAATTAGAAGTTTCTTTCGACCAACTCATTGATATCGCTCTTCGTCTTGAAGAGGCGGATAGGGAAAATGATGTTGAAGTGGTTGGTTCCAAACCAAGCTTCAACGACAACAAGAAAAGACCCAGTAAATTCAAAGGCCCTTATCCCAACAAAAAGGGGAAGCAAGCAACCTCTGTGGCAAAGACTTCTTCCTTTGGTCATGGGGAATGCTATAATTGTGGTTCGAAGGACCATTTTGCGAACAAGTGTTCAAAGCCTCGTACTTGTCGCTATTGCAAAAGCCCGGATCATTATTTATCTTCTTGTCCCAAACTTCAAAATAGGAAGGAGGGAAAGCTTAATGTTGCTCTAGACCCTGGCAACACATCTCGTGGTCAAGGTATTTCTCATTCTATCCTTGATGGTATTATTATATTTCATGATCAACCTATTCGTGTTCTTTTTGATACAGGAGCATTCCATTCTTTTATATCAAAAGAACTTGTTGATACTTTTTCTTTAAGTGTTGTTGCTTTAATGACTTCTTTGAGAATTTCGAATCCAGTTGGCGGATCTGCAACTCTTAGTTTGCTTTGTAAAGATGTCGAGATTATTTTGTGTGATTTTTCTTTCCTAGCCGATTTGCATGTCATGCGTTATTTAGGCTTTGGAATGATTTTGGGAATGGATTGGCTTAACTGTTATGAAGCTCATATCCTATGTCCTGAGCGGACTATTCATCTTCGACATCCTCAATCTGTTAAGCAGATTTCTATTAATATTAAAGATTCGGATTCTAGCTTGGTTGCAACTTTATATTCTTTAAATCCTCGTGATGATGATAATGATGATGAGGAAGATATTATTTCTCTTATTCACGTTGTTCGTGAATTTTCTGACATATTTGAGCCCATTTTAGGATTACCACCTAAGCGAGCAATTGAGTTCAGAATTAATCTTATCCCTGGAGCTCAACCTATCACTCGTCCTCCTTATCGTATGTCCAATAAAGAAAATGAAGAGATGCGTAAACAATTATCCGAATTGGAGATGAAGCAATTTATTCGCTCTAGTTCCTCGCCTTGGGGAGCTTCAGCTATTTTTGTGAAGAAATCCGATGGTACACTTAGGTTTTGTGTTGACTACCGCAAGCTTAATGATCTTACTATCAAAAATAAATATCCTTTACCTCGGATTGATGATCTATTCGATCAACTTAGTGGTGCTAGAGTCTTTTCACAATTGGACTTGGCAACCGGATTTCATCAGCTTCGTATTGCAGAGGATAGCATTCCTTTGACATCGTTCCATACTCGTTATGGATCTTATGAATGGCTTGTTATGCCATTTGGTCTAACGAATGCTCCGGCTTATTTCGTTGACCTTATGAATAGAGTTTTCAAAGACTTCCTCGACCGATTTGTTCTCATCTTTATTGATGATATTCTTGTGTATTCAAAAACCGAGGAGGAACATGAAAAGCATCTTCGGATTGTATTGGAAACTCTTAGGAGTAATCAATTAAAGGCGAAATTTTCTACATGCTACTTTAGGCAATCTCGTGTGAAGTTTCTCGGTCATATTATTTCCGAATCCGGAATTTCCGTGGATCCTTCAAATATTGAAGCGATTCAAGATTGGAAGAGACCGGAGAGTGTGACGGAGATTCGTAGTTTTCTTGGATTGGCGGGTTATTACCGCCGTTTCATCAAAGACTTTTCTAAGATTGTCGTGCCTCTCACTAGTTTAACGAAGAAAGGTGTTAAATACATTTGGTTGGACAAATGTGAAAGTTCTTTTCGGAAACTAAAGGAACTTCTATCAGATGCTCCTATTCTTGTTATTCCCGAGGGGAATCAAAATTTTGTTGTTTATACCGATGCTAGTCGCGTTGGTTTGGGTGCCGTTCTTATGCAAAGAGAACGTGTTATTGCTTATGCTTCTAGACAATTGAAGCCTGCCGAGACTAGATATGTCACACATGATTTAGAACTCGCGGCTATTGTTTTTGCTCTTCGGGTTTGGCGTCATTATCTTTTAGGAGAGAAATTTGTTCTTTATACCGATCATAAGTCCTTGAAGTATTTATTCTCTCAAAAGGAACTTAATTTGCGTCAACAGCGTTGGCTCGAATTTCTTGCACCATATGATCTTGATATCCTTTATACTCCCGGTAAGGGTAATCGTGTCGCTGATGCTCTTAGCCATAAACAACAAGCTGTTGTTTCTATGATGATATCCGAATGGAACGATCTCGAGATTTTATCCACTTGCGAAATTCGAGACCGTGTTTCCGATTTATGTTCATCTCTTGTTTTATGTAGCCTTGAGGCTCATCCTTCTCTTTTAGACCGCATTCTTGAAGCTCAAAGGTTAGATCCCGAATTGGCTCTTCTTGGACAAAATATTAAGGATAAAATTGATATTGAAGGTTTGAAAGACTTTGATATCGATTCTCGTGGCGGCATTCGGAAATTTGGTAGACTTATCGTGCCAAATATTAGTGATCTTCGTAAAGATATTTTAGAAGATTCACATCGTTCTAAATTTACCATTCATCCCGGTAGTAGTAAAATGTACGCGGATATGAAGCGGCTTTATTATTGGGAGGTAATGAAATCTGATATTGCTAACTTTGTTAAGCGTTGCATGACTTGCCAACTCGTTAAGGCCAAACATCAAAGGCCCGGTGGGTTATTGCAACCTTTAGAAATTCCAATTTGGAAGTGGGATCAAATTTCCATGGATTTTATCGATGGCCTTCCCCGTTCTCGTTCGGGTCATGATAGCTTATGGGTTATAGTTGATAGGCTTACTAAATCTGCCCATTTTATTCCCATTCGGTCCAATCGAACCGTTCCTGTAACGACCCGTAAATTTTCTCTAATTAAAATAGCTAATTTAATAAGATTTCATGATTTAATGTTAGAAAAAAATTTGTAATTCGTTTGGAATAATAATAACTAGAATGAAATGCAACAAATTTTATCTAAGTTAATTATTTATGAATTGAACGGAATCCCAAATCAATTGAAATAATACGTAGTCAAAGGTAATTGAATGAATTTGTATTGTATAGGTAAATTGTGACACTTGTTTAAACTTATAAGTAACTAAAAGTTAATGGTGATAATTATTTAAGTTACCTATTCAATTAGTTAGTCGAATTGAATTTGTGAACCAATTGCATTGAAATGAAAGTTTATATATTAGTTGAGTGCATTATCTCTAACTATAGTTAAATAATAATGTGGAATTCATTTGATTTAATATAGTAAATCGACTGATAATGAAATTTTTATTTAAAAATCCAATATTGAAATCCGTCAAATATTGAACAGGTAAATTGTTAAAATTAAATATTTAAAACTTATTGAATAATTGAATAATTTAATAATGGGAATTGAGTAAGCGTATAATGGAAAGGGTTTTCTATAATTTTAATTCGTTTCAAAAGTTAAATTTTTAAGTTCGTTTTGAATATCTCAAAAGACAGTGATTCAAGAATAATAAAAATTGTTTAAATTTAATATTACAAATGTTTGAATAAATAAATTCCGAATTTGATATGATTAATTTGATATTGAAACTTAATATATGAAAATAGAGTGAACAATTGAAATTTGATTTAATATGATTCAAATTGGTTTCCAAAGTGAATGTAAGTTATATCGGGATTATAATAGAGTTAATAAGATTTTAAAATTGGAATTTATTGGATAATTGAATAACGGGTTTAATATGATTAAAAATGATTTGTAAAATTTTATTTTTTCATATTAAAGTTAGAATGATGTTGTAGAACTTTTAAAATCGAATTAAAAGTAAATTTGTGAAAATTAAATATTTTAATATTTAATTATCGACTGGAAAATAGCCAATTTACGAACAGTCTCAGAATTGGACGAAACTAGTTCCATTGGATCCGTAATAGTTTGTTATTATCGGATTTCAATTTTCGTAGCAATCAGAGTTTTCGTTGGACCGTGGCAGCTCGAAATGCATCGAAATTGTTTTAATATTAATTTGACGAGTTAAAATAGTCATTTTTCAAACAGTCTCGGATTTTGACGAAACTAGTTTCATCGGATCCGAAATGTGATATTATTATAAGGTTTCAAATTTCATGTCAATCGGATTTACCGTTTGTCCGGGGCAAGCTAAAACGCACAGAAATTAGTTTAAATCGATTTAATTTAACTTGATCGTTTATCGCTATAACTCTCACATACGATCGAATTAGCTTCCGAAACCAGTTCCATTGTGTCCGGAACGCGGGGTAAACCCTAGGAACGCCGGTCACCGCGCGAGATTCGGAGTTCGGAAAATCGGATGAATAGTAAATTGAAAATATTTTCTATAAAGGCACCATCTTCTTCACAAATCACTAAAAAAACCCTAACTCCTTGCTTCAGGCCGCCACCAATGGTTTTAAGGGCCAGTAAATTTCAATCCTTTTCCTCCCAATCTCTCACGATCCGTGAGGAATTAACAAAAGTTCTCAACTAAAAAATGTCACGCACGAGGAGATCTTCGCATCCATACGGTGGAGTAGCACGTAACTCGTCGTGTTGCTCTAATTTCTGGCTGGAAGTCCCGCCGTTCATGCTCGTCATTCTTGAGCAGGGAGCTACCAAGCTCTATGATATTCGTGCCATGGGTGGCACACGAGGTGGGGTTCGAAACTACATAGGCCGATCGACTTCAAACGACAAGAGGAGTTCGCGAAAATTGGATTGATGAGGGCGACCGTGGGTTCATTTCGCGTGTTCGAACTGGGGATGGAAGAAAGTCATGTGCGGCCGTGATTTTGCAAAAGGAAAGGGACGGCCCAGATAGCATTTGGGTTAGAAATGAAAATGAAATGTAAATTTTTATTTATATTAATTCGTGTAACCTTTAAAAATTCATATCTTTGACATACGAGGTCGGAATTTGACGAAACTTTTTGCGATGGAATCGTTTCGTCGAGCACTACGCTATGGAGCTGGATTGGAATCATTTGGAGCTAGAGAAAATTTTGAGTTAAATCGAACGTCGTTCGATTTGATTTAAAATCGTAAAATCAAGGTGAGTGTTTTATAACGCTCACAACGTACTAAATATCTTTATGCTAGTTAAATTGGATATTATGAAGTGTTATGATTTTTATTTGTCGTTGTTTGATAAATTTAATTGCCATATAGATTGTCATTTGAATTAACCGTTGGAATTAAATTGACAGTTAAATTTAAATTTAAATTCAAATTGAATTGCGATTAAATTACCTGACATTGATAACTATGAAACTGCCATGAATTGTATTGTCTATTGGATGATGTATTTTGATGGATGTTATTGGTTGATATTTAAATGTTTGGATGTTTATTTGCTTATATATACTGTTATGCATACATATGACACCGTGATTTGATTTAAGTGATATATATTCATCCCTGACATTTAATTGAAATAACTAATCACTTGGCTATAGGATAGAAAATTATACACGGACACCGGATTGGCTAAATTAATAAATTTTAAAATCGTCGATTTGAAATTTATTTAAATGTTTTGATTTAAAAGTTATAAATAGAAATCAATTTATAGAAATCGAATTTATCGAAAATTGAGTTTGGAATGTTGAAATAAATTTTGGTTAAAATTGTTAAATAATTAAAGTGGAGACTTTGGAATTTAAATCGGGATATGATTGAATTTCGAAAATTGATTTGTTTAAAGATTTAACCTTAATTCGAGCTTTGAATATTACTAAGTAAAAGTGATATAAAAATGATATTTTGAAATCAAGCTTGGAATTGAATCATATTTGAAATTTGGATTTAAATTTGAATATTGAAGGATAATTTGGTAAGTGTTATAAATTGATATTTTGAAAAATCAAGCTCCAAATCGATATAAATTGAAATTGAATAAATTAAAGGTGAATGTAAAATTGAATTAATTTGAAGTCAAAGTTGACATTGATTTGAAATCGAAATTGAATCGGTGGAATGGAAATTGAAATTGATTTGAATTGGGAAGTTATAATTGAAATGGATTGGTTTTGAAGCTGTTTTATTTTGTTTCCAAATTACTCGGTTATATAAACCATTTTTGAATACTTAAACTATTTTAATCTATTTTAAATCTACTTAACCCAATTTAAATTATTTTAAACTAATTTATCTATTTCAAATCCGTTTTAAGATTTTAAGTATTTTTAACTATTTTAATTATTTAAAACTACTTTTAAACTACTTAAAACTATTTCTAAAATTCTAAGCTGGTCAATAAGGTGAAATGTTTATATTTAAATCTTGAATTTAAATACGAATTGGGTTAAATGAAGTTGCAACCTAAATTGAAATTCGAAATGATATTGAAATCGAAATGAGATATTGATGCGAAAAATGAATTTGAAACGGAATCTTACATTTTGAATAACTATGGTGATATTTGAAATGGATTTGTTTTTTTGAAGCGAATACAATATTTTTGATATCAATTATGAATCGATTTGAAATGTAAAAGAGCCAACGGTGTAATAATACGTAGTTATTAAAGAGACCGGGATCGGATATGGACATACTCTCTGTCGATACCGAAAACCACTTTAATAACTATTATACGCGGAGCGTTGATCCAGAATGAAGTGGATGGTTTGGTGAACGCGTTGACTGAAGAAAGAGAACGATATTGGATGACCCCTGACATGACTAAAACAGGAGCCGCGCCGGGCCATTGAGGTTCGCCACCTCTAGCGGACACACTTCTTTGATACCATATCTATTACATTTGTGATGCGATTTGGGTGCACCCCTTGATTTGGGAGTGTTGTTTCGTGGTGTTGGGGTAGCTGCTGGCTATGCTCAACATCAGTCCGGATCACGCAACTACTAGTATCCTAGTTGGTATCGCATCATGTACCTTGTCATACTAATTATCCTATTCGCGACCACTACGTTATGTTTTGTGTTATACCTATGGGGTACCCTCTGATAACCACCAGTTTACGGTGGGGCTTACGGTGATGTATAGACTATGGCATTATAAAAATGTGTTAAGGGGGATTATGGTAATGACTTAACGCTATTTTGATACTTTATATTACTGATAGGCATTATCTACTTAGCGTACATTACTACATAGTAGATAGTTTAACAGATCCTTAAGAGATGAAAAATCCCGTAACATCTCTTAAGTTATTGCATGCACGTTGACACTGGATATGAGATGTTAAACCCCGTAAACATCTCTGACGCCGTTACACTCATATTTATTTACGATTGATTTAACTTTCATAAGGATATTTTAGTCCTGACTCGAGTATTTTGTCTTTTCATTACGCTCGGGTCAGTCCCGAGTTTTTCAGATTTTTGAAGATCTATTCTGGAGGATGAAGACAAAGATTTGGTATACTATTACTATTATTACCCTTGCATCATGCTATCTGCTGCATTATTTTAATTGTTCTGTTGTATATGTATAACTCTGATAAATGTTGTATAAATAATTGTCGAAGTATAGTAAACAGCTTCATGAACTGTTTATTTGACTATTATATTTTATCGTTCCACTGCAAGATTCTGTGTTGTTTCTGTTCCTTTATTTCTCTTTCTTTTCTTTTCTTATTTACCCCAATAACCATCTGCCCTTTTGAATGGTTTGGAATCGGCATGTGTATTTGATCGTCGGTTTAAACTATCCAAAAAGGCGGGTCGTTACAGTTCCTCTTTCGGCCAAACTTTTTATTAAAGAAATTGTTAAATTGCATGGAGTTCCTACTTCTATTGTTAGTGATCGTGATCCATTGTTTACTAGTTGATTTTTGGAAGAATCTTCAAAAAGCTTTAGGGACGAAGCTTAATTTTAGCACCGCTTATCACCCCCAGTCCGATGGACAAACAGAGCGTGTGAATCAAACTCTTGAAGATCTTCTTCGTGCTTGTGTGATTGATTTTGGTGGAAGTTGGGAAGATCATATTTCTCTTGTTGAGTTTTCCTATAATAATAGCTTCCAATCTAGTATTGGTATGGCACCTTTCGAGGCACTCTATGGAAGGTCATGCCGATCTCCTTCTTGTTGGCTTGAGGCCGGTGAGAAGCTGGTTTTAGGTCCAGACTTTATTCGTGATTCCACAGAAAAGATTGAACTTATTCGACATAGGATGAAAGAAGCCCAGAGTAGACAAAAATCCTATGCCGATAATCGAAGAAGGAAGTTAGAATTTGCTGTGGGAGATCTTGTGTTCATTCGTGTTTCACCTATGAAAGGTGTTGTATGTTTCAGTCGATCGGGAAAATTAGCGCCTTGATATGTTGGGCCATTTCCTATCACCAAACGTATTGGTTCCGTGGCTTATCGCCTTTTATTACCGGCTCAGTTTTCTGCTATTCATGACGTGTTTCACGTTTCTCAACTAAGGAAGTGCCTTCGAGATTCCGATTCTATTCTTGAGCCCGGTGTTGTGGAAGAGATTGAAGTTTCGCCTAATTTAACTTATGAGCAGCATCCTATTCGAATTATTGCTTCGGAGGTCAAACGACTTCGAAATAAAGATGTTCCGCTTGTTAAAGTTCAATGGTCTTCAAATCCTAAGGATTGTTCTTGGGAATCTAGAGAGTTCATCGAGCGATCACATCCGGACTTGCTTTCCCCGTGCTCTTTAAGGTGAACCTTTTATTTCAAATTTCTTTTGTGTTGAATATGCTTTTATGGTTGTTACTTTATATTTTCTTCTTAAATATTGCGAGGACGCAATTTCTTTAAGGAGGGGAGTCTGTAACAACCCGCATATTTATCGATTTTTATATTTAAATATTTTATTTAAATATTTTATCATTCGTCGGATTTTAGTCCGAAAACCTACTTTTTGCAAACAGTCGAATTTGGACTCGAGACCCCTCCCATTGAGTTTAAAATGACGTTTGCGACCTTTTTGAGTATAAGCTTCGATATGTTTGGAGTTAGTCAAGTTTTGCTAGTTTTTCACTTTGGGTTTGGGTTTGGGTTCAGCCATATGTTTAACTTATACTCAAATCTGAACCACTCTCCCCATTCACTCTCACTTCCTCCTCTTTTCAGTTCTAAAGCATCAATGGTGGGAGAGATGGGAAATTAAAAATCCAAAACCCTAGTCTTCCTTAGCAAATCCAACTTCTAGCTCCAAATTCAAAAGAACCCATTGGTAAGTTTCTCTTCATCTTCTCCAACTCATTCTCCTTCCAATTTCAGAAATTCCTAAACCTAATTTTGGGAATGTTCTTCTTTTAAGCTTAGAATCAAGCCTCTTGAGTTGGATTTGAAGAGTGGTTGATTCTTCTTTGCTTTCAAGCTTCTTCAATCGTTTGGGTTCAAAGGTGAGATTTTTATCTCACATCTTTGTCTATAATTATCTTCGATTATTAGGTATGAATTCCTAACACTTATTCTTATGCAATTGATTTTGGTTTGGATTGATTTGGTGTATACTCCAATTTTTGGTGTTTTGAAATCAAAATCTATAAAAATCCTATTATGGATATTTAGACATTGATATTTGAGGCGTATCGAAGAGCCGTTAAGGCTGGGTTGTCGCGTGACGTAAATCCTTAGTCGTCATTTGCTCGTTCGATCGTTTCCGATATTCGTTTGGCCATTTTTGGTCGAGGTTCAGGAAATCCTCAAAACACCAGTTTCAGACGTCTGAATATGTGATTTCAGACGTTTCTGAATTGGCTCATTTCCAAACAGAAAGAAATTAGGCTAAAAACGCCTATTTCAGACATCTAAAACATTTGGTTCAGATGTCTGAATCACGTTCTAGAAATTTTTATTTTTCCAGATTCAGACGTCTGAACCACTTGTTTCAGACGTCTGAAAATGTAGTGTTTTGCCTGCTTACCTTTTTGTTTAAGAATTCCACTTTTAAATCGATTCATGATGATCCTATTTGTTGTTATCATTTATTATGACTTTGATGACTCCCTTTTAGGGATTTTTGAATATCCATTTCGATGGATTCTTTATCGGTTTCTTTGGATTTTATTCACGTCTTCGAATGTGAATTTTAGTGATTGATTGTTCCTACAATCTTCTTTGTGATTTGTCACTTTAAAAATATAAATGTTTCAATACTAGTAGTAAATATCAAAATTCTTTCATCAAAACGATTTCAACACTATTTTATTACAAAGCTCGTTTCTTAAACCGCTTTCCAATCTATTATTATATACAAGCCTTTACCTCACTCGTATGAGAAATCTAATTAAACGACCTAGTAAAACGAGTGGTATGAAACGCTTGCGTTTACTTTGTCGGTTAATTCTTGGACTTGTTCGATTGAATCCCTTGTGACAATTTTCTAGTGGAGATCTACAGTTTGTTCGTAAATATTTAAGTTAAGCAAGTGGTTATGGGACATGAAGCTAAACTCATATATTTACTAGCTTAGTGTAATTGACACTTCTCGTTGATCATGACGATCATTTTTGTGATTTAGACTAGCAATGTGTGATGTCTCTTTGTCTGCGAGGGAGACTAAACCCCGTTTTGTGGAGTTTCGACTCAAATTGGTGAGGTAGCAACCCATGGTCTTCGGGCCGTTTGTGGAGCTTCGGCTCAATTTGTGATGGTTAGCAACCATGGAATTAGCGTTCCGTTTGTGATACACATGTTGGTGAGCTTTATGCTCCCGTTTGTGATAGGCCTTCCCCCTTTTTGTGATTTCTGGATTTCTTGAGATGATTTCTAGAATTTGTGTTTCACCAATTTTCGTGATTTTCATTGATAAGTTTTATCAATATTTATGCATTGGTGAATTTGTGTGTCATTGACTTTTGTGATTGACATTGATATAATCGTCGATATTTATGGTTTGGTGAACGAAATAAGGAGTATGTCATTTCTTTGATCTTTGAGTAGATTTTTGTGATATTGATTAATCACTTGTTGATTTTCAATTACTTATTTATCACAGCTTGGCATTGTGATTATTATGTGTTTAGTCATACCTCTTATTCTATATCGCTTCATCTGATATTTATAGCTAGACTGATCCGTTTATTATTTTCTTATTAAATAATACTCGGGTCAGACCGAGATGTTATAGGTGCTTCAGCTTGACTTCTCACTTGGGATTGACTTCTCTGACTTTTGGCTAACTACTTAGATTAGTAGTTTATTTGTTGTATACACTTGAGATATGGACCCATAGTTGTATTCTTTTGTATAGCACGTGTTGCTATTCTTTTATATTATTGTGGATCTTCATGACTACTACTCTGATGAACACTTTAATGTGTTATATATATTCATATCTATTTCCTCCTTTGTGATATGAATTATCTGTGACTGATTTGTGTTATGTTTATTTCTATATTTGTTTCCGAAGATTATTATAGCCACTGTGTAGCAGCTTTGAGTTTGTATCGGTGTGTCGGATTTCCTCTCGAAATCAAATGCATGTTATACTATCCGACATAGCGGTGCTCGCACAAAGCAATTGCACGGATGGTCGCTCCTCAACAGCCTTATTCTCCATGCTAGTTGACGGCATTACCCCGTAGTGTCCTTGGCTAACGTGGGTATAGAGGTGGGGTGTCACAATTTAGTTGCAACTATAAAAATTATAGCCATACACTCAATTTATAAATGGACATGGATAAACTTCATGGTTTCTAAGATAAAACTTATACCCATCCGTTACTGGGATTGAATATATAATTGATTGAAGAAACTTCTCAATCTTCAGTTTTTCCTTGTCAATATCCATCTCTTCATCTAATATTTCCTTATAGCTAGAAATATCAAGAAATTCTCATTCCTTTCCTTAAGGACATAAGCAATGAAGCAATAAAGTGAGGAAGATTATCTTTTCCTCCATAGACCATTTTCTTTCGATTCATTTTCAAATGTTTTTAACTTCTTAGTATGGTGTGTAGTGGTTTCCTGAATTTTTAGAGAGTTCTTTAAGATTTTCACTCATGTTTTTATTATAAATGTTTTTCTCCATGTACGTTTTTGAACAATATTGTTTAGAATTTAGCAGAGTGATTAGGGAGTAGGTTAACTAAGTTTTCTAATTAAAAATAGTGCTTTTATAGTATTAATTCGAATTAGAAAATTTTCCTACCAATTATAGTAACCAACTTATACTTTAAAATTTTAATATGAAATTACCATTGTATATATCGACGTATAGTCTTTGGTTGCTATGTCGATATATATTTTATCTGTATGTCGACATACATATCTATTTTCATTTTTTTTAATTTATATTTATTTATTTAATATAAATATCTTTTTGTTTCATTTATTTTTAGTTATATTTCCAAAGAGTACAATATGTATAACATGAGTTAGAATGTCAAATAGATTCCTTAATGATAGAGATTTCATTGTTGATTTTGATACACGGGAGTGAAAGAGGAAACAAGCATTCAACATAAGAGATTTGACGACCCACCTCCTCGACCTCAGAAATCGACACTAATGCATCCTCTGTATTCACGTGCCAAAAATCTAGGTGCCGAAGAGGCGGATTATCGGGCATTTTTAAAAGAAATAAAGGTAGAAGACAGAACAAAATAAAATATCACATTGTATTCAACATTTAATTATACATATAAGTAGTACATGCAATTACTCCATCAGAGTTCGAGTAAGTACTAATCCAACCAGGATAGTTATACTTGCCTATCCTCATAAGTGTCGATAGACACATAATAAAATACAGCAGAATTAAAAGATAACTTTCTATAAAGGACCTAAAATGCTCCTGCTCCATCCAAAATGCTCCAAGTCACCTAACAACTTGGCTACCTAAAAAAATAAGCACCTAAAATTTAAGGCGAGAAGATAATAAACTCCGGGTCAGTCATGGGACTGGTATGAGAAACTCAAATTATAGATGTTTGAAAACAAAGGGTGTCTCATAAGACCACGCCATACATAAACATGGAACAGGTTTGTACCTTATGATAACCAAATCATTTGCTACACAGAATATGAGGATATTATTTTTAATGACTTCTTTTGAAAACACTTTTCAAATAAACTTATATAATGTTTGCTGAAATTATTACATTGATCAAATTCCAGTATAATAGGTTCTACAATCAAGTCCGAAGGCACTTGTTAGAGAATCGAGTTCCATACAATGGCAGGTAAGGAGCTATGTTACGTACAATACATCTCTAGATGGATGTACTGAGGATCAACTTTGAAACCTCTGCACCTAGCAAGGCTGACCTACTGGCAAATCCATCGGGTGGCAGATAGTACCGAACATGACATCTCCCCGGTCGTAACCAGCCTATCCAGGATCCCATAGCATACACAACATACTCAATATATATAGAGTAATTTAGAAAGGTGATAACCATAACCTAATGGTTTTGAACCACATAACTTACGACATGCCATGTTTAAGCCATTTCTGGGTGATGAGGCCCGAGATAACGATTACGTTTCACATAGCACATTTCACTTTGAATGCCATATTATCATTCCCTCATACACTATTGATTTCCACAAATGTATAGCCTTTGAGCTCATACATCTCAGAGAACGGTGTTAAGTATAGGGGGGTTACTTCCTACATCACCAAACATATGTACGTTCGTAAAAATCAATGAACATGTATGCTAGAAATGCAATGTCATACATTCATCCATACAAGGTGTCCAGGAACAGGACAGATCGAAAGAACTCTCCTACTACATCCTGTCGAAAATTACCCCCAGGATTAGTAGCATGCAACCTTTACATCGAAGATCAAATGAAGATACTACTGCCACATATATATGATATGGAAAAATTTCCCCGAGGGTCGGTGACAAGTAGCCATTCATTCCATTTATTATCATTCGAAGTCTTCACTTCGAATACGTAATGTTAGAGTCAAAATTGGCCACCAACACCTAATTGCAAAAGCTCCAACATCCAATCCAATTATAGAAATATGAAGAGAATTAATGATGAACAAAATAAAAACAATTAGAAAGCAAGTAAAAGAAGACAAGATTTATAGTGGTTTGGCTAACTCTGGTCCACGTCCACTCCCAAATAATCCTTTTTATTATACTGAAGTTTGTTTACGGTTACAATTCAAAATCCAAGAATAAAATTGGCAGAGTGTAGCTTAGGTTGAAGATAAAGAGAAGCAGAAAGAAAATTCCTTTTTCGATACCATGCCTGCTATATTTATAGAGGAAGATGTGTACGGATCGGGCTCAAATTTTGACAAAAGATTCGGAGACCAAGGCGAGGCCACCCAAAAATTTCCAGGCTCATTAGGGGCCACAATAGGAATTGATACCGATCGTTATTTTGGCTTTCAAATCAGGTGTAATCCATCAGAGGGATTCCTCTTGATGTTAGCTACATGCCCTCCAAATTTCATGCCATTTCAACTTACTGTTTGTGAGATATCGTGATTTCCGTGAAGTGGTTTTGTTTAATCCTAACTTCTACCGATCCCTATGGAGGGATAGATATCGATCCCTCCAACTTTGTCCAAATGCTATGTTATCCCTGTAGGAGCTTCTCCATGTTGTATTATGCTTAGCCTCCAAATTTCATGCCAGTTGGATAAGTAGAACTCGAGTTATTGACCGATCTTTGTTGCAATATGGTGTTAAGGCTGATTATAGCCGATTCCTATGGAGGGATAGGTACCGATTCCTCCAACTTTCTCCAAATGGTATGCGGTCCTTATGGGGTGTTCCACATGTTCTAGTCAGCTTATCCTCTAAGTCATGTCTATTGGATGCGTGGATGTGGAGATACTGATCGATCCTTGTTATGAAATTGGGCTTAGTCGATCCCCAAGAGGAATAGGTACCGATCCCTATTGAGGGACAGATGTCGATCCCTCCAACTTCTCCAACTGCTATGATCCCTAGGGTAAACTCTCTAGGGTCCTCTCTTCTTGTTTCCAAAGTTTCACTTCAATCTTCCTTGTGGTTGTTGAGTTATGGAGCGATCATCGTTGATTTGTGCCGCTGAGTTGAATATGATCCAATCCCTCATCATTTGCCCGTAACTCTAGCATACAAACTCCGATCAACTTGAAATTTTAAATGTAGCCTTATAAGGCCTTCCCTATCACTTCCAGTTTCACCTTGACTGGGACAAAAATAGGGATCCGATCTGAATCTGCTTGACCATCGTCCATAGTCTCCTTTATAGCCGATCTCTGAGCTTGGTAACCGTTTCTTCGGGCTTCTCGCCTTGATGATCATGATGTCCGTTGGGTTAAATCCACTTGTGCAGTACCTTACCAAAAGGAGGGTTATATGTAAATTAGTTCGAAGTGGTTTTTGGATAAGAATAACGCAAATCCGATTTCGGTTCCTTCGAACCAACTATCGATAAAAGATGTTAAGCTTGAGGGTGATTATCATTTCATTTACTAATATGTTTTATCAAATAAAATATTTCATTTAGGGATATAAATCTTTAAATCACATTCTTTTATAATATATATGGAATCATTAAACATCTCTTTAATTTTTGAAATACCAAATCATTTTCATAAGTCATATTGGAAAACATTATTGAGTTAAAAAAGGTCGATAGAAATTATACTAATTCTACTCAACATCAATTTTCGTATTCAACCTTTACTATCTGTCGAATAATGGTGAAATCACCTTTTAAATTCATATGGGTAGTACAGGTTCCCTCCTTAGAATTTAATACCAATTATAATAAGATTATTTTTATATAATCCAATTGTATTAAATTTGGTAAAATTAAATCTTTTATACTTGCCTCATTTTTCCGACATTTCGACCTTATATATTCCTCGTCCAAGGAAAAGGCCAGATGAGATGGGGCACTGGTTACTCTTTAACATCTCCCTAGTTTATGCACCTCACATTTGGCTCTCATAAATAGAAAAATCCAGTCTACACAACGGCTTTTAGAGGCAAGATTAAATCACTTGATTTCAACAACTTTTCTTTAAATCATTTATTTAAACTTTTTAAAATAAATTATAACACTTACAAATCATCTTTAAAATACTTATTTATTTATCTAAAAACATTTATAAAATATTTGGAAAAGAATACTTAAGTTTAAAGCAATATTTCAAAATTTTACTATAAGTGCTATGAATAGTGCTTTTAAGGCTTATTTGCTCAAAACAATTTTTTTATCATTTACAAATCAATTTTTAATACTAAAATGTCCTTTAAAACATTTTATAATATTTGTAGAATTTTTTTCATATTTTTAAAGAATTAAAAATATCAATTTTAAAGAATTTGCTGCTTTAGTTTCCGAACTGCCGTGAAAACTTGATTCGCTCATATTTCAAAATCTACTAAATGAAATCTAGATTCTCTTCTTTTGTTTGAAAACTATAATTATAAGAGTTTGAAAAAAAATTATTCCAAAGAATTTTGACTTCGAATCCATTGTTTAAAAGGATTTAAAAATTATAGCGCGAAATCGCAAACTGCCGTTACGTGACGTGCCTACTTTTGACTCAACTTTGATAACTTGTCCAAACTTTACCAAATTGGGTTTTAGTGTTTATAAAACATTTATAAACCATTTTAAAACATTTCAAAGAGGTTTAATCATTCCATATCACTTTTATCACTTGATTCGAAAAGTGATTTCCTTGTGTAATATCGACGTGCATTTAACGTGACTTATTTACACAATTAAACACTATATTAAAACAACCAATATTTGGTGATCAAATTATAGTAAACATCCATAGCAATCATATCACACCATCAATATATATATATATATATATACATAAATAGAGTTTCTTACATGATTTTTGATCGGATTAACTTTAAAACGGCTATAGATCCGCTATCTCAAAATCGGGGATCACGACTACTAGCACAATTGCTCTTAGGGGGTTCAGCCTTGGTCTCGGAGGCTTGGTAGGGCTCGCCTTGCTTGGCAAGTGGTGGTGGATGGTGTGGTCATGAGTTTTAGATAGGGAAAGGAGTGAATTTGCTTTGGTTTTAACGAGTTTTGATTATATATACTTACCATATAATTTTAATTTTCTTTTTGCCATAATTTTTGACATAACTTTCTTTATGTAAGAAGCCATTGATGTAGAGAAGAAAAGGATGAAGATCTTAGGAATATTATGAAGAAGAAGTGTGAATGAAGTGAATAGAGGTGGGTGCTATTTATAGACAAATGTAAGCATGCAAATATCATGATATTTCCATGCAAACACATCATCATTTCATCACCACCACTCCCCCATCTCACCTCATCATTCTCAGCCGAACTCTCCTTCCTCATGTGGGTAGCCATTTGCATTTACTTAGGGTGTAAGATGTTGAATTTTGTTTTACTTAAGGGTAAAGTTTTAGGAAAATATCTTGGATATTTTGTAATATATATATATATATATATATATATATGTATGTATGTATGTATATGTATATGTATATGTATATGTGTGTATGTATGTATATATAAATATATATGTATGTATGTATGTATGTATAGGCATATTTTTATGTATATATATGTTCATGTGCATGTGAATGTGTTTATGTATATGTGCATGTATGTTTACATATGTATATCTCAAATGATTCACAATGTTGTACAACTTTTCTACGTTAAAACATTACGGATTTCGATTTCGATTTCGATTTTGATTTTCGGTCATAATTTCACTTCTTATTTAATATATACATATTTATAAACAAAGTTTAATAATAATATTTATATCATTGTATAATAATTAAAAGGACTTATTTAATAATTAAAATAATTATTAAATCATTTAAACTCAATTTAAATTTAAAAATCATTTATTTCAAAATAGTGATATCATTTATCTTCCAAGATATATATATATATATTTTAAATATTTATTCAAAATAAGATTACCAACACTATTTATTGTTCGAACAATTATCGTTTATGTTAAACAAACTTATATTTGAATATTTCAAAGAAATTCTGAGGTAATGAATTTGTGGATCGTTACATACTTCTCCCTTAAAAGAATTTCATCCTCAAAATTAAGGATAAGACGAAACTGACTCGAAAAGGAATACATATTTTTGACAAGGGGAAATATGTACAAGATGTGATAAGTGACCACACTACAGATGGTGAGTGCACTATCTTGATACCACATGCAACTATACATCAGTCTTAAACTCAATAAGCTTTCCTCATTCTATCTTCTTATTTCGCATGTGCAGTCTTCGATATCATCACTAACTTTAACCAACCTTACCACCTTCCTTCTCAGTCACTTCTTATTGTAATCCAAGATTCGAATTAGTCATCTGATAATTGTCAAATTTGGTTCTATATCTAAATCTTCCTGGGCATCAGTTTCTATAATCTATTCTGGATCATTCACCTATTTTTGTAGATGGTACATGTGAAAGAAATTGTGCACACAAACCACCTTTCGTGTAATACAACACGATAAGCTAATGGGCCAATCCACTGAAGAATAGGAAAAGGTCAATCGAGTTGCTAACTTCCCTGTCCATCCAAATTTGACCACTCCTCTCATCGGAGAGACTTTCAAGAATACAAAATTTCCAACTGAGAATTCCATATTTCTACGCCTTTGATTGGCATAACTTTTCTGCCTGCTATGTGCTTCTTTCATCTTCTTTCTGATCAAGTCTACCTTTTTTGAGGCTTCTCGAATCATATTAGGATCTAGTGCTAATCGATCTTCGATTTCGATCCAACATGTCGGAGATCTACATGGATGACCAAATAAAGCTTCGTACGGTGCCATGCCAATACTTGTTTGATAGATGTTATTGCAGGAAAATTCCACAAGATGAAGATAGTTTTCCCATGAACCTCCAAAATCTAAGATATATGCTCTCATAAGGTCTTCCAATACTTGATTTACACTTTAAGTTGCCCATCAATCTGGGAATGGTATACGGTGCTTATACTCAGCTTTATTCCAAAAGCTTTTTGTAAATACATAGAAATCCTAAATCATAGAAGTTTATAAATACCAGAGTTGAAACAGAACAACTGAAACGGAAACGCAAAGATAACTAGATAAGCAAAATCTCCAGCGATTCCTAGCTCAGAAAAAAAAATCCAAAGCTAAGCTGTAAATACTCAGGCTGACTTGAGCGTAAAGTAAAACATAAAACACTCGAGTCGGGACATACATACTTATATAATGTAAACTAACTCAAGTGAACAGTAGTAGTAATGCACCATAACTTAAAGGATGCTTGGGATCGCCCATCCTCTAAGGATCAGTTAAACCATAAATTAAATACATCCCGTGGTTAAAATTCCAAAATGGTAATTTATACTTCAAAATTAAATATCAATTCAAAATTCAATATCATTTCAAATTCATTTTAAAATATCAAAATATCATATTATTCCAAAACCTCATCCATTTTATTTAATTTAAATACCATTTCAAATTACCTTTCAGAATGGTTTATATTTCAAATCAAATATTCCATTTAAAACCAACTAAAATGAAGTTATTATACTTAAAAAAATCAAATATTCAATTTCCTAAAATTTAGTCTTTTCAAAATTCATTGATTCACTTAAATTTATTAAAACGGTGAAATTTCAGCTTTCGCAGCATTTAGAAAATGCTATGGTAAGTTACATTAGAAAACAACTCAATTTAGCAGAGACAGCATTTACAGAAATGCTATAATAGTTCAGGTTTCAAATAAAAGCTTTAGTTCAATTCTGCAACTACATCACTTACATAGTGCTGTAATAGCCCTTGGTTCATTTTTGCCTTTTAGTTCACTTGTATCAACTACAGCACTTAAAAATGCTGCAATATCCTTTACTTCAGAAATGATAGCATTTCTGAAATACTGTTAATAAAATTACAAATTTCAATACAATTTCATTAACAATTAAACTTTAATTTAAACCATTTTAACTTATAAAAATTATATTTTCTCACTTTAAAAACAATCATTTAAATACCCATTAATTTATGACTTTTATAGAGTGAGATTTTCATAAAAAATCAAATTTCAATAATTTACTTATTTAATTAATGTACAATTTTATAACATTTCATTTACTTTACATTTTAATTAAATTTACCATTTCATAAATTAAATTTAAATTCCATTTTATTTGCTTAACTTAACTTTTATTTTTAAAACACATTTCACATTTTCCAAGTTAAGTTATATTTCAAATTTCAATTTTAAACATTTATTTATTTAACTATTTTTAATTTATAGGAAAAAAATCAATAACACTATATAAAATCACTTTTTGAATTTAAATTTAAATCAAATTATCATATTTTCTTACTTAACTTAAACTTCATTTATAAACAAAATCATAAATTCCAAAATTAACTTATATTTCAAATTCTACTTTACCATTTATTTATTTCACTTATTTAACTTATAAAAAATCACTAATATTTTATAAAAATAATTTTTAAATTTAAATTTAAATCAAATATCATAATATTTACATTTTTATAATATCTTATAAATTCAAGAAAATATATGTTAACCACGGGTCTGTGTATAAAATTTTCTAACCTAAGTCAAGTGATACAGATAATATATCATTTCAATCCGTAATTTATAAAGAACATCCGGATTTTATCATTTCAAACCCGCAATCCCAAGTAAAATGGAATAAATAAAAATCGTTCAGGCCTATCATTTCAGCCTATAACGATTTTTCTCTATTCTAAAGTCCGTTCGGGTATGTATCATTTCAACTCATAGTGATTCTATTCTATAGGGAACTTGCAGTGTGATAAACTGATATAAAAAACAATATAACATTATATATCTAGTGGCAAATTGAATCGAACATGACATCAACCCGGTCAAAACCGACCTATCCGGGATCCTATAGCATACACAACATGAATGACATATATAGACAAATCTAGAAAGGTGATGACCATAACCTAATGGTTGTGAAGCACATAGCCTTACAACATGTCCCGTTTAAGCCATTTCCAAGGTCCCGTTTAAGCCATTTCCACGTGATGAGGCCCAAGTAACGATTACCTTTTACATAGCACATTTCACTTCGAATGTCACATTGCCAATTCCATCACACACGATTGGTTTCCATAAATATACAATCTTTGAGCTCATACGTCTGAAAGAAGGGTGTTAAGCATAGGAGAGTTACTTCCTACACCACCAAACAGATGTACATTCGTAAAGATATAGGTAGTGTATGTTATGAATGCAATGTCATACATTTGTCTATACAACTTATCCAAGAACAAGACAAACCAAAGAAACTCTCCTAGTACATCCTATCGGAAATTACCCCTAGGATTAGTAGCAAGCAGCTCTTACATCAAAGATCAAATGAAGATACCACTGCCACACACACACATCTATATTATGGGAAATTTCCCCCGAGCATCAGTGACAAGTAGCCCTTCATTCCATGTATTATCATTCCAATTCTTCACTTTGAATAGGTAAATTGGTTCGAAGTGGTTTCTAGATAAGAATCACTCAAATCCAATCTCGGTTCCTTCAAACCGACTGTCGATAAAATATGTTAAGCTTGAGGGTGATTGTAACAACCCGATATTTTCAGCCATTCGCATCCACACATGTCGGACTTGAATTGCTGAAAACGTCGCATTGTATATAAAATTTGGAGCAAATAAAATTCAATCACATAATCACAGACACAGAAATATCAGAATAACTCGCAGCGGAAATTAAAATACCATAGTAGTTCATGAAGCTGCTATAACAAAATCTCAAAACATATACATAATATCAGACTGAAACATATACAATAGAAATCCCAAATACATAGAAGTTTATAAATACCAGAGCTAAAATAGAACAACTGAAACGGAAACGGAGAGACAACTAGATAAGCTAAATCTCCAGCGATTCCTAGCTCTAGAAAAGAAATCCAAAGCTAAGTTGTAAATACTCAGGCTGACTCGAGCGTAAAGTAAAATACAAAACACTCGAGTCGGGACATACATACTTATATAATGTAAACCAACTCAAGTGAACTATAGTAGTAATGCACCATAACTTAAAGGATGCTTGGGATCGCCCATCCTCTAAGGATCAGTTAAACCATAAATTAAATACATCCCGTGGTTAAAATTCTAAAATGGTAATTTATACTTTGAAATTAAATATCATTTCAAAACTCAATATCATTTCAAATTCATTTTAAAATATCAAAATATCATATTATTCCAAAACCTCATCCATTTTATTTAATTTAAATACCATTTCAAATTACCTTTCAAAATGGTTTATATTTCAAATCATTCATTTAAAACCAATTAAAATGAAGTTATTATACTTAAAAAATCAAATATTCAATTTCCTAAAATTTAGTCTTTTCAAAATTCATTGATTCACTTAAATTTATTAAAACGGTGAAATTTCAGCTTTCGCAGCATTTAGAAAATGCTACGGTAAGTTACATTTGAAAACAATTCAATTTAGCAGAGACAGCATTTACAGAAATGCTATAATAGTTCAGGTTTCAAATAAAAGCTTTAGTTCAATTCTACAACTACATCACTTACAAAGTGCTATAATAGCCCTTGGTTCATTTTTGCCTTTAAGTTCACTTGTATCGACCACAGCACTTAGAAATGCTGCAATATCCTTTACTTCAGAAATGATAGCATTTCTGAAATACTGTTAATTAAATTTCAAATTTTCAATACAATTTCATTAACAATTAAACTTTAGTTTAAACCATTTTAACTTATAAAAATTATAATTTCTCACTTTAAAAACAATCATTTAAGTACCCATTAATTTATGACTTCTATAAAGTGAGATTGTCATAAAAAAAATCAAATTTTAATAATTTACTTATTAAATTAATGTACAATTTTATAACATTTCATTTACCTTACATTTTAATTAAATTTACCATTTCATAAATTAAATTTAAATTCCATTTTATTCCCTTAACTTAACTTTTATTTTTAAAACACATTTCACATTTTCCAAGTTAAGTTATATTTCAAATTTCAATTTTAAACATTTATTTATTTAACTATTTTTAATTTATAGAAAAAAATCAATAGCACTTTATAAAATCATTTTTTAATTTAAATTTAAATCAAATTATCATATTTTCTAACTTAACTTAAACTTAGTTTATAAACAAAATCATAAATTCCAAAATTAACTTATATTTCAAATTCTACTTTACCATTTATTTATTTCACTTATTTAACTTATAGAAAATCACTAATATTTTATAATAATCACTTTTAAATTTAAATTTAAATAAAAATACCATAATATTCACATTTTTATAATATTTTATAAATTCAAGAAAATATATGTTAACCACGGGTCTATGTATAAAATTTTCTAACCTAAGTCAAGTGATACAGATAATATACCATTTCAATCCGTAATTTCTAAAGAAAATCCGGCTTTTATCATTTCAATCCCGCAATCCCAAGTAAAATAAAATAAATAAAAATCATTTAGGCCTATCATTTCAGCTTATAACGATTTTTCCCTATTCTAAAGTCCGTTCGGGTATGTATCATTTCAACTCATAGTGATTCTATTCTACAGGGAACTTGCAGTGTAATAAACTGATATAAAAAACAATATAGCATCATATAACAGTAACAGATGATATGACAGGTGTATAAACAATGTCAACATCATATAAATCATATCACAGGCAGGTAAAATATGATAATATAAACTACAGATTCACATGGTGTCAGTTTACTGATTATATAAGTATGTATATCGTGTGTGAATTACTCACCTCTACAAGATGGAGATAACAGATTCAGACACATAAACAAAGACCTGGAAAGCACAAAAGCACGACTACGTATTCAAGTGAGGGAAGAGCCAAAGTGGTTATCTTGTACATATCAAACAAAACAATATATTGTACATGAATATACAGCACAAATATCACATTAAACAACTTGAAATATGCACACAATAAAGAACCAAACAACATGACATTTCTTTCACCCATCACATGCTCGGCCTAAGGATTAAAATGCACGGCCGTGGTGGTGTGAATGGGTCAGGTATGGGTCCAACATTGGTTGACCTAGCAAGGAAATGAAGGTGCGTATGGTTGTGGCATGAAAATACAAAGGTCAAGGAAAACTAGTGATATTTGTGTGCAATCACAAGCTCGGCCATGCTTGGTAAAGGTCAAGTGATGGTGCAGCAGTGGTCTAGGGTTAGGTAGAGGCAAAAAAAAGAAGAACCATTACCAAAAATTTCTCAGAATTGAAGGCCGAAAGTTTTGGGGTGAGAAAAAAAAATTTCGTGAGAAATGAAAAGAAATGCAGGTGAAGAAAAGATATGATCGGTCATAATGAAGGCAAGTGGCATTTGGAATGAAAAGGGAATGGGATATTGAAAGTTTATGGTAAATGAAAGGTTCAAAACTCTTCATATTTCCTTTTCTTTTCTTTATTTCAAAACAATGAAAATGTGTGTAAGTAAAATAGAAAAACAAAATAAAGTAAAGTAAAAATGAAATAAATAAATAAATTTTAGAATAACATAGAAAAATATAATAAAATAGTTATTTATATGAGAACTGGTATTGAAAATTGAAAACAAAATATAACTTGTTTTAGAAAAATAACTAAAATACTTTAACATGTTTTAAAAAATTAAAAAAATATACCTAACATGTCATGTAACACATATTAGAACATGATATGACAAATAAAGATATTATTTATATAAGTTAAAACCAATAATTTTATTAAATAAATCAATTTACATACAATATTGTAAAAAGCATAACTTTCACAATATAAATCGGATTTCAACGAAAACGAAAAGCAGTATTCTTGAAGTTAAATTTATTTTCATGGTGAAAGATAAAATTCAAGAATTCAAATATTTAAATTTAAAATTTAAAAGTCAAAGTTTGACCAAATTGACCAAAATTCACATTTTATGGAAAATATTCTTTTTATTCATGTTTGAAATTATAATTCACATAAAAATCAAAATTTATTTTTAAAATAACAAAATTTATTCATTTTAATAAATATAATAAAGTTTTTAAATCAGAAATTCAAATAAAATAATCAAAATAAGCAATTAAAATAAATCATAAAATTCAGGGTTGTTACACTTTCCCCCACTCAAATCTTTTCGTCCTCGAAAAGAACGGACAAGGAAAAATAAAGAAAAGCAAGATAGACAAAACAAATAGTACCGGAAAAATAATTCCGGATTCGAAGCACGAATGCTCTCCTCCGTTTTCCAGGTACAATCCCAATCATCGGTACTTCACGGTACTTTGATCAGACTAACAAATTTCCTTCTTAGCTGCTTCGTACCTCTATCGACAATACGAAGTGGCTTCCTCTCGACAGTCAGATTAGGCTAAATAACCAAACTATCAAGAGCAGAAGGCTGAACAAAACGAGATGGGTTATGAAGATACCAGAGAAGATGTGAGACGTGGAATACATCATGCACTCAAGAAAGCTTCTTGAGCAAATCCAAACGATAAGTCAAAGAACCAACTCTTTCCACAATGCAGAAAGGACCCTCGAAGAGGAAGAAGGTAGAAACAGCTAGAAGGGAGAATAGGTTGAAAGAAAAGGATGAACCATTTTTTTTAGAAATATATAAATTTCAACTAAAATTTTTATGACATTTTAAACACTTTATAATATGGTGAATAGTCATTTGATTCAAATTTGTTAGTTCCAAGTAAACAATATTTAAAACATTTTAAATTATTTAGGAAGGTAAAATAAATGATCAAAATATCCTTTATATAATACTTTATCAAAATAATTTTATAACTTGATGTCTTAAAAAGTTTACTTTCGTTCCTACAGACTCTGGTCATGCATTGATCAGACGCAAAGCTAGAATTCTTCAGGTACTTAGTAGACTTGTTTCAACACCCAGTGAAAATACTGAAAAAAATTTAAAAACAGATATGGAAAGTACAATCTGGACAAATCAACCAAACCAAATATTTGTCTAACCATGGATCGTAGATACACAATGGTTACGCTTGGATCTCCCAGAAAACATCCATACCAGCAAGCTATCTCAGCCTGCGAATTACGCCATGATGAATGGTAGACCGCAGATGTAAAATGGTTACGCCTGGATCCCCGAGGAAACATCCGTACCCTTAAGCTATCTCAGCCAGCGGATTTCGTTACTAATACGACCTACATAGATCGTAGGATACACAATGGTTATGCCTGGATCCTCCAGGAAACATCTGTACCCCCAGGCCATCTCAGCTAGGCAAATTACGCTATGCAGTCGCGATCATAAGACCATGGAGATCGCCATGGAATTCGATGGACACTCGAATATCATATCCGAAAAACCCAAACCAGAGAGAATAATATCGATAGAATGATTCCACAATGTGGCCACAAAGCGGACATCAAGTAGAAGGCATTTTCCATATCTTTATTTCGAAAATATGCATCATATAATACCTTTCAAATCACTTTCAAATATCATACTTATATAAAGTCCATCATATATAAGATTTCATTTTCAAATCGAATACTTTCCAAAATCAATAGTATATCAAATCACACTTATATAATCTTCGATTATATAATATTTCTCTTTGCAAATTAAGTACCTTTCCAAAACGATAGTTTCAAATCAACTTCGTACTTACACAAATCAATTTTATATAAGTTCGATAACCCCCAAATCAATTATTTAATAAAACAAGGTTCTCAATTTCAATTCCTTTCAATAATGTTTCGGTTTCAAAATCATATATGATTTCGTCAAAACATTTTTCCAAATTACATATATCCAGTTTCAAAGTTTCTCAAACAATACGTTTATAAAGTAGTCCAAATTTCCAAATCAACAAAATTTAGGTCAAACATAGTCATTTCCAAAACATCATGTAAATACTGGGTTTTACTATCCAAATTAATTTTAAAAACCAAATATTTTTCTCAAAAATCAATTATACCCAAAATGATTTCCAAGTTTAATCCCTTTAAAACTTTTAAGCTACTTATTTTCCATATATGGAAAATCAAATTTACCCTTGAAAAATTACATAACTTTAAAATTAAACCTTGATTTGGAAGTGCCTGAACTTTAAAATAGCCGAAGAAATCATATTTAAAATCCAAAAGTTGGAAATCACCAAAAAATCAGTAAATCAATTCCAATACATAAGGTTATACCCAAAACAAATCTGAAACTCGAGGACTGAACACCGACTTACTTTAAATCATTTCAAATATATATATATATATACACACATATATCTTTCGAACATCAAACCATACTTCGAAATCTGAAATCAAAATTTGGTTTCACAAAATCACTCGCATAGCAAAGCTACTAGAGTGGCCTCTCCCCCACTCAGAAACTCGAAAATCAATGTCGATGATGCATGCATTCATCACCGAAATTATTTTCCAGTGACATAAGTAGGTTCTGAACTTTTATTTTCTTGAAACTTCTTTTAAATTTCTTCAAAATCATTGGAATTCGTTCGAATACATTTGAAACATTTCTTGTTTGGAAAAATATCTTTAAATCATATTATTATTATATATTTTCCAAAATCTTGAAACCGATTTCAAAACACTGGAGTTCGATTCCTCGAAATTCAAATTCAAAACCCTTCATTTATAAATCATTTTTATATAAGTCAAATTCTTATAAAATTCTCAAAATTTCAAATCCTTTCGAAATTTCAAATTTTTAAAGAAAGAAAAATCTATAATCCTTATCGAAAACATTTCACTTTTATATAAAAATGTGGCCATCCTTATCAAAATAATAATTTCGATGTATGCACAATTACAAAGTACAACCAAACACAAATTCCCAAAGAATGATTCAAGGATAGATTTCCAACAAACAAAGATTCAAATTTAGAGGAACTCTAATCGAATAGAATTCTGGTTCGAAGATAAGCTCGAACGAAAATGAGATAATTTAATTACCAAACAGGAGATGATAAGCCTATATAAATCGCGGGCGACCTTAACCAGGTCAACCGTGACTTTAGGAATATAATCAATGCAGAAATCTAAGGCAAATCGACATTCGATCGCCAGAGATAGACCATGTAAAGCAGGAGATAGATAGCATCAAAATCCAAGGATATAGAAATCTCCGGTTAATCAATGCCAATTGTAAAAAATTTCAACCCTTTACATATCATTCATAGATTTGCGGAATCACTGATCTTTATAGAGGTCATTCAAAGTGGATTTATGGAATGCCCCAAAATCAAAAGGATAAAATAGGAAAGACAAGACTGGATTTCAGAACTAGTAGGAGCGTTCCAAAGTTCAAGGAATCATAATCGATAAGAATCCAAACCAAAGAGATTACTAACAAGGTGGATACATAAGGGATGAAGTTTAGAAAATCTTGATTTCAAAATAAGAAAATTTATACCAATATAATCTTAGAAATCATTTGAAAATCCAGTAAGAATAGAATTCTAGTTCGAAGATAAGCCCAAACGAAGATGAGATAATTTAATTACCAAATAGGAGATGATAAGCCTATATAAATCGTGGGCGACCTTAACCGAGTCAACCATGGCTTCAGGAATATAATCAATGTGGAACTCTAAGGCAAATCGACATTCAATCGCCAGAGATAGACCAGGTAAAGCAGGAGATAGATAGCATCGAAATCCGAGGATACAGAAATCTCCGGTTAATCAATGCCAATTGTAAAAGAGTTTCACCCCTTTACAAACCATTCATAGATTTGCGGAATCACTGATCTTTATAGAGGTCATTCAAAGTGGAGTTATGGAATGCCCCAAAATCAAAAGCATAAAATAGGGAAGACAAGACTGGATTTCAAAACAAGTAGGAGCGTTCCAAAGTTCAAGGAATCCTAATCGATAAGAATCCTAACCAAAGAGATTACTAACAAGGTGGATACATAAGGGATGAAGCTTAGAAAATCTTGATTTTAAAATAAGAAAATTTATACCAATATAATCTTTGAAATCCTTTAAAATCATTTGAAAATCATTTTATACTTCGAAAATACGTTCTCTCATAAAGAAATGATTCTGAGATTGATTGCACTCATTCTAGGGTATTTCTACCCTATCCCTAATGAGTTTTGCTCTGCAGGCTATGGTTTGCCTAAAAACCAAATCTCTGATATCAACTGTAACAACTCGATATTTTCATCCATTCGCATCCACACATGTCGGACTTGAATTGCTCTAAACACCGCATTGTAAATTAAATTTGGAGCAAATAAAATTCAATCACAGAATCACAGACATAGAAATATCAGAATAACTTGCAGCGGGAATTAAAATACAATAGCAACAAAATCTCAAAACATATACATAATATCAGACTAAAACATATGCAATAGAAATCTCAAATACATAGAACTTTATAAATACCAGAGCTGAAATAGAACAACTGAAACTAAAAAGGAGAGATAACTAGATAAGCAAAATCTCCAGCGATTCCTAGCTCCAGAAAAAGAAATCCAAAGCTAAGTTGTAAATACTCAGGCTGACCCGAGTGTAAAGTAAAACACAAAACACTCGAGTCAGGACATACATACATATATAATGTAAACCAACTCAAGTGAACAGTAGTAGTAATGCACCATAACTTAAAGGATGCTTGGAATCGCCCGTCCTTTAAGGATCAGTTAAACCATAAATTAAATACATCCCGTGGTAAAAAATCCAAAATGGTAATTTATACCTCAAAATTAAATATCATTTCAAAATTCAATATCATTTCAAATTCATTTTAAAATATCAAAATATCATATTATTCCAAAACCCATTTTATTTAATTTAAATACCATCTCAAATTACTTTTCAAAATGGTTTATATTTCAAATCAAATATTCCATTTAAAACCAATTAAAATGAAGTTATTATACTTAAAAAAAATCAAATGTTCAATTTCCCAAAATTTAGTCTTTTCAAAATTCATTGATTCACTTAAATTTATTAAAACGGTGAAATTTCAGCTTTCGCAGCATTTAGAAAATGCTACGGTAAGTTACATTTGAAAACAATTCAATTTAGCAGAGACAGCATTTACAGAAATGCTATAATAGTTCAGGTTTCAAATAAACGCTTTAGTTCAATTCTGCAATTACAGCACTTACAAAGTGTTGTAATAGCCCCTGGTTTATTTTTGCCTTTCAGTTCACTTGTATTAACTACAGCATTTAGAAATGATGCAGTATCCTTTACTTCAGAAATGATAGCATTTTTGAAATACTGTTAATTAAATTCCAAATTTTCAATACAATTTCATTAACGAATAAACTTTAATTTAAACCATTTTAACTTATAAAAAATATATTTTCTCACTTTAAAAACAATCATTTAAATACCCATTAATTTATGATTTTTATAAAGTGAGGTTTTCATAAAAAATCAAATTTTAATAATTTACTTATTAAATTAATGTACAATTTTGTAACATTTCATTTACTTTACATTTTAATTAAATTTACCATTTCATAAATTAAATTTAAATTCCATTTTATTCCCTTAACTTACCTTTTATTTTTAAAACGCATTTCACATTTTCCAAGTTAAGTTATATTTCAAATTTCAATTTTAGACATTTATTTATTTAACTATTTTTAATATATAGAAAAAATCAATAACACTCTATAAAATCATTTTTGAATTTAAATTTAAATCAAATTATCATATTTTCTTGTTTAACTTAAACTTCATTTATAAACAAAATCATAAATTCCAAAATTAACTTATATTTCGAATTCTACTTACCATTTATTTATTTCACTTATTTAACTTATAGAAAATCACTAATATTTTATAAAAATCATTTTTAAATTTAAATTTAAATCAAAATATCATAATATTTACATTTTTATAATATTTTGATAAGTTCAAGAAAATATATGTTAACCACGGGTCTATGTATAAAATTTTATAACCTAAGTCAAGTGATACGGATAATATATCATTTCAATCCGTAATTTATAAAGAAAATCCGGGTTTTATCATTTCAAACCCGCAATCCCAAATAAAATGAAATAAATAAAAATCGTTCAGGCCTATCATTTCAGCCCATACGATTTTTCTCTATTCTAAAGTTTGTTCGGGTATGTATCATTTCAACCCATAGTGATTCTATTCTACAGGGAACTTGCAGTGTGATAAACTGATATAAATAACAATATTGCATTATATAACAGTAATAAATGATATGACAGGTGTATAAAAAGGGTGAACGTCGTATAAATCATATCACAGGCAGGTAAAATATGATAATATAAACAACAGATTCACATGGTGTCAATTTACTGATTACAGAAGTATGTATGTCGTGTGTGAATTAATCACCTCTACAAGTTGGAGATAACAGATTCAGACACACAAACAAAGTCCCAGAAAGCATGAAAGCACGGCTACGTATTCAAGTGAGGGGAGAGCCAAAGTGGTTATCTTGTACATACCAAACAAAACAATATATTGTACATGAATATACAACACAAATATCACATTAAACAACTTGAAATATGCACACAATAAATAACCAAACAACATGACCTAGCTTTCACCCATCACATGCTCGGCCTAGGGATTAAAATGCACGGCCATGGTGGTGTGAATGGGTCAGGTATGGTCCAACATGGGTCGGCCTAGCATAGAAATGAAGGTGCTTATGGTTGTGGCATGAAAATACAAAGGTCAAGGCAAACAACTGATTTTTGTGTGCGATCACAAGCTCGGCCATGGCCACGGATGGCTCAGCCATGCTTGGTGAAGGTCAAGTGATGGTGCAGCAGTGGTCTAGGGTTAGGTAGAGGCTGGAGTAGGTGGTGCTAGTGGTGGCCGAGAGGGTGTTGGGGAGTGGTGATGCATGTTGGAGTTCGGCTATGCATGTATAAGAGGTGTTTGCTATTTTTTTGGAGGAGCATGCATCATAGGGACCACGGCCTTGACTGGACAGAGGTGATAGGTGATGGTTGCAGCCGAGTAAGGTGGTGGTGAAGGAGCTATGGTGATGGAGGAGCTATAGGCCGAGCATCATAGGTGAAACAAGGCAAAAAAAATGAATAAAACAAGAAAAATGTAAGAAGAAAAAAAGAAGAACCATTACCAAAACTTTTTCAGAATTGAAGGCCGAAAGTTTTAGGGTGAGAAAATTTTTATTTCGCGTGAGAAATGAAATGAAATGCAGCTGAAGAAAAGATATGATCGGTCATAGTGAAGGAAAGTGGCATTTGGAATGAAAAGATAATGGGATATGAAAAGTTTATGGTAAATGAAAGGTTCAAAACTCTTCATATTTCTTTTTCTTTTCTTTATTTCAGACCAATGAAAATGTGTGTAAACAAAATAGAAAAACAAAACAAAATAAAGTAAAAATGAAATAAATAAATAAATTTTAGAAAAATATAGAAAAATATAAGAAAATTGTTATTTATATGAGAACTAGTATTGAAAATTGAAAACAAAATATAACTTGTTTTAGAAAAATAACTAAAATACTTTAACATGTTTTAAAAAATTAAAAATATATACCTAACACGTCATATAACACATATTAGAACATGATATGACAAATAAAGATATTATTTATATAATTAAAACCAATAATTTTATTAAATAAATCAATTTACATACAATATTGTAAAAAACATAACTTTCACAATATAAATCGGATTTCAACGAAACGAAAAGCGGTATTCTTGAAATTAAATTTATTTTCATGGTGAAAGATAAAATTCAAGAATTAAAATATTTAAATTTAAAATTTAAAAGTCAAAGTTTGACCAAAATTCACATTTTCTGGAAAAGATTCTTTTTATTCATGTTTGAAATTATACTTCACATAAAAATCAAAATTTATTTTTAAAATAACAAAATTTATTCATTTTAATAAATATAATAAAGTTTTTAAATCAGAAATTCAAATAAAATAATCAAAATAAACAATTAAAATAAATCACAAAATTCAGGGTTGTTGCACTCTCCTCCACTCAAATCTTTTCGTCCTCGAAAAAAATGGACAAAGAAAAATAAAGAAAAGCAAGATAGACAAAACAAATAGTACTGGAAAAATAATTCCGGATTCGAAGCACGAATGCTCTCACCGTTTTCCAAGGTACAATCCCAATCATCGGTACTTCACGGTACTTTGACTAGACTAACAAATTTCCTTCTTAGCTGCTTCGTACCTTTATCGACAATACGAAGTGGCTTCCTCTCAACAGTCAGATTAGGATAAATATACAAACTATCAAGAGCAGAAGGCTGAACAAAATGAGATGGGTTATGAAGATACTAGAGAAGATGTGAGACATGGAATACATCATGCACTCAAGAAAGCTTCTTGGGCAAATCCAAACGATAAGCCAAAGAACCAACTCTTTCCACAATGCAGAAAGGACCCTCGAAGAGGAAGAAGGTAGAAATAGCTAGAAGGGAGAATATGTTGAAAGAAAAGGATGAACCATTTTTTTTAAAACTATATAAATTTCAATTAAAAATTTTATGACATTTTAAACATTTTATAATATGATGAATAGCCATTTGATTCAAATTTGTTAGTTCGAACTAAACAATATTTAAAACATTTTAAATTATTTAGGAAGGTAAAATAAATGATAAAAATATCCTTTATATAATACTTTACCAAAATACTTTTATAACTTGATGTCTTAACAAGTTTACTTTCGTTCCTGCAGACTCTGGCCATGCGTTGATCAGGCGCAAAGCTAGAATTCTTCAGGTACTTAATAGACTTGTTTCAACACCCAGTGAAAATACTGAAAAAAAATTAAAAAGATATATGGAAAGTACAATCCAGACAAATCAACCAAACCAAACATTTGTCTAACCATGAATCGCAGATACACAATGGTTACGCGTAGATCCCCCAGGAAACATCCGAACCTGTAAGCTATCTTAGCCTGTGAATTATGCCATGATGACTAGTAGACCACGGATACACAATGGTTACGTCTGAATCCCCCAGGAAACATCCGTACCCTTAAGCTATCTCAGCCAGTGGATTGCGCTACTATACGATCTACATAGATCGCATGATACACAATGGTTACGCCTGGATCCCCCAGGAAACATCTGTACCCCTAGGCCATCTCAGCCAGGCGAATTACGATATGCAGTCGCGATCATAAGACCATGGAGATCGCCATGGAATTCGATGGACAGTCGAGTATCATATCCGGAAAACCCAAACCAGAGAGAATAATAACGATAGAATGGTTCCACAATGTAGCCACAAAGCGGATATCAAGCAGAAGGCACTTTCCATATCTTTACTTCGAAAAAATGCATCATATAGTACTTTTCAAATCACTTTCAAATATCATACTTATATAAAGTCCATCATATATAAGATTTCATTTTCAAATCGAATACTTTCCAAAATCAATAGTATATCAAATCACACTTATATATACTTCGATTACATAAGATTTCTCTTTGCAAATTGAGTACCTTTCCAAAACGATAGTTTCAAACCAACTTCATACTTACAAAAATCAATTTTATATAAGTTTGATAACCCCCAAATCAAGTATTTAATAAAACAAGGTTCTCAATTTCAATTCCTTTCAATAACGTTTTAGTTTCAAAATCATATATGATTTCGTCAAATCATTTTTCCAAATTACATATATCCAGTTTCAAAGTTTCTCAAACAGTAGGTTTAGAAAATAGTCCAAATTTCCAAATTAACAAAATTTAGGTCAAACATATTCATTTCCAAAACATCATACAAATGCTGGGTTTTACTATCTAAATTAATTTTCAAAACCAAATATTTTCTCAAAAATCAATTATACCCAAAATGATTTCCAAGTTTGATCCCTTTAAAACTTTAAAACTATTTATTTTCATATATGAAAAATCAAATTTACCCTTGAAATATTACATAGCTTTAAAATTAAACCTTGATTTGGAAGTGCTCAAACTTTAAAATAGTCGAAGGAACCATATTTAAAATCCAAAAGTTGGAAATCACCAACAAATCAGTAAATCAATTCCAATAGATAAGGTTATACCCAAAACAAATCTGAAACTCGAGGACTGGACATGGCTTACTTTAAATCATTTCAAATATGTATATATACATATATCTTTCGAATATCAAGCTATACTTCAAAATTTGAAATCAAAATTTGGTTTCACAAAATCACTCGCATAGCAAAGCTACTAGAGTGGCCTCTCCCCCACTCAGAAACATGAAAATCAATGTCGATGATGCATGCATTCATCGTCGAAATTATTTTCCAACGACATAAGTAGGTTCTCGACTTTTATTTTTTTGAAACTTCCTTGAAATTTCTTAGAAATCATTGGAATTCATTCAAATACATTTGAAACATTTCTTATTCGAAAAAATATCTTTAAATCATATTATTATTATATATTTTCCAAAATCATAAAACCGATTTCAAAATACCGGAGTTCGATTACTCGAAATTCAAAACCCTTCAGTTATAAATCAATTTTATATAAGTCAAATTCTTCTAAAATTTTCAAAATTTCAAATCCTTTCGAAATTTCAAATTTTTAAAGAAGGAAAAATCTATAATCCTTATCGAAAACATTTCACTTTTATATAAAAAGGTGGTCATCCTTATCAAAATAATAATTTCGATGTATGCACAATTTCAAAATACAACCAAACACAAATTTCCAAAGAATGATTCAAGGATAGATTTCCAACAAACAAAGATTCAAATTTAGAGGAACTCTAATCGAATAGAATTCTGGTTCGAAGATAAGCTCGAACGAAAATGAGATAATTTAATTACCAAACAGGAGATGATAAGCCTATATAAATCGCGGGCGACCTTAACCAGGTCAACCGTGACTTTAGGAATATAATCAATGCAGAAATCTAAGGCAAATCGACATTCGATCGCCAGAGATAGACCATGTAAAGCAGGAGATAGATAGCATCAAAATCCAAGGATATAGAAATCTCCGGTTAATCAATGCCAATTGTAAAAAATTTCAACCCTTTACATATCATTCATAGATTTGCGGAATCACTGATCTTTATAGAGGTCATTCAAAGTGGATTTATGGAATGCCCCAAAATCAAAAGGATAAAATAGGAAAGACAAGACTGGATTTCAGAACTAGTAGGAGCGTTCCAAAGTTCAAGGAATCATAATCGATAAGAATCCAAACCAAAGAGATTACTAACAAGGTGGATACATAAGGGATGAAGTTTAGAAAATCTTGATTTCAAAATAAGAAAATTTATACCAATATAATCTTAGAAATCATTTGAAAATCATTTTATACTTCGAAAATACGTTCTCACACAAAGAAATGATTCTGAGATTGATTTCACTCATTCTAGGGTATTTCTACCCTTTCCCTAATGAGTTTTGCTCCGCAGGCTATGATTTGCCTAAAAACCAAATCTCTGATACCAACTGTAACAACCCGATATTTTCAGTCATTCGCATCCACACATGTCGGACTTGAATTGCTCAAAACACCGCATTGTAAATAAAATTTGGAGCAAATAAAATTCAATCATAGAATCACAGACACAGAAATATCAAAATAATTCGCAGCGGAAATTAAAATGCCATAGTAGTTCATGAAGCTACTATAACAAAATCTCAAAACATATACATGATATCAGACTGAAATATATGAAATAGAAATCTCAAACACATAGAAGTTTATAAATACCAGAGCTGAAATAGAACAACTCAAACTAAAACGGAGAGATAACTAGATAAGCAAAATCTCCAACGATTCCTAGCCATAGAAAAAGAAATCCAAAGCTAAGCTGTAAATACTTAGGCTGACCCAAGCGTAAAGTAAAACACAAAACACTCGAGTTGGGACATACATACTTATATAATGTAAACCAACTCAAGTGAACAGTAGTAGTAATGCACCATAACTTAAAGGATGCTTGGGATCGCCCATCCTCTGAGGATCAGTTAAACCATAAATTAAATACATCACGTGGTTCCAAAATGGTAATTTATACTTCGAAATTAAATATCATTTCAAAATTCAATATCATTTCAAATTCATTTTAAAATATCAAAATATCATATTGTTCCAAAACCTCATCCACTTTATTTAATTTAATTACCATTTCAAATTACCTTTCAAAATGGTTTATATTTCAAATCAAATATTCCATTTAAAACCAATTAAAATGAAGTTATTATACTTTAAAAAAATCAAATATTCAATTTCCCAAAATTTATTATTTTGAAAATTCATTGATTCACTTAAATTTATTAAAACGGTGAAATTTCAGCTTTCGCAGCATTTAGAAAATGCTACGGTAAGTTACATTCGAAAACAATTCAATTTAGCAGAGACAGCATTTATAGAAATGCTATAATAGTTCAGGTTTCAATTAAAAGCTTTAGTTCAATTCTGCAAATACAACACTTACAAAGTGCTGTAATAGCCCTTGGTTCATTTTTGCCTTTTAGTTCACTTGTGTCAACTACAACACTTAGAAATGCTGAAATATCCTTTACTTGATAAATGATAGCATTTTTGAAATACTGTTAATTAAATTCCAAATTTTCAATACAATTTCATCAACAATTAAACTTTAATTTAAACCATTTTAACTTATAAAATTATATTTTCCCACTTTAAAAACAATCATATAAATACCCATTAATTTATGACTTTTATAGAGTGAGATTTTCATAAAAAATCAAATTTTAATAATTTACTTATTAAATTAATGTACAATTTTATAACATTTCATTTACTTTACATTTTAATTAAATTTACCATTTCATAAATTAAATTTAAATTCCATTTTATTCCCTTAACTTAACTTTTATTTTTAAAACACATTTCACATTTTCCAAGTTAAGTTATATTTCAAATTTCAATTTTAAACATTTATTTATTTAACTATTTTTAATTTATAGAAAAAAATCAATAACACTTTATAAAATCATTTATGAATTTAAATTTATATCAAATTATCATATTTTCTTATTTAACTTAAACTTCTTTTATAAACAAAATCATAAATTCCAAAATTAACTTATATTTCAAATTCTACTTTACCATTTATTTATTTCACTTATTTAACTTATAGAAAATCACTAATATTTTATAAAAATCATTTTTAAATTTAAATCAAAATATCATAATATTTACATTTTTATAATATTTTATAAATTCAAGAAAATATAATGTTAACCACGGGTCTGTGTATAAAATTTTCTAACCTAAATCAAGTGATACGGATAATATATCATTTCAATCCGTAATTTATAAAGAAAATCTGGGTTTTATCATTTCAAACCCGCAATCTCAAGTAAAATGAAATAAATAAAAATCGTTCAAGCCTATCATTTCAGCCCATAACGATTTTTCTCTATTCTAAAGTCCGTTCGGGTATGTATCATTTCAACCCATAGTGATTCTATTCTACAGGGAACTTGCAGTGTGATAAACTGATATAAATAACAATATAGCATTATATAACAGTAACAGATGATATGACAGGTGTATAAACAGGGTGAACATCATATAAATCATACCATAGGCAGGTAAAATACGATAATATAAACTACAGATTCACATGGTGTCAATTTACTGATTATATAAGTATGTATGTCGTGTGTGGATTACTCACCTCTACAAGCTGGAGATAACAGATTCAGACAAACAAACAAAGACCCGGAAAGGACGAAAGCACGACTACATATTCTAGTGAGAGGAGAGCCAAAGTGGTTATCTTTTACATATCAAACAAAACAATATATTGTACATGAATATACAATACAAATATCACATTAAACAACTTGAAATATGCACACAATAAAGAACCAAACAACATGACCTTGCTTTCACCCATCACATGCACGGCCTAGGGATTAAAATGCACGGCCATGGTGGTGTGAATGGGTCGGGTTTGGGTCCAACATGGGTCGGCCTAGCAAGGAAATGAAGGTGCTTATGGTTGTGGCATGAAAATACAAAGGTCAAGGCAAACTAGTGATTTTTGTGTGCAATCACAAGCTCGACCATGGCCATGGATGGCTCGGCCATGCTTGGTGAAGGTCAAGTGATGGTGAAGCAGTGGTCTAGGGTCGGGTAGAGGCTGGAGTAGGTGGTGCTAGTGGTGGCCGAGAGGGTGTTATGGAGTGGTGATGCATGTTGGAGTTCGATTATGCATGTATAAGAGGTGTTTGCTATTTTTTTGGTGGAGCATGCATCATAGGGGCCACGGCCTTGACTGGACAAAAGGTTATAGGTGATGGTTGCAGCCGAGTAAGGTGGTGGTGGAGGAGTTATGGTGATGGAGGAGCTATAGGCCGAGCATTATAGGTGAAACAAGGCCAAAAAAATGAATAAAACAAGAAAAATGTAAGAAAAAAAAAACCATTACCAAAACTTTTTCAGAATTGAAGGCCGAAAGTTTTGGGGTGAGAAAATTTTTATTTTGCGCGAGAAATGAAAGAAATGCAGCTAAAGAAAAGATATGGTCGGTCATAATGAAGGCAAGTGACATTTGGAATGAAAAGATGATGGGATATGAAAAGTTTATGGTAAATGAAAGGTTCAAAACTCTTCATATTTCTTTTTCTTTTCTTTATTTTAAAAAAATGAAAACGTGTATAAATAAAATAGAAAAAAAATAAAGTAAAAATGAAATAAATAAATAAATTTTATAAAAATATAAGAAAATAGTTATTTATAAGAAAACTAGTATTGAAAATTGAAAATTGAAAACAAAATATAACTAGTTTTAGAAAAAGAACTAAAATACTTTAACATGTTTTAAAAAATAAAAATATATACCTAACATGCCATATAACACATATTAGAACATGATATGACAAATAAAGATATTATTTATATAAATTAAAACCAATAATTTTATTAAATAAATCAATTTACATACAATATTGTAAAAAGCATAACTTTCACAATATAAATCAGATTTCAACGAAACGAAAAGCAGTATTCTTGAAACTAAATTTATTTTCATGGTCAAATATAAAATTAAAGAATTCAAATATTTAAATTTAAATTTAAAAGTCAAAGTTTGACCAAATTGACCAAAATTCACATTTTCTAGAAAAGATTCTTTTTATTCATGTTTGAAATTATACTTCACATAAAAATCAAAATTTATTTTTAAAATAAAAAAATTTATTCATTTTAATAAATATAATAAAGTTTTTAAATCATAAGTTCAAATAAAATAATTAAAATAAGCAATTAAAATAAATCACAAAATTCAGGGTTGTTACAGTGATTATCATTTCATTTGTTAATATCTTTTATCAAATAAAATATCTCATTTAAAAATATAAATCTTTAAATCATATTCTTTTCCAGTATATAAAGAATCATTAAATCTCTCTTTAACTTTGGAAATACCAAATCATTTCCATAAGTCATATTTGAAAGCAATATCGAGTTAAAAAGGGTCGATATAAATTATACCAATTCTACTCAACGTCAATTTCTGTATTTAACCTTTACTATCCATCGAATAATGGTGAAATCAACTTTTAAATTCACACACATAGTACGGGTTCCTTCCTCGGAATTTAGTATCAAGTATAAGAAGATTATTTCCATACAATTCAAATTGTATTAAACTTGAAAAAATTAAATCTTTTATACTTGCATCGTTTCTAATATTTCGACCTTATCAATTCCTCACACAAGGAAGAGGCCGGGTAAGCCGAGGCACTAGTTGGTCCTAAACATTTTCTTAGTTTAAGAATCTCACATCTGAATCTCATGAATAGAAAAATCTAGTATACTCCTCGGCTTTAGAGGCAAGATTAAATCACTTGATTTTAAAAGCTTTTCTTTAAATCATTTATTTGAACTTTTTAAAATTAATTATAAAACCTTCAAATCATCTTTAAAATAATTATTTATTTATTTTAAAACATTTATAAAAGATTTGTGAAATAATACTTAAGTTTAAAGCCATATTTCAAAAGTTTATTATAAGTGCTGCAAAAAGTCCTGCAAATAATGCCTTTAATGTTTATTTGCTCAAAACAATTTTTCTATCATTTAGAATCCATTTTTATAACTCAAATCTATTTTAAAACATTTTAAAATTTTATAGAATTTATTCCAAGTTTTTAAAGAATTAAAACTATTACTTTTAAAGAATATGTTGCTTTGGTTTCCAAACTACCAAACAACGACTATTCTGAAAACTTGATTTGCTCATACTTCAAAATATACTAAAAGAAATCTCGATTTTTTCTTTCATTTGAAAGCTATGATTAAAAGAGTTTGTAAAATTCTTATTTCAAAGAATTCCAACTCTAAATCATTGTTTAAATAGATTTAAACTTTTATGGTGCGAAATCGCGAACTGCCGTTTACGCGACGTGCCTATTTTTGACTCAATTTTCATAACTTGTACAAACTTAACTGAATTGGGTTTTATTGCTTATAAAACATTTATAAACCATTTTAAAACATTTGAAAGGGGTTTAATGATTCCATATCACTTTTATAACTTGATTTGGAAAGTGATTTCCTTCTGTAATACCGACATGTATTTAACCTGACTTGTTTACACGATTAAACATTGTATTAAAACAACCAACACTCGATAATCAAAGCATAGTAAACATCCATAGCAATCATATCACATCATCATTATATATATAGTGTTTCCCACATGATTTTCGATTGGACCAACTTTAAAATGGCTATAGCTCCGCTATCTCGAAATGGGAGCTCACGACTACTAACACAATCGCTCCTAGGGGATTCGGCCTTGGTCTTGGAGGCTTGGAAGGCTTGGCCTTACTTGGAAAGTGGTGGTGGATGATGTGGTAGTGGGTTTTAGAGAGGGAAAGAAGTGAGTTTGCTTTGGTTTTGAAGAGTTTTGATAATATATACTTGATATATAATTTTAGTTTCTTTTTTGCCATAATTTTTGACATAACTTTCTTTGGGAAAGAAGCTATTAATATAGAGAAGAAGAGAATGAAGATATTTGGAATTTTATAAAGAAGAAGAAGTGTGAATGAAGTGAAGAGGGGTAGGTGTTATTTATAGGAAAATGTAACGATGCAAATATTATGATATTTCCAAACAAACACATCACCAGCACTCCTCCTTCTCACCTCATCATTCTCGATCGAACCTCCCCCTTGTGTGTAGCCATATACTTTACTTAAGGTGTAAGATGTTAATTTTAGTTTCACTTAAGGGTGAACTTTTAGGAAAATATTTTGGATGTTTTTTAATATGTATGTACGTATAAACATATTTGCATGTATATATATGTCCATGTACATGTGAATGGGTTCACGTATATGTACATGTATGTGTGCATATGTATATCTCAAATAATTCACAATGTTTCACAACTTTTCTATGTTGAATCATTACAGATTTCAATTTCGATTTCCAGTCAATTTTCACTTCTTATTTAATATATCCATATTTATAATAAAGTTTGATAATAACATTTCTATCATTATATAATAATTAAAAGGGCTTATTTAATTATTAAAATAATTATTAAATCATTTAAATTCAATTTAAATTCAAAAATCATTTATTTCAAAATAGTGATATCATTGATGATGTCATAAAGAGATTTTATTTTCAAAAATAAAATAAGTAATTTTATTACATATTCTCACTCATATACATAAATGAGCATATTTATCCCGCTCCATGCACGATGTCGAATGATCTAAGAGTTGTTTGTTGATAAAACGGTTTTCGGTTATTTCATCGATATATCTTCCAAAATATATATTTTTGTTAATATTTGTGCAAAATAAGATTACCAGTATTATTTATAGTTTAAACTATTATCATTATGTTAAAAAATCTTATATTTGAATATTTCAAAAAAATTGATGCGATGAATTTGCAAATCGTTATAAGAGAACTAAGAAAAAGATAGTCAAAAACGACGATGAAGGTGATAGAGATCCTCCTCCAAGCTTTTGTAACCTTTCCAAAAAAGTTATCAACCTTTCTGCAAAGTTTTGAGAGCTTTTTGCTCATCGACTTTCGAGCCTATTTTGATTAGTGAGAAGCTTCTTTTAGTTCTTAATGACTTCTAAACTTATTGGCAAAGTCATCCTTCCAAAGATCTCAAGAGATGTGTTCATCTCTTCTTCCTCCTCCTCTTCTTCTTCTACTTCCATCCTCATTTCTCATTTCTCCTCCTCTTCTACTTCTCGTTGTTCCTCCATAGCTATGCTTTCATTTTTTTTAGTCAAATTATCATATTGCCCAATTTTAATAAGGGACGTGCATTAGAGAGATGTTCTTTTTATTGAATACTTTTGGATTTGAAATTGTTCCACCTTTTAATTTAACTCCAAATATTGAAAAGCTTTGGTTCAATACAACCCATGGTAAAGTTTATTTCCATGTGAAGTGGCTCCTCCATGTGAAGTGGCTCCTTCGGTAACAAAGTCTGATAAGATGACTTGTGCCCAATTTATGTCACTTTTGGGAAAAAAGGAAATAAAACTTTACAAACTTTTAAAATGGGATTGCTGCAATTTATGCGACAAGAAGTGATACTTTGTTGTAAAATAAGACTTATAAGTCTTCCCTTTAACTAAAAATTTTTACCTTTTAAAACTAACTTCTAAATCATTTTCAATTAAAACATGTATAACTTCATGATTTTCATAATCAATAATTAATTTTTGAAAGCTCGTTTTTCGTTAAAAAAATTATCATTCATATTTGCATAAAATATTTTAACAGTTCGGGATAACAAGGAAAATCATTTTGTGAAAGATTCATTAATCCGAAAATAGAGTTTCAAAAGAAAGAGTTTGTAAATTATAAAAATTGAAATCATTGAAATTCACAAAATGACTAGAAAAGATTTTAGCTTTCTTCCCATGTTTTACATATGCTTTAATTGGTTCTTTATCATTTTAAAGCCAATTTTAAGCCTTGTAGAAAGTTTAGGAGCTTGAAAAGATGATACTTGAGGTAAAGATAATATCTTTGAAGAGATAGAGAGTAATGAATATTCTTGCATTTTGAATTTTGAAATAAAGAGTGATGTGAATGAATAAGTGAGATAAGGTGATTAAATAATCATTGAATAGGTATGTGATAATCAATAAAGTGTTGTTTTGAAAAAGAGAAGGAATTTCAAAAGCTTTATCTTTGCATCAACATGTCAATTTAGACCATGATATATCGATATATCTCGTCATTTTATGTCCAACAGACTAGACGAATTTTTGAGAAGTTACCTTTTCAATTTATTTTTGTTTTTACTATATCTTAAAGTTATTTATGATATATCTTTACTAATATATCTTAAGTATTTTAATACTTTTATATATTAATTATTAAACTAAATATATTTTATTTTTATTTATCCATAAATTAAGTATATTTTATTTTTATAAATAAATAAATTTTTAGAATTTATTAAATTTATATAAAAAAAAATTATATAATTTTAATCCTTTAGTTGTATATTTTTTAATTTTATTCATTTACAAAAATAATTCATATTCATAGAAATCTTGGTTTGTTTTACTTTACTAGTGCCTTCATGTATGACTTGCAATGTTCTTTGAATTGCATATGCACTTTTACAAACAGACAATCCATTGAACTTCTTTTATTTAAGGCGCACAATAAAATAGTCATAGCCTTTCAATTATTTAGTGCATGTATCTTTTTCATTAGTCCACTGTGTATAAGTCGTTTGGGGCTCAATGTACTCAGCCTTTGTAATATATATATATATATATATATATATATATATATATAGTATTACTTTTTCATTAGATTGTAAACAAAGTTTCATTCTACATGACCAATATGCATAATTACTACTGATAAAACAGGTGGTCTAGTAGTGGTATGACCTTCTAAAAATATGTTAAAGATAGTTTTATTAGTGTTACTAGCCGTTTAAAATTTTCAAGAATCAGATGATGAGCTTTCGAAAACTGTGCGCTCTGACACCAAATGTGGGTTATGTGAGATATCATAATATTTCTATGGAGTGGATCTTAAGGCTATTACTACACCAGAGAGGGGTGAATAGTATATTTGACCTTCTTAATACGTAACTGTAGTTTTTACGTTATATTTTAGAATCATAGAAATAATCAGATAAATGTAAATCTATACAATAATAAAAAGAAGTAAAGTAAAAGGAGAGACACTGCACATTTTTTCTGGTTGGGATTTCAAATCCTATATCCAGTCATGTACCACATGTAGCATTTTCACTACAACAAAATTTGCAATTCCACGGAAGATAAATACATCTATACAACTTGGTTTTGAATCATGTGGCAAGTACACCTATCCCGACTTTTCGTTGATGGTAGGACACACTCGACCTCTTGACTTTCCGTAGGTAGTCAAGAAAAGGTATACAATCTTAATTTTCTATGGATGGCATGATACACCTTTATAATTCAAGTAGTAATAGATTAATTTTACAAGAAATCGTGTCACTCGAATACAAAATCTCGTAGTCTTCGGTATAATGATCCTATAGACCTTCGGTAGCATTTTGTTTGAAACATGAGGATAACAGGATAGAATCAGGGATAGAATGATACAGAATTCAAGTAAGAATTCTCGATCTTTTGCGATTTACGAATTTGTGAAGAATGAGAGTGAAAGAGTATGAATTAGCAAAGTTACATGTGTAAAGTAGCAAGGGAATTTGATCATAAAGTAGTAGAGAAGAAAGTGTAGGAGAAAAGAATGAGAATTGTTATAAAAATTGGTTTTCATGGCATTTATATAGAAGATGAAGAGAACTGTCATTCGATGAAGGGTGACGGATGTGTCTATTTATTGAATTCAAAGGTTACATCAAAGGCTAATATGTCGATATATGTCTAATGGGAATTTCGACATATCTCTATTGAATATTTTTATGGTTACTATGTCGACATATATTCTAGCGGTACATTGACATATGCTAGTTGATTTTGAAAAAGACTTTATAAAACTTATTTTAAACTTTATAGCTTTTAAAACCAATATTGTATTTCTATAAAAAAAAGTTCTAGAGATGAAAGTAAAGATCCTTGAAAGAGAGGTTTCAAAGATGTGCTACGGGGTCATTAAGAAATATTTATAACTCTTTACACGTAGCGTTGACTAACTAGATGCCGGTGCGCTTCCAGTCTTTGTTTCTTTAGCCTCTATTATCCTCTTAGCAATGTCCTTGAAACTTTTGTATTCTCCTACTCTTATTGTTATCCTCCTTACATAGATTCTACTTAGTCTTCTTGATCTACTTCAATCCTTGTACAGATCCATCTTGAACTATATAATTCATTTACACGTGTATATCCCTATAATATTTTAGAGTAGTGTACCTGCATTTCTTGCATTATAGTCTACACAATTTGAAAAGCTGTCAGTAACAATATTTATATGGGTGTTGTCATCAAAATCAATACCTATCGAACTAACAAACTCATGTCCATCGATTTTAGGGTTTTGCAGACGATTAGGGGACGACCATGAAGGAGCAAGACCAGGTTACAACGGGTTAAATGAGTGAATTTCAAATAAGAATTCATTTTTAGATCTTATTGAGCCAATGAAATATATTACTTTAGATCTAATCTCAAGTGTATTGAATATATTTTTTAATTTAATTTATTTATATAAAAGGTTTTATTTAATTTATATAACTTATAATATATAAGTGTATCAAATACACTTGCACATGCAACAGATAATAATTGTACATGACTAATGTGACCGTATATGTGTTGAGATTCACACTACAATCGACACATTTGTCCCTTTATATATGCCTTTGTCATCTTTGGTTTTATTTTATGATATATATATAATTTTTATCAAAAATGTAATTATCTTTGATAAAAATAATGGCAGAAAACCGCAGCCCCTCTCCCAAAAACCATACCCAGCCGCTAATCCCCCTACCTCCAGCTCTTTAGAATCCGGTCAGATCCTTATTGCGTGTTCCTTCCCAGTCAAAAGTTGTTCATGCTAATATGAATTCTAGGCCACATAAAAACATAAAAATGTTTTCTATAATGTTCAATCACGTCGACCAATCCCATTTTCCGCCTATCTCTTCTAAATGCGTGTCCACCCGACCTCCTATGAATTCGCATGTGATCCAAAACACACTTGCTGGATCTAACAACCTATACAACACCTCTCCCAGAGATTAGACCGCTTTGACTACAGAAAGCCTCTTAAATTTTACAACCTTATTGAAGTCAGCTAACCATGGTTCGCTAGAATGACAAACGTTATGATTGACCTCGTGAAAAGGTATTGGAAATTTATTATTATTATTTATGTTGTAGGATCGTGCCCATACTACCATTATGTTAAAGGGCATATTAAACAAGAATGGAAACCACAAGGAGATTTTCGCATTCAGAAAAAAAAAATGATTTTTATGTGATCAAATTTGAAAATAAGGATAATTATAAGAGAATATTGGAGGAAGGATCCTATTTTAATGGTAGAAAACTTACGACGATAATGTGACGGATACCGGATCTTAATCTTACCAAGGAAATTCTCCAAACCATTCCAGTTTGGATGCGATTTCCTAGACTCAATTTAAATTTTTGGTCCGAGGAAGGAATAAGTAAAATTGTTTCGGTGTTGGGCATTCCTATAAAAATGGACCAATTCACTAAAGGAACGATCAAACCTCATTGTTCATGCTCTAATTGAAGTCAATCACTAATTTAAATTTCCAAAAGAAGTAGCTATTGTGATTGAAAAAAAGGAGATATTCTTACAACCAGTAGAGTACGGATGGAGACCTATTGTCTGTGCTAATTGTAACTATTTTGGATAACCAATAAAATTATGTGCTTTTGAAATGGTTTGGATGTCCAAAATATCCACTGATAACGATCCCATAAAAGATTACATGGACACGGACTCCCTATCCTCTTTTGAGTAGCAACAGGTAAATTCAAATATATAAATAGAGCAGCAAAATTATTATTACTATTTTGAAGAAATGAGCAGCAAATTAACCAAGCGCGAAAATAAATAAACAAGCTGCCCAGTCTCACAATGTTTAAATTAGTAAACAAATCCGCGTTAGATCAGGTGGATGACACAATTAACAATGATAATGCAGATAGTATTGTGATGGATAATCAAGCCACCCCATTTAGTTTTCATAAAAATGTAGCAACAGATGATATTAACACTTCGACAGATATAGTGCTACAAGGCACATAATTTAATTAGGAGGGTGCAAGCCAAGATATTAATGAATATTCACAATATGTATCCAATCAAAATCCATGCAAATTTAATTGTTTCAACGGTTTGGGTGCTTTAAATAATACACGGTCTAATAAGAACCCAAAACTTACATTGCACAACAGTCCTTCACCAGTAAAGATAAGACACAAGATTTCACAATGAGTACTACCTATAACTCAAACAAGTCTAAAGCAAATATTCTTCCACAATCTTAGGATCGGGGCGATGTTCATCGCAGAATAACTGTTAATGGCACTACCACCCACAACAGTGGATCTGAAGAAATGAAGGTAGAAAAATCATCGGACCCCCTTAGTTCCAGTCTAAAACCTGACAGCATCATCCCTTTAGGTCATCAAACATCATCGGATTTCCCGCCAATATCACAAAGCTCAGGTGACATTAATAGAATTCAAACAAGGCGATCTAGGAAAAATCAAATCGACAGTACATCATCCGAATCAACTGTAACTATTGACAAAGATGTCATTAACACCTAGGTTCCCTTAATGTTAGATAACACCTAGGTTCCCTTAATGTTGACTTAGTAGGCATAGTGGAGCATAAATTATCTAATGAGAATGTCATTAATTTTTGTAACTCAATCAGCAAAGACTGGGACTTCATAAACTATAACAACCATGATAATAGAGGTAGAATTCTTTTTTATGGAACAAAATCATATAGCAGGTAAACATTATTTCCACCTCTGATCAGCACACAAATTTACAACTAACAAATAAAGGTAGGTGTAAGTGCTTATTTTCTCTAATATATGCTAAATACTTGGTGAATGAAAGAGATAGAAAGTGGAGATGCTTATCTGCTGATGTATCGAACTCCTTCCTCCCTTGGCTACTCGTTGGTGATTTCAACTGCATTCTAAACAATAGTGAAAGAATTACTAAAAATAACACTCTAAATGCAGATGCAGACTTTCAAACTTTTGTTCTCACCAATGGAGTAAGAGAAGTAAACACTACGTGAAGCTTCTATACGTGGTGTAGAGGTTTTAACTTTTCTATACACAGTAAGATTGTCAGAGTTCTTAGTAATTTTACTCTCTTCTCTATTTTCCCCTAAGTAAATGCATAGGTATTGAATCACTCAACTAGCAATCAATCTCCTCTCCACATTACATTCTTTCCCAATTCTAACTTGAGAAAAAATAAGCTGTTTAAATTTAATAATACTTGGCTACACCAAGTCGGTTATCATGAAATTACTGAAACTTGTCTCACTCAAGGCATTCCAGGCAACCCTGTTTATAATTTAGCGCGAAGCTTAAGCAGATCAAAAGATGCCATAAAGAGTGTAACTGTAATAGACAAAGTTTTAGGCAACAATGCGATTCTATTAGAACTTGCAGTAATGCTCTATACCAACAAATTATTGAAAATCCTCTTAATGAAGAATTAATCCAGTAGTATAAGCATAATCTTCATAACCTACATAATTTGCTGAATTCTGAAGCTACTGAAAGCTATAAAAAATCAAAAGTTGGATGGCTCACATAAGGTAATCAGCCTACATAAATTTTTCACTCCAAGAAGACAACGAGGAGGAACAAGACTCATTTACAGACGTTTGTAGATAGCTCTGGCAACTAGTTAACGACCCCACAAAACTTTCCGAGGAAGCAGTAAATCACTTCACTCAACTATTTAATGTAAACAAAACCGGAAACCAGAATACCGCCCAAAACATAGTATATAAATAAATTCTCTCAACTAAGACCCAAAGGAAACTTCTCCTTCCAATTAACATTGAGGAGATGAGGAGCGCAACATTTTAAATAAACGATAATAATAGTCCAGGACCGGACGGCTTTAATTCAAAGTTTTTTAAATATCACTAGGAGCAAATTAAGGAGGAGCTGCTAGTGGTCATGAACCACATAAAAGGGAAGCTTTTAGAAGAATTAAATCATAATTTTATTACTTTAGTTCCAAAGTCACTTAATATTAACAACATTAATGACTTCAGACCTATTTTTTGTTGCAACATTCTTTACAAAATCTTGGCAAACTTGATTTGTAACAGAATGAAAAACCTTATAAATGATCTGATATCTTCTAATCAAAATGCTTTTATTCTAGGTAGAAATATTTAAGAAAGCTCTTTATTGGCATATGAAATGGCAAGACTTTCAATAGGAAAATAAATAAAAACATGTGTGTGAAGATTGACCTTCAGAAGGCCTACGATAAAAACAATAGAAAATTCATTATCCAGATCATGGAAAAAGTCGGTTTTCATCCCCAATTTACATCCTTCATTCACTGATTTATTTATATACCCATTTTTCCATCATCATTAATGGCACTCCTCAGGAATTTATTTCGAGTAATGGAGGAATCAAACAAGGTGACCCCTTTTCCCCTCTCTTTTTGTAATACCAATGGAACATCTATCGATCCTTATGGATTGTGAAATTTTACAAAATAATTTAAGCCCATCATACAACATAAATCCAGCGCTAACTCATGTCATCTATGCTGAAGATTTACTTTTGTTCTCAAAAGCAAGATAGAAAGTTCCAAGTCCATAAAATAGTTCTCACATACTTTGAACAACATACTAGCCTAGGTGTTAACACCTCCAAAACAAGAGTGTTTTCTGGGAAAGGTGTAGAGTTAAGTGGCAAATAACACAAATCATAGGAGTCCAACTCGGAAGCCTACCCATAAAATATATAGGAATGCCTCTTTCAACTAATAAGCTTATAAATACCATACTCTACCCCATCATCCAATTTTGGATGCAAATATGTTAAATTCCAAAAAGTATACTTCGTAAAATAGAGCAGCGATGTTCTAATTTCCTCTGGTATGGCAAAGAAAACAAAATCAAATGGCAACTGTTTGTAAACCAAAATTGAAGGTGGATTAGGCTTACGAGACTTGGAGGAAGTTCAACAAGCTTATGCAATAAAGTTGGCGTGTAACTACTTAAATCAAAATTCTCTATGGGCAAAATGGATTAAAAATAAATATTACAAGAACAAAAATTTCGGGACAGCAAGGGTAGACAACAATGCATTGTACACATGAAAATTAATGCTTAGAACTAGACTTAAGTGCAATGAACTTATAAATAGGAAAATTGCCAATGGTGGAGCTACTGGATTATGCTTTGACCCATGGATAAAGGGTAAATCTCTTTCAAGTATAGTAGGTTGGTCTTATGTGGCTCTCTTCAATTCAAGTGGCAGTTCAGTCAGCAACATTATAAATCAAAAGGAGTGGAATATAAACAATGCAAATCACTAAGAAACTTATGCAATACAATAAAACAAATCAAAATTCATAGCTATAACGATAACGACGAATAAGAATGGATCGAAAACAGTGGAAAATTCTCCATCAAATCAGCTCTTGAATTAAGTAGAGTGAGGGGAGAATGACTTCTATGGTGTAGTAAGGTTTGGAATCGGTGCTGCTCCCAAAAAATGTCAACTATACCTACTTTGATATGCTAAATAAGCTTCCGACTAAGGATCGCACTTAGCAGTGGTCTAATGTCGGTAATTCTCTATGCGTTCTATGTAATTCAGTTGAAGAAAATAGCAAGCACTTATTCTTTAACTGACCATATTCATAAAAAAATTGGAATAAGCTACACAATTGGCTTCCACTACAAATATCCGAACCAATGGACTATGATGTAAAATCAATTTTAGAGACATATGCTAATTCTTCTAGTGGAAAAGAGCTAAATGATATTAGAGACTACCATAACCTCATCTGTCTGGCATATACGGCAGGAGCAAAACCAGAGGGTTTTTCAAGAGAATGGCTTACCAGGGATCACTAGATACAAATTACTTCTTCTCGACAACAGCATACTTCTGTCCAAACCAAAAAATTTGGAGGCGGAACCATCGTAGCTTGTCTACTTACACAGCTTAATAGACAACGAGATCCATGCTACCTCTGTTAGGATTTGACACAGAGAGGAGAGAGATGCAAGGTTAAAAAGCAAAACCACATTGTTATTTCTTGCTGTGCTTAAAACAGATAAATAAATAGACAAATAGCCACTACTTTTTTCTTGTCCTGCAAATAAAGAAAGACCAACTACTAGCACTAATAATAGAAACACACGTAAAACAATGTATTGACTGAGTCAAACAAATATAACTTCTAACACCCTCCCTTAAACTAGATGTGCTAACATATGAACTGCGCTACTCAATTTCTTTATCGTCGTGCATAGACGAACTCGATCACAACTTTCATCTAGCTGGTTAGACATGCACAACTGTTTCACGTTGATTGGTACTTTAACCATCAACGAATATTCTTGATTTCGTCTTAGGGATTTACTGACCTCTCCATTCGGGTCGTCTCTTGTATTTGCCATCCCCAACAAGTGAGAACCGCAGCTTTTCTTTCTTACTTGTTGGCTGACATAAAACCAAGTCTTTCTCGTTCAGCTTACTTCACATATAGGCATGCTCTTCAAACAGTTCTCTCTTGAGCACTCCACAAATGTCCAACCCCATAACCGACGGTCTACCATTCGTCGTCTTCATCTTCATATCCACTACCAAGAAATATAAATTCAACTACTCGCAATCATCCACACTTCTGCAGTGCAATCACCATACCCTACTACAATAACCAAACAAACTGTGTTGCACCTCCCATTCTTCTCCTGTTACAATCTTGCATCATCAATGCCAAAAGCATTCTCCCCAACTGACATGCTTCAAACTAAACATTCTACACTCCTCCAAAACTACAACTTGTTGCTCACAAACACAACACAGAACTCCATTTCAAAAACAACCGGTACTTGCCTAAAATACAATTGAAACCCAATCGCATCTCCTTACCTGATCCTTCTTAGGACCAGCAAAAAAACCAAACGAACAACCCTACAACACTTCCTTATTCCAAACTCCTCACTAATCCACAGCTATCACCTCCGCACCAATACCCTACTGCAATTTGCCAAACTGTTTCACCTGAATCCGACTTTCAACAACTCCAACCTCCACCAACAACATTCACCACAAAACTCCTTCAGTCTCTCCGCTGCAAACTCATCATCTACTTCAAACTGCTGCATAGCAACCTCCACCTTCGACTATAACACAACCACTAACAAATCCAGCAAACATCTTCACAAACAAGCCTCCGCTTCCATCTCCCTTTCTAAACAGCTTTAGCAACATCTTTCACCTTATCACAGCATCGACAAACAACTCCATCTCCATACACTGCCTAAACCAACCTCATACACTCAAACTTCACCACATCACCATAACTCGAACTCCTTGCAATTCACACACCACAAACTTCACCTTCAGCACTTCATCCATACAATCAGCACATTAGCTTCAACCACCTTCTTTTGCTTAGCAAACCCAACAACCCAGTCCATCAAATTACTGCAAGTGCATGGTTGCATCCCAAACTCCCCAATAATTCAACCTTCTACAACAAATCACCTCTCACTCCATCTCCTACCTCAACCAAACCCAGTCTGCATACAACAAACAGACCTCATCATCCACACAAAGCTTCATCAACCATACGTATAAACAACCGAGACCCAAATCCCGCTGCAGCAATCACCAAAAACAATATCCAATCAATATATGAATCTTCCCAAATCAATCTGAAACGGCCGCAATACACAAACTAGCGACTGTAACCTTGCCACGACCACCAATTCTCAACGCAGCGCATACCACCAGAACTGCCATCCACCTCCTAAATCTGACCAACAAACGACAAAGCACCATAAGTAACGCGACAAGTATTGGTGCGACTCAAATCTCGTCCATGCAATCGGAGCGGTGAAAAAATCCCAATCAGAGGCACAGCCAATTCAAGTTCAGATTCCGATCAATAAACAGTCAGCAGTCTTTGACTTCAAGCGTCGACCTATGTCGGCGGCATTTGATTTCAGGCATCGATCTTCAGTAGTGACTTTCTCCCTCCAGGCGACGGTGGTGCAACTTTGATTTTAGGACAAAGTATTTGCAACGTCGTTTTCTTTGGTAAGCGGCTGAAATTTGGGTGAAGTTTTGTTTTGGAAATTCAATTTTGAAGTAAAACAGAAAAAGAGATTATTTTTTTATTATTGCCACTCATTTCTCTCCGTCCTCTCTCACCTAGCTCTGATACCATGTTAGGATTTGATACAGAGAGGAGAGAGAGATATAACGGAAAAACGCAAAACAACTACATTGTTATTTCTTACTGTGCTTAAAACAAAGAAAATACAGATAAATAAATAGGCAAAGAACAACTACTTGTTTCTTTCCCTGCAAACAAGGAAAGACCAACTACTAGCACTAATAATAGGAACACATGTAAAACAATGTGTTGACTAAGCCAAACAAATATAACTTCTAACACCCTCCTTTAAACTAGATGTGCTAACATCCAGTTTACAAAGCAATGAACTGCGCTACTCAATTTCTTCATCGTCATGCATAGACGAACTCGATCACAACTTTCATCTCTAGCTGGTTGGACATGCTCAACTGTTTCACGTTGATTAGTACTTTAACCATCAACGAATACTCTTGGTTTCCTCTTAGGGATTTACTGACCTCTCCATTCGGGTCGTTCCTTGTATTTGTCAACCTCAAGCTCAATTAGAGAGATCCAGGCTGAAATAGTGGCCAGCTAGCAGCTTCGACGTTAAGAAGCAAGTAGCGCTTTTTGAGGAGATCAATTGATTCCCTTTTTATTTTATCTTTTATCTTTTTTCTAGATCACGAGAATTGATGAAGTAGGTTTTATTTATTATAGTGTTTTAGTTCATTTACTCCTAATTTGGTCGGTTGGTTAGGTAGAAGTTTCTCATCCATATATTGTTTTATATTCTTGGTTTTTGTTCTTATTTTGGATGACTCTAACTTTTGTACCAATTCTCCTTTTTGTTCAGGAGTACTTTGAGTACAGAAGGAACTGATATTAAAAATGTTATTTGTAAGATTTTTTTGAATTTACAAAATGACTTTGACGTGTACATAGTGTTGCAATTTTTTATGTGTGTACATGCATGAATTAAACTGAAAGAGGAAGGTATCATATACGCATTTTTCTATCTTGTATAGGCTGAGCTATTAGTGAGATAGGATTACATATTTGAATAGCACAACTGTAAACGATAATTAGTCAAAAGACAGTTAAAGCTTGTGTAGAGCTAGTGAGAAAATCATTTTTATAATAGTAAAAATGTTTTTGAGTACAAAAATCATATTAAAAACGATGACAAATAAACTTATGATCCACATATTGTATAGTAAGACTCATACATCTTTTGTCCGTAGATGCATACGAACAGTAATAATTTTCTTTTCACAAATTAAACTCAATACGAAGTATCACTTTGTACGGTAATACTTACAGTACTTGCAGTAATAATTCGAATAGTAATTTATAATTCATATATTGTACAATAATACTCATCAATCTTTTCAATATGAAGCAGCAGTTTGCATTATAGTAATAATTCTATTAGTAATAACTTTGGACAATAAACTTATAGTTCACAATATCTGAATAAGCAGCAGCAGCATGTACGGTATGAGCAGCGGTTTTAAGTCACAATTTGAATACTTAAGAAGAAAGTCATGAGCTAATCTTCACCATGCTTCTCACGGTCAATAATGCAGAACTAAACAATACGTCAAAGATTTATGTATCTTTTAAGAACCTCAATATAGGAACCATTGCATCAGGTTGTGTGTTCATTTCTATGAGCTACGCAATTGAAAGTGCATTTGTTTTCAGTGTGATGAAAATATAGAAAATTGAAGAAAAGAGCCAATTGCGTAACATAGTAGAAGACATTGTTAGTTTTCTAATTTACATTCAATTGGATTTGACCAAATGAAACTTCCAAGTAGATATTTTACAGTATGCACACATACGTTCAGCATTTGTTTTCAGTGTGATAAAAAGAATTCATTTTGATTGAATTATCAAAGGTTTTGCTTCATAGTAAGTACACGTATATATCTATACACACTCAAATAGGTATATACATATCATAGTCAGCCCTTCCTTCAACGATCCATCAACAACATCCATCAATCCATTCGCCTCCGCTCTCCTCCCCATGTATACTGCCAAATTCACATCATTCATCCCCTTTCAAAATCAATCACCATCTTCAAAGTCAGCAGCTCCAAAAGCACCACTCCATAATTGTACGCATCGCTCTTATTAGTCAGTTAGTAATTCCTATAAGACTCCGAATTGAGGTACCCAAGCGTCCCCTATGCACCAGTTGACACTTGGCTGAGTCCTGGCTCAGCCAGTCTAGAAAGCCCAAAATCTGACACTTTTGCATTGAATTTATCGTCCAGTAAAATGTTGCTTGATTTTACTTCCCTGTAGTAAATCGAAGAAACTGCAAATGAGCGCAAGTAAGCTAACCCTTCTGCTGTTTCAGATGCCACAGCAAATCTCTTTTTCCATGTTGAAATGGGTGGTTGAAGGTTCCCATGAAGATGGTCATGTAGTATACCTATTTAAAATGATTCCAATCAATAAAAAAAAATTCAACAGAAGGTGTTTTATAGAGATTATTCACTGAATAAATTATTCAGATAGTTGTAACTCTCTACTGCATATGTATTAAATTAACGACTGTAATAAGTAAATCTCAACAAAAGGTGTTTTGTAGTGATCAGACTATACTTATGGCGTGGACCGGTGTAATACATACCATTGGAAATGAATCAATTACTACAAAAGAATGGTTGTAACATCATTAAAAAGAACTATAGCTACTCTTCTATGATATTGTATTACATAGAAGTGGAACAATGGCTTAAACCCATAAATATTTACATATTATACGATCAAAATTGAAAATATCGGGCTGCTAACATTTTAAAAAAATTGTAAATTTAATTCAAATTAAACGCTTACATACACACGCAGAAAATATAGCAGTAATTAAAAATTAAAAATTTGGTATTTATTCATTAGCATCCGGTTGTTAAAAGTAATATACCTTTGTAATATATAATATGTAAGAGAGAATGGTAAGTGCTTGCATTAAACAACTCAAAAATCTTTAGCATAAAGGACTCGTTCTTTCTTCTAGAAAGCTGCAGGAAAGAAGAAGAATAACAAAAATCATAGTGGTAATAGAGGATAAGTTATTGAATTGTCCATCTTGCCTAAACTTCAAACATATTTTATCATTCTAAATATATGAATATTTATGCAACATTTCATTTCTCAAATCGTTCACTACACAAATAAATAATGAATAGATTTGAGATGTATGAAACAAACGTATATCCTAATAAACAGAAGAGAATATAAGGGGAAAATCTTACATTTCAAATCGGGAGTACTTATACCATTTCAACAAATGAAAAAAATTAAAAAAAGAAAGTAAAAAAAAAAGATTGCCTTCAGATCGCCTATTCATTATGAGGAGACAGACTATGCCATAAGAAACAGCTTTCAAACCCTGAAAAAGGAGAGAAGAAAAAGTCAATCTATTAGTTAATTACCAACATCAATATAGGATATGAAATTCTCGGTTTTAATGTATTTTTCCCCCTTTTTTAGGTTGAGATAGCAACGTGAAGAAATAGAGTAGGGAAATGTGAGGAAGGAAAGGATTGTCCAAGCAAATGGAAACCGCAAACGTGTTGAGTTAGTGGAGTGGGGATGAAAAAGACGATAAAACAAAGTTATATACCACCAGTACATGGAAAATATAGTTATGAAAATTAATGTGAAGGTTATTCTACTTATCATTCTGCTCACTGCATTTGAAAAGGTTAATCTGAATCTCCTGCTATCTTTTGCTGTTAATTTAAATTAATTCAAATTAATTTGCAGGTTGGCCGTCGAAATACTGTATTAGGTGATGCACTTGCTAGGAGGATCCCCTTTGTATCCAATAAGCCTACAATTATTTTTGGCGCTGATGTCGAACATTCATGATCCACCACCAGGAGAATATTCATCAGCTTCAATTGCTGTTGTAGTCCATAATTCTTATCCTCTAATATTTTTGAAATTTGCAGTTGATTACTGTCACTGCATTTTAGGTCGTTGCATCCATGGATTGACCTGAAGTTACTAAATACAGAGGGCTAGTTTCTGCTTAAACACATCGAAAGGAAATGATCAAGGATCTTTACACAAAAACAAATAGTATTAATGAACTTGTTTGGTGCGATCTTATTTTTGAAGGAGTTTTTTATATTTTTTAAGAGATCTACCGGCCATAAGCCTCACAGAATAATGTTCTGCATGTTCACGGTTACTAATACCTCTTAAATTTTATGAAGCTATCTAATGCCCTGTATATATATTCAGAGACCATATGAGTGAAGGATATCAGATCTGTGATAGATATTACTCAAAATCCTAAGCAGTTCTTGCTCAATAGTCTGATTGCCATTTCAGATGCAAATCGACTATCAATCTAATCATAATCAAAAGAAATAATGAAAATCAGCAAGTAATTACCTGAGTCTGAAGTCTGACGGATACTGAGAAGCGATGCTTGAGCTTACCTTTACATGTTGGTCGATAATGGCCATTAGAGGCAAGATCGCTGATTTAGGGTTTTTATTTTCCTTGGATGAATACGGGGAAACAGAACGTAGAAAGTATAATAATCAAAATCATAAGAATATCGGCAAATAATGCCCCGAGTGTGGAATCTTACGAAAATCGATCCTTGAGCTAAACTGTTAGTAGATAATCGCCATTAGTGGCGAGAGCTGATTTAGATTTTTCTCTATAGCAAAGTAAGACGGGACAAATGCGTAGAAAAATAACGTGAAAAAAGAAAGAGGGTATTTTGGGTATTTCAAAAAGACGCGGTTGAATTCCTATTCAATGAATTATCATTATTAATAGTAGAGATAAAGTACCTCTTTCTATTAAAAAGATATATGATAATTGCATATATTTATTTAAATAGCTTAAAACAATTCAAAGCATATTGAATTAATATCTTAAAATATCTTGTACTAACTTTAAAACTCAAAATTAGATCTAGATTGAATAAATATTATTATTTTTTTGGCATGGCCGATGGTTTTATAGTGGACCGACCACTTTTATTACAAATGTAATAAGGTTGAAGTACAGGAGTAAGGTAGAGACACCTTAGCTACTATGATTGAGAAATAAATAAAAAATACAGCACAGGAATATGACAGACACGTCACATCTACTAATACAAATAACAAGACTAGTTTTCCTCCGCAGAGGAAGAATCACCTACGCCCACATCATCCCTGGAAGAATCCAGAGAAACACCCCCAAGAAGACCTAAATAGGGGCGAAAACGAACAGCAAGAGAAGGATCAAAACAATCAATGTCGGAAGAGTATATAAAAGATCGATCCCAGTCAGAATCAGCTAGAAGAACATAATTAATCGCAGCATTCGTACCATTCATGTCAAGAACCAAGGAATCTTTAGAAATACAATAATAAAGGCAACGAAGATCCAATAAGTCATCAGATATATATCTAAAATAGGTGTCATCCAGAGGGTTGAATCTCATATCAGTACGAAGATCAACCCAACAATGTTCAGTGTCAGCCCAAACAACGAGCGGCGGAGAGAGAACCGGTTCAGTAGGAAGAACTGAAGGAACATCACCAGGATTAGGGGAAGCACTAAATTTAATTATTTAAATAGCTTTAACTAATTCATAACATTTTGAATTAACATCTTAAAATACCTTGTGTTATTTTTAAAATTCAAAGTTAGATCTTGATCTAAGTAAATATCTATTTTGAATTTTAAATTCAAATTACATATTAAAAATGTATGTGTGTAAATATACAATCTTTTTTTAAAAATGTTTTTTATTCGAAATTAACATATGCATATGCACTAAATTTAATTATATATATATATATATATATATATTAATTATTAATATACACACACATATTAAAAGTTAATTTTTCTTGCTTTCGGTCAAAAAGGTTTTAAGAAGTTTGTATTTTCATAATAAATCCATAAGGATTTGATAAATGTTTTTTATTATTGTATATGTGTGTGTTAGTATAAAAATTGGTTTTTTATTCCAAACTGAAATTGCATATGTATATAAGTTTATTTTAAATAATTTAATATATATTTGTTACATTATAAAATTATTACATATATTAAAAATTTAAATAAATTTTTTAAAATTACGAATAAATATTTAAGCGTTATGGCCAAAATTAAAAAATGTTTTCATATGTTTTTTAAAGCAGTCTGAATATATATACAATTAGACCACATAAGCTATATAAAAATTTGATGTAATAATATCAATGTAAGCAACATAAATATGATCAACATACACAATAATAATTATTGTTGAAAATGCAATGTTTTCAAATTATTAGTCTGTGAACCAACTCTAGATCTGATCGAACCAGCTCCAATAAATTGCAGTGGGCTAAAGATGAATACCACCCTATGTTTTAATTGATTTTGGTTTGAATTTATTTAGGAATTTTCGACTAGGATAGAGGGTTAGAAGAACACACAAAATAATGAAAGAGGGGAGTTTAAATAGGCATTGAGATAAAGTGAAAAATGGATATAATCTCCTTTGTTTACTCTTTCTTTTATCAATTCAAAATCATATTTTGAGCATTTAAAACCGCACCCCCGCCTCTCTACGACTGACCAAAATATGGGCATGATGGGCTCATAAATTTTTTCAAAACCATTTAGTATTTAATTAATTAAATCAAATTTTAATATTTATCGATATTGTATATTGATGCATATGTATATATATAATTTTATATACACTCTCTATTAATTACTAATAACAATCAAATAAATTAAACAAAATTTAGTTATTAATATTTTATAAATATTTATTAATTTATAATAATTATAATTTAATTAAATTGATGGTGTTTTAGAGTACTCAATATCAGGGTTGTGCGACTCAAAGGTGAAATTTTGTCTGCGATAAATATCGAATAATTAAAATATTAACGTTCATACATTATCTTAGCTAGTAATGTGAGAGTTTGGCCTAATTTATTACTTACACATTTTGGTTAAAATCCAATTTCACTATTTTAAGCGGTACTTTGTAGTAGCTATTATTTATACCAATTCTCTTTGTCAAACTATATCACTTTAGGACGTCGAATTTGGCTTTGTCAAAGTTTTGATATCGTCCACATTCAACTTGTTTAATCCAAACACAAAGTTCTTGATCCAATAAAGTATTGGTCAATATGTTTATTGGATTCTGAAATGTCATTCTTAACTCCATCGCTTCCTCCTCCGTCGCCAGCCTTTCCATCTTTCGGCTCGCCTCCTACTCCTCAGCCACATCCACCACCTTCGGCCCATTCGACCTTCCCACCCATCAGCCCAATTTGTCTTTGAAACGCGGTGCTCACTCATCATATGCCTGCTAATGATCGCCCTGATCCCATGTGTGTTGAGGCTGGCCTGTGCCGCACTTCTGCTCCGCCTCATGCTCTTGCCTGCAGCTGCGCTGAGTTAGATCTCCTTTAAAGCCTATGGATTAAGCCCCTATTTTGAATTAAAAATCTTGCACTGTTCCAACTGTCGGTCCCAATAGGAAGAAAAGTGTTCGAAATGGTTAAATCAATTCGAGCCAATAGAAGATATTTTAGGTGTGGGGCCTCTGGACACTTGGCACGATCCTATAAGAGTGCAGTGCTTTGTTTTCAATGTGGCGAGTTTGGACACTACACACATTGCAAGATCTCCAAAATCAAGGAATGGCCCGATCCTTCCAGATTCGCATGCGCCGTCACATCTCCTCTGCAGCCCATTACTATTCATGTCCTATATCTTTTCTAGACCCTATGACCCACATTACCCCAACCAACATTCTAACCCCCACTTCTACCCTCATTGAAAAATTAAAATCCTTTTCTCCAGGTGAAATCTGTACTTCTGTAGACATGTTCGAATCTAAAACAGATCTCCATAACTCCCAAATGCATGTCGTTTTCTTTGTAGTAAGCGGGCTCTGGAACATCAACGACCTCGGGCGCTGCCTTGACTTTCACTTCCACTGCACTAGCTAGCACATTACCCTTTTGAGCAACCATTCATTTCTCGTTTGCTTCCGTGACAGGTAGCTCTTAAGCGATGCAACTCGTAAAGGCTTCTTCCATAAGTAGAATGGTATGGTGTTGGCTCGTTAGTGGACACTCTCGAGGCCTTGCTACATGAGGGAGTTGAACGAGGATTCATGGATTCGTACCGTAGGTCTTCCGCCATTTCTACATATCGATGCAGCACTTTGTTCCATCCTTTTTCCTATTAGAGAGTTTGTAGCTTCAGATCATCGTGATTGGACATTGATTGATCATTATTTCATAATTATGAAAATCAGGTTAGACTGATCTGTTGCAGTGCCAGGCTCTTTGATCACTTGGGTTTTCATCTTGATTTTAATTTATCCTTTAAACATTAAATTCATAATCATTTACCCATTCTTCCAGAGGACATAATGTTGAATATGCGCTTATATGATTGTTGTTTGATGATAATAAACATATATACATTCGTTTAAATGTATTTGTTAATATACTATTTTATTTTTCACAGATTAAATAAATATTTGCTGAATAAAATAAATAACACGGAATTTGAATTTAAACGAATATTTTATTCAAACAAATATTTATTACAATTTTGATAGTACAAATTCAAGCTCTCACTATACATATACATTTTGATTACATCACAATTACATCACAATTCATTTTACATTAATAACCTCACTACATATCACTCACACTCGTATTTTGTCTTCAACTGCATTCCAGTTTGAATCCAGCATCTGAGCAATCTGCAAAAATATTCACTAACACAGTAAAATTGAAAAAGAAATATTTTTGCAATATAAAATGAAATATGAATTTTGAAAATAATATTTGCCTCAGTTATTTGGGTTGTTCGTCATCATTTAAATTTGAATGCATCATACACGAACAACTTGTGACATACACAATGTATCACTGTATATGCCACAAGGCCGTGCACACCGATATATACACTTGATAATGCTACAGGGACAGGTGAGCATAGGTCAAACCCAAATGAAAAGCCGGGTTTAACTCACGTGCAATATATTCAAAATCACGACTCAAGCACAAAGTCAAACCTGAGTTTTTGAAACTGGATTCAACTCAAGTGAAATTTCAAAAATCAACATGAAGTGAACCAAGTTCAGGTCAGACCAATCAGTAGCATGCTAATGAATCAACTACAATACAACACATGAACCAAGCTACATACACCAAAGCTAACAGCAGTGCCAAGAGACCAAAGTGCAACAGGATGAACCATAAAGCCAAGCATGATACGAGTGAACAAGTATGGCAGCATGCAAATGCATCAAAGCAAGTAAACAACAATGTCGAGCTCAATGCAACATATTCACCAATGAACCATCAAAGAGTGCAACAGGGATGAATACAACATGAAGTACAGCAACTCAAGGAGATAGTCGACCAACAGTATCAAACTCATGTATGCAACAGCAAATACTCGAGCTCAAGACAGTACAACTACAACTTGATGCAACTGACACAAACAACTACAAAACAATCAAACTGCAACAAGGCAACTAGGAATGAACAGAACACAAGTGCAACAGAACATCAACTGACAGCAAACACAAATGGAATGCAACAGTGAAGTTCAACATCATCAGAGACAGGTACAAAGACTGTAAGCATATACATATGTATGAAATGCAAAGGTTCAGGCAGTGACGATGCAAGCCAGCAACTATCAAAGCTCAATACAACAAGGCAATGGACAGACCAAATGATCACTGCTCGAGGCAATATGAAAACAGTGACACAGTACCAAAAATCAGATGAACAAGATCACTCATGAAAACCAACAAGCAAATATGCCAACAACTAATGCATTAGTACAGTGTGGCAATGCACCAACCAGACCAGGCAAGTATCAAGATAAGTGTACAGCAACAATAATCATGGCACCAACAAACTATGGCTATTATCATATTACAAGACCAACATAACCAAGAGCAATGTCAAATCAAATAGGCCGATGATCCAGACCAGTGCAAGTATCAAGTCAAGTGACATAATAACAGAAACCAGAGCTGTGGAATTACAACAACTCAAATGAACGCAGAGAAATGCACAAAGACAGAGTAACATCACAACTAAGTACAATGAATTTACAGGGCCGAAGCAAGCACATGAATTCACAAATCAAAGCCGTGATCGAAATCAAAGTTGAACAGGTCAGAGACGTGGTGGTCAAAAAGTGGGCGAAGTCAAAAATCAATACCGTGAGTGCCAAGCATCAAAAATACAAAATTGAAAAAGTCAAATCAATCCCAAGCATCTAAGCATAATCGAACGGACGAAGACAAATTCAAATCAACATATACGAACGCAAAAATAGGAAATCAAATCCTATAAAAACCCTAATCATCATCGGCAATTATTCCATTCGAGTTCAAGCTAAACTGAGAATAATAATCATTCATCTCGAATCAAATCGAGTTCAACCAAGCATAAAACCAGCAAAAACAAAAGCATAAAATTACATACCAAAGCAAGGGACGAACTCGATCAACGAAGCAGCCGAATTGAGCAACAAGAAATTGATCGAGCAAGGCAACTCTCGAACAATCACTAATTCGATCGAAGTAATAACAGCTCTTCGAAAGCCCTAAATTGGATCGCATGAAAGAAGCCCTAATTGAGACAGAGGAACGGCCGCCATCTTCATATGATCGAACGAAGCAAACAAAAGGAACGGGTTAAAATATAAAAGGGGGCCGACCTTTATTTTAAGGGTTTTAAATTTGTTAAATAGGATTATTTTGTTTTTAATTGTTTTTTCTTTTTTAAACCGTTTATTTTTCTAGTCGTGTGACTAGGGGACAAGCTACGTGGCGTACCTTGAGAATTTGCAACTCAGTGGCTGAGTTGTGGCAGGGTTTTGAGCGTAGAGTTAGATTTAGTCAATAGCGGGTGTCACGAGTTTACGTGTGTAAGCGAGGGACTATTTAATTTCTAGTTGAAACCTTGGGGGCAGCACGTAGGCAGGGTTTTGCCGAAGCTGGGTAAATTCTGTGTCGTTCTATTTCTGCATTTATTATTCTGCTATTATCTGTGCTGCTATTGTTCTGTGATCTGTGTTGAGATTATTTTATAAGCTTCCGCGATTAATTTTAATAATTTATACCATCACCCTATTCACCCCCCCTCTAGGGTGAAATCGATCCTACAAGTGGTATCAGAGCTAGGAACAAAAGCCCTTTTTTTTAATTTTTTACAAAAATCAATTTTTGTTTTAAATTCGTGTTTTAAAAATTGGTTTTTGTTTTGAAATTTTGAATTTTTGAAATGGCTTCTTTTATTAATACTTCTGTTGAGGGTCGCTCCAATATTATTCCTTCTATTTTCGATGGAACGGGTTTTTTTGAATTGGAAATTAAAAATGGAATTTTATTTAAAATATGTTAATATTAAATGTTGGGATATCATTGAAAATGGGTGTGATATAACAGATAAGAAAATTATCTCGATTAATTCTATGGCTATGCATTTATTATATTCTCATATTAATCAAGATAATTTTAATTTCATCTCTCATTGTGAAAATGCACAGGAAATCTGGAATACTTTAAATGCAATATATGGTGCAAAAGTCAACAATAATGAGAAATCCTCCACAACCAACTCAGTTAAAGAAATGTGCTTAACAGGATTTGTAAAAAGCAGTTGTGATGAGGATGATGATGATGGAGCAGCTGAGCTGGCGTTAATAATAAAGAAATTCAAAAGATGGAACAACAAATACGGAAATCCAGCTCTAAATCAACAATTGAAAAGCATAATAATTAAAGCACTGGACAACTCGGAAGAACACAGGATCACTTGCAACAAACCCGGTGATATCAAGCCCAATTATCCCCGATTTCAACTCGACAAAGAAAAGGAATCAAAAAGAAGATGTTTTGCAGCCACGTGGAATAAAAGCGATAGCAGTGAGAGTGAGAAAGCAGATATGTGCCTTCATGGGAATATAACCGATAGCGACGATGACGAGCCAAGCGAGGTATCAAAACTTACTCACTCTGAATTACTTATTTATTTCCACGAATTAAATGACTGTTTTGAACGACTTAGAGAAAAATACGCCAAACTTGAATCTCAAAAGGATACTTTGATAGAATGCAATGAACAACTTGATCAATTAGTTAAGAACTATCAACGTAGAATCCCTAAGTGTGATAAGTGTCCAACATTCGAAGAGGAAATTAAAAAAATCAGAAATCAATATAAAATCACTTGAAAATGAAATTCTGATTTTAAAAGAGAATGAAAATACTAGGAGAGAGAATTCTATTAAAAAGTGCACACAATTTTTAAACGAAAATGAATCTCTCAAATCACAAGTCCAACAACTGTCTACTACTTTAGATAAATTTTCCAAAAGTGAAAAATCGTTGAATATGAAAGGAAAGCAAACTGTTAATACGGTTAGACAAGGACTTGGATATAATTGTTCGAAAATTGTTGAAAGCAATATTAGTCAAGTTAATTCCATGTGCACAATTTGTAGAAAATATGGACACAATCACAATAATTGTTAGTATAGACCAAACATGTGAAAACTATACCGATTTGGGTTCCAAAAGGCACAAATATAAAATCTCTCAAAGTTAAACAAATTTGGGTACCGAAGGAAACAATTATAAATAGTTTTGGGTCTTTACAAAATTGTTTTTCAAAATATTCTGCCACTAACAATCATGGACCTATAAAAACAAATAGGTCACAAAAATCTTTCAACGTGTAGGTGTGGTGGCAGGCTAAGGAACAACAACAGTGTTCTCTGGATTTTTGGCTGTTCCAGAAACATAACGGGCGACAAAGCAAAGTTCCTTAGCCTAGTATAAAGGTGAAAGAATCACAACGGACAACAACGAAAAATATCGTAAATGTAAAACAGGTAATGGTATGTTTTAAACGATATATTAAATGTGATAATCTGCACCGTATTCTGAATTAAAATCAGCCAATATTGAGATGATGAAAAGAAGATGATTCTGACTTATTCAAAATAGTTGGCCAATTATATTCTTATGCCAAAAACACTATAAAAATCTCTAGATTCTTTGAATTACTTCATATATATCATTTTGGATTAAAATAGTGTTTTGTTGGATAATACAATTGGTTATAATATGGCTAACTCTATATTCACGGTTTTCTGATTATTTACACGGCTTCAATTCAATTTCAAAAGAATGTCATTTAAATTGTTGTTAAAATTGAATTTGAACTTTTTGGAGCACACTTCATGGTTTGGTCAATCAAATTCAATTAATAATGATTTTGAGTGAAAAAGAAATTCAGATGCAGATTACACTGGTAATCTAGTTGATAGAAAAATTACTAGTTGAACGTGATTTTTGAGATATTTAGTAATTGCATCGTTTTTCAAAGAAAATATCTGCATATTCTTCATTTCAAATAATTTTCAAATAGCAGAAAATTTTCTTTTAAAACCCCCTGGAGAAAATCATTTTTGACCATAGTTTCAGATTAGTCATTTTTGAAAAAAAAAATCATAATTATTTTTGAATTTGATTTTAAATGACTATTTTGACTAATATGACTCTCTAATGTTTATCGAAAAGAAAAATAGTGATTGAAAAAGTGATGAGTGTTAATATTGATCAAAAATTATGACTCGAGACGGTATAATTAATAAATTTCTTTAGAAATTTAAACAAGAGTTATAAAACTGTTTGTTGGTAAAAATTCCATGACCATCTCTATATCTATCATATTTCTAACGACCACCACTCATCAAAATTCTATATAGTTTGTCAATATGTGGTACTTTAAACAGGAATCGTTCGTTTTTCATTTTTCACATTTTAAAAAAAAAAAGGTAATAATAATAATAGTAATAAATACCAAAGTATTCACTCTCATTTAAAAGTCCTCACGGTTATGCATGGGTGAATTACTTGGAATTTTTTATGTGCTTCCATGCTCATTTAAAAGTCCTCACGGTTATGCATGTATGGAACGCATATCAAAAGTTGATTATTTAAAATAAACAAGTTGATTCTAATCCCATTTAAAAGTCCTCACGGTTATGCGTGGTTAGTAGATACTTGAATTCATTTTTTTTAAAATAAAATTGGAATACTACTAATCTCATTTAAAAGTCCTAACGGTTATGCATGGTTAGTAGATATTCAAATTTCTGATATAACTTACCACAAATAGACATAACTATATGGTTTTATATGATGACATCATCTCCATCATTCTAAAAGTGGAATATGCGCCTAACAAAATATTTATGACTTTTGTTTGATTTTTTATCGAAATTTAATATTTATATTCAATTGAGTTTTAATGTTGGATTGATATCGATTACTTTATCTCTATTTTCTCTAATACCATTACTCTTTTGCTGATAACAAAAGGGGGAGAGAAAGGTTAAGATTTTGTCAAATAAAATCAAGCAATGGTCAAACAATTTTCTATTTGCATCTAGGCTCATTTGCATATTATTTTATTTGTATGCATATATGTAGGGGGAGTTTTGTGTAGAGAGGAAGCATTTAAATAGGGGGAGCAATGCATATCCATGATCAAATACATTTAACATATTCAGAATCTTGAATATATGTTTGTTATCATCAAAAGGGGGAGATTGTTGAATATGCGCTTATATGATTGTTGTTTGATGATAATAAACATATATACATTCGTTTAAATGTATTTGTTAATATACTATTTTATTTTTCACAGATTAAATAAATATTTACTGAATAAAATAAATAACACGGAATTTGAATTCAAATGAATATTTTATTCAAACAAATATTTATTGCAATTTTGATAGTACAAATTCAAGCTCTCACTATACGTATACATTTTGATTACATCACAATTACATCACAATTCAGTTTACATTAATAACCTCACTACATATCACTCACACTCGTATTTTGTCTTCAACTGCATTCCAGTTTGAATCTAGCATCTGAGCAATCTGTAAAAATATTCACTAACACAGTAAAATTGAAAAAGAAATATTTTTGCAATATAAAATGAAATATGAATTTTGAAAATAATATTTGCCTCAGTTATTTGGGTTGTTCGTCATCATTTAAATTTGAATTCATCATACACGAACAACTTGTGACATACACAGTGTATCACTGTATATGCCACAAGGCCGTGCACACCGATATATACACTTGATAATGCTACAGGGACAGGTGAGCACAGGTCAAACCCAAATGAAAAGCCGGGTTCAACTCACGTGCAATATATTCAAAATCACGACTCAAGCACAAGGTCAAACCCGAGTTTTTGAAACTGGATTCAACTCAAGTGAAATTTCAAAAATCAACATGAAGTGAACCAAGTTCAGGTCAGACCAATCAGTAGCATGCTAATGAATCAACTGCAATACAACACATGAACCAAGCTACATACATCAAAGCTAACAGCAGTGCCGAGAGACCAAAGTGCAACAGGATGAACCGTAAAGCCAAGCATGATACGAGTGAACAAGTATGGCAGCATGCAAATGCATCAAAGCAAGTAAACAACAATGTCGGGCTCAATGCAACATATTCACCAATGAATCATCAAAGAGTGCAACAGGGATGAATACAACATGAAGTACAGCAACTCAAGGAGATAGTCGACCAACAGTATCAAACTCATGTATGCAACAGCAAATACTCGAGCTCAAGACAGTACAACTACAACTCGATGCAACTGACACAAACAACTACAAAACAATCAAACTGCAACAAGGCAACTAGGAATGAACAGAACACAAGTGCAACAGAACATCAACTGACAGCAAACACAAATGGAATGCAACAGTGAAGTTCAACATCATCAGAGACAGGTACAAAGACAGTAAGCATATACATATGTATGAAATGCAAAGGTTCAGGCAGTGACGATGCAAGCCAGCAACTATCAAAGCTCAATACAACAAGGCAATGGACAGACCAAATGATCACTGCTCGAGGCAATATGAAAACAATGACACAGTACCAAAAATCAGATGAACAAGATCACTCATGAAAACCAACAAGCAAATATGCCAACAACTAATGCATTAGTACAGTGTGGCAATGCACCAACCAGACCAGGCAAGTATCAAGATAAGTGTACAGCAACAATAATCATGGCACCAGCAAACTATGGCTATAATCATATTACAAGACCAACATAACCAAGAGCAATGTCAAATCAAATAGGCCGATGATCCAGACCAGTGCAAGTATCAAGTCAAGTGACATAATAACAGAAACCAGAGCTGTGGAATTACAACAACTCAAATGAACGCAGAGAAATGCACAAAGACAGAGTAACATTACAACTAAGTACAATGAATTCACAGGGCCGAAGCAAGCACATGAATTCACAAATCAAAGCCGTGATCGAAATCAAAGTTGAACAGGTCAGAGACGTGGTGGTCAAAAAGTGGGCGAAGTCATAAATCAATACCGTGAGTGCCAAGCATCAAAAATACGAAATTGAAAAGTCAAATCAATCCCAAGCATCCAAGCATAATCGAACGGGCGAAGACAAATTCAGATCAATATATACGAACGCAAAAATAGGAAATCAAATCCTATAAAAACCCTAATCATCATCGGCAATTATTCCATTCGAGTTCAAGCTAAACTGAGAATAATAATCATTCATCTTGAATCAAATCGAGTTCAACCAAGCATAAAACCAGCAAAAATAAAAGCATAAAATTACATACCGAAGCAAGGGACGAACTCGATCAACGAAGCAGCCGAATTGAGCAATAAGAAATTGATCGAGCAAGGCAACTCTCGAACAATCACTAATTCGATCGAAGTAATAACGGCTCTTCGAAAGCCCTAAATTGGATCGCATGAAAGAAGCCCTAATTGAGACAGAGGAACGGCCGCCATCTTCATATGATCGAACGAAGCAAACAAAAGGAACGGGTTAAAATATAAAAGGGGGCCGACCTTTATTTTAAGGGTTTTAAATTTGTTAAATAGGGTTATTTTGTTTTTAATTGTTTTTAATTGTATTTTCTTTTTTAAACCGTTTATTTTTCTAGTCGTGTGACTAGGGGACAAGCTACGTGGCGTAGCTTGAGAATTCGCAACTAAGTGGCTGAGTTGTGGCAGGGTTTTGAGCGTAGAGTTAGATTTAGTCAATAGCGGGTGTCGCGAGTTTACGTGTGTAAGCGAGGGACTATCTAATTTCTAGTAGAAACCTTGGGGGGCAGCACGTAGGCAGGGTTTCGCCGAAGCTGGGTAAATTCTGTGTCGTTCTATTTCTGCATTTATTATTCTGCTATTATCTGTGCTGCTATTGTTCTGTGATCTGTGTTGAGATTATTTTATAAGCTTCCGCGATTAATTTTAATAATTTATACCATCACCCTATTCACCCCCCTCTAGGGTGAAATCGATCCTACACATAATTCTTGGAGATGCTAATTCGTTGCACTTTTGGATGGAGAAGCCCGATTATCTCTTCAATCATGAGGGTCTTTAGACATGGGCATAATTACCTTCCTCGCCACTTAGTTTTGCGAATGATGTCATGTCCAACTGAGGCGTTGATTCAGCATAAGATCATTGAGATTGCGAAGAGTAAAAAGGTTATTAACATTGCTTCATTTGAGGAGGGCCCTGCGTTGGACATCCTTAGGGCATCGGTGTGGCGGCCTCCACTTAACATTGAAACCGCTCCTATGAATTCTACTGATAGGGAGTTCTACATGGAAAAATATATGATCTTGGATTATGAGAAGAACGTGGGTGGTAGCTCATAGGTGGTGGCCGAGTAGAGGAATGTGGTGACCGGCTTTCAACTTTTTAGCATTTCACCTACTACTATGCCTTCGCAGCATGCTACTCCAGTCGTTGCAGCTGTGATAGAAAGAAGTGGGTGTCTGATGTCAGGCAGTGTGGGGTACCCGCTGCAACGTAGCATCTTTATTCCTAGAATTTTTAGTATCTTAGATCAAAATGCAATAATCACTGTTGCTTCTAAATTTGCATTTGACTTGTCCTTTAAGCTTGTTTCCATTATAAGGAACTTACAAAAAGGGAGGGCCTTTTGTTCCATATGAAAATTCTCACTTGGAATGTTAAAGTCCTAGGTTATAGTGATAAGCGCGACTTAGTAAAAAAAAATTACTAGGGACTTGCATTTGGATGTTCTATTAGTTCAAGAGTCTAAATTGGTGGATCCTAAACCCTCTAAATTGCGTAGTGTCGGTGGGTTGCATTTATCAGGGTAGGCTGTCCTTGATTCGGTTGGTTCCAGAGGTGGGGTTATCACTTTTTAGGACAAATCCAAATGGATGTTACTACAAATTGTTAAATTAACTAACGCCCTTCATGTCATTCTTAAAAATTGCTCGACTTTCATCATTTACATCGTTACCAACATTTACAACGCTTGTAACTTCACTAATAGAGTTTCCTTATGGGCCTCTTGTTCTAATTTCATTTCTATGTTTAATGGTCCTTGGGTCATTAGAGGGATTTTAATATCACTCGCTTTCCCTTCGAAAGGAATAACCAATATTTTTTCTCCATGGATATGGAAAACTTTAACGACTTCATTTTCGCATGTGACTTCATTGATTTGCCTATAAATAATCGTGCCTTCACTTGGTCCAACAAAAGATTTGTACCATCCTTAGCCAAGCTTGATAGATTTTTCATCAACCTTACCTGCGAAAACATGCATGCACTCTCTTTTTAGCATGGCCTCCCTTCTCTTAATTCTAACCACTGTCGCATCTTGTTTGACTCTAGCGACGGAGCCCTTGCTACCCTTCCTTCAAATATGAAAATTTCTACACCCTTGAATCTGGGTTCGATGATATGGTTGAGCACCTCTAGTCTTCTTTTCAAGTCGAAGGTTCGACTATCTGGATCTTGGTTACCAAGCTCTATGTTCTCCGTTCAGCCCTAAAAAAATGGTCATTGGGGCTGCGAGGTTCTATCAGATCTAGGAAAGACCATCTTCGAAACCAGATCTTAGATCTTAACATTATGGAGGAGTCCTCAACTCTATCCCCTGATGAGGCTTCCCTACTTGCTAGTCTAGAAGCAGAACTGATTCGTATCATGTGGCAGGAGGGATGGCCTGGAAGCAGCATTCCAGAGATTAGTAGTTGCGTAAAGGCGATCTAAATACTGCATATTTCCATAGAATTACCAATGCCAGGCATAGATCCAACAAAATAACCTCCATTGTCGTTGATGATGTCGTCGTTGATGAAGCCGTCATCGATGATGAGATCGAAATCTTGGACCGTTTCACCTCTCACTTCAGATCCGTTCTTACTTAAACATCCCCTATACATGACATCCTGGTCTGGGATTATATCTTCACCCCCGGGGCAATATTCAAACTCTAATTGACCTAGAATTCGGCCTGGAAGAAATCTGGGAGGCTCTCTCCAGCATAGCCATAGATAAAGCATAGGGGCCAGATGGGTTCCTGCCTTCGTTCTTCAAGCGATACCGGGGCTTCTTGAAGTTTTCCATTATTAATATCTTCGGAAAAAAAAATTCCTGCCCAGATCTTATATTCAGGCTCAACTACACTAACATTATTTTGATTCCAAAATTTAAGAGGGCCTTCGCAACTTTAGACTTTCGACCTATTGCCTCCAAAACACTATATTTAAGCTAATAACCAAGGTTCTCTCTAATCGCCTTCAGCCGATCATGGATTCTCTGATCAGCCAGCGACAATCGGCTTTCACCTCGGGTAAATCGTCGATCGATAATGCAGCTATTATGTAGGAGGCTATCAGTTTCTGCCACTCTAATAACATAAATTATTCCTTCATCAAGTTAGATTTCTCAATGGATTTTGACACAACATCATGGGATTTCATCCTAAACATTCTTGCGCATAGGGGGTTCCCTCCAAAATTCATCCTTTGGATCAGGTATACACTCTCCTCTTCTTGTTCTAATGTCCGCATTAGTGGTAGAAGAGGAAACTTATTCACATCTTCACAGAGCCTTCACCAAGGGTATCCAATATCTCCTTTTTTTATTCAACATTACCATTGACACCTTCGCCAGAATCGTGGACCATGCCTGTAAAGGAAATATGTTAGAATGTCCTGATAAGAACTTCTTTCCAAATGGTCTTAGCTCCTTCCAATTCATGGACGACACCATCCACCTGTCCCTTCCTGAGCCATCATCTATAGCTACCTTAAAGCTCCTTCTTTATTGCTTCAAGCTAGCCTCTGGCCTTAAGATCAACTTCTTAAAAAGCATGGTCTTCATGTCTGACCCGACTTACCCCATGGAACCTTTGGTTGCCGCCTCTCTTAATTGCCAGGTTAACTTTTTCTCAATCCTATACCTTGGCTTACTACTCCAAGCCTACATGCTCTGACTAGTCAATGTTGGCATCAAAATTGGCCACCAACATCTAGTTGTAAGAAAGCACCAATATCCAATCCAATCATAGAAATAGAAGAGAAATAAATGAAGAACAAAATTAAAACAATCAGAAAGCAAGTAAATAAAGATGCAGATTTATAGTGGTTCGGTTAACTCCAGCCTGCGTCCACTCCAGAATTATCCTTTTTATTATACTAAATTTTGTTTACAGTTACAATTCGAAATCCAAGAATCAAATTGACAGAGTGTAGCCTAGATTGAAGAAAAAGAGAAGCAAAAAGAAGATCCCATTTCTAATGTCAGGCATGTTGTCTTTATAGGGGAAGACGACCACTAATCTCTCTGAAACTTTAGCTATAGTATCTTCTTATCCATATGGGCCCACCATAGGGGTCGCTAGGCCCAACTCCTAGTGAGGAGGGATCGATACTGATCCCTTCGTTGGCTGATTTTTGGGCAGCGATCCCTATGATGGCTTCTGAATTCTTAAATGTGTTTAATCCCCAATTTTCAGATCAATTGGAATAAAGGAGCTTTAATTTTGAATGATCTTTAGTTCAAATCCCCTTACAAGCTACTTTCAACCGAACCCTCCCAAGGGTTACATGCCGAACCCCGTTCATCGAAGTGTGACAACCTATAAAAGAATGTTGGTCCCTCTCTTTCATATGATATGTCGAATCCTTCAAGTAGGCACATGCCGATCCCTCCTTAGTAAAATGCCAACCCATCTGCTCTCACCTACACTGATCTCTCCCTTGCTTCGGCTATGCCGACCCCTTGCCTATCCAATCATTCTGATCCCTTATCTGTGAGTGGATGTATGCTAAGCCATCCTAACCAACTGCGCCAAGCCTTCCTCTCTGGAATAAGGTATGTCGAACCCTCTTAATCGAGCATATCCATTCTAATCCGACTAAACAAAGCATGTTGATCCCTTCTTGGTGTAGCCTGGAAAGTATGTCGACCCCTTCCTGTGAGTTGAAGAATGTTGATCCATTTAAAATGCCGATCCCTCCATCTTGCAAAGCTATTAAAGTATACCAATCCCTCTTGCTTGAGTATGCCGATCCCTTCCATTTGCTAAGCTATTGAAGAATACCGGTCCCTCTAGATTGAGCATGTCGACCCCTTCCATTTTCTAAGCTATACTCCATACTTCGAACATTCTTCCTTGCATACTTATCAATTCCATTCAATCTCGACTTCACGTTATTATCTGTACTTGACTTTCGGACCCCACAATCATTACTCTGGAATCATCGGCCTCGATAATCACAAAGTATGTTGGGTTAAATCTGCTTGTGTACTGCCTTGCCAAAAGGTGGGTTAACACTTTAACCTCGAAAACATACTGCAACGAACCGGGCTTTTCGACCTTCAAAAATCGACACTAATACGTCCATTGTATCGCATGTCAAGAAATCGAATACCCGAAAACCCGATTATTACGGGAAAAAGAAAGAAGACAAGAAGAAAAACTCAACAATACAGAATCTCAAGCGGACCAAATAATCTATAATATGCCACAAATTTTTACACAAAAGTAAAATTGTAATATGTGTATGTACAAACATCAATCAGAGTATACTAACCTATCTCAGCCTGGATAGTTATAACAGCCTGTCCTCACAATTTTTGATAAACACAATAAAGAATACAGCGAAAATAATCATCAACATGAATACGTCTCTAGGCCTCCAACTCATCTATTGAAGCTCCAAGCATCCAAACCAATCTATAATATACTCGGCCTGACCCGAGCATTATAATAAAATAACACCCGAGTCAGGTGTGGAAAACCAGCATGAGAAAACACACACCAACTGGATTTTTAAGTTATATAAAAATCTTTGAAATCAAAAGGTATCTCGTAAGACCATGCCGCACATAAATAAGGACGAGTTTTTACCTTACGATAACCAAAATGTTTTCTATATAAATTCATTTATAATATAATAGTATTTAGGGATCAAAGAAAAATATGAATATGGCTAAAATGCTTGCATCTCACATTCCACCATATTAGTCATACAACTAAAATCGTAAAGTTCATATTGGAGAATAGATTCCAACTAATGACTAGGCTACTGGAGTACCGCCTATCACAGTACACCTCTAGAACAATGTACCGAGACCATACCTAACAACCCCTGCCAACACAGGACCGACCTACCTCTTGCTGGATAGTACCGAATATGTCATCATCCCGGTTGTTCCCAACCATTTTGCTGAGCTCATATGCACAGCTAAATCTGAAAATATGAATGGTCATATAGAATGGCAATGACATATCCTAATGGGTGCGACCTACATAACCCTGTTGCATCTCTCATGTTTTAGTCATTCTCGGTTGATGAGGCACGAGGCTAGTTTACCTTTCAAGAACATTTACACTTGGAATGTTTATTGCCCTCCAATGACAATGTTCTATTAGCATCCATCCATACAAGTCTGTTCTGGGTTTGAACGAAACCGAAGACACTATTCCACTACATCCAATTTGAAATCACCCTCAGGATTAGTAGCAATTAGCCCTTGCACTTCACATCTCTATCTTCAATTCCATGCTCTTCACGATGTCTTCACTTCGAAACGAATTCGTTGGATCGAAGTGGTTTTCGGATAACATACCGATCTCGGTCTCTTCGGAACAACGTTCGATAATTTCCAGTAAACTCAACCCCGATTCACTAGGAAATAACAGCCAAAGATAAGATTGGAGATCGTCTCCTAACCATTAGTGGACATATTTTCTTATCATTGTCCTAGAAGAACGAAACGAGATTTATACGCACAGTACTACATCATTGGAGATGACTGTGCCATATAACTCACATGTTTCCCCTAGATATTTCCACAGTTGCGTTGGGTCTAATTTTGGATAGACGGTTATTTAACTATCGAATAACAAACATTCAATCAGGAATTTGTTACATATAAAAAACCAACATTGGTCAAACACATAAGTGATTCCTAGCCTCCCTTGATAAGTCTTTGTCCATACAATTAATTTATAAATCATTTGTATATAAATACCTTGACAAAGATATACCCACAAATTCCTATATTTTAATACTTAGAAATACCCATATACTTATCCCAACGGTACAAGTATATCCACAATACTTGAAAGATTTCCTTTCCAATCGATTCTCAAATCATTTATAATTCCCCTTACAATTATCCAAAATCATTTATAAATCATTTTATAAATATCCGAAAAACATTAATAATCACTTTACCAAAAATTTAGTCGCTTATAAACTTCTTGTACATTTCAGAATCATTTATAACTGTTTATGAACCCATATACCATTTGTAAAACTTCTTTTATAAATCTATAAACCCGCTTCTGAAATTCATTTATAAATATCTAATCCTTTATAAACTCTTTCACCTTGCACATAACCCTTCCTTAACTCTTCAAACCATTCTATAACTCTTTTATAAAATCTAAGTCTTTCAACTCCACATGGGTCTTAGAAACATTTATAAATAATTAAAAATCTTTTGCTTCAAAACACCATTACATAATAATGATTATTAACAATAAATTTAAAAAATATATGGAATTTACTAATTTTAAAACATCTTAAAAATAGTAATTAATAATTTCAAAATATTATTCAAGAACAATAATAATTAATCTTTTACATTTTTATAAATGATAATAATTTATTTCAAAACCTTATTAATAATCCTTATTATTAATTACAAGCCATAAATATTCTTAAATAATTAACCTTATCACATTTTGATAACTTTTTAAATCCATGTTACTGTAAACAATTAACCTTAAAATAATACTAATTAAATAACCTTAAATTAATGTTACTATAATTAATTAACTCTAAACCCATATGAATATAATAAATACTTTTTAAACAATAGTAATTTAATTGAACACTTTAAAACAATATTACTATAATAAGATAACTTTAAAATGACATTACTATGATTAAATAACCTTAAAATAGTATTATTAAAATTAAATAACTTTAAAACAATATTAATATAATCAAATAGAAAATCCTTAAAACAAAATATTTTTGAAACCTAATTTCAGATTTAAAAATTCGTTTCTTGCCTCCAAAAACCAATTTCTACTTGAACGGCAATTTACAGTATTTTTAAAATACTAATTTAAGGCCAATAGCCACCCAACACTTAGCCAACATCAATATCGATTTTCCATCATTATTGGGTTTTATTTTCAAACAAATAACGATGTTAACCACAGTGCCCATAATCATGTTTATTATTCAATAATCTATATAAAATATATCATTGAAACAACTCAATGATATCGAGGAATCCTGTTGGACTTGCGATAGGAAGACATGTTTTGAATTGCCATAAATCCAAAATTTAAAATCCATGATCCATCGATAGCCATATTATCCAATCCGTTGCCCATCTAATTTCTTGATCTCTCCGGATCATTAGCGAAATCCATGTCTATTCCGAGTCGGTATCCAATTCCAAATCCATTCCAAATTCATTAACCAAATCCATGATCTCCCTGGATTGTTTTATCCAAATCTATAGTCGTTTGAAGCCGATATCCAAATCCATGACCTCTGTAGGTTGTTATCCTAATCTAAATCCTTAATATCACTAGATCCTTGCCGAGCACAATCCGTACTCGACGACCTGAGTAGGCTGATCCTATTGCTCTCCAGCGAAGCAGCCTACCCCTTGCCAGGTATAGTCCATACCCAATGACCTTGATCTCTCTAGATCCTTTCCGAGCATAATCCATACTCGATGACCTGTTGGGTTATATTCTCCAAACTCGAATCTTCGGTTGAGGGCTTAATTCGTGGGGTATCCTTCTCCGGTCTTAGTTCCTAATCGAGGACTTGATCCATATGGAATCCTTCTCCGACCTCGGCCCCCAGTCGAGGACTTAATCCGTGTTCGAATCCATTCCGTCACTCTCTGGTGAAGGGACTCGTGACTCGCGGTTATTGCCTCGTCTCTCTGGTCGGGGCCATAACTTAACCTGTGTTATTTATTACATTAATGCAGACTTAAGCATCCCTAAGTCCATAAAATAAGACTCTGTACAACCAATAAACCAAAGTTTGAAGAAAATAATAAGAAATAAAATGAATTTCACAAACCCGAGCACAACGGTTTATCGTCATCTTTGAGCATGCCTAGTGACCATCCTCAATCATGTACGTGTGTAAGTGACTTAGCCATATTACTACGGAGTTTATTACTTATTCTGTGCCATTCCAATCAATTGATGACAAGCTGATGATGATGCCTTGATCCATTGCCATTTTCGTTCGAGGTGGACGGTGGTTGTTCCTGTTCCACCGCCACAGCACGAGTCCTTATGTATTGTTGAAACTGACCATTGCTCATGTGTTCCTCGATGATATCCTTCGAATGCCTACAGTAGTTTGTATTGTGCACATCTAGCTTATGGAATAGGCAATGCTTTATTGATGCTCGTTCGTGTTCGAAGGGTTCCCTCCTTACCAGCCTTCGATACTGAAGACATCCTCGAGTATCCAAATAAATATTTTCTAAAAATTCGGTCAAATTATATAAGAAGATAATTTTGGTTCTCTCTATTGCCTCTTCAACACATTCATGCCATCATTCATTTTACGTTTTCCTTTTATCGTTCTTGTTTACATCTTTTAACGATCCTCCACTTTGCATAGCATTCACCTCTGGTTTGTTTGCTCGTGCGTCTTCCTGCCGTAGGAACCTTTCTGCTTTATGATAAAACTCCTTGAGATCCATAGGTGGATCCTACGCTAGTGAATCCTTGAACTCCGTGCCATCGGCAGTTTCAGATATAGTAGCCATCAAAACCATGGATGGATCTGGATGATCTACCAATGCCGTCGCGGCATTAAACCGTGTTAGGAAACTCCTTAGGGACTCTTTGGTCCTCTGTTTCGGTGTTTTTGAACTCATCACATTTTTGGGTCTCAAGATGTGAACCCTAAACTGCCTCATAAACCTTTCGATCGATTCTGTCCATATGCTAATAGAGCCGCTTTCCAACTATCAGAGCCATAGTGCAACTATGCCTGTTAATTACAAGGGGAAGCACCATGTCATGACTTCCTCTGATGCCCCCAATACTACAATGTATCTCATCAAATGAACAGTAGGATCCGTTTTTCCATCATATGTCTCAAGCGTTGGTAGTTTGAATTCCAGTGGATTCCTAGCTTGCCCGATATTTGGAGCGAATGGACTTTTATTTACATCCTCCAAATCCTTGTTCACTAAACCTCCATGCATAGCTCGCCTTATTATCTCTGCAAACTTATCATTGTCTTCCAATGGTAGTCTTCTATCATCATGCCAAACTACCCCTGAGTTTATGAGGGAATTTTGGAATGTAGTCCTCCGTATGAGCATCTAGATTATGATTCGCACCAAGCTCCATAGGATTGATCACGGGTCCTCCAACACCATAACCAATAAGACCCGGGGGCATGCTCCTTAGTCTTTGGGGATCAGTGCTGATCCTTCTGGAACGATCGGTGCCGATCCCTCTAGGTTGGCAGAGGACTGCCCCCGGCTGCTCTGTTCTATTCCTTTGTCTATTGGCTCCTTTATCATGTTCCCGGTTCTGATTTCCGGCGATTCATGTTGCTTCAACTCCTTGATTCCGTGCTCCAACCTATCTAATCTGTTGGAGTAAATTCTGCATCATCTCCTCCTGCTTTTTCAGCATCCTCTCCTATATAGCATCCATTATTGTTTTCATTTCATCCCTAGAAATGTAAACAGATGCTTGATTAGCTCCAGCTCCTGAGGAAGCCTCCTGACTCACTTTATGGTGGCTCTTTTCCGGTAGCACTCTCCTTGTTGATTGCCCAGTCATTGCTTTGCAGATCCAAATATCCAAGCTTCCAAATCCACAGGTATAAGTCCTCTCAGTGAAAGCACCAAAATGTTGATGTCCAAATTGGCCATCAATACCCAGTTGTAATAAAGCACCAATATCCAATCCAATTACAGAAACATGAAGAGAAATAAATGAAGGGAAAAGTTAAAACAATCAGAAAAAAAGTAAATAGAGATGCAGATTTATAGTGGTTCGGCTAACTCCGGTCTACGTCCACTCTGGAATAATCCTTTTTATTATACTTAAGTTTGTTTACAATTACAACTCGAAATCCAAGAATCAAATTGGCAGAGCGTGGCCAAGGTTGAAGATAAAGAGAGCAGAAAGAAGATCCCTTTTCTGATGCTATGCCTACTGTATTTATAGTGGAAGACGACCACCAATCTCTCTAAAACTTCGGCTATATAGCCTTCTTATCAATATGGACCCACCATAAGGGTCGCTAGGCACAACTTCCATGTGGAGGGATCGGTACCGACCCTTTCATTGGTTGATTTTTGGGCAGGGATCCCTATGATGGCTTTTGAATGCTAAAATGTGTATAGTCTCCAAATTTAAAGTCATTTGGAATAAGGGAGCTCCTGATTTAGATTGATCTTTGGTTCAAATCCCCTTGCAAACTACTTTCAGCCGAACCCTCCCAACGGTTGCATGTAGAACCCCATTCATCGAAGTGTGACGACCCATAAAAGAATGTCGATCCCTCTCTTTCATATGATATGCCGAACTATCAGGCACAACCTGATCCCTCCTTAATAAAATGTTGACCCGTCTTTTCTCACCTACACTGATCCCTCCTTTCCTTCAACCATGTCGATCCCTTGCTTATCCAATCATGTCGGTCCCTTATTTGTGAGTGGATGTATGCCGAGCCATCCTAACCAACTACACCAAGCCTTCCTCTCTGGAATGAGGTATGTCAAACCCTCTTAATCGAGCATATCCATACCAATCTGATTAAACAAAGCATGCCAATCCCTTACTAATGTAGCCTGGAAAGTATGTCAACCCCTTCTTGTGAGTTGAAGCATGCAGATCCATCTAAAATACCGATCCCTCCATCTTGCTAAGTTATTGAAGCATACTGATCCCTCTAGATTGAGTATGTCGATCCCTTCCATTTTCTAAGCTATTGAAGTATACTGATCCCTCTAGATTGAACATGCCGATCACTTCCATTTGCTAAGCTATACTCCATACCTCTACATTCTACCCTACATACTTATCAGTTCCATTCAATCTTGACTTCATGTTATTATCTCTAATTGACTTTCGGGCTCCACAATCATCACTTTGGAATCACCCGGCCTCGATAATCACAAAGTCTGTTGGGTCAAATCCGCCTGTGTACTGCCTTGCCAAAAGGTGGATTAACAGTCATTCTGGAAAAAATCCCAAGAAGATTAGCAAGTTGGAAGGGTTCCTTCCTTTCTAGGGCTGGTAAGCTGACATTAGTGAACTCTGTGCTTTTTTCCATTCCTACCTGTGGTTCTCATTATGCAAGGCACCGAAATGGGTAATTTGTAAAATCGACTCCATCTAGTGGGCTTTCCTTTGGAAGGGATCCCCTTTTGTCTCCCTGGCTAACTGCTTGATTACCTGGGATAGAGTTTTCCTTCCAAGAGCATCAGGGGTTTGGGAGTCTCAAATCCGTTAATGTTCAATAAAGCACTTCTAGGGAAGTGGGGTTAGGCTATGCTTCACGGATGCTATAAACCTTAGGCAGTTTGGATTACGGCCTGCTATTGATGGGGACTTCTGCCTCTCTGAATGTCTTGCATCTCCATACCAAGCATCCTCCTTTTTGAAGAATATTATATCCTTTTGTCGAGAATTCCGCTTAAGCACGATCATTAAACTAGGTGATGGGAGAAAACTGCATTCTGGTGTGACCCCTGGTTTGATGGCATAACCCTTTGATCCTTATTTCTAGATCTCTATTCCATTGCCTCTAATAAAGACATCAATGTCCATAATGCTTTTCGAAATAGCGATTGCATCATTTCCTTCTCTGATGTTCTTCACAGCCCTCTCCTACTTTCTACAACATCTCTTTTGGCATTAGCTAACCAAGTTTCCTTGAACCAGGGCATGGACACAACTGGTAGGAAGAACTGGTAATGGCACATACTCGGTCAAAACTTAATATAACTTTTACAACTTCCCTGGGATGACTATCAACTTCAACAGCCTTTGGGGCATGCGTGCTCCTCTAAAATACAAGCTACATATGTGGCTTCTCATGCTTGATAAGCTCAACACAATGGCTGTTTTGGCAGCTAAGAACATTTTAGTTGCTTATTCATGTTTTCTCTATCATACTACTTACGACTCCACTAGTCACTTAATCTTTGACCGTGACTACTCTCTCCAAGTGTGATCACTTTATGTTAGTAATATAAATAATGATAGCTAGAACTCAGAGCTATATTAGTGTAGCCTTTGGGAGTCTACTCCGCCAAACTCCTTAGTGGCTCTACTTGACCTCGCCTTTGCCTCACTGTGTTGGTTGGAAAGAAATGAACACTATTTTAATAATCATGGCCGTAGTTTTTTTCAGTTGGTTCTAAAGTCTTATCTTTTTACTCTATTTAGACTTGATCTCTATGTGGGCCGCTTAGCTTCTTCTTAACTAGTGTCGATGCCTACGAGTCAACTGGAAGCAATCGCTCGATTATCTGATTAGGTTCAGCTATAGGGTGTTGTATTTTGGACTGTACTTGTACTTTGTAGGCATCTCATGTATATATTCTTTTTATTCTCCTTCTGTGAGAGATATAGGTTGTATTTTGTTGTATTTTGATGTTGGACCTAGATACTTTTTGGCTACGGATTAGGCTTGTTTGTCGGATAATATTCTCTAGCTTATTTTGTGCAGCTATGCGACCTTGGTCGCATATCTTTTCCATCAAAAAACAATTATTATTAATCGTACTACTCTGGCTTAAGATTCTGACATTGAGTTAACATCTGTTGACTGTGATACGAACCTCACATAACTAATGAGATGAATTCTCCATTCAATAGTGTTTCACCCCAATGCCTCTACTCAGACCCACCTATAATCGTTCGATGAATGCCATACCATGATTTGACTATAATCAAAGCGGAGTGTCATAATACCGCTTGAAGAAAGTTGACATAAAGATCTTTTAGTGCAGTGGTTATGCATAGTGTTGCTTAATGGGATGAAAAGGGTTTGAATCCCGCGATCGTCTTAAGGGTCCACACTAAAGTTCAATAGTATTCTCAAGTGAGAGAACTATGTAATATTATCACTTCAAGATTCTACGTTTGACCCTACACATAGTGATATTAACCAACAGAAAACTTCCGAATGATTCATTTCATATTTATCTAATATTAATACACAACCCTTTGGCGTCCCTAATAGCCATGAGTAATATACTGTCCAATATTTGAAGAACACTATGTAATCTAGTCTCAACAGATGTACCGATGTTCTATCTCATAATAATACATTATTTTGATATGACAAATTTCTCATGATTATAACATATTGTAATTAATATCATATAACATATCATTTAAGATTTTCAATTTAACATACTTAAATCATATCTTAATTTAACAAGTATACAATGTAAAGAAACACACCTTTTATTTCGAACGAGATTTTATTACAATAATAATAATTTATAATAAATTACATAATTTCCACTAAAGCATACCCCAAATTCTATCAGATTCGAAGGTATAGTCATGTAAGGCACATCGAGGAAGTCCATTAGTGGGATTAGATCGATTTATAGACATCATGGTGGCCTAAATTCGCAAATTTCTAACCAAAATTGGGTTCAGCGGCAGTGCATTCCCCAACTCAGACGGTGGCATGTGGGTTCATCAGTGGTGCGATGACATTCCCAAGCGGTGCAATGAAGTTAGTAGGGGGCGTAATGACATTCTCAAGCAACAATGATGCTAAATCCTGGTGGCACACAGTGGGTTACACAAGGTCAGGTTGACAGGTAATGGATTTCTATCATTTAGTCCCATAAAAACTATATATTTACAAATAAAACCCTGAATCTTCTAACTTCTGTAACTTCTACATAAGAACTCTGTTTCACTCCTAGTTTGTTCCATTGGACTCATGGCGATATTCCCAACAATTTGCTATGTGGTTTGCTAAGCTGTGTAAAAGTGCTTGATATGATTAAGTAACATTAACTATTTGTATTTTAATAATAATAAACACAGACACACACACACACACACACACATATATATATCGGTGAAAATTTACATTTGTTGATATATGCTAAGTTTTATTGATGATTGTTTAGTTGTTGTAGCGTCTGGATATGTTGGATCCAATTTGATTGTCTATTATTAATTGGTGTATTATTGGTGATGAATGTTTAATTGTGATTAAATGTAGATTTAAAAACAGAAATAATTAGCTAATAGAAAATGAGCAAAATTGTGTGATTTTAGAAGGTATGATTACTTATAATTTTTCAGAGTTGTTTGTAAATGATGATGGTTTAATAATTTATACTGAAATTGATGTTAAAAAATTAATAAGATTATTGATTATGAATTTAGGAAATTTATATATAACATTGAAAAATCTATTTTTAAGTGAAACTGTGGAATCTTTAATTATTTACAAAGAAAAGTAGGATTTGTTAAATATGGAGATTGTATTGTTTTGAGTAAATAACAATATAATTAATTTTATGGAGTTTATTGCAAAAAAAAATTTATTACCGTTACTATATTTTGAGTAATAAAATAAGAGATATTTTGGAAATGGTGATAATATTAGTAAAGATGTGTTTTCAAAAGTAATCTGGGTTAAGTTATAACTATTTTAATGTGTTTTCATCAGTAAGGTTGGATGGATCAGGCTATATAGTGTCACTATGGATGGAATTTGCAAATAACCGACTAAAATTGGGTTCGACGACTGCGCACTCTCTAGCTCATGTAGTGGCATGCGGGGTTTGTCAGAGGCGCGACGACGTTCTCAAGCGGTGCAATGAAGTTATCGGATGGTGCGGTGGCATTCTCAAGTGAAGGCAACACTACATCTTAGCGGTCAATAATGGGTTACATAAGATTGGGGTTGGCAGGTGTTATCCTGCCTTTTGGCAAGGCCGAGATACCAAGGAACTGATTGAAAACCAAGGATCACTCTTCCTGAATATCAAACATACACTGGCTCGCCATAGATATCGATAAATTTTATCCGAGTCCGGATTGAGCTATAATTGACAGGACATGACAAGCACAACCAGGGAGGCCAGCATTCAAATTTTAAGTCAATCCGAGTTCATATGCTCATGTTATGATCGATTCAATCTAGAGGAAACGACCCAGCCTTCATATCCATCACTATGGGTGATTTCGTATCCATCATCGAACTTCGGTTCGGATCGATCGTGTTCGTATCGATCAGGTGTGCAGCGACCTCATATCCATCGAAGAACCTTAGTTCGTATTGATCAACTTCGTATCCATCGAAGTGCCTCAGTTCGTATCGATCAAGTTTGAATCCATCGAAGTGCCTCTGTTCGACTCGATCTTATTCGAATCCATCGGGAAGCCTCAGTTCGACTCGATCTCATTCGAATCCATCGGTTCCTCCTTATTCGAATCTCCCAACTTCGTATCCATCGGCAGATAGTCCACTTCTCATCCATCAACTAAGGCAACGGTTACTGCTTCGCATCCATCATAGAAGCCTCTCTTAGTATCCATCAGGCAGTTGTTATTCGTATCCATCAGGTCTCCTTACTTCGTATCCATAAAAGGTTCAAGTTCGCATCGATTGGCCTCGTATCCATTGAGAAGCTACGTGGTTCGTATCTATCAAAGAAAGGCATGTTCGTAACCATCGACCATTGGTAGTTCGTGTCCATCGATGACTGCTGTTCAAACCCATGAGTGGGGCCCTATTCGAATCCATCAAATCAACAAACCTGGGTGACGTGTCATCCCTCGATACGAACAAGGCGAGATATATGGAGTCGATGCGGTCAACTCGGAGTAAAGACCGGATCGAGGCGAAGATTGCGCTCCACGTCATCACGAAGGCGCGTGCCACCATCGATTCGAAGCAATCGATTCGAACAAAGCAGCCTAGCAAAAAACATCATTTCGTATCGACTATTTCTCCCAATCCACTGATCCAAATGCAATGAAATTTTCACAGGAGATTGCACACGAGACAAGGAGCGCTCACACCAAATTTCAGCTCGATTGGACATCATCTTGATCGATACGAAATGATTTCGTATCGATCACAGATCGACTTGAAACTTTCTGAAATTGGTCGTGTGGGCCCCCTCACGTGCCAGAGCGAATCTCCCGAAGTTTGAGCGAAATCTCATCCTACTACGTCTATAAATAGAGCCCCAGAGCCTATAGAAAAATGATCTTTTGATCTTTTGACTCTCAAGCGCCCAAACTCTGCTGGATCGAGATCTCCATCATTCTACTACTGTTGATTTCGAATTTTCACTTGTAACTTGCTGTTGATTGCTGTAACCACTTGTAATCGCTGAGAAAGAATAAATAAAATTGCAAAAAACTTCATAATGGACGTAGGCAACACGCCGAACCACTCTAAATTGCTTGTCTGTGCATTTACTTTCCTGTTGATTGGAGTTTTTATTAGATAATCCTCATTTTTAATTTATATTCTTCATTATTATCTCTTCAAAAACTTCCGAAGAGTGTTGTGACAAATTTTGGTGTAAACAGCAGGTAATGGATTTTTATGATTACTCCCTAAAGGACTATATATTTACAAATAGAACCACGAATCTTCTAACCTCTTTAATTTTTGCATATGGACTTCGTTTCAGGTGCAATTTGTCCCCCTGCACTCGTGACCAAATTTCAAACAATTTGGCATATGGTTTGTTGGTTTTTGGAGCTATGTGTAAAAGCATGTTGGTATGATTAAACTACCCTAATTATTTATATTTTAAAAATATTAAATAGAAATCCACCTATGAGAAATTAAATTTGTTGATATAATGCAAAGTTATATTGATGACTATTTGGTTATTGCAGTCTTTGGATATGTTGTGTCTTGATTTGATTGTTTATTGCCAATTGTTGTACTGTTGGGTGAGGAATGTTTAATTGTAATTAATTGTTTATTTAAAACAATAATAATTAATTTATAGAAAATGAGCAAAATTTGGTTATTTTGGAAGATAGTATTAAGCCTGTCAATGGATACCTAAAAATCTGAGATTTATTTGCATCGTATCCAAAAAAAAAAGATATGAATGAGGAATAAGGCATCCGCATCCAGAAATTATCCATCCTATTTTTTAATATTACAGCTTGTATTATGTGTATTTTATTGCATTAAAAGATATGTATTTATTGTTTTGATAAGTTAATAACTTATATTATATGCATTTAATGCATTGCTCAAAACTATTTGTTATCATCATGTTTGTTGATTTTAAGCACACTTATAATCGGTAGGATTGGATAAATTTATGTTAAACCAAAATTATCTATTTATGTTTCTTGATTTATCAATTGTTGATAGATATGATAATTATTCGATATCCATCTACATTCGCGGATGTGGATATCTGATATCCAAAAATGATTTTGGTTGTAGATGCAGATATGAGTCTATATCTGAAAATATCCGTTGATGGACTTAGATAAGATTATTTACAATTTTGTCTGTAAATGATAGTGGTTTGATAATATATGTTGAAATTTATGTTAAAATTTTAGATAATATATGTTGAGATTTATGTTAAAATTTTAAGAAGGTTATTAACTATGATTTCATGAGATAATTCATAAATAATAATGAAAACCTATTTTAAAGTGAAATTGTGGAATTTATTATGATTTACGAAGAAATGTGGGATTTGCTAAATAATAATATGATTTTTGCGGAGACTCTATTGTTTTGAGTAAATAACAATATAACTAATTATATTGAGTTTATGGAGAAATATTGTTACTATCACTATCATTTGAGTAATAAAATAAGAGATGTTTTAGGAATGAGAATAATAACAGTAAGGATGTGTTTTCAAAAGTAATTTGGGTTAGCTTATTACTATTTTGAGATAAATGATAATATAAAGAAGTTTTGAGGTTTAAAATGGTATATTGCTATTTTGAGTTGAATGGTGATAAAATGATTGTGAAAGATAAAGTGAACGATTTTTGAAATATATTATCGTTTTTATAATTAAGAAGAAATAATGGTATAAATACCATATTTTAACATATATGGTTAATGAAGTTGAAATTGTCATAATGTTTATTGTGTAGAAACAGAATCACATTAGGACGAGTTAGCAATATTTTTTATGTTACTAATATTGAGTAATCTGTACATGTTTGATGAACTTCATATTATGTCACTAATATTGAGTGGTTAATACACATTTGATGAGTTTAATGTCATGTTACCAATACCGAGCAGTACATATCTGATGAGTTTTATTGCGTTATTAATATTGAGTGTAAGTGCACATTTTATGAGTTTGATGTTGTGTAACTAATATTGAGTAGTTAATACGCATTTGACAGAATTCGTGTTATCGGTTTATTTAATGTTTGGGTTGATATTAAGTATTGTCAAATTTATGTGATGTTTAACAGGTGTGCGTTACTATTATTACTGTTACCCCGTATTCATGATAATTGATTGTGGTATTTTAGTAAAAGTGATGTTTTCTGCTTGTATTGTACATGTTTACTATAGTTGTACACTGTTGCGTGCTAACAGAGTATATAGGGTTAGACGCAATCTAACATAGTTGATCGGCTTTTCCTTTTTTAATTATACATATATCTATGTAAAGTTTGTAGGTGAAAGCAAAGAAAATGGAGGAGTTGTCGATAAATTTGACAGTGACTGATGTATAGAGACACACAGATATTTCATTGTTATATTGGGCCCTGTATATTATTGATGAGTGATACAATCCATTATTTAATTCCACCGTGAAGTTTTCTCTTTTGTTTTCATAGTTTTGGATTTTGAAATTATGTAACCAACGATCCATATATTTTAATATTTAAGATTAGTTGCAAGCGTATTTTAACGTCGGTTACAATTGATTTTTAGACTTTAAAAACAGTGAGGCATCACAAGGAAGTCTTACCCTACTTAAGAGGGGTATTCTCCTTTTAAAACACCTATGCATGTATCACCGTAATTTTCATACTCCGAGTAAGGCATGAAACGAAGAGGTCCAAGGGTTGCCTAGTTAACCTTTTCTTTTCTTCTTTTCTCAACCTCCTCTTTCCTCTAAGAATTACAATTTTCTTGTCAAATAATGTCGTTTGAATAATATAGTGTTTTTTAATTTGATTTTATTTGATGTATTGTATTTTTTTAATGTTGGTAACTCATAAAAGTGCACAATATGCTTAATATGCACTAATATAAAACTTGCACTTATATACGGACCGTACGATCATAGCAATTATGAACAAACAATTGTTATTCTGATAAGTAAATAAACCCAAAAATGATGTAAAGAATACAAGCAGTTTGTCTTGATTCAGATTCTCTGTTCTCGTCCAGTCACTTGTTAATCCATCTCTTGGCTCGAAGGAATTGACACACAACTCCCATACTCTCTAGATCTTTATGTATTACAATCTACTTCTCGACTCTTCAACTCCACGAGACACTTCACTTATTTATACAACAACATTAGTAACAAAGGAGCAACAATACTATTTTCAAAATACAAATGCTGTCATGATATACAATAATCCTATAACGCACAATAGGCTGCTGCACTATGTACGGTGTGGGATAGAAAAATATGATCATTAATGGTTGAATGATTGCGCACTGGTAGGAGGTAACATAAGTAGTTTAAAACTAAAAAGAAGGAATAAGATCACTTGTTCTTATAATTTATGATATAATGCAATAAGTAATTTTAATCGAGCAAGTGGTTAAAACAGGTTGTTCTAAACAATTTAGAAAAAGATAACACCATTCTTTTACATGGTAATTTCTAATTACGCAACTTGGTGTTACATTCATTACTTAATACTAAATCTACATTAAAATATTTTTGCTTTAAAGTCAAACTACATTTGTGTTCTTCTTTTTTCGAGGATTAATCTTTCATAACAAAAAAAGTTACCTATTCATATTGCCATAAAATTGTGAAATAATGAAAACTTAATATTCAAATGTTGCCTTGTTGACAGATGAATGTCTAAAAACACATGGATCATATAGTCGAAAATTATGAAATAATCGGTATAATAAATTTAAAGAGAATACACAAGATGACCCACTTTAATTGTTTTGAGTAACATATAATACGGTGTAGAACTAAAGGCACCACCTTAAGTGCTTAGGGAACCTCCTGGCGATGTACCGTCGACCGGTGCCTTCAGTGCCACACTATACTGCAAAGTGGTGGAACGTAAATACTAAAGAGCACCACAGAAAGCATACGGCGGACTTTGTATTAGAGCACGGTTGGCCCAGAACAGAATCACTTCGAAGACATACAGTGGACTTTTCAATAAAGGAAGCTTGGGCCTAGAACAGAATTCAAATAAAAACATACAATGAACTTGTGGAATGAAAAAACATAGGCCCAAAACAAAAGTACGGTAAAAACCTGATCCTGAAGGTTCTCCTAACTCCTCTTTGTTTTTGGCTCCCTTGCCCTGCCCCTAAAATTTGCAGATTAGGGCCAAATTCTCCGATTCATATTATACCTCCGTGCAACTTCAACACAACAGAGATTGATCGTTGGCAAGCTGAATCAGTTTTCTTCAAATTGTAAGTTCTGCCCGTGTTTTTTCTCGAGTTCCTTTGACAATATTTTCAATATAGAAGCCTCATTCGTTGCTAAATTTGTATTGGCGGTATAAAAGAATAGGTTGTAGACTGTTTATAGTTGGTTGCGGTAACCTATAGAACTTTTGTTTTTACTGCTAATTCGAATCGATTTCTGGGTAAACATTTGTTAACGTTATGAACCATGATGCTATAATACTGTAATATTGCTACAGATGACCGTGTACTGATTTACAAGCATGATATAATCTGTCTGCTCAAGATGATTTTTTCATGTGGTTAAAACAATGAAATAGATAAATAATTTCCTTACAGTATTTAGGTTGTTTTTGTCTCTAAAAAAAAAATCACTGGTTCAAGTTCTGAATAAAGATTCATTCAGCGTTTAGAAGATTTTTAAGTTAGCTACGAAAAGAGTGTCCAGCAAATCATTCAGTTTTGTTGCTCTACTGTAATCTATATTTATTCATACGATGATATGATAAAGTTTGATGTGATCAGATATGTTAAATAACTGTAAAAAATTTATAAAGTAAGAAATGCAATATAGAATAAACAAATGTTACCCAAAACGAAACAAATTACCAAAATAACATGATACAAAATAAATATTATGAAGTATTGTTTCTTTGCATTTTTCACTTACAGTTAAAACATACAAAATCAACTATAAGCCTATACGTAAAACATACAAAATCAACTATAAGCTTATGCTTATGCTTTAATTGCTAGACAGTAACTATAAGCTTTCAATTCAAAATTTAACTTCTAAACAAATGTATAAATGTGGAATTATGTAATGTAATTATATGATATTCCAGGCCTATGCCATTATGTTTAACGATATTTCTGCTAAATGACTATGTTTGCGTCAAAATTGGTCACAAACCCCAGAAGTAGTGAAAGTACCCGTGTTTACGCATAAATTCTCGATATCCGAACACAGATCTCAGATCTAGACGATGTAGAGAGCAAAAATGAAGAAATATGAAAATTAAAATGAGCAAGAAAACAAAAAACACAAGGTTTATAGTGGTTCGGCTATTTTCGGCCTACGTCCACTTTGAATTAATCCTTTTATTTCTTTTATACTGTGATTACAGTTACAAGTCTTTGAAATCAAAAACCAAAATGGCAGAGTCTCACCTAGAAAAGCAGAAGAAGATCCCCTTTAGCTGCCACGGAGTCGCTATTTATAGGAATAGATCTGAAAAAATATGCCCCATAACTCAGAATACCTTTTCTCATGCGCAGGTGGGCCCACATGATCGATCCAAGGTGGTTTGGGATCGAACCCCGATCGATCCATATCAATTTTGTATCGATCAGGAATCACTCCGATTAGATTGAGATCGATCACGGTGAAAGACAATAGTGCCAAATCCTTGCTCTTCAAATTTCATGAAATTCCAGTGTGTAGTTTGTGAGATATGATCGATCCAAGTTTGATATTGCAAGTGCAGAGATTGATCCCTGATCGATTTCTTATCGATTAGGAATCGCTCCGATTAGGCTGTGATCGATCATAGTGAAAGACAATAGTGTCAAGTCCTTACTCGTCAAATTTCATGAAATTCCAATGTGTAGTTTGTGAGATATGATCGATCCAAGTTTGAGATTGCAAGTGTAGAGATCGATCCCCGATCGATTCATATCAATTTCGTATCAATCAGGAATCGCTCCGATTAGGCTGGGATCGATCTTGGTGAAAGACAATAGTGTCAAGTCCTTGCTTTCAAATTTCATGAAATTACAGTGTGTAGTTTGTGAGATATGATCGATCCAAGTTTGAGATTGCAAGTGCAGAGATCGATCCTCGATCGATCCATATCAATTTCGTATCGATCAGGAATCTCTCCGATTAGGCCGGGATTGATCATGGTGAAAGGCAATATTGTCAAGTCCCTACTCTTCAAATTTCATGAAATTCCAATGTGTAGTTTGTAAGACATGATCGATCAAAGTTTGAGATTGCAAGTGCAGAGATCGATCCATATCAATTTCGTATCGATTAGGAATCGCTTCGATTAGGCTGGGATCGATCATGGTGAAAGACAATAGTGCTAAGTCTCTTCAAATTTCATGAAATTCCAGTGTGTAGTTCGTGAGATATGATCGATCCAAGTTTGAGATGGCAAGTGCAGGCTGATGATTTCGTATCCATCAGCTGGTATCCATCATTTGGTATTCATCAGCTGATATCCATCATTTTGTATCCATCACTTCGTATCCATCACTCGGTATCCATCATTCGGTATCCATCATCTGGTATCCATAGTGATGGATATGAGAACACCAATACATGCCAGTTTTTCATGAATATTGATCCATCCATAACTTGAGCATATGAACTCCGATTGACTTGAAATTCAAAGTGTAACCTCACCGAACCTTGTTTATCATTCCCGATTGATCTCACCTTGATTGAAGCTTGGTCCAATTTTGACAGTATCGATCATAGATTTGTTTTCAATCGATCATACGAATATTAATCCATCCATAACTCGAGCATATAAACTCCGATTGACCTGAAATTCGAAGTGTAGCCTTATCGAGCTTTGTTTATCATTCCCAGTAGATCTTATCTTGATTGGAGCTCGGTCCAATTTTGACGATATCGATCATAGCATTGTTTTCAATCTGTCATACGAATATTGATCCATCCATAACTTCAACATATGAACTTCGATCGACCTAAAATTTGAAGTGTAGCCTTACCGAAGCTTGTTTATCATTCCCGATCGATCCTGCCTTGATTGAAGTTTGGTCCAATTTTGACGGTATCGATCATAGCTTTTTTCCAATCGATCATACAAATATTGATCCATCCATAACTCGAGCATATGAACTCCGATTGACATGAAATTCGAAATGTAGCCTTACCGAATCTTATTTATCATTCTCGATCGATCTCACATTGATTGGAGCTTGGTCCAATTTTGACGGTATCGATCATAGCCTTGTTTCCAATCGGTCATACGAATATTGATTCATCCATAACTCAAGTATATGAACTCCGATTGATCTGAAATTCGAAGTGTAGCATCACTGATCCTTGTTTATCATTCCCGATCAATCTCAGCCTGATTGGAGCTTTATCTAATTTTGATGGTATCGATCATAGCCTTGTTTCCAATCGATCTCCAATCTTGGTATTCATCATTTTTAGCCAATTTGTTGATATCTCGGTCTTGACTAAAAGACGGGTTAACAGACTAAAAGTAATAATAATCTTGTTTTGGATATCTATTAGTAAAACAAATATGAATTATATAGGTTTAGCTTAATTAATCACTTAGTATGATAACCATACAATTATTTTTAGTACACGTGCAGTAAATCAAAAAAGCGCGCATCATCTGTCGTAGTGTGTGCCAAGGCTTTAGGAAAATTTTTGCTCTTTTGTGCTATGCGGTTAATAGTTCTGAGCTAGACTTTTATGTTGGTACCAAACATCGAACCATTAGTAATATATATTATTTTCTATTGATCTAATCTAATATGTATTTCGAATTTGATTATTTGTTGATTCACAATCACCGTTTGTTATAATAATTATAATATTATTCGAGTAAATTGTTGTATTTATACCTTGACAAGCTTTGATTAGTTATTTACTTTATGTGGCAACGATTTTTGGATGACTTGATTACTCCGTAATGCAAGCGCGTTAACTTTTAATCTCAGTAGTTTTAGAAAGATTTTGTGGACTATATGGTGATATTTTACTTGTTTAATCAATATGCTATACCTTATGGATATAAATTAGTCATAAGAAGTCTGCTGGCACTCGTTCTTTATGTCAGTGTCGATGACATAAAAACCGACAGCAGCAGATGATATGATATTCTTTTATTGTATATGATGTTGACAGACAGCATGCCTTGGCAGTAATCTTTGACTAAAATGTGGGAACGTTGATTCCCATCGACCGTGTCCTACCACAAAATAGTAACACCTAAGCCTGCAATCAGATAAACATTAACACAGATCGCATTGGTATATTGATTGGCATACCCACCCGCCCTCCCCAACAAACCCCTCATTTTTGCTACACCTCAAATCCTCTAATTTCAACAACATGTTCAATTAAATAATAGAATGAAGTGACGCGAGAGAGAAAATATAATTATTTAAATCAGAACATGTGGTTGAAGTCGGGGGAATTGAGGTGTACCTGATCATTGTCACGCACGCACGCACAAAATGTTGGTTACAATCGGTGATACAATGACTCTCAACTATTGGATTTTCCCCTGATAAAGACAATGAGATCCAACCAATATTTCGATGTCTGAAATTCAATGGATGCGCCGCATCTAGCGTAAAAAATTGTGTTCGACTGGGTACGCCAAATTTCGTTTTTTGGGCGTCCCCCTCATAACCACTTTTTGTGTCAATAACAATACCCTAACTTCGCTCTTACATACTATCTGTTTCTAATGCGTTTTTGTTTTAGTAGGAAAGTCGGATAGAAGGGGTAAAATTTTATATGATGTTATTCTTTTCACATATATTTTTAAACATATGATATGGAGCCTCATTTAAACCCATATTTCATTATGTTTAGTTAGTTATTGTTCCTTTAGCACACGTGTTGAGTAAAGTCATCAATTGATTTTGTTACATTTTCCAGAGTTCACAAAGTATGTTGCCTTCACTTGGTGCAAATGCTTCAGCGGTGACGCCTTCTATATGTCATCCTGGTATGTTGATCGTTGTAATTCTTATGAAGTTAAATTTGTAGTGAGTTTTTAGTTTTTGACAGAGCACGACCATGGTTGTCAAGGTGTATGCTTAAGTGTTAGGGCTCAAAAAGGTTCAACGGGTGCGTTTAGGCTCAATAAAGCTTAAGGCGCGATCTTGACGCTTTTTATCTCCAAAGCCTCAAGTGGCAATAAAGATGTGTTTAAAATGCATAAGAGCATGCCTCGTGCATTTTCAATTTTTGTACAAAAAAAAGTGTATTCTTGATCGTTCTCTTCCATTTTCTTCTGGAACCTTTTCTCGGTTAGGGCAAATCACCTCCGCCATCTCAATATCTCAATGAACTATTCAGCTTTTGTTAAAAAGCTTCGACCTGAAACTGATTAAAGAAATGATTTATTCCATTTATTTGTGATTTACTAGTTTTTGTTTTTACTTTACGTTTTATTATTTTAACGTTCTTTTAGAGTGTTATTAATCTATTACAATAAATTTGAGAATTCATACCATTTCCGGCGATTCAAAATATCTGTAAATACTCATTTGGAATATTATTAATTTATTTTGGAATAATTTAGATTCGAAGTCTTGAACTGCTTGGAGAACTGATTATATAAAATCAGCACAGTATAACATTAAACTTTGATTAGTCGTTATGATTAGTAACTAGACGTAGCAAATTAATATTAATAGTTTGGCATAAAAAGCGGGTATCGCGCAAGGCACAAAAAAGCTCATGGGTCAGGACTTGTATGCTTTTTTGAATTGACTGCCTCAAACTTGGCAATTTTATTACAAATTCATACGACCGGTAGAAAAGATTTTCCTATAATTGCACACAACTTATAATCTTATTAGACAAGAAATCATAATAATTTGCTTGCAATCATCACTAATATGAGAAGAAAAAAAAATTGTGTTCCATAATTCAGAAAACTTACACTTGTTGGTTCACATATTTTAGTACACCTAATAAAACAATTTTATATGCATTTGGTGCAACAATAACCATTTTTCAACATGTGTATTCAGGCCTGTCAAGTTAGTGATTTTTAAAGTCTCCTACATGATAATTTTTAAATTAACTTAAACTTATATCTAATCAATCTGTAATTCCTCTTATGATGATACTTGCTATCTAACTCACTAACTTTTTACAGTAATATTATACTATTTTTGTTTCTCTCTCTTATTTGTCTACCCTGCTGAAATAGCTTTTTTGTTCTCCTTTCCTAATAATTTCAGCGTAGGACACATTTTTGGGTGTTGCTTTTGTTTCTTAGTTATTTGTAACAGCTAGTTATTGGGGATGACTAAGTTAGACTAACAACTAGTTAAGCCACCCAAATCCCCCTCCCTTTTTTTTATTTTTTATTTTGTGACGAGATTACATTTTGATGTAAGAGTTGTTGATTTCCCTCACATGCCCTTGATTCAGTTTTGTTTTTCTTTTTTACAAAGTTATTGTTTCGGTTCTACAGGAATTCCTCTTTTATAAGTTTAGTGACTTATTTATGTCAGTATTATTGTTTCATATCTACAGGAATTCCTCTTTTATAAGTTTAGTGTGACTTATTTATGTCAGTTTCAGTTTCTTGCATATGCTTTCATATTTTCTCCTTAAGTAGCTATGTATCAGTTCTCATATTAGGTGATGCATGTAGCATGATTTTCATTGAAGTTTATCCTATATAATTGATTCCTTTTTTTTTTCTATTAACTACTAACCTAGTTATTTGTTCAATAACTTGTTCTTGTTACCATATAATTATTTATCAGGAAATAAAAAAGTTTGGAAAGGCAGAGGTCTCCAACTAAAGCAGCCTAAACACCTTAATCCTTCCGATATTGCATATAGACAGAAATTGCCTTCAAAATCGTTGATATGTTCTGCTGCATTGGTAATTTATTTTTCCTTTTTTTTTATACTAGCACGTTAACAAGTAATTTGTATGGTCCATGATGAATGTTTTTAAATAGACTGTGATAAATGCAGTTGTATTTTATAGTCATATAGGTTTATGTACATAAGCCAATCAATGTATCAAAATGGCTTATTTTGAATTCCAAGCTTCCTGGTTTTTGTTACTGTAACTCTACAATATCCCCATTCCTTGCATCTGGCTTAATAGATCAGTTGCACCTTGTTGGGGGCCTGTTATAACTTCTTTAGAAAGTTTGATCCTCTCCTTTTATCAAAATCATCCTCATTGGTATCCTGAAATTGACAACCCGGTGTTATAAATTCTGACTGTTACTTTAGCTCATTTTAATTTGTTATGAACTTATATAATAGTTATGCGATATTAGTTCAAATTCTTGTAGCAGCAATAGAACCATATAAGTGTGTGGTGGCATCTGTGCCATCTCATGATTTTACATTTTAAAAAGTTAAGTTGGCATCTCTATTTGAACTTCCATACAAATTATTCAATGTAAAACCGAGATATGTATCCATAAAGGCAGTTCATACGTCCACGTGTTATGGGAACAACAATAACATGACTATTGGAGAAAAAAACATAATGGACCATTATGTACTGCTTTATACAATATACATATGCATGCTTGCTATGTAGGAATAAAGGAATGAATTGCTCCACAAAATATATCCAACTACATGTAATACTTGTGATTATTTTGTGGACTGCCTTGTGCATTGGCTTCTAATGAGTTGAAAATAAACACTACACTAGAGAAATAATTGATGGAGTGCAATTATTTGTAGAATGCGAGGTGTGCAGAAGGGCAGACCCAAACAGTTACACGGCAATCAACTACAATTTCGAATGCTCCAATGCAGGGTAAATCTTCGTCTACATCCTTTAATTTTTCCGCTTAACATATATTTTATACAGAAAAAGTACTCTAACATGATACGCATACGGGTGTTGCACTTGATGTAAGAGCATCTCCAGTAGTTAGAATTAAGGGGGTAATATTAAGAATTTCTCCTCAGTCGTCAATTCAGGGCGTAATATGAAGTTGAATATTCAGAATCGAATTCGGAATGCTGAATTGGGCTTGGATGTTCAAGCCTTGACGCTTATTTAATGGGCGCCAGAAGGGCCCCCAAGGTCGGGGGGCTCGGATAAAAAGAAAAAGGTTTGTTTTGGGGGGGGGGGGGGGGGCGCATTTAATGGACGGCTAACCATTAGATATTCCAGCCCGCTCAAGGGCTGAATATTCAGTGAATATTCAGCCCTTAAACCACTGGAGATGCCCTAACCGTTGTCAACTGCAACTACAAGTGTTGTTGATGGATATATATTTTTCTAACGGTTACCGTAAACGTTTATGATGGTTAACCGTCACATTTCTAAATTTGAAACTTTTTATACGTTTGGTATCAATTATATATGGTTTTAACTTTTCTTGCGAATACACACATGCATAGTGCATGCACATGTTATTGATTGTGAAATTCAATAAAGAAAATTTCATGCATGATCGGTACTATTTACCACGATTACCAAAACCTTTAACTATTGGTAACTGAATGAATGGTTGAGTATAGTTGAGTAGTTGATGGTTCACCTGCAACTGTCGTAATTACACACAACAAAATTTGTGAGCTTATATATCAAAATGTGTGTATGTATGTGTATGTTTATATATATGTATATTAAACATATGACAATGTACAGTTTGAATATAGGGAAGGAGAAGTCGCCGGATCTTGATGATGGAGGCACAGGATTACCTCCAAGAGATGATGATGGCGGCGGTGGTGGGGGAGGAGGAGGTGGCCCCAACTGGGGAGGTGGTTTCTTCTTCTTCGGGTTTCTTGCTTTACTCGGCCTCCTTAAAGACCAAGAGAGCGAAGGCCCTTATAGGGATGATAGAAGAAGATAGACACAAATACTATTTGTAGTATTGTATGTTCCATAATTGTTGATACTTTCTTCTATTATGTCATGGTGTTATTGTTAAACGAGTATCCACTCTCATCAGTAGTACGGTAGAAATAAAGATATATCAGTGGTATTGTGATAGATTCTTTTTTTCTTTTATGAAAAAGGAAAAATAGGCTTAACGTCATGCTATGCTACATGAACTTCATTTCCAGGCGGCATGGTTTCCTTGTTGATTTTGGTTGGTCTGTACCTGTACGCTCTTTATCGGAAATGGTACCCGTTTATTGCTTTTTTTAAGTCCTACAGCAGTGAATGTTTTGCGCAAGAAGTTGTTTTGCGTCTAGGCCTTGAGTCATTAAGTTCGGATGGGTTATACGTGTGTATGTATCTTAAGCACGTTGAAAAAAAAAAGTCCAAATATGATTTTTAGTTAAAAAACCCAATATGTTAAGCATGTGTAAAGAAATAAAATATCCAAATATGATTTGAAGTTTAAAAATCCATGTACATTAAGCATGTGCAAAGAAAAAGAAAATCCAAATATGACTTGAAGTTAAAAATCTATGTGATGAGTTTGTCGTTGAACACTTGAAAATCGAAATCCATTCAGGTTCGAAAAAGAGAAATAGATGCACATATGAAAGTACTCACGTCTAGAAATTATTCTGTTGCACCTAAAAATGACATCCAAAATGAAATTAAACGATGAGATTTAACAAAATAAAGTAAAAAACACCGAAATGTTTTGTAATGGTTCGACAAAGTTGAGGTCTACGGACACTTTAATCTTATTATCCTTTTGATTCTATTCGGAATATAAACATTACAACTCAAATCTGACCACAATCTAATAGATTTCGGATTTTGTAGAGGTTTTTAGAGTTAAGGAAGAAGAAGATTGCTTTGTAGATGTAAAATGCAATCATTTTTCTAGTTGCAAATAGCTTCATATTTATAAGCAAAATCCAACATAGATCTCGCCATCCAGGTTTGAAAACGTCACTAACTCCAAAATCCAAATATCCAATAGGTAGGACAGGTCGTGCAACACGAATATCAGGTAGAAATTCAAATTGGTACTGGCCTGAATCAGGTCGGTAACGACATGAATTTATACATGCAAAACCACTTTTCTCTTCATACTTAAGTTCCTTTCATTCATCTCTTGTCATTCCAAGTCTTAAATTCATGTCAATACCAACCAAAGCATGTCGGTACCGACATGATTTTATTATTCTAATGTGCGTCAAACTTTCTGAGTTTCTTCATATTATCATTCTAGATAGTTCTAATCAAGTTGGCGTGAATCATATCGGTGAAAATCATGTCAGTACCAACATGAATCATGTTGATACCAGCCTGATTTGCATTTCTGAACTTGGTCAAATCTTTGATTTCTTCAATTTTGACATCTCCTAAGCTCCATGACTCATTGCTTCATCAGTTTGCAGTCCATTTCATCTGTTTAAGTCTATTCTAAGACCGGAAAGTTTAACCGTAATAATTGCCTCCCCAAAGTACGCCTTATGAATGTAAGGTGTATTTTGCTCAATCAGCGGTAGTCGACTTCTAGCAATCAAGCTCTCCAGTTATCTATCGATTCCAATCGTGGTGGATCATCTGGTTCCTTTGGATTCATCTGCAAATCAAAGGTCATTCTGGACCTTCATATCTGAGGACTCTATTCTTTGCTTAAGTATTAGTCATAAATTATAATCAACCCGTGTTCATTCGGAGTTATCATATCATATATCAGTGTCACAATCATCCCGTGTTTGCTCAGATTTAAGTTATCATCAATATTTATATCGAAAGGCGTTCAAATCCTAAGTCCAAGTCTAGATCTCTCCAGATCGCACAAGCAACATCCAATCTATGGTCTGATCTCTTCGGATCGTTCAACATCCAATCTAAGGTTCGATCTCTCTGGATCGTCCAACATCTAAATTAGGGTTTGATATCTTTGGATCGTTCAACGTCCAATTTTGGATTCGATCTCTCTAGATCGTTCAACATCCAATTTAAGGTTTGATCTCTCCAGATCCATACCTAGTCCAATCCGCTCACTCTCTGACGAGGGGATCCAACGTCCAAGAAAATCCATCTGCTCATTCTCCGATAAGGGACTTACTTTCCTAGCTAATCCATCCACTCATTCTTCAACGAGGGGCTAGCTATTTGTACAAGTCCAATCCACCTGCTCTCTGATAAGGGGACATGCGCCTTATGTCCATCACCCTATCTCTTCGGACATGACTATCATGTTCAATTAATATCAATCATCACGTTCCATTGGTTTTCAAAATCAAATGTTCACTTTTAAAATCCAAATTAAAGCAACAAACAAATATCCTAAGCATCCATCCTAAACATCCAACTCATAGCGTGCCTTTACACCAATCGAGCTCTGGTATATGTGTAAGCGACCCGAGCTTATTATTGGCTTATTTACTCAAAATAGAAAGAAAACCAAGGAATTGAATATGACTCCCGTCCATCCCAATCAAGGGATTATCATTGGATTATCATTTTCGACCTAGCTTCACGGTCGTATTCAGATGTGTTTGCTGCAAATGGTGGCTGCTCCTGCCGCACCATTGCAATTTTGTTCCTCACATACTACTGAAGTCGGTTGTTCCGAACCTACTATTCTACTAAATCACGAAGGTGTCTATACTCGTTTGTTTCATGTCTGCCCATCTCATGGAAATGCCACTTTCGGATCCTTTCTCCCGATCCATGGACTCTCTCTCTTAACCGGCTTTGATGAGGGATCTGCCCCTAGTATCAGAGTAAATCCTCTCCGGGGTTCAACTAGGTCAGTGTAAGAAGGGAATTTTAATTCCCACATTTGCTGCTTCGGTCCTTTAAAGTTACCTTCAGTTTCCCTCTTTCCTTTGTCTTTTCTGTACCATTCTTCGGATGATCCTCTGTCATCCACAACAATAACTTCAACGTTCTTAGCTCCAGCATCCTTTTGACGCAAGTATCTTTCAGCCTCGTGGTAAAAATTTGTAAGATCCATCGGTGGATCCCTTTCCAAAGCAATTTGAAAGTCAGTCTTATTTGCAACTCTAGACATTGCAGTCGTCAAAACTATCGATGGATCTGGTTAATGAACCGTAGCGGCTGCTACGCTAAACCTAGTTAAGTAACTCTTAGGGTCTCTCCGACCCTCTGCTTCATGCTCGGCAGTGTCATCATATTCATTGGACGAGAAATGTGAACTATAAACTGTCTCAAGAATCTATCTACCAATCCGGCCCATATGCTTACTAATAGATTTACGGATATACCCTAAGGTCAGTTATGTAAGTTATTACATATATCTAACTCGATAACCAATCTTGTTCGAAATAAAATGTGTTTTCTTTCTATTATATACTTGATATAATGTGTTATATTAATTAATCAATTTAATTTAAAGTATATTTAATAGAAAATCTATAAATGGTATATTTTGCCATAGTAGTTTCAAAATGTTGTTACCATGAGTAATTTATCACAACGAAAACAAAAATACCATTTTAAATGTTCCTGTTTAAAATGCATTGAGGCTAGATGTCAATGTATCTATTGAGACTAGAGTAAAGTAACACTCTCCAATTGCTAGGTAGTGTATTACTCATAACTATTGGGACACCTATAGGTTACATACTGATAGTTATTGGATAAATATGGAATGACTCGCTCGATAGTTATTCGTTGGTTGATATAACTAAGATCTAACAAAAAATATCGATGTGACTAATTTACGTAGTTCTTTCGACTTGATAATACGGTAGATCTTCAATATCAAACTCTACTTTGATTATAGTCAAATCATGGCACGACGTCCATCGAGTGACTACAGTTGAATCGAGTGGAAGTATTGGTAGTGAAGCACTACTCAAGTGAGGATTCATCTTCTCAGTTATATAAGGTTAATATCACGGTCAACTCAAGTCAACTCAAAGTCAAAGTCTCTAGCCATAGTAGTTCGGTTAATAGTAGTTGTTATTATTAGACCAAGGACTTTGTGTTTGGGCTATAGAGTTGAATATGGATGATATTGAAATTTTGACCATTACCAAATTCCATAAGTCCAAAGTGATATAGTTTTGACGAAGACAATTGGTGTAAATAAAAGTCACAACTGGATAACACTTAATTAAGTGAAACTGGATTTTACTAAAATCAAGTAAACGATAAATTGATAGAAATGTCGCACCACTTGTTAAGTGACATGTAACGTTAACATTCAAATAGTTCGCTGTTAATCGCTAACCAAATTTATACCTAATGAGTCATACAACCGAGATAATGAATTCTTTTTTGACCAAATGATTTAATTAGTTTATAACTGTTATATATTAATTAAATTAGTTAATATTTATGAAATATTAATTGTCAAATTTTGATTACGATACGAGGAATAAATATTATTAAATACATTTATAACACTTATAAATATGTCAATTAATATATGATATCTATAAGCGATTAAATTAGATTTGATTAAATTATATTTTCTACTGGCTTAATTAGAAAGTTGGCCCATCATTATGGGTATTATTTTTGGATGAAATATAGAGACAAGGGGCGGCTAAAATAGATTAGAGTTATGGGGTTTTGGACGGCTCAGATTGAGAGAGAGAGAGAGCTAGTTTGAGATGAGATCCACTATTCTCTCTCTTCCATCCACTATTTAAACTCCTCTAATCCTAATTTTAAAAAAATATTTTTACTGCTACTTCTACCTTACGTTGCAGGTAGATTTCAATCCCTTAGAGCCCTATCATATCAAGCTCAAATCAATTCAAGATCAATTAATATCTGACAGTCAAAGGTCAACAATTCAAGGATTAACAGTCCTCTAAATCTAAAAGCTCATAAAAGAAGAGTGATCATCGTTACAAGATGTGCTATAAGGCATTGGTTCTCAGATATATTATTCATTATATTATAGCATATAATTCTGATTAACATCTCATTGTGTGTGTGTGTCTTGTAATTATATTATTAGTTAGGTGAGATTCTTATATATATAGTTGTAGTCACAAGCTAGATTGGTTATATGTATGTATTCATTAAAAAAAATATGTTAGATATGTACAACCGAATTTTTTAATATAATAATAATATTATTTTATTATACACACACACACACACACTTATATCATTTAATTATATATATGGTTTATATTTAATTATAATCTCATTATATAGTAATAATTTATTCTATAATTTGATACATGTATATTTATGATAATAATAATTTTCTATAACTACAAAATATTTTTTCCAATTATTTAAATTAATATACTACCTAAATAAATCATATAAAATAAAATATGTTTACAAACTTATTTTTAAAATTTTATAAAGTTATTTTATCATAAGAAAAGCTCTCGATCAAAAAATGGTGATTACAAAATCAATTTTTTTACTTTTAAAAATTATTACAATCAATGGTCGAAAATAAATAATTAATAATAAATAGATTTTGATCGAAAAAATTATGAATATTTTTCCAATCTTTAGAATATCACATAATATTTTTTGGAAATTTAAAATTTGTACAAAATATCGTAAATATTTTTAATCAACTGCAGAGTAAAAAGTCAATTGTTATATATTTTCAAATAATAAATATCAATAATAAAATTTTACACTACTGTACTTACAATCTACAATTATAAAAAATTATTTTGTTAATTAATATTTCTATATATATAACTGTTATAAATATGTTTAAGTATATATATATATTTATAATAAAAAAATTATTTTGTCATTATAGATATACATAGATACATACATACATATATATATTTGGTTCATAATTTAAAAAAATAATATAAAAATAAAATATAGATTATGTGTCTGTGTGTGTTATTTTAATACTTATTATAATAATATGTGTATGTTTGTATAAAGATATATACATAAAGATAAATATAAATACATATTTTAAATATTTTCACGTACATAAAATTATTTAAACAAAATTAACATATACTTATACTTTTATATAATATTTATATAAGTAACAAGTTTAAATGCACACATAAACACACACACACACACAAACACACACACACACACACATATATATCGACAACATACAATACATATTGGAAGAGCTAACGTGTCCGTTGCGATGTAAATCCCAACATCTATACACTTGTATAGCTTGCATGGACTTACATGTTACACATGCACACACATACATTTATGTATATGACACATATGTGTACATTTGTATGTATTAAAATAGAATTTAAATAAAACTATATAATTTCTAAATTTAAATAAAATAAAATGTTTTATTTAAATGAAATTTAGAAATGTTCTAAATAAATTAGACTTCATAAGCCCAACGTAGATCCAATAAAGATTTTTTTTTTTTGAAATTCACCCATAATTTTTGCTGCGGGCCAACCCAGTTCCATCAATGGTATTAGAGCCCAATAGCCTATGCGGTTTAAATTAGTCATGTTAAGATTAACATTAAGCTCACAACCCGAAGTTTCCCCTAACAATAAAGGCCCTAATTTGAATTGGGCATTGGACTAATTTTTTAAATTGCTTGAAGATCAAAATATCAGATTTTAAATTTAAAATAAGATATACAAATATTATAAAAGTTATGATATAATATAAAAAATTCAAAATGTTTCAAAATAAATATTAGTTTCAATTTTTTTAAACTTATTAGTAAGATTAATAAAACAAACTGATTAAATAAGTTAACTAATTAATTAATGCATAAATGTATTATATCTTATGATATATGTTATATTGTTTTAAAATGTTTAAAATAACATAACCATACATGTATGTATTTGAATTGAATTTTGAAATTAATAAAGTTTAATTAAATAAATTAATTAAAGGTTAATTAATTAATTAAAGGCTAATTAATTAATTAATTAAAGGTTAATTAATTGATTAAATAAATTAAAGGTTAATTAAATTGTTTGATTAATGGTTAATTAATAAAATAAATTAATTAAAGGTTAATTAAATTAATTAACTAAAGGTTAATTAAATTAATTAACTAAAGGTTAGTTAATTAAATAAATATACACATATAGAAGATATATGTGTAATACTTTAAAGGTTATTGTATGTGATAAATATTTTATATAAATGTTATATTAAAATAATATAAATTAATTAGAATGTTAATTAACTAAAAATTAATTAAGTAAGATTTGATTAATACAATATTATACATAAGTCCATTATATAAGTAGTATGAAATATAAAAGTTATATAATAATAAAACTTACATAATATGAATGTATTAACTAAAGGTGGAACATTAGGGAAATCCTAAAAAGATCTAAGGAATAAATACATATGTAAGTGTACATATACCATGATTTTCGATGTGTCCGACAATTGAATCACGAGAGTATTTCATAATACATTGTTTCATAAGTTGATATTACTAATATAATATATTGAAGAATATGATTTTTTTAATATAATGTTGTCCTCTATCATATATATATATATATGTATATATATTAATAAATTACTTGAATACTTCTTAGTTGTTGAGCAAACTCAAGCTAGAGATGTTATGTGTAGTATTATTAATATATTGATTAGACGAATTAAGATAACTATATGTATTTATTGAGCAAACTCAAGGTATATATACTATACTTAGGCCGTCGCGATATGGTAGGTACGGGTGAATAATTTCATTTCGATTTGTTAAGAAAACTTAAGATCGAAGTGAAATTAGGACAAGGTACCAAGGGTTAGGAGTTGTATATGATACAACCGATAATGCAAGGTTGTAAAAGCCACTAGGGGGATGCTAGGCGGTAAGCATGGATTAGGGATTAATCGCCTAAGCGGGGATTAGTAGACGAGGAATCAAAGTTAGGCAGTTTTGATAAACTCATGCATTTTGGATAAAATTATAGTATTTTGTTTAGTATTAACTGAACCACAATGGGATATCATGGATTTTGATGGGTTTGAAAGCAACCATGGAGACAAAATCATTTGAAACAAACATTTTGATACTTATAAGAAGCATTAAGCCTAAATTGGTGCATAGATGGTGTCTATAAACCTCTTTATATGCTTAGATAATGTTGTAAATCTCATCTAGGTGGACTAGACAAAAACCTAGGTGGTAAGGCTAGCCTAGCGCCTAAGCAAGAGCCTAGAAGGATTTTTACAATAGATAATTAAGGAGGTATCCATCCTCCGTGGAGCTATGACTAGTTGAGCAAACTTAAAGTCATAATTCCAAGACGAACGAGTCCTAACGCCTAGTAGTGAAGTTAAAAGACTTCTATGTTTCGCTTAGGGTTTGGTGAAACATAAAAGACAAGTGAGAGCCATATTAGAAAAATGAAATGATAACATTTAACCTTTCTAATATTATATGAACATATGTTATATAATGTTATAAATCTATATTCATAAATTTGTGCATTTAACACGATTTTTAACAACCCGATATTTTCAGCCATTCGCATCCATACATAACAGACTTGAATTGCTCAAAATACCGCATTGTAAATAAATTTGAAGCAAATGAAATACAATCACAGAATCACAAACACAGAAATATCGGAATAACTCGCAGCAGAAATTAAAATACCATAGTAGTTCATGAAGCTACTATAACAAACTCTCAAAACAATACATAATATCAGATTGAAACATATACAATAGAAATCCAAAATATATAGAAGTTTATAAATACTATAACTGAAATAGAACAACTGAAACTGAAAGGGAATAGATAACTAGACAAGCAGAATCTCCAACGATTCCTAGCTCTAGAAAAGAAATCCAAAGCTAAGCTGTAAATACTCAGGCTGACCCGAGCGTAAAGTAAAACACAAAACACCCGAGTCAGGACATACATACTTATATAATGTAAACCAACTCAAGTGAACTGTAGTAGAAATGCAGAATGACTTAAAGGATGCTTGGGATCGCCCATCCTCAAGGATCAGTTAAACCATAAATTTGATACATCCCGTGGTTAAAGTTCCAAAATGGTAATTCATACTTCGAAATCAAATATCATTTAACAATTCAATATCATTTCAAATCCATTTTAATATGAAAATATCATATTATTCCAAAACTTATTCATATTTATTTAATTTAAATACCATTTCAAAAATCACATTTCAAAATGGTTTATATTTCAAATCAAAATACTCCATTTAAACCATTTAAAATGAAGTCATTATATTTAAAATTCAAACATTCAATTTCCAAAATTTTAGCTTTTTTCAAAGTTCATTTATTCACTTAAATTTATTAAAACGGTGAAATTTCAGCTTTCGTAGCATTTAGAAAATGCTGCGGAAAATTTATGTTTAAAACAATTCATTTTAACAAAGATAGCATTTAAAACTGCTGTAATAGGTTTTAGTTTCAAATATAAGCTTTAGTTCAATTCTGCAACTACAGCACTTACAAAGTGCAATAATAGCTCTTAGTTCAATTTAGTCTTTTAGTTTATTTATATCAATTACAGCATTTACAAAATGCTGTAATATTTTTTACTCCAGAAATGATAGCATTTCAAAAATGCTGTTAATTAAATTCCAAGTTTTTAATAAAATTTCATAAACAATTAAATTTTTGTTCAAACAAATTTTAAGTTATAAAAATCATATTTTCACACTTCAAAAATGATCATTTAGATACTTTTTAATTTATGATTTTATAAAGTGAAATTTTACAAATAATTATCAAATTTTAATAATTCACTTAGAAAAATAAATGTAAAATTTTATAACATTTTATTTACTTTACATTTAAATTCAATTTACCATTTCATAAATTAAATTTTAAATTCCATTTTATTTTTCTTAACTTAACTTTTATTTTTAAAACACGTTTCATATTTCCAAGTTAAGTTATATTCAATTTCAATTTTTTACATTTATTTATTTTACTATTTTTAATTTATAGAAAAATCAATAACACTTTATAGAATCATTTCAAATTCAAATTTAAATCAAATTATCATATTTTCATAATTAACTTAAACTTCATTTATAAACAAAATCATAAATTTCAAAATTAACTTATATTTCAAATTCTACTCTACCATTTAATTATTTCACTTATTTAACTTATAGAAAATTGCTAATATTTTGTAAAACTCATTTTTAAATTAAAATTTAAATTAAAATATCATAATATTTACATTTTTATAATATTTTAAATTTTTTAGAAAAATATATATTAACCACGGGTCTCTATACAATTTCTAACCTAAGTCAAATGATACGGATAGTATATCATTTCAATCCGTAATTCACAAAGGAAAAATCAGGGTTCTGTCATTTCAATCCCGCAATCCCAAGTCAAATGAAATAAATAAAAATCGTTTAGGCCTATCATTTCAGCCCGTAATGATTTTTCCCTATTCTACAGTCTGTTCGGGTATATATCATTTCAACCTATAGTGATTCTATTCTATAGGGAACTTGCAGTGTGATAAACTGATATAAATAAACAGAATAACATCATATAACAGTAACAGATGATATGATGGGTGTATAAACAGGGTGAACATCATATGATTATATCACAGGCAGGTATAACATAATAATAAAATCTACAGATTCATAAGGTGTCAATTTACTAATAATATAAGTACATAATGCCTTGTGAGAATTACTCACCTCTACAAGTTGGAGATAACAGATTCTGACACGCAAACAAAAACCCAGAAAGCACGAAGGAACGACTACGGATTCAAGTGAGGGAAGAGCCAAAATATTATCTTGTGCATATGAAATATATAGAAACATGAATTTTAACCCAAAATATAACTTTAAACAATCTAGAAATCATATACAACAAAGAATCAAACCCTTGCACTTGCTTCCACCATCACTATGCTCGGCCTAAAGAGTGATAAGGCACGGCCATGAGGTGTGTTTGGTCAAGTATGGGTCAAGTATGCTCGGCCTGACTAAGGTAAAGAAGGTATGGGAGTGGTTTGTGCATGAAATTATAACACAAGGCAACAAAGCAATTTTCTATGCAACATAAGTCTCGGCCATGGGTCCAATTGGCACGGCCATGCCTATTGGGGTCAGGGAGATGGTGTCGCAGTAATTTTGGTTCAGGTATGGGCTGGAGAAAGTGGTGCAAAGGGCGGCTAGGGGTTTTATGAGGTGATGATGGCCATAGGGGAGCTCGGCTATGCATTTATAGGTGATGCTTTGTTAATTTTTGTGGAGCTTCACATCAGGATGGCCATGGCCAGTTGGATCAGAGGAGATGAAGGTGTTTACAACTAGACAAGGTGGTGATGGAGGTGGTGGTGATGGTGGAGGCTACATGCCGAACATAGAAGGTGAAGCATAGATAAGATCAATACAAAAACAAGGGAAGAAAATGAAAAAAGAATGAAACATTTACCAAAATTTTTTCTTCAAAAGTGGAGGCCGAAAATTTTAGGGTGAGAAGCTATTTTTTTCATGAAAAATGAAGGTGATGGGCTGAACAAAGGATGTGGTCAGCCAATGATTAATGCATGTGTTGATTTGAATTGAAAAGGCAAAGAAGGTGAAAATACAAAGGCAAGTGAAAGGTTTTAAAACTCTTCATATTTCCTTTATTCTTTATTCATTTTTAAACAAATGAAAAATGTAAATAAATAAAATAAAAAAAAATAAAAATAATGTATGAATAAAAATAAATAAATAAATTTTAGATAAATATAAATTAATTGAGAAAATAGCTTAAAAATACAAACCAAGGTTTAAAATTTGAAAATAAAATACAATAAGCTTTGGAAAATTATAACGTCACTTAAAAAATGTTTTAAAATAAAATATATACCTAAAATTTCATATTAGAACATGATATGAAAAATAAAAATATATTTTTTATAAATTAAAATAGACAATTTTGTTAAATAAAATAATTTACATACAATATTGTAAAAAGCATAACTTTCACAATATAAATCGGATTTCAACGAAACGAAAAGCAGTATTGTTAAAATTTAATCTATTTTTATAATAAAAGATAAAAATTCAAAAATTAAAAAATTTAAATTTAAAAGTCAAAGTTTGACCAGATTGACCAAAAATCCACTTTTCTCGAAAATATTCTATTTATTCAGGTTTGGAATTATAATTCATAGAAATATCAAAATTTATATTTAAAAATAAATTTTTTTATTCATTTTAATAAATATAGTAAATTTTTTAAATCAAGAGTTTCAAATAAAATAATCAAAATAAGAAATTAAAATAAATCACAAAATTCAGGGTTGTTACACTCTCCCCCACTCAAATCTTTTCGTCCTCGAAAAGAATGAACAAGGAAAAATAAGAAAAAGCAAATAGAAAAAAATAGTACCTGGAAAAACAAATTCCATATTCGAAGCACAAACGCTCTCCTCCGTCTCCCAGGTACAATCTCAATCATCAATACTCCATCGTACTTTGATCAGACTAACAGATTTCCTTCTTAGCTACTTCGTACCTCTGCTGACAATACAAAGTGGCTTATTCTCGACAGTCAGATCAAGCTCAATATCCAACTATCAAGAGCATAAGGCAAAACAAGATGGGTCATGAAGATACTAGAGAAGATGTGAGACGTGGAATACATCATGCACTTCAGAAAGTTTCTCGGGCAAATCCAAACGATAAGCCAAAGAACCAACTCTTTCCATAATACAGAAAGGACCCTCGAAGGGGAAGAAGATAGAAATAGCTAGAAGGGAAAGTAGGTTGAGAGATAAAGATGTATAACCATACAAAATTTCAATTTAAAAATTTATATTTATAACATTTTAAACATTTTATAATATGATGAATAGTCATTTGATTCAAATTTTTTAGTTCGAATTAAACAATATTTAAAACATTTTTAAATGATTTAGACAAGTAAAATAAATGATCAAAATATCCTTTATATAACACTTTATCAAAATACTTTTATAACTCGATGTCTTAACAAGTTTACTTTCGTTCCTGCAGACTCTGGCCATGCGTTGATTATGCGCAAAGCTAGAATTCTTCAGCTACTTAGTAGACTTGTTTCGACACCTAGTGAAAATACTTGAAAAACCTTTTAAAACAGATATGGAAAGTACAATCCAAACAAAACAGCCAAACCAAAACATGTCGATCATGGATCGCAGATACACAATGGTTAGGCCTGGATCCCCCAGGAAACATCCGTACATGTAGGCTGACACTGCAGCCCTGCGATTACGCCATGAAGACTGGTAGTACCGCAAATACACAATGGTTACGCCTGGATCCCCCAGGAAACATCCATACCCTTAGGCTCTCGCAGCCCATGCGGATTACGCTACCAAGCGACCAAATAGATCGCAGATACACAATGATTACGTGTGGATCCCCCAGGAAACATCCGTACCCGTAGGCTCTCGCAGCCCCTGCGAATTACGCTATGCAGTCGCGCTCATAAGACCATGGAGATCGCCATGGAATTCGATAGACACTCGAGTACCATATCCGAAAAACCCAAATCAGAGAGAATAATATCGATAGAATGAATCCACAGTGTGGCCACAAAGCGGATATCAAGCAGAAGGCACTTTCCATATCTTTACTTTGAAAATATGTATCATATACTACCTTTCAAACTCACTTCAAATATCATACTTATATAAAGTCCATTATATACAAGGTTTCATTTTCAAATCAAATACTTTCCAAATCAACGGTATATCAAACTATAATTATATAGACTTTGATTATATAAGATTTCACTTTACAAATTGAGTACCTTTACAAGTCAATAGTTTCAAATCACTTCATACTTACACAAATCAATTTTACATAAGTTCGATAACTCCTAAATCAAAGTATTTAAATAAACAAGGTTCTTAATTTCAAACCATTTCAATGTCAATTCAGTTTCAAAATATATATGATTTCGCCAAATCATTTCTTCCTAATTAATTTAGAAAATAATCCAAATTTCCAAATCAACAAAATTTAGGTCAAACAAATTCATTTCCATTCCAAACATATATTCACTTTCAAAAATCATAATACTTTCAAAGTCATAAATCTTTCGAAACCAAAATACTTGAAATCCCCACTTTGAAAATCATAGCCTTTCGAAATCATACATTTAAAATCATAAAACATTCCTTTAATTCTTCACATTTCACAAATTTATTCAATTAAAACCAAATCTAAAATTTCCAATTTTAGTTCAATTCAAACCATCAGTTTCAATTCAATTTAGTTTTCCAATAAAACCATTTCAAATATTATCAAATTTCAAATAAAGATTAGATTCATAAAATAAACTATTCAATCTTTAATATATTTTAAAGCTTAAATATACCATATTCCAAAACTAAATTTTATAATTTCATATATCTCAAATTTTACTTCATTGTTACTTAGTTTTGAAAAATTCATTTCATAAATCCATAAACTCAAATTACAAGTAAACCAAATATCCTTTCATACAAATATAAACTTAAAATATTCATTTATCAAAATCAATTATCATTTCAAATTCAAATTCTTTATCAAAATAAAGATTAAATCATTTTCAAACCATTTCAATCATCAAAATATCTAAAATGGTTGCAAAGTTTAAAACCATCTCTCTTAAAACCTTCAAACTATTTATTTCTGCATGAAAAATTCAATTTACCATTGGAAAGATTATTATTCTATATATATATATACACTTTATTCAAAACATTTCAAATCTGTATTTCATACCAGTATAATTCAACATAGTCTTATTTATTTCACTCAACAAACAGTTTCAAACTTATATATAAATCATATTACTTTATACTTTAATCATACCAAACTAACTTATATTCTTTATCAATTACCCTATACCATTCGAAACTACTTAGCTTTGAAAAGTTAACCTTGATTTGGAAGTGCTCGAACCTTCAAAATAGTCGAAGAAATCATATTTTCAATCCAAGAGTTAAAAATCACCAACAAATCAGCAAACCAATTCCAAAAGATAGGGTTATACCAAATCAAATCTGAATCTCGAGGACTGAACACCGGCTTATTTTAAATCATTTCAAATATATATATATATATATATACATATATATATACATATATCTTTCGAATATCGAACCATACTTCAGAATCTGAAATCAAAATTGGTTTCACAAAATTACTCGCATAGCAAAGCTACTAGAGTGGCCCCTCCCCCACTCAAAAACTCGAAAATCAATGTCGATATGCATGCATTCATCACCAAAATTTATTTTCCAGCTACATAAGTGGGTTTTGGGCTTTTATTTTTTTTGAAACTTCTTTGAATCACTTCGAAATCATTGGGATTAGTTCGAATACATTTGAAACATTTTTATTCGGAGAAATATCTTTAAATCATAGTATTATTATATATTCTCCAAAATCCTGAAACCGATTTAAAAACACCGGAGTTCGATTCCTCGTAATTCAAATTCAAAACCCTTTAGCTATAAATCATTTTTATATAAGTCAAATTCTTATAAATTTTCAAAATTTCCAATCCATTCAAAACTTCAAATTTCTCGTTTTAAAAGGTATATAATCCTTATCGAAAACATTTCACTTTTATATACAAAATAAGGTCATCCTTATCAAAATAACAATTTCGATGTATTCACAAATTCCAAAATACAACCAAACAAAAATTTCCAAAGAATGATTCAAGGATAGATTTCAAACAAACAGAGATTCAAATTTGGAGGATTCCAATCAAATAGAATTCATGTTCGAAAATAAGCTCGAACGAAGATAAGACAATTTAATTACCAAATAAAAGATGGATAAGCCTTTATAAATCGCGGGCGACCTTAACTGGTCAACCGAGACTTCAGGAATATAACCAATTCGGAAATCTAAGGCAAATTAACATTCGATCGCCAGAGATAGAATCCAGGTAGAGAAGGAGATAGATAGCATCGTAAACCGAGGATACCGAATTCTTCGGTGAATCAATGCTAATTGTAAAGGAGTTCCACCCCTTTACAAATCATTCAAAGATTTGCGGAATCACCAATCTTTAGAGAGGTCATTCCAAAGTGGAGTTATGGAATGCCCCAAAATCAAAAGGATAAGATAGGGAAGACAAGACTAGATTTCAGAACAAGTAGGAGTGTTCCAAAGTTCAAGGAATCCTAATCGATATGAATCCTAACCAAGAGATTTCTAATAAGGTGGATACGGTAGGAATAAAGTTTAGAAAAGCTTGGTTTCAAAATAAGAAGATTTTTATACCAAAATAATCTTTGAAACTCCTTTAAAAATCATTTGGAAACCATTTTATACTTCGATAGTACGTTCTCTCATAAAGAAAGGATTTTGAGATTGATTTCACTCATTCTAAGGTATTTCTACCCTATCTCTAATGAGTTTTATTTCTACCCTATCTCTAATGAGTTTTTGCTCCGCAGGCTATGGTTTGCTAAAATCAAAGCTCTGATACCAACTTTAACAACCCGATATTTTCAGCCATTCGCATCCATACATGCCAGATTGAATTGCTCAAAATACCGCATTGTAAATAAATTTGGAGCAAATGAAATACAATCACAGAATCACAGACACAAAATATCAGAATAACTCGCAGCAGAAATTGAAATACCATAGTAGTTCATGAAGCTACTATAACAAGCTCTCAAAACAATACATAATATCAGACTGAAACATATACATTAGAAATCCCAAATATATAGAAGTTTATAAATACCAAAACTGAAATAGAACAACTGAAACTGAAAGGGAATAGATACATAGACAAGCAGAATCTCAATCGATTCCTAGCTCCAGAAAAGAAATCCAAAGCTAAGCTGTAAATACTCAGGCTGACCCGAGCGTAAAGTAAAACACAAAACACCTGAGTCAGGACATACATACTTATATAATGTAAACCAACTCAAGTGAACTGTAGTAGAAATGCACAATGACTTAAGGGATGCTTGGGATCGCCCATCCTCAAGGATCAGTTAAACCATAAATTTGATGCATCCCGTGGTTAAAGTTCCAAAATGGTAATTCATACTTCGAAATCAAATATCATTTAACAATTCAATATCATTTCAAATCCATTTTAATATGAAAATATCATATTATTCCAAAACCTCATTCATATTTATTTAATTTAAATACCATTTCAAATCACATTTCAAAATGGTTTATATTTCAAATCAAAATACTCCATTTAAACCATTTAAAATTAAGTCACTATATCTAAAATTCAAGTATTCAATTTTCAAAATTTTAGCTTTTTTCAAAGTTCATTTATTCACTTAAATTTATTAAAATGGTGAAATTTCAACTTTCGTAGCATTTAGAAAATGTTGCGGAAAATTTATTTTTAAAACAATTCATTTTAAAAAGATAGCATTTAAAACTGCTGTAATAGGTTTTAGTTTCAAATGAAAGCTTTATTTCAATTCTGCAACTACAGCACTTACAAAGTGCAATTAAGCCCTTAGTTCAATTTAGTCTTTTAGTTCATTTATATAAATTACAGCATTTACAAAATGCTGTAATATTTTTTACTTCAGAAATGATAGCATTTCAAAAATGCTATTAATTAAATTCCAAGTTCTCAATAAAATTTCATAAACAATTAAATTTTTATTTAAACAAATTTTAACTTATAAAAATCATATTTTCACACTTTAAAAATGATTGTTTAAATACTTTTTAATTTATGATTTTATAAAGTGAAATTTCATAAATAATTATCAAATTTTAATAATTCACTTATAAAAATCAATGTACAATTTTATAACATTTTATTTACTTTACATTAAATTCAATTTACCATTTCATAAATTAAATTTTAAATTCCATTTTAATTTTCTTAACTTAACTTTTATTTTTAAAACACATTTCTTATTTCCAAGTTAAGTTATATTCAATTTCAATTTTTTACATTTATTTATTTTACTATTTTTAATTTATAGAAAAATCAATAACACTTTATAAAATCATTTTAAATTCAAATTATCATATTTTCATACTTAACTTAAACTTCATTTATAAACAAAATCATGAATTCCAAAATTAACTTATATCAAATTCTACTCTACCATTTAATTATTTCACTTATTTAACTTATAGAAAATCACTAATATGTTGTAAAAATCATTTTTAAATTTAAATTTAAATCAAAATTTCATAATATTTACATTTTTATAATATTTTAAATTTTTTAGAAAATATATATTAACCACGGGTCTGTATACAATTTCTAACCTAAGTCAAATGATACGGATAATATATCATTTCAATCCGTAATTCACAAAGGAAAAACCCGGGTTCTATAATTTCGTACCCGCAATTCCAAGTCAAATGAAATAAATAAAAATCGTTCAGGCCTATCATTTCAATCCATAACGATTTTCCCTCATTCTACAGTCCGTTCGGGTATATATCATTTAAACCCATAGTGATTCTATTCTATAGGGAACTTGCAGTGTGATAAACTAATATAAATAAACAGAATAACATCATATAACAGTAACAGATGATATGATAGGTGTATGAATATGGTGAACATCATATGATTTTATCACAGGCAGGTATAACATAATAATAAAATCTACAGATTCATAAGGTGTCAATTTACTAATTATATAAGTACATAATGCCTTGTGAGAATTACTCACCTCTACAAGCTGGAGATAACAAATTCTGACATGCAAACAAAAACCCGAAAATCACAAAGGCACGACTACAGATTCAAGTGAGGGAAGAGCCAAAATATTATCTTGTGCATATGAAACAAAATAATATGTAGAAACATGAATTTCAACCCAAAATATAACTTTAAACCATCTAGAAATCATATACAACAAAGAATCAAATCCTTGCACTTGCTTCCACCATCACTATGCTCGGCCTAAAGAGTGATAAGGCACGACAATGGGGTGTGTTTGGTCAAGTATGGGTTAAGTATGCTCGGCCTAACTAAGGTAATGAAGGTATGGGAGTGGTTTGTGCATGAAATTATAACACAAGGCAACAAAGCAATTTTCTATGCAACATAAGTCTCGACCATGGGCCCAATTGGCACGGCCAGGCCTGGTGGGGTCAGGGAGATGGTGTGGCAGTAGTTTTGGTTCAGGTAATGGTGCAAAGGACGGCTAAGGGGTTTTATGAGGTGATGATGGCCATAGGGGAGCTCGACTATGCATTTATAGGTGATGCTTTGTTAATTTTTGTGGAGCTTCACAACAGGGATGGCCATGGCCAGTTGGATCAAAGGTGATGAAGGTGTTTACAGCTTCACAAGGTGGTGATGATGGAGGCTAGAGGCCGAACATAAAAGGTGAAGCATAGGCAAGATCAATACAAAAACAAGGGAAGAAAATGAAAAAAAGAAAGAAACATTTACCAATTTTTTTCTTTAAAAGTGGAGGCCGAAAATTTTAGGGTGAGAAGCTATTTTTTCATGAAAAATGAAGTTGATGGGCTGAAGAAAGGATATGGTCTGCCAATGATTAATGCATATGTTGATTTGAATTGAAAAGGCAAAGAAGGTGAAAGACAAAGGAAGGTGAAAGGTTTTAAAACTCTTCATATTTCCTTCATTCTTTATTCATTTTTAAACAAATGAAAAATGTAAATAAACAAAACAAAAACAAAACAAAATAATGTATGAATAAAAATAAATAAATAAATTTTAGATAAATATAAATTAATTGAGAAAATAGCTTAAAAATAGAAACCAAGGTTTGAAAATTGAAAATAAAATACAATAAGCTTTGGAAAATTATAACCTCACTTAAAAAATGTTTTGAAATAAAATATATACCTAACATGTCATATTACACATATTAGAACATGATATGAAAAATAAAAATATATTTTTTATAAATTAAAATAGACAGTTTTGTTAAATAAAACAATTTGCATACAATATTGTAAAAAGCATAACTTTCACAATATAAATCGGATTTCAACGAAACAAAAAGAAGTCTTCTTAAAATTCAATCTATTTTCATAATAAAAGATAAAAATTCAAAAATTTAAATTTTAAATCTAAAAGTCAAAGTTTGACCAGATTGACCAAAAATCCACTTTTCTCGAAAATATTCTATTTATTCAGGTTTGGAATTATAATTCATAGAAAAATCAAAATTTATATTTAAAAATAACAAAATTTATTCATTTTAATAAATATAGTAAAGTTTTTAAATCAAGATTTTCAAATAAAATAATCAAAATAAGCAATTAAAATAAATCACAAAATTCAGGGTTGTTACTATATGAATATGCGCTTATATGTTTTTGTTTGATGATAATAAACATATATATTCATTTAAATGTATTTGGTAATGTACTATTTTTTTTCCATAGATTAAATAAATATTTGTTGAATAAAATAAATTACATAGAATTTGAATTCAAACAGAACAAGTTACACAGAATTTGAATTCAAACAGAAATTTTATTCAAACAAATATTTATTACAATCTTGAACAGTACAAATTCATGTTCTCACTACACATATACAATTCTGAATACGTCACGATTCTATATTTACATTAATAACCTCACTACATGTCACTCACACTCGTATTTTGTCTTCAACTGCATTCCAGTTTGAATCCAGCATCTGAGCAATCTGCAAAAAAATTCACTAACGCAGTAAAATTGAAAAAGAAATGTTTTTGCAATATAAAATGAAATATGATTTTTGAAAATATGATTTGCCTCAGTTATTTGGGTTGTTCGTCATCATTCACATTTGAATTCATCACACATGAACAGTGTGACATGCACAGTGTATCACTGTACATGCCACAAGGCCGTGCACATCTATATACACTTGATGATGCTACAGGGACATGTGTGCACAAGGTCAAACCCAAATATAAAGACAGGTTCAACTCAGGTGCAATACAAATGAAATCACGTCATTAGCACAAGGTCAAACCCGAGTTTTTTTAAAAAACTGGGTTCAACACAAGGCAACATGAAGAATGCAAAGCTTTGACAAATCAAAACTGGAAATACAAGCACATGAAACAACACAAATTAATTGCAACATGAATGTGCAGACCAATCAAAGACACAGTACACAAATGCAAGACCAAAGTGCAACAGAAACATGCTTGAAGACTATGACATGACCAAGTATGGAGTGTACAAGTGCAAATGTCCAAACCACAACATGTAGGCAAACATGAAGTGAATACAACTACAAATGGATACTGCAGTGGACATGTATACAACATAATGAAGCAATATCACAATATCCAGATCAAATGCAATACCAAACTTCATAAGCAATGACCAGAGCACAAAGAAGTACAAAATGAAAACTACAAAGAACATCGACAATGCAACAATGTGCACAGGTCAGAAACAATACAACAAGTACAGGTTAAATCAACACAGTGAAGATACCAGTGAACCAAATGCACATGTCAACAGCAATGAAAGCAACATGACCACCAGAATCTCAAACAAATGCAAGCGACTTAAGCAACAAGTTTACAAAGGCTATATGAACAAGTGACCAAACACAGAACAAAAAGGCCCAAACCAAAGAATAGTGAAGGAACTCGACTATAAGTCAACAACTTCAAACTGCTCATATACATAAGTGAGTGCACCAAAAATATGACATCAAACATGACAGCAGATCAAATGAAAGACTAGTAATGCATACAGCAAAAATGAAGAATGCCAACAGTATGTATTCAGAGAGTATACAACATGACAGTGGAGACACAACTCAAATGAACACTACAGCAAGACCAGAATGCTTAAATACAATATGAACTGATGAAGCAGTGCAAATAAACAAGTGCAACAGTGAGTGGCAATGCACCATCCAGAGACTCACTGAAGTCAAAGTGTGCAACTACAATGCAACTACACGACATGAATGCAACTACAGGAACTCAACAAGGCAGACTCAAGTGAATGAAAACTGTATGCAACATGGTGAGCAACACAAGTGCAACAGAACATCAACTGGAAGCAATAGAATGGATGCAAAGATACCAAATGAAACAATGAACAGTGAATAACATGGCAATGTTGAATGCATGAATAAGTGAATCAATTCATAAGTGACTATAGAATATAAAGTGAAGTTCATGTTAAACCGACCAAAGAAGATGGCCAGAGACGAAGGCAGGGATAAACACAAAGATGGCCGAAGCCATGTCAAGAGCAGGTGTTAACCAAGTCAGAATTCAACTCAAATTTGTATCTTTGAAAAAGTCAAAGAAAATTAAAAAGGGAAAGTTTCTGCCGTATGAGCCAAAGATAAATCAAACATTTGAAAATCAAAGCCGTGAGTAACAAGTAAAAATACCAGGAAAGCCGTGCGCATCAGGAAAGCAACAAATTGGGAAAGTATCGAATTGATACAAAGGAATTCAAGTGTCTCGAATTCATATAAATACTGAACCCAAAACTCATCATCGACATCGAGTTCAATTGAAGCAATCATTAAACCAACAACGAAAGAAATTACATACCGAAGCAAACAACGAACTCGATCAACAGAGGAGCAACACAATCTCGAAGTCAACCAAGCATCCTATCTCAAGAGAATCGATCGTCAGAGAACGAGCGCGAGCAAACCAGAGAATTAAATTGGAAAAAGCCCCAATTTGGATCGCAAGAGTCGAAGCCCTAATTTCAGAACGAACATAGAATACAACGTCGGCCGCCACTTTCTTCACATAGCAAAAGAAAAGATCGGGTTAAAGAATAAAAGGGCCGGCCTTGATTTATAAAAGGGGTTTTTATTTTTAGAAGGCTTAAGTTTATTTTTTAATAGGGTTTAAGTTTTAAATCTAGTTTTAATTTGAGCAAAAATTATGGATTCAAAGTTGTATTTTAATTTTTGCTCCTGCTTTTATTTTTGAAGTCTGTTTTTCCTTTTCTTTTCAAAGTATTGGTAAATCACCACCTAGGTTGTAGGTAGTGTCAGATTGTCTAGTTAGAATTAGTTCAGTGAGTAGGGTGTGCGAGTTTGCAAAACTCTATAGGCGGGAGCAGAGTTTGCGAGTTTGCAAAGCTCTATAAGCGTAGCAGGGGGTGCGAGTCTAGTAGAGTATTTGTGAGCGTGAGCAAGGGTTTGCGAGTTTAGTAGAGTGTTTGTAAGCGAGATACTGTTTAATTCTAATAGAAATCTGGGAATGCAGCAGTAGGCAGGGGTTGCCGAAGCTGGGTAAATTTTGTGTGTGATTTATTTTTCAGCATATTTATTTCTGAAGTAATTTTCTGTATCAAGAAAATTTGCTATAACCCTATTCACCCCCCCTCTAGGGTTAATCTAGATCCTACAAGTGGTATCAGAGCACGATATTTTTCTTTAACTCTAGAGTCATGAATCCACCAGATAATACTTTTTTGAGGGTCGTTCCAATATTATTCCTTCTATTTTCGATGGAACAGATTTTTTGAACTGGAAATTGAAAATGGAATTTTATTTAAAATCCATTAATATTAAATGTTGGGATATTATTGAAAATGGGTGTGATATGACAAATAAGGAAATTCTCTCGATTAATGCTCTTGCTATGCATATATTATATTCTTATATTAATCGTGATAATTTTTATTTCGTCTCTCATTGTGAAAATGCACAGAAAATCTAGAATACTCTCGATGCAATATATGGTGCAAAAGTCAATAGTAATGAGATGTCCTCCACAACCGACTCAGTTAAAGAAATATGCTTAACAGGATTGGTAAATAGCAGTTGTGATGAGGATGATGATGATGGAGCAGTCGAGCTGGCATTACCAATGAAGAAATTCAAAAGGAGGAACCGCAAATACGGAAATCCATCTCTAAATCAAAAATTAAAAAACAAAGAGCACAATATGAAGCCAAGCGAGGTATCAAAACTTACTCACTCTGAATTACTTATTTATTTCCACGAAGTGAATGGCTGTTTTGAACGACTTAGGGAGAAGTATGCCAAACTTGAATCACAAAAAGATATTTGATAGAATTAAATGGACAACTCGACAAATTAGTTAAAACCTATCAAAGTAAGATCCCTAAGTGTGATAAGTGTTCAACATTCGAAAAGGAAATTAAAAAATCAGAAATCAATATAAAATCACTTGAAAATGAAATTCTGATTTTAAAAGAAAATGAAAATACTAGGAGAGAGATTTCTATTAAAAAGTGCACACAATTGATAAATGAAAATGAATCTCTCAAAACACAAGTCCAAAAATTGTCAATGACTTTAGATAAATTCTCAAAAAGTGAAAAATCATTGAATATGCTATTAGGAAAGCAAACTGTTAATACGGTTAAACAAGGACTTGGATATAATAAATCTGAAAATGTTAAAAGCAAGATTAATCAAGAAAATTCAGTATGCACAATTTGTAGAAAATTTGGACACAATCAAAATAATTGTTGGTATAGACCCAAACATATGAAAACTATACCAATTTGGGTTTCAAAAGGCACAAATATAAAATCTCTCAAAGTTAAACAAATTTGGGTGCCGAAGGGAGCAATTATAAATAGTTTTGGGTCTCCACAAAATTATTTTTCAAAATATTCTGCCATCTAACAATCATGGACCTATAAAAACAAATAGGTCACATAAATCTTTTCCCGTGTAGGTATGGTGGCAGGCTAAGGAACAACAACAGTGTTCTCTGGATTTTGGCTGTTCCAGAAACACAACGGGCAACAAAGCAAAGTTCCTTAGCCTAGTACAAAGGTGACAGAATCACAATAGGCAATCACGAAAAATTATCGTAAAGGTAAAACAGGTGAAGGTATATTTGATCGATATATTAAATGTGATAATCTGCACCGTTTTTTTGAATTAAATCAGCCAATAATGTGATGATGATTTTTTATTCTGACTTGCTCAATAAGTTGGCCAATTAGATCTATACCAAAAACACTGTTTTTTGAATTACTTTATACATAGTTGTTTGGATTAAACATAGTGTTTTGCTCTACATTCACAGTTTTTGGTTGTTTACACGACTTTAATTCAAGTTCAAGAATGCTGTTAAAAATTAAGTTTGAGTTTTATGCACACTTCATGGTCTGGTCTATCAAATTTAGTGATATTTTGGATTGAAAGAGAAACTCAGATGCAGATCATACTGGTAATCTAGTTGATAGAAAAATTACTAGTGGAACGTGATTAATTTTTGAAACATTCATTTGCTGCATCGTTTTTCAAAGAAAATATTTGCATATTTTTCACTTGAAATAATTTTTCAAATGGCAGAATTTTTTTTCCATATAACCCCTTCGAGAAAATCATTTTTGACCATATTTTCAGATTAGTCATTTTTATTTGATTTTAAATGACAAATTTTGACTAATCCGACTCCCTACTAATTATCAAAAAGATAAATAGTGATTGAAAAGATGATAAGTGTTGATATTTAACATACATTACTCAAGAGAGTATATTTGGAAAATTTCTTTAGGAATTCAAACAAGAGTTATAAAACTTTTTTGTTGGGTAAAGATTCCATGATCGTTTCTATATCTATCATATTTCTATCGACCATTGTTTTTCAAAAATTCAATATAGTTTGTCGATATGTGGTACTATTAGGGCTGTCAACGACCCGAAACACGACCCGAAACCTGCACGGAAATTAGCAGGTTAACCCGACCCATTTAATTGGCGGGTCATTTTCGGGTCAACCCGAATTTGACCCGTTTATAAACGGGTGGGTTTCGGGTTGACCCGCTAACCCGAAACTGACCCGTTAACAACCCGTTTATACAGTATATAGGTTGAGCTGACCCGTTTACGACCCGCTTCGACCCGTTTATGACCCGTTTGTACCTTATACGGGTTGACCCGACCCGTTTACGACCCGTTCCGACCCATTTACGACCCAATTATACCTTATACGGGTTGACCCGAACCGTTTACGACCCGTTTACACCTTATACGGGTTGACTTGACCCATTTACGACCCGACCCGACCCGACCTGTTTATAATCGGGTTACACGGGTCGGGTCAACCCGTTTATAAACGGGTCGGGTTCGGGTTGAGCTTTTTCGACCCGTTTAATAAACGGGTTGACCCGACCCATTTAAAATCAATCCGAACCCGACATGACCCGACCCGAACTCGAACCCGACCCGACCCGACCCATTGACAGCCCTAGGTACTATAATCAGGGATCATTCATTTTTCATTTCATATTTTTTTGTAAAAATAAATAAATATCCAAAGTATTCACTCTCATTTAAAAGTCCTCACGGTTATGCATGGGTGAATTACTTGGATTTTTGATTATGTGCTTCCATGCTCATTTAAAAGTCCTTACGGTTATGCATGTATGGAACGCATATCAAAATTAATTGACTAAATAGACAAGTTGATTCTAATCCCATTTAAAAGTCCTCACGGTCATGCATGGTTAGAAGATACTTGATTTCATTTTTTAAAATTAAATTGGAATACTACTAATCTCATTTAAAAGTCCTAACGGTTATGCATGATTAGTAGATATTCAAATTCCTGATATACATGTACCACAAGTAGATACATCTGTATAATTTTATATGAGAATACCATTTCCATCATTCTTTCTAAAAGTGGAATATGCGCCTAACAAGGGTAGTTATGATTTTTGTTTGATTTTTATTGAAGTTTAATATTCATGTTCAATTTGAGTTTAATGTTGGATTAATATTGATCACTTAATCTGTATTTTTCTCTAACACTATTATTCTTTTGCTGATAACAAAAGGGGGAGAGAAAAGTTAAGATTTTGTCAAATAGAATCAAGCAAAGGTCAAATAATTTTCTATTTGCATCTAGGCTTATTTGAATATTTCTATTTGCATGCATATATGTAGGGGAGCATCATGTAGAGAGGAAGCATTCAAATAGGGGGAGCAATTAGAGTATATCATTGATCAAATACATTTAACACGGTCAAAATCTTAAATATATGTTTGTTATCATCAAAAGGGGAAGATCGTATGAATATGCGCTTATATGTTTTTGTTTAATGATAATAAACATATATATTCATTTAAATGTATTTGGTAATGTACTATTTTGTTTTTCATAGATTAAATAAATATTTGTTGAATAAAATAAATTACACAGAATTTGAATTCAAACAGAACAAGTTACACAGAATTTGAATTCAAACAGAAATTTTATTCAAACAAATATTTATTACAATCTTGAATAGAATAAATTCATGTTCTCACTACACATATACAATTCTGAATACATCACGATTCTATATTTACATTAATAACCTCACTACATATCACTCACACTCGTATTTTGTCTTCAACTGCATTCCAGTTTGAATCCAGCATCCGAGCAATCTACAAAAATATTCACTAACGCAGAAAATTGAAAAAGAAATGTTTTTGCAATATAAAATGAAATATGATTTTTGAAAATATGATTTGCCTCAGTTATTTGGGTTGTTCGTCATCATTCACATTTGAATTCATCACACATGAACAGTGTGACATGCACAGTGTATCACTGTACATGCCACAAGGCCGTGCACATCTATATACACTTGATGATGCTACAGGGACATGTGTCACAAGGTCAAACACAAATATAAATACAGGTTCAACTCAGGTGCAATACAAATGAAATCACGTCATTAGCACAAGGTCAAACCCGAGTTTTTAAAAAAACTGGGTTCAACACAAGGCAACATGAAGAATGCAAAGCTTTGACAAATCAAAACTGGAAATACAAGCACATGAAACAACACAAATTAATTGCAACATGAATGTGCAGACAATCAAAGACACAGTACACAAATGCAAGACCAAAGTGCAACAGAAACATGCTTGAAGACTACATCACGACCAAGTATGGAGTGTACAAGTGCAAATGTCCAAACCACAACATGTAGGCAAACATGAAGTGAATACAACTACAAATGGATACTGCAGTGGACATGTATACAACATAATGAAGCAATATCACAATATCCAGATCAAATGCAATACCAAACTTCACAAGCAATGACCAGAGCACAAAGAAGTACAAAATGAAAACTACAAAGAACATCAACAATGCAACAATGTGCACAGGTCAGAGACAATACATCAAGTACAGGTTAAATCAACACAGTGAAGATACCAGTGAACCAAATGCACATGTCAACAGCAATGAAAGCAACATGACCACCAGAATCTCAAACAAATGCAAGTGACTCAAGCAACAAGTTTACAAAGGCTATACGAACAAGTGACCAAACACAGAACAACAAGGCCCAAACCAAAGAATAGTGAAGCAACTCGACTCCAAGTCAGCAACTTCAAACTACTCATATACATAAGTGAGTGCACCAAAAATATGACATCAAACATGACAGCAGATCAAATGAAAGACTAGTAATGCATACAGCAAAAATGAAGAATGCCAACAGTATGTATCCAGAGAGTATACAACATGATAGTGGAGACACAACTCAAATGAACACTACAGCAAGACCAGAATGCTCAAATACAATATGAACTGATGAAGCAGTGCAAATGAACAAGTGCAACAGTGAGTGGCAATGCACCATCCAGAGACTCACTGAAGTCAAAGTGTGCAACTACAATGCAACTACATGACATGAATGCAACTACATGAACTCAACAAGGCAGACTCAAGTGAATGAAAACTGTATGCAACATGGTGAGCAACACAAGTGCAACAAAACATCAACTGGGAGCAATAGAATGGATGCAAAGATACCAAATGAAACAATGAACAGTGAATAGCATGGCAATGTTGAATGCATGAATAAGTGAATCAATGCATAAGTGACTACAGAATATAAAGTGAAGTTCATGTTAAACCGACCAAAGAAGACGCCAGAGACGAAGACAGGGATAAACACAAAGATGGCCGAAGCCATGTCAAGAGCAGGTGTTAACCAAGTCAGAATTCAACTCAAATTCGTATCTTTGAAAAAGTCAAAGAAAATTAAAAAGGGAAAGTTTCTGTCGTATGAACCAAAGATAAATCAAACACTTGAAAATCAAAGCCGGAGTAACAAGTAAAAATATCAATAGTTTCAAATCACTTCATACTTACATAAATCAATTTTATATAAGTTAGATAACTACCAAATCAAAGTATTTAAGTAAACAAGGCTCTCAATTTCAAACCGTTTCAATATCAATTCAGTTTCAAAATATATATGATTTCGCCGAATCATTTCTTCCTAATTACATATATTTGGTTTCAAAGTTTCTTAAAATAATAGTTTTAGAAAATAATCCAAATTTCCAAATCAACAAAATTTAGGTCAAACAATTCACTTCCATTTCAAACATATATTCACTTTCAAAAATCATAATACTTTCAAAGTTATAAATCTTTCGAAACCAAATTACTTGAAATCATTACACTTTGAAAATCATAACCTTTCAAAAGCATACATTTGAAATCATAAAACATTCCTTTAATTCTTTACATTTCACAAATTTATTCAATTAAAACCAAATCTATAATTTTCAATTTTAGTTCAATTCAAACCATCAGTTTCAATTCAATTTAATTTTCCAACAAAACAATTTCAAATATTATCAAATTTCAAATAAAGATTTGATCCATAAAATAAACTATTCAATCTTTAATATATTTCAAAGCTTAAATATACCATATTCCAAAACTAAATTTTATAATTTCATATATCTCAAATTTTACTTCATCATTACTTAGTATTGAAATATTCATTTATAAATCCATCATTTTTAAATAAACTCAAATTACAACTAACCAAATATCCTTTCATACAAATATAAACTTCAAATATTCATTTATCAAAATCAATTATCATTTCATATTCACATTCTTTATCAAAATAAAGATTAAATCATTTCCAAACCATTTCAATCATCAAAACATCTAAAATGGTTGCAAAGTTTAAAACCATCTTTTTTAAAACCTTCAAACTATTTATTTCTATATGAAAAATTCAATTTACCATTGGAAAGATTATTATTCTATGTATATATATATACTTTATTCAAAACATTTCAAATCTGTATTTCATACCAGTATAATTCAACATAGTCTTATTTATTTCACTCAGCAAACAGTTTCAAACTTATATATAAATCATATTACTTTATACTTTAATCATACCAAACTAACTTATATTCTTTATCAAATACCCTGTACCATTCAAAATTACTTAGCTTTGAAAAGTTAACCTTGATTTGGAAGTGCTCGAACCTTCAAAATAGTCGAAGAAATCATATTTTCAATCTAAGTGTTGGAAATCACCAACAAATCAGTAAACCAATTCCAAAAGATAGGGTTATACCAAAACAAATCTGAATCTCGAGGACTGAACGTCGGCTTACTTTAAATCATTTCATATATATAGACACACACACACACACATACATATATCTTTCGAATATCAAACCATACTTCAAAATCTGAAATCAAAATTGATTTCACAAAATCACTCGCATAGCAAAGCTACTAGAGTGGCCCCTCCCCCACTTAGAAACTCGAATATCAATGATGATGATGCATGCATTCATCACCAAAATTTATTTTCCAGCGACATAAGTGGGTTCTGGACTTTTATTTTTTTTGAAACTTCTTTGAAATCACTTCGAAATCATTGGGATTAGTTCGAATACATTTGAAACATTTTTATTCGGAGAAATATCTTTAAATCATATTATTATTATATATTTTCCAAAATCCTAAAACCGATTTAAAAACACCAGAGTTCGATTCCTCGAAATTCAAATTCAAAACCCTTCAGCTATAAAACATTTTTATATAAGTCAAATTCTTATAAATTTTCAAAATTTCAAATCCTTTCAAAACTTCACATTTCTCATTTTAAAATGTATATAATCCTTATCGAAAACATTTCATTTTTATATACAAAATAAGTTCATCCTTATCAAAATAATAATTTCGATGTATGCACAAATTCCAAAATACAACCAAACACAAATATCCAAAGAATGATTCAAGGATAGATTTCAAATAAACAGAGATTCAAATTTAGAGGATTCTAATCAAATAGAATTCTGGTTCGAAAATAAGCTTCAACGAAGATAAGATAATTTAATTACCAAATAAAAGATGGATAAGCCTTTATATATCGCGGGCGACCTTAACCGGTCAACTGAGACTTCAGGAATATAATCAATTCGAAAATCTAAGGCAAATCGAAATTCGATCGCTAGAGATAGAATCCAGGTAGAGTAGGAGATAGATAGCATCGTAAACCGAGGATAACGAATTCTCCGGTGAATCAATGCTAATTGTAAAGGAGTTTCGCCCCTTTACAAACCATTCAAAGATTTGCGGAATCACTAATCTTTAGAGAGGCCATTCCAAAGTGGAGTTATGGAATGCCCCAAAATCAAAAGGATAAGATATGGATGACAAGACTGGATTTCAGAACAAGTGGGAGCGTTCCAAAGTTCAAGGAATCCTAATCGATAAGAATCCTAACCAAGAGATTTCTAACAAGGTGGATACAGAAGGAATGAAGTTTAGAAAATCTTGGTTTCAAAATAAGAAGATTTTTATACCAAAATGATCTTTGAAACTCCTTTAAAAATCATATGGAAATCATTTTATACTTCGATAATACGTTCTCTCACAAAGAAAGGATTCTGAGATTGATTTCACTCATTCTAGGGTATTTCTACCCTATCTCTAATGAGTTTTTGCTCCACAGGCTATGGTTTGCTAAAATCAAAGCTCTGATACCAACTTTAACAACCCGATATTTTCAGCCATTCGCATCCATACATGCCAGACTTGAATTGCACAAAATACCGCACTGTAAATAAATTTGGAGCAAATGAAATACAATTACAGAATCACAGACATAGAAATATCAGAATAACTCGCAGCAAAAATTAAAATACCATTGTAGTTCATGAAGCTACTATAACAAACTCTCAAAACAATACATAATATCAGACTGAAACATATACAATGGAAATCCCAAATGTATAGAAGTTTATAAATACCAGGACTAAAATAGAACAACTGAAACTGAAAGGGAATAGATAACTAAACAAGCAGAATCTCCACCGATTCCTAGCTCCAGAAAAGAAATCCAAAGCTAAGCTGTAATTACTCAGGCTGACCCGAGCGTAAAGTAAAACACAAAGCACCCGAGTCAGGACATACATACTTATATAATGTAAACAAACTCAAGTGAACTGTAGTAGAAATGCACAATGACTTAAAGGATGCTTGGGATCGCCCATCCTCAAGGATCAGTTAAACCATAAATTAAATAAATCTTGTGGTTAAAGTTCCAAAATGGTAATTAATACTTTGAAATCAAATATCATTTAACAATTCAATATCATTTCAAATCTATTTTAATATCAAAATATCATATTATTCCAAAACCTCATTCATATTTATTTAATTTAAATACCATTTCAAATCACATTTCAAAATGGTTTATATTTCAAATCTAAATACTCCATTTAAACCATTTAAAATGAAGTCATTATATTTAAAATTAAATATTCAATTTCCAAAATTTTAGCTTTTTTCAAAGTTCATTTATTCACATAAATTTATTAAAACGGTGAAATTTTAGCTTTCGTAGCATTTAGAAAATGCTAAGGAAAATTTACGTTTAAAACAATTCATTTTAACAAGGATAGCATTTAAAACTGCTGTAATAGGTTTTAGTTTCAAATAAAAGCTTTAGTTCAATTCTGCAACTACAGCAGTTACAAAGTGTTATAATAGCCCTTAGTTCAATTTAGTCTTTTAGTTCACTTATATCAATTACAACATTTACAAAATGCTGTAATATTTTTTACTTCAGAATTATTAGCATTTCAAAGATGCTATTAATTAAATTCCAAGTTTTCAATAAAATTTCATAAACAATTAAATTTTTATTTAAACAAATTTTGACTTATAAAAATCATATTTTCACACTTTAAAAATGATCGTTTAAATACTTTTTAATTTATGATTTTATAAAGTGAAATGTCATAAATAATTATCAAATTTTAATATTCACTTATAAAAATCAATGTACAATTTTATAACATTTTATTTACTTTACATTAAATTCAGTTTACCATTTCATAAATTAAATTTTAAATTCCATTTTATTTTTCTTAACTTAACTTTTATTTTTAAAACACGTTTCATATTTCCAAGTTAAGTTATATTCAATTTCAATTTTTTACATTTATTTATTTTAATATTTTTAATTTATAGAAAAACCAATAACACTTTATAAAATCATTTTAAATTCAAATTATCATATTTTCATACTTAACTTAAACTTCATTTATAAACAAAATCATAAATTCCAAAATTAACTTATATTTCAAATTCTACTCTACCATTTAATTATTTCACTTATTTAACTTATAGAAAATCACTAATATGTTGTAAAAATCATTTTTAAATTTAAATTTAAATCAAAATATCATAATATTTACATTTTTATAGTATTTTAAATTTTTTAGAAAATATATATTAACCACGGGTCTGTATACAATTTCTAACCTAAGTCAAATGATACAGATAATATATCATTTCAATCCGTAATTCACAAAGGAAAAATCCGGGTTCTATCATTTCAAACCCGCAATTCCAAGTCAAATGAAATAAATAAAAATCGTTCAGGCCTATCATTTCAATCCATAACGATTTTCCCCCATTCTACAGTCCATTCGGGTATATATCATTTAAACCCATAGTGATTCTATTCTACAGGGAACTTGCAGTGTGATAAACTGATATAAATAAATAGAATAACATCATATAACAGTAACATATGATATGATAGGTGTATGAACAGGGTGAACATCATATGATTATATCACAGGCAGGTATAACATAATAATAAAACTACAGATTCATAAGGTGTCAATTTACTAATTATATAAGTACAGAATGCCTTGTGAGAATTACTCACCTCTACAAGCTGGAGATAACAGATTCTGACATGCAAACAAAAACCCGAAAAGCACGAAGGCACGACTACGGATTCAAGTGAGGGAAGAGCCAAAATATTATCTTGTGCATATGAAACAAAACAATATGTAGAAATATGAATTTCAACCCAAAATATAACTTTAAACAATCTAGAAATCATATACAACAAAGAATCAAATCCTTGCACTTGCTTCCACCATCACTATGCTCGGCCTAAAGAGCGAAAAGGCACGGCAATAGGGTGTGTTTGGTCAGGTATGGGTCAAGTATGCTCGGCCTAATTAAGGTAATGAAGCTATGGGAGTGGTTTGTGCATGAAATTATAACACAAGGCAACAAAGCAATTTTCTATGCAACATAAGTCTCGGCCATGGGTCCAATTGGCACGGCCAGGCCTGGTGGGGTCAGGGAGATGGTGCGGCAGTAGTTTTGGTTCAGGTATGGGCTAGAGAAGATAGTGCAAAGGACGACTAAGGGGTTTTATGAGGTGATGATGGCCATAGGGGAGCTCGGCTATGCATTTATAGGTGATGCTTTGTTAATTTTTGTGGAGCTTCACAACAGGGATGGCCATGGCCAGTTGGATCAAAGGTGATGAAGGTGTTTACAGCTGGACAAGGTGGTGATGGAGGTGGTGGTGATGGTGGAGGCTAGAGGCCGAACATAGAAGGTGAAGCATAGGCAAGATCAATACAAAAACAAGGGAAGAAAATGAAAAAAAGAATGGTAGAGTAGAATGTTGTATATCAATTACAATTAATGGTAGAGTTCACTTATATCAATTACAACATTTACAAAATGCTGTAGTATTTTTTACTTCAGAATTGTTAGCATTTCAAAGATGCTGTTAATTAAATTCCAAGTTTTCAATAAAATTTCATAAACAATTAAATTTTTACTTAAACAAATTTTGACTTATAAAAATCATATTTTCACACTTTAAAAATGATTATTTAAATTCTTTTTAATTAATGATTTTATAGAGTGAAATTTCACAAATAATTATCAAATTTTAATAATTCACTTATAAAAATCAATGTACAATTTTATAACATTTCATTTACTTTACATTTAAATTCATTTTACCATTTCATAAATTAAATTTTAAATTCCATTTTATTTTTCTTAACTTAACTTTTATTTTTAAAACACGTTTCATATTTCCAAGTTAAGTTATATTCAATTTCAATTTTTTACATTCATTTATTTTACTATTTTTAATTTATAGAAAAATCAATAACACTTTATAAAATCATTTTAAATTCAAATTTAAATTAAATTATCATATTTTCATACTTATCTTAAACTTCATTTATAAACAAAATCATAAATTCCAAAATTAACTTATATTTCAAATTCTACTCTACCATTTAATTATTTCATTTATTTAACTTATAGAAAATCACTATTATTTTGTAAAAATCATTTTTAAATTTGAATTTAAATCAAAATATCATAATATTTACATTTTTATAATAATTTAAAATAATTTAAAAAATATATATTAACCACGGGTCTGTATGCAATTTCTAACCTAAGTCAAATGATACGGATAATATATCATTTCAATCCATAATTCACGAAGGAAAAATCCGGGTTCTATCATTTCAAATCTGCAATCTCAAGTCAAATGAAATAAATAAAAATCATTCAGGCCTATCATTTCAGCCCATAATGATTTTTCCCTATTCTATAGTCCGTTCGGGTATATATCATTTCAACCCATAGTGATTCTATTCTACAGGGAACTTGCAGCGTGATAAACTGATATAAATAAACATAATAACATCATATAACAGTAACAGATGATATGATAGGTGTATGAACAGGGTGAACATCATATGATTATATCACAGGCAGGTATAACATAATAATAAAATCTACAGATTCATAAGGTGTTAATTTAGTAATTATATAAGTACAGAATGCCTTGTGATAATTACTCACCCCTACAAGATGGAGATAACAGATTCTGACACGCAGACAAAAACCCGAAAAGCACGAAGGAACGATTATGGATTCAAGTGAGGGAAGAGCCAAAATATTATCTTGTGCATATGAAACAAAATAATATATAGAAACATGAATTTCAACCCAAATATAACTTTAGACAATCTAGAAATCATATACAACAAAGAATCAAACCCTTGCACTTGCTTCCACCATCAGTATGCTCGGCCTAAAGAGTGATAAGGCACGTCCATGGGGGTGTGTTAGGTCAAGTATGCTCGGCCTAACTAAGGTAATGAAGGTATGGGAGTGGTTTGTGCATGAAATTATAACACAAGGCAACAAAGCAATTTTCTATGCAACATAAGTCTTGGCCATGGGTCCAATTGCACAACCATGCCTGGTGGGGTCAGAGAGATGGTGTGACAGTGGTTTTGGTTCAGGTATGGGCTGGAGAAGGTGGTGCAAAGGGTGGCTAAGGGGTTTTATGAGGTGATGATGGCCATAGGGGAGCTCGGCTATGCATTTATAGGTGATGCTTTGTTAATTTTTGTGGAGCTTCACATCAGGGATGTCCATGGCCTGTTGGATTAGAGGAGATGAAGATGTTTACAGCTGGATGAGGTGGTGATGGAGGTGGTGGTGATGGTGGACGCTACAGGCCAAACATAGAAGGTAAGCATAGGCAAGATCAATACAAAAACAAGGGAAGAAAATGAAAAAAAGAATGAAACATTTACCAATTTTTTTCTTCAGAAGTGGAGGCCGAAAATTTCAGGGTGAGAAGCTATTTTTTCATGAAAAATGAAGGTTATGGGCTGAAGAAAGGATATGGTTACCCAATGATTAATGCATGTGTTGATTTGAATTGAAAAGGCAAAGAAGGTGAAAAGACAAAGGGAAGTGAAAGGTTTTAAAACTCTTCATATTTCCTTTATTCTTTATTCATTTTTAAACAAATGAAAAATGTAAATAAATAAAATAAAAATAAAATAATGTATGAATAAAAATAAATAAATAAATTTTAGATAAATATAAATTAATTGAGAAAATAGCTTAAAAATAGAAACCAAGGTTTAAAAATTGAAAATAAAATACAATAAGCTTTGGAAAATCATAACATCACTTTCAAAATGTTTTAAAATAAAATATACACCTAACATGTCATATTACACAGATTAGAACATGATATGACAAATAAAAATATATTTTTATAAATTAAAATAGACAATTTTGTTAAATAAAACAATTTACATACAATATTGTAAAAAGCATAACTTTCACAATATAAATCGGATTTCAACGAAACAAAAAGCAGTATTCTTAAAATTTAATCCACTTTAATAATAAAAGATAAAAATTCAAAAATTTGAATTTTAAATTTAAAAGTCAAAGCTTGACCAAATTGACCAAAAATCCACTTTTCTAGAAAATATTCTATTTATTCAGGTTTGGAATTATAATTCATAGAAAATTAAAAATTTATATTTAAAAATAATAAAATTCATTTATTTTAATGAATATAATAAAGTTTTTAAATCAAGAGTTTAAAATAAAATAATCAAAATAAGCAATTAAAATAAATCACAAAATTCAGGGTTGTTACACGATTGATAAAACGTTTATCAATTAAGATATACAAATTAACTGAATCAAAGATCGACAAATGGAAATATAACATATACTTACTAATAAGTGCTTCTTGCATGTTAATGTTTCAATACCCATGCAAGCATATGATTTTACAACTACTAAATACATTCGTAATTTGGTCACTATAACGACTGCCCTACACCATCGGCACAAATAATAACTAAATAGTGCGTCGGAGTCATGCCCGATCGATATAGGACGATCATCAGGGTTTAAAATGAACAGATGAAACATATAACATGTCGTATATCTCACAGTGCATGGAAAAAAATATAATATCACATATACAATAGAAGAGACAGTAATGACAATGTCAACCAATCATCAAAGTATAATATCTATAGATTTATACATCAAATGTCACAGAGTATACAACAGGATCAATTCAAATAAACTGTCTCAACAAATAGAAATAAGAAAGCACTGTCATGGACTCCACAGTGTTGCTCAGTAGAAAAGCATAAAGATCCATATATGTATATAATACAAGATAACTCCATCTACCTCATCCTCCTAACAGCTACTGTGTCACCTGGACCTGTTATCTAGTCTACTCATTTAAGAGTACTCAAGATAATAAGAAGCAAAGCATAAAACCTTGGGTCAGATAACAGTCTGGTGTGAGTGGTAATTGAATCTTAAAATACTATATAGGTAAATATGGTAAGGAACAAGAGTACATAGACCATACCCGACTTGTCCCTACAACTAAAGAGTTAGCATATAGGACTATAATATGCTGCTCTACGATATCATAAAGGTATTATACAACATTGAATGGCAGATATCTAGATATCCCTATCTCCAGTACCCACTCCCAATGATGTCCCCAAATGATAGCCCACTAAATAAAGCAACCAAAGCAACCATGACATCTATCAAGCAATACCAATTATTACCCATTCCCATGCCTTGAATATATGATAACTTGTATAACCTCCTTACTGCAAAGGATTAATGGAATTCCCGGTTTTCGTTGTACTCTATGTAGCCCAAAGCTCGATACATGTCTTATAGCCCAAAGCGATACACTAGACCTAAAGCAGTGGTCCAGGGTATACAGGTCCCTCTATTGATCCATGAACGTCCCCACTTACAATACCCCTACTTTGAGTACAACAGAAAACACTCCTCGTATCAGTGATTCCTTAACACATTCACATCTGAACGCTCCTTTGCTCCATTCGAATTTCGAGCCATTCTATTGCTAAATCCAATTTCCATTATTCAGGAACCCACCACATTCCTCATTCTATAGATCTTTCCTTTATCGAGCTACTATCTTCGGTACCTACTCTCACTACAAGTCCTAAACCGAAGCTACGTAGCTTTTATCATGTTGTTATATCGCCATCCAACCTTTATGAGAATGAGCCAACACCTCCAGCATGATCTATTGGACCTCTACTTCATCCCCAAGAATTTTCAGATCCATAGGACTTACCAAAACAACTCGGTAGCATATCCAACACCTAGCTAATTCCTTACATCAAGCCATGAGCAAACTCCTCTAGCTATGCTCTATCTAATCATGCCAACCGCCGATTTGTTGGACCAACACAAACAACTCGGTACAGACATAAAAAGTCAGTACTGATTGTCTCCTTAGCAAATTAGGACTTGCGACTTGAACCTCAAGCTCTTTCCATGCTCTAGAGCCTTCCCTCTAAGTTTTGTTAGATTACAATCATCTTTGCCTCTAATTTGCCAAATTCACCAACCTATCTTCCTAAACATCCAAAACACTAGCAAATAACATCAAAGCACAACATATAAACATAGAATAACATGCAGTTACATCCCTTCAAATATGCAATTCATAAAATTATAGCAATCAAACAAATTCTAATCCAAATCTAAGAAATCCATGAACATATGAGTATGAACATTGTGAATTACGAAGCCAATTCTACAAATTATATTAGAATTCATCAAGTTAGGTCATAAACATACGTTAATATGTGATTAGAGTTAGAAAAGGATTTTTATTTCAAAAATCATCTTAAAATATATAATTCTATAATATAAATATGTGTAGGATAGTGAAAAGTCATAAACAACTCACCAATTACCAAATTCAACCAATTTGAGTATGGATCCAGTATGGACAACGATCAAAAGCAATATAAATAAGCCAAATCGATGATCTCTATCCTCTAGTTAATGATCTATTTACTAATCTTCAATTAGTTTGATTTAGAGAATAATTTGGTTGATTTTGGATGAAACTGGGCTTAATGGGAATTTAGATCTGATTTGAAAGAGAGGGAAAAGTTTAAATTTGAATCTCCAGTCCCCTATTTATAGTAAATCTTGAATTAGACAAACGAGCCTACTTATGAGCTTAATTAATTACATATTAATTTTGGCCATAGTTATTAAAACTTAAAACAAGTATAATTTTCTAACCGTAAGTTCGTTTTTCTATTATAACCATTATACGGAATGAGAAACTATCATCCTGTGAACTGGTTTGAGACCCTAAATCGACTCCTATCAAAAATTATAGTCTAAATAAGATTTTCATGGTTAATACGGTCACATAAAAATTCGAAAAAAAATCATAAGTGTGTAAAATTTCCCTAAGTGTCATATACCAAAACTATAGAATCATATGTCCTCGTATGAATAAAATATTTTACAATCCTCCGATATATAAAATATGGGTCATTATAATCGCTTATGTGTTTATTTGGTCGAGACTGTGTATTGCATTCTATGAGTTTTGAACTCAAAAGCGATACACGACTATGAATATTTGATATATATATTATCACATAGAAATGTTATATGGTGAACGGTCATAGTTCGTAATGTATAATACTTTGATGAAATTAATTCATCTGAAATAAGAAAATATGGTGCGAGATTGAGTATTCAATTTAATTGAATACGATAAAGATTACACTGTGTTAAAAGTAACACAAGACCAAAACTACAATATAGATCTAAGGACTCGATCATTGATATGTCAGTTTAATCAGTATATGCAAAGTGCAACATATTTGATGTTCTTGAATGTTAAAGATGATGAGTACACTTTTCTAAAGAGTTCGTTATGATATTGTACTAAAGGTTTTTCTGAATGGTTCGATCATTTAGAAAGAAAAATGAATGTACAAGAGTAGATGCGATTTAAGGTATAGTTGAGATGAAAAGAGTGAATAGTCACTTCTGCTTCATAAAGAAACATCAGAAACAAGAATTGTAATAACAGTAATTGATACTTAATATTGAAATGAGAAATCCAATTTCTATTCCAAAATGTATATTCATATAGAGAATTGTTTTTTATGAGATTTACTTCTTTAAGTTCCAGATATTTCATGAAAGAACTCATCACTGTAAACTAGTTACAGTGTATGAAATAAATAATTTATATTAAGTGAATGATGGACCTTCGAATTTAGTATGCTATCATAGTAATGGCAATAATTGTAGGAGCATGCCATATTATACTTATTGTTTGCATCAAATTACAAAAATTATTTTTACAATTCATATCGAACATTATATATGAAATAATGACTATTTTCGACGTCGGCTGAAAATAGATATAGTTTAATGTGAATGTTATGAACATTCCCTATGAGATTAAACTATAACGTAGTATTTATGTTCACAAAAAAATGATGCAATTGAAAATACAGAATTATCTAAAATTATTTACAATTATTTTGGAATTAAAGACTAAGCCGTAGCTTTGAGAAATGGTTTTATTATATGATTGTGAATCATATGATATTAGTTAATTATATCTCAAACAATTAAGGGCGATGCACCCATTTAGTGGGAGCGTCATAGGAGTTGACAAACTCTTCGGATTGATACATATTAATGTATGCAATTGCAAGTCTATTGATACCAAAACGGTTCCACGTACTTTTTTTATACTCATAGATGATTTATCACCGACATGGACATGTGTATTTGATACACATACAATACGTTTATGATAAGCTCATAGAGTATAAAACGAAAGTTAATAAAATAATGCGCAATAAAATAAAATGAATTGATTTGATTGATGGGTGAGTCTATTGGAAAGAGTCCCGAACATAACCAAAAATGAATAAAGATTCAATCTTAAAAGTCAATCCTCCCTATGATATGTAATGATGCAAGGTTAAGGAGTGCTCAAACTTTGTTGAACGAAGTACGATTAATTGTGAGTGAAACTAAGTTAACTTCCTTCTATAAGGTCATGTATTTAGGAGTAGTACACAAGGTTAAAATCAATTTCATCTAAATAATAATTTTCAAAATCATACAAGATAAGGGTTTATAAGAAACCCCAACATATCCTCGGACAAGGAGTTGGTAGGTTATGCGAGTCGAAAGTTTCCACATAATAATTGTTCATGAAGGATCTTGTATGAAACTTCCTAAAAGGAGTTTAGGATGGACTATCACTGGATGACATATTTATGTTTTGAACGTAAGTTTTGTAAACTAAAAACAAATCTGTTTTATATAAAGGAAATTTATAAAATGTTTATGACTACTTATTACATTTCACTGTGAAATAATTGTTGTTTGAAGAAATACCAACTTCATAGTGAAGGAATTTCTTTAAGAAATTATTGATAGTAAAATGGTATTGGATACCATCCAAAAATAAAACTGGTTACATGAGGTAAAATGAACATAACTAACCTGAATGAACACATCGCATTAGAGTGTCTAATATGTATTTTTGTACATTGAAGAAATATTACAAGTTTCTTATCAATGTCGAAAATATATGTCCTCGGTTATTTAATTAAACAATTAAGAGTATTAAATCTATTGATATGGTAAATGCATGAATCCGAAAGAATTTCATGTACATTATCAAAATATGATTTTGGTAGTTGTACTCAGAAGGGGTATGATCCATTGACTGAAAATGCGTCTTCGAGAGTAAGACTAATGCAATTTGAATATAATGAGCAATACTGATAAGAATAATATCGCAAATTTGAATTGTTGAAATTAGCGTAATAGATTCAATATTCAATATGTTCGATAATACAGATTTACTCACAAAATTATTGTTTGGTATGACTTTATGTTTTGGTACATATGTATTAAAATAAAAAAGTCTAAATAATGATTTAGAGTAGACTATTTACATATAATAACCAAAGTGTCTCGAAGTTAGTAGGAGTGATATTGAATTTGTGGGTTTTTCGAATAAGATTCGGGAACGTTATGAAAGATCATTATGAAAAGCATCAAAATTGAATAAGGGTTTTGGTAGATATATCAAATAGTTTGATTATCAGTTAAAATGCAAAGGAAGCATATGTTCATAAGAAAGAACGTTAAAAGGTACATAGATATTTCTAAAGCATAAGTAAACAACACACTCCTGATTTTTAACAATGTACTTATGTTAAAATCAGTTTTAGTTGTTTAATACTTACCGTTGGATTTATAATTGATGTCTTTTGTAGTAAATACAAAAGATATTGGGAATGTCCTAAATTGATATGCAAGGACACCTTATTAAAATGTTTAATATAGGACATGTAAGATGGATTCCTTATGCATTGCCAATATGAATTATTATACAGTTATGTTGTCTACGATATCATGATTTGTTTATGTATTTGATACATGAAGCAAATATCAAATCCAAATTGATATCATTAAATGATAGTTCTCGTGTGTTTACAAAATACTAGAGAATTGTCTGTAGAAATAACGAACTTCTTATGAAGGAATGTTCAGACTCAAACTGCACAACTGATATTGAGTGCAATAATGTCAATAATAAATTCAAGTTAAGAATCTTTAAGTTGAAAATGTTCCAAATGAATGACTATGGCCTATTCAATAAAAAAGGCTAAGTACATTGCCTTGAATATTGCTGCAATAAAAAACAAAGCATATAAATATAAATACACAAATTTATAACTAAGCCGATGTTAATTTCAAATGTTGAGAATCCTATAACATTGTTATATGATAATAGCATCATGATATAGTTCATAACCGAACTTAGAGCTCACCGAAAGTCAAGAGATATACTCTGAATTGTTCCACATGATAAAGGTAGTTTATCAGTGTTGAAGAGAGTTAATTGTAGAGTAGATGACTAAAGCATAATAGCATACCCGTTCACTAGGGGAATGACCTAATTAGTTTTGAGAAAACCGATTATAGAAGTTGGAATATGATTCCATAATTGACACCAAGTGCAAGTGGACGGTTGATAGAACTAGAGTTATGCCCTAGGGGCAATTATGTAATTTGTTATATATACCTAACTCAATAACCAAAATTATTTGCAATAAAAGGTGTTTTCTTTCTATTATATACTTGATATAATATGTTGTATTAATTAATTAATTAAATTAAAAGTATATTTGATAGAAAATCGATAAATGGCATGCTTTGTGTAGTAATTATAAACTATTGTAACCATGAGTAATTTATCATAATGAAAACAAATATACCATCTAAATGTTCCTAGTCATGATGCATCGGGACTGGATATCGATGTTTCCGTTGATATAAGAGTACGTAACACTCTCCAAATGTTAGGTAGTGTAAACCTCATGACTGCTGCGGAGATCTAGGGGTTACATATTGATACTTATTGGATAACTATGGAATGACTTACTCGATTGTTTTCTGTTGGTTAATATAAGTAAAGTCAAATAGAAAATATCGATGTGACCGATTTACATAGTTCTCTCAACTTGATATAAGAGTACGTAACACTCTTCAAACGTTGGGAAGTGTATCAATCATGACACAACGTCAGTCAAATGATTATAGCTGGGTCGATTTAAAGTATTGGAAGTAAAGCATTATTCAAGAGAGGATTCGTATCCTTAGTTATATGGGGTTGGTATCACGATCAATTCAAGTCAACTCGAAGTCAAAGTCTCTAGGTAGAGTAGTTTGGTTAATAATAATTGATACTATTGAACCAAGGACCTTATATTTGGACTATAGAGTTGAATGTAAATGATATTGGAATTATAATGCCTCGACTCCGGTGACCGAAATATCAGAGGGAGTTTACCATCCGATAACTCAGACCAATGGACATAGATGGAGCGATTCTTATATGCACCACTTTAGGTCAACACAAATATATTTCAATATGTGAATACATCTAAAATAATACGCATCTCGTCTCGATGCAAGGCAATGTACATAAGTTATAGACTTGAATAACACAGTATTAGAGCCATAAATAAAAATTTCCTAACTAATAGAATCAAAGTGAATAAAAATAATGAATTTTATATAATCTCTAAAAGTTTAATACTTCATCTCATAAATTTATAGAACTCATCACATCGTATGAACAATACAATGACAATTCAAATGTACAAACAGAGTAAATACTCATTATCGTTGTCGGCTCCATCTCCATATCGTAGCCCACAAAGCACATGCAGTCATGATATTGACCTAGAGAACAACCTCAGACTGACTTGAGGTTGTTAAGAAAACAACAAACTGCGAATTAGGCTAGTAAATTAGTTGTGAGTGTAACTGAGCTCAAATAATAACATAATAAGTGTGATAGATTATGATATAGCTGCATTTGAATATAAACACAAAGTTATCACTGTAGTCAACACCTATAAATAATTTCCAATAAGCTCTATACTCAAAATCATTTAAAAATAGATTTCAAATACCTTTTCTTTCAAATTATTTTCTCAAAATCACTTCAAAATGGATTTCCAAATCACTTTATTCATGGAAATTCCCCATATTCAAAAATCCTATATCAGAGGTCTCCTTTTCTAACGATTAGAATACCTATTTTATATACAAATAATTTATCAAAATATTTTTCAATTTGTATAAAACCAATCTTTGCAAATATACTTCTCAAATCCCTTTGCAAATCCAATTTATCTCAAAATATCCTTTTAAAGCATTGATCAAAATAGTATTTCCCCTTTCTTTATTTAAAATTGCTACTTTTCCATTCATCAAAACCCATTTTAAAATATCCGATGATTTTATCAAAACTAGATTTCAAAATACTATATAATTTCATTGAATCTAGTTTAAATAAATATCCTCATTAGGCGAATGCTCATCAAAATAGATCATAACACTACTCATCTTCTATCGACACCCAGGGAAGAAACCTTTTAATCCATCCCCTACGATTCAGGATTGGGCATTACCTTGAGCGATATCAAAGTAATAATATCTAAATGGATTATAAAACAAGTAGCAATGCATTTTAAAACAGTAAAATCATCATAACAATTTCAAATGGGGAAATAAAAAAATTAATATTTATTTTCTTTCAAATTGGGTATTTTCAATAACAGAAATACTATCAAAATACATCTAGTTTTTTTTTATAAAATCTGTAAACCAACCTTTCGAATATTTCTACAAAATTCCTTTTATAGGAAATCTTATATAAATAAATTGTTCATTCACTATGGTTTAAATTCAAATTCAAACTAATTTAAAATAAATTTATCTTTATTTTATAAAAAGCTTTTCTACTTCAAAATCCAAATAAAATATTCATAAAGGATTTTAAATTCAATTTTAGTTGAAATCCCATTATTTCCATTTGAAAATAATTCAAACTAAAATTTGTTTGATATAATAATCCCATATAATATATTTAAAATTTGTAAACCAAAGAAGAATCTTTTCGAATAATAATATTTGCACTTCTTTTTTATAAACACAGGACAATATCTTATTCCCAAATATATTTGCATATTTCCAGTATATTAATATAAAATGAAAAGTAGAAATTAATAGTTCAAACCACTCATGTTAATTTATTTATTTTTATTGTCTAAAACAATCAATATCAATATGTATATACATATCATTCAACCATATATAATTCAACCCAAACAACCATTAATCAAATAATCAACTATCTCAGCAATTCAATTACGGTAGGCTAACGAGCCATCATCAATCAACATAAATTCAATTCAATTCAAAAATATAAATGTTAATTTTTTTCTTATTTTTTTACATTTAAATCAATCAAATGAACCCAAATCATCAAATAAGCTGCCTATAATTCCTTTTATCGATCTATCATATGAATGAACATTGAATTCATATGAAGTTAATTAGCAAAGTAATCAAACTTATATGTATTTCTAATTTCAAACAACTGGAATAAGAAAACATAGCGGTTAAGTCACTGTAAATTATAAAATAGGGTTATACTCACTGTATTATTATTATTATTTTGAATCAATTAATATGAAATGGAATTGCTCACGGAAAATTGAAGATAGAGATAATTACACTCACTGACAATAAAAATAAGGCTATACTCATCTTGTTTTCTGCCCAAATGGACATTGCATAACATAGGTTCGCCTCAGCCACCAACATCACTGCCTCATATCACGTCATCACACCAATGCCTCCTCCTTCGAGTCGCCTTCAGCCATTGTGCCTGCTCTTCATCACAGCGTTGCATCTAACCGCACACACCACATCAGGTCATGTCACCTCCACCCTCTCTCCACTTCAATTTTGTTCATGAAGTGTGGTTTTTTTTCGAATTTGATTTCTAAACGAAAGAGTTAGCGCTTTAGGCTTGAACAGGAGAAGGTTTTAATCAGAGATAAAGGCGGTAAAGTGGATATGGATAGTTAATTGGATAAGGATTGAAAGTGTGGTCAAATAGAATTTTTTTGATTTATTTTATTTTCTTTTAAATCATTTCGAATCCATAACTATTATCCAATCGCTAAATAATGCCTGATTAAAATTTCACTCGAGGCATTTTAATCCAAATTTTGTTTTATTTTTATAATATTTTCTTTTATTAAAATATTATTTTTCAACTTTCAGCAATTATAAAATAATCGTTCATATCCAAAATAAATTTCAAAATTCAACAAATATTATTTATTTTCCCAAAATAAATTTGCAAACAACTTTTGGATTTTTAAAATACAATTCAAGTTCCAAATTTGAATTCTAAATCAAAATCTTTTATTTTATTTACAAAAATTCAATTTATTAAGTCAAATATTTAACAATACATTCATTTATATTCCCAAGATCTAAATAAATTTATTTGTTTTATTTTAAGTTCGAAATGGGATGTTATAGACCACCCTCCTTAAAGAAATTGCATCCATTTAATTTACTGGAGAGTTCCATAATTGATCTAATCAATAACATTAGTCACAAAATGTAATATACGCATCATTCATTTTTGCGCTTTCGCTGCGCCACTATGATAAAATCTCATTTCGTTTGAAATGAATCTTACGATGTTATAGATATAGTGATCAATATATGTATAGCTTTAATAGTTTATTTGAAAAATAAATAAATTTCAAAATGTATAAAATTTCCAAAAAATTTCTAAGTGATCAGGGATTTTGAAAAAAATTGGTAGATTCTCCTTTGTATATAAAGGCTTAGAACAATTATAATATGATAAAATAAATATATATCAACCGAAACATGGTCGGAAACAATTTATATATCCAAATTTTCCACTAGGCATATAATCCAAAATATATATCTCTTTAAATAAAACATATCTTGTTCTTAGCATTTTAAAGCAATTTATTAAATTTTTATGTGAGAAAAAGCGAGATCGCACCACAATCCAATCCAAATATTCTTCTTGTACCCGTGCTTAACTCAAATTGGACACATAAATCTCATATGTCATTAAAATTGATATCACTTGAAATATTGGAAGGAAGGTCTATATTGATTGAAGTATAAATAGAGGTGAGAAGTTTATATTATTATTTCTTGGTAGTGACATAAATCATCGGAAATTAGTTGGGTGCATCTATGGTAGTTGGAAGCTTTTTCTTGGTCATCATTCACTATAGTTTGTAGATACTACAAACCTGACAATGATAACTTTGGGCGTTGGAAAGATTACCTTGACACCTTGTGTCAATCTGTATACTACATACTTGAAACACATTTTCAACATTAACATATTGTAGGGAAGTATAAGGTTTTGCAAATATTAAATTCAGATTGGCCTAAAAGAATGCAGGAAATACTATCAATACGTCAGGAGAGAATAATTATTCCTAACTTAATAAATGTAAACTGTTCCATTAAAAGAAATACAGAGGTCGGCCGAAGATATATAGCAAGATTGGGTAAAGGTGATCCCTTTAAATCATATTGGAATGACTCCTCAATGTTAATCAATAGATTTCAATTCTATGCAGGCTGTGAAAATTGTACTGTGAACTCTTTTTTGAGATTTCAGGTTCCCTTAGTTTCTGCATTTATTATTGTCAATGAGTTTTGTGTACTTCCACTCTTAGTTCACGGTTGGTTTTTATCAGTTCATTGTTGCCATTGTTGATTTTTTTTCTCATGGCTGTAGTGCACGTAGCTACTAACTGTAGCAGTCATGCGGCAGCGGCCCTGCTACAGTAGCAGGTAGAGCTGCTATTGCTCCTTTTTCCTTTTTTCAGGCATTTTATTCTCTCTTACTTTAACTTTGCATTCAGCCTTCTGATCATTAAATCCGTCTTTCTTGTTTATGATTTTTCTAATTCTATATAATTAAGAACTGGATCTTAATGAATCATGCCCAAATGATAAACACACTTAACTGACTACGTGAATGGAATTCGAGGCCTGGTGCACTACTTAGGAGCAATTCTCTTTTCTTACAAACCATTTTCAAAAATAAGGAGCATCCAAACTTTGTTTAAATCACTTTCTTTCTCCGAATGTATGTTTTTTTATTTTATTTTACTTTTTTCTAAACACGCTTCTTTTCAAAATCCATATTTCTCTTTGAAGTATTTTTTATACAAATAACCTTCTAAACTCTTCAATAATCAAAAACTTGCTTTTATAATTTCAATTTTTTTATATAAAATCACATACAACATTATTAATAAACATCCAAATAAACTGTATAAATCATCAAATAAGCATCTGTTACTTCCAAACAGAATTTATTTTAATATATCAAAATCACATACAAATATTTACATCATATGTATGAATATTACTTTATTTTTCTTTCAAAGAATAAATTACCATTACTAAATAAATTTTCAATACAAATACGTTTATACACACACACACACACAAATATATATATATATATATATATATATATATATATTCTATCTGATGATCGACCCTTTCAATCATTCAATGACTCGCACATCACAAGTGAGAATCGTACAAAAATAGGTACAACCTAAGTCTCACTCCTTCAGGGTCAAAATATATCTCTTTCTCTGTGTTATTCTAACCTAAGCTCTTATACCATTATGTAACTTCATGCTTCTAGTGATCGAAATATCAGAGGGATTTTACCGTCCGATAGCTCGGATCAATGGGCACAGATGTAGCGATACTCGTATACACCACTTTGGGTCAACACGAATCGTTTCAATACTTAAATACATTTTAAATAATACGTATCTCATCTAGACGCAAGGCAATGTACATGAGTTATAGACTTGAACATTACAGTGTTAGAGACACAAATAAAAATTTCCCAACTAATAGAATCGAAGTGAATAAAAATAATGAATTTCCTATCATTTTTAGATGTTTAATTTATCATCTCATAAATATATACAACTCATCACATCATATTGACCAATACAATGACAACTCAATATATATACAAATAGATTAATATTTGTTATCGTCATTAGCTCCATCTCCATATCGTAGCCCACAAAGCACATGCAATCATAATATTGACTCGAACAACCTCAGACTGACCCTAGATTGTAAAAAAATAACAAACCTTGAGTTAGGATAGAAACCTAGTTGTGAGCGTAACCAAGCTCAAATAATAACATAACGAGTGTGGTAGATTTTAATATAGCTCCATTTGAATATAAACACAAAGTTACCATTGTAGTCAACAGCTATAACTAATTTTCAATAAGCTCGGTACTTAAAGTCATTTGAAAATTGATTTCAAATTCCTTTTCTTTCAAATCATTTTCTCGAAATCACTTCAAAATGGATTTCCAAATCAATTTATTCATAGAAATTCCATGTATTCAAAAATATACACCAAAGGTCATTTTTTTAAATAATTTCAAAATATTGATTTTATATACTAATAATTTATCAAAATATTTCCCAATTTGTATAAAACCAGTCTTTGCAAATATTTCTCAATTCCCTTTGCAATTTCGATTTATTTGAAAATATCCTTCAAAAGCATTGGTCAAAATAGTATTTCCCCTTTCTTCATTTAAAATAGTTACCTTTCCATTTATCAAAACTAGTTTCAAAATTTCTGATGATTTCATCAAAATTAGATTTCAAAATACAATACAATTTCACTAAATCTAGTCTAAATAAATATCCTCATTTGGTGAATGCTCGTAAAATAGATAATAACAGATTATAACATTACTCATCTACAAATCGACACCTAGGGAAGGAACTTTTAATCCAACCCCTATGATCTAGGCTCAGGCATTACCTTTGAGCGATCTCAAAAGCAATAATATCCAAACGGATTATAAAACAAGTAGCAATCCATATTAAAAAGGTAAAATCATCATAACCATTTTCAAACGGGGAAATGCGTAAAATAAATATTTTACTTTTTTCAAATTGAGAATTTTCAATGGTATAAATACTATCAAAATACCTCTGGTTTATTTTATGTAAAATCCATAAAACAACCTTTTGAATAATTCTATAAAATTCCTTTTATAAAACAGCTTGTATAAATAAACCATTCACTTGTTACGGTTTAAATTCAAATTCAAACTATTTTAAAATAAACCAATCTTTATTTTACAAAAGGATTTTCTAATTTGAAATCCAAATAAAATATTCATATAAATTTTTAAATTCAATTTTAATTGAAATCCTATTATTTTCCAAAGTGATATAGTTTTAATGAAGAGAATTGGTGTAAATAAAAGTCACATCCGGGTAATGCTTATTAAAGCGAAATTGGATTTACGAAACCAAGTAAACGATAAATTTCACCAAAATGTCACGCCACCTGCTAGGTGACATATGAACATCAACATTCAAATAGTTTAATGTTAACCGCTGACCAAATTTACACCTGATGAGTCACAGAACTGAAATGATGAATTCTCTTTTGGCCAAATGATTTAATTAGTTTATAATTATTATAAATTAATTAATATTTATGTAATATTAATAATAAAATTTTGATTATGATTTGAGGAATAAATATTACTAAATATATTTATAATAGTTATAAATATATTAATAGATATACGATATCGCTAAGGGATTTAATTAGATTTAATTAAATAATATTTTCTATGGGCTTAAATGGGTTCTTGGTGCATCATGATGGGTGTTATTTTCGGTTGAAACAAAGAGACAAGAGGCGGTAAAAATAGGTTAGGGTTGTGGGGTTTTGGATGGCTCAGATTAGAAGAACTGGTATGAGATGAGATCCTCTATTGTCTCTCTTCCATCCATTAAACTCCTCCAACCCTAATTAAATAGGGACCTTTTTGCCGCCACTTCTACCTTCTGTTACTAGACGGATTCAATTCCTAGAAGCGTCATCATATAAAGCTCAAATCAATTCAAGATCAATTACTATCTGATAGTCAAAGGTCAACAGTTCAAGGATTAGCAATCCGCTGAATCAAAAAGCTAGTAAGAAAAGAGAGTTCATCGTTACAAAATGTGCTATAAGGCATTGACTCTCAGGTATATTATTCATTATATTATAGCATATAATTTTTTATTAGTATCTTATTATATGTATGTATGTATATTTGCTATTATATTATTAGTTAAGTGAGATTCTTATATGTATTGTTGTTGTCACAAGCTCGATTGGTTATATGTATATACCATTATAAAAACAATTATATATATATATATATATATATATATATATCTTTCAGATATGTACAGCCAATTTTTTAGATATAATAATATTATTACTTTATTATTTTACACACACATATTATTTAATTATATATATATGGTTCATATTTAATTATAATATCATCATATGATAATAATTGGTCCTATAATTTTATACATGTATATTTATAGTAATAATAATTTTCAACGGCTATAAAATATTTTTAATAATTATTTATTATTATTTAAATTAATATACCATCAAAATAAATCATATACAATAAATTATGTTTATAAATTTACTTTTGAAATTTTATAAAATTATTTTATCATAAGAAAAGCCCTCGACCAGAAAATGAGGATTAAAAAAATAAACTTTGTTATTTTTTAAAATTATTGCAATTAATGGTCGAAAAATAATTAATTAATAAAAAATAGATTTTTATCAAAAAAGACTATGATTTTTTAATTTTTTCAAACTTTAAAATCTTATATAAGATTGTCTGAAAATTCTTAAATCCTAAATATAAATTAGCAAATAATAACCATTTTAAAGAATATCTTAATAAGGTTAGTAATAATATTAAGTTACTTAAACATAAAAACAACATTTTTGACATTAATAATTATAGTATTAATATTTTTTCAAACTTAAATGATGATTTCACCGTTTATCATAATATCCTTTTGATCAAAGGACCATAAGAATAAATTGTTAATTTTTTTTGTTTTACTTTGCATTTTGGTTTTAGTTTGTTTTGGTTATAGTTTATAGATCTTTAACTTCTTTTGATCATGGATTCTTTTTGTCTAGTTTTCTATTTTTTGTTTGTTTTTGTATTCTGTCCTATTATCTTATTTTTTGTATCTTTACTTTATTTTTTAGTACATATATATGTATATAAATTTCATTTATATACAATATGTGTATTATTCTTATAATCTTGTAGTTCCTTTTACAGATGTAGGTTTTGGCCAGAAGTGGTGTTAGATTTTTTTTGCAGGTACATAGGATAGCTGATGGCAGGATTGTAGTTTGCAACAAGGAGCTCTTCTCAGTTCTTCTACATTTTCAGTTTGTCGTTTTACTTTCTGGATGATTCACTTTTCAGCAAAGTACTCTCTCTTGTTCTTCCGAGTCCATAGAGAGGAGCTTTCCATCCCAGATCTTTCGCACTACCAATTCTTCCGAGTCTTCAGTATGGCACTTCCTTCCCAGATGGAGCTAGTTTCTAGTATCATTAGCGCTGAGATATTCCATAGTTTTTTAGGTACTTGTAACACCTTAATATCGGGCGGTGGCCTTACCAGAGTTCGATATTGGGGTGTAATGGGCGGTGGCTTTGCTAGAGCTCATTATAGGGGTACCTGATTTATTTTCATTGTTTTTGTACTTCTATTAGCTACCTGCCAGGCATGTTGGCAGCACCTTGGCTTATGTGATATGTACATATTTACATGTGTGCTCTTCTCTTTTTTAGAGGATCACACATATTTCTAAAAAAAGATATTCATGAAAATTTAATATTTAAATAAAATATTCCATAAATATTTCATCTATTTTCAAGTAAAAAATTAATTATTATATATTTTAATATAATTAAAATGTCTAATAAAATTTTATATTGTTGTACTTACGATGTGAAATCATAAAAAACTTATTTTACTAATATGCGTGTGTGTGTATATTTAAATATTATAAATATGTTTATGTGTGTGTGTATTATAATAAAAAAATTATTTTGTCGTTACATACATACATACATATATTTGGTTCAAAATTTAAAAATAAAATACATATTTTATATATTATATAAATATATATTGTTTTAATACTTATTATAATAATACATGTATATATATTAATAATTATATATATATATATATTATATAAATATATATATTATGTATAAATATAGATAAATATAAATTTTAAATATTTTCATATACATTAGATTATTTGTACAAGATTGACAATATAAGTAACAAGTTTAAATACATATATATATTCGAACGCCGTATAATACATATCAGATGAGCTAATGTTTATGTTGCAATGTAAATTCCAACATCTATACACGGGCATGTATACCTTGCATGGACTTACATGTTACACATGCACACACATACATATATTTATATGATACATATGTGTATATTTATATATATTAAAATATAAATTATATAAAACGGTATAATTTATAAGTTTAAATAAAATAAAAGATTTTATTTCAATGAAATTTAGAAATGTTCTAAATAATTAGACTTCGTAGGCCCAATATAGATCCAATAAAAGATTTTTTTTGAAATTCAGCCATAACTTCCACTATGCGCTAACTTAGTTCCATCACTAACGAACCCATTCTCTAACCGTCTAAACCACATACTAGCCAACTCTGTCAAGTATAATAGGAAAAAACATCCCATTACTTTCTCGGAAGCACCTAACACCTCCGTATGTTATATGTATCTCATTAGATGAACTATCAAATCTCTCCTCCCATTGTACAGTTCCAACGTTGATAGTTTGAAATCGGGTTGATTCCCTACGTATTGGATGTTAGGGGCGAATGGATTCCTATTCATATCCTCTAACCTCTGGTTTGGAGGTCCACCTCTCACTTTTCTTTTGATCATCTCAGCTATTTGGTCTTGTCATCTATCAGAAGTCTCTGATTCATAACTACATTACGCCACCGTTCCTATAGGGAAATTCTAACATATACTCCTCTGGTTATGCGTTCGTGCTCTAATTCGACTCTCTGACTCCAACGTCATCTGCTCTCGGCATCCCAGCTCGTCCCAAATCCAAATTGAAAGTTCCCCCTATAAATTCATGTCAATACCGACCCGATTCAAGTCAATGCCAATTTGATTTTGTGGTAGGGCACTATTCCTATTTGCACCGCTCTAGTTTTGGATGCTCCTGCGTTGGTTTCTGGACTTTGGATTTGAATTCCAACTGCTCCGGCCGTTGTTTGTTGATCTATCCTTCTTAAAAGTCCATTTAGCATCTCTTTCTATCGAGCTATTATTCCATTTTGTATCTTTTTCATCATCCTCTGCATCTCTTTCTGGTCACATAGATAGATGGATTTGAACTTGAGGAAACTTCCTGCCTGCCCCATGCTCTGGTTAACATGGTCCTGTGATTTCTCTGGTAGAAGGTTCTTCATCTCTTTCAAACTTCAGATCCAAGATTTAGGTTGTCAAATCTAGCTCTTTCCTAGTGAAAGCACCAAAAATATTGCGTCGAAAAATGGCACAACAGACCAGAACGAAATTAAACAGAGAGATCTAAAAACAAGTAAGAAACAAGGGAAATTTTTATAGTGGTTTGGAAAATCTAAGGCATAAGTCCACTTTAACCTTATTATCCTTTCGATTTTCTCCAAAATATAGAGATTACAATTCAAATCCGACCATAATCTAGTAGGTCTCGAATTTGATAGAGGTTTTTAGAGTCAAGGAAAAGAAGATTATTCTCTAGATCAAAAATGCCAACCCATTTTCTAGTAGTAAGTAACAACATATTTATAGGCAAAATCCAGCATAGATCTTGCCATCTAGGTTCAGAAACATCATAACTCCAAGTCCGAATATTCAATAGGTAGAACAGGTCACGCTGTACGATATCAAGAAGAAATTCAGACCGGTTCCAACCTGAATCAGGTTGGTACCGACATGAATTCATGTATGCAAAGCTAATTTTCTCTTCAAACTTAAGCTCTTCCATCCATCTCTTTCCATTCCAAGTCTTAAATCCATGTCGGTACAAACTGTTCATCGACGGAAATTCTATCGGTTTAGAAAACCGTCGAACGAATTTAGATTAAAAATAACCGCAAGCACACGGTGTACGAATGTAGTACGTGGCGAATACGGGTCGATCCGCAGGGAATTGATGATTTAAATTTTCTACTCAATCAAATTATACCAAAGTCGAGAGTGTATTTAAGCTAGAAAATGAGAAAATGAACTAACTAACAAAAAGAAAAGAAACGCAAATATGAGAGTTAAATGTCAATTTAGAGAATAAATCCACTCTCTAGATCATGATTTCATGTGTTTTGAATTTTGGTTCAAACAAGTTAAAATACCCAATATGATCATTTATTTAATTTAAATAGAATAAATATGGTGGTAAAAATATGCACATTTACGTCCACATCAATTATCCCCACACTTATCTTTTTATTCGTCCTCGAATAAACTAAAACTAAGATAAATCCGTTTTCGTAGGAAGCACGATTGCATTGAGCGTATGCAACAAGCCCTTAAACCTCAGGGTGTCCCCAGTAGGACGAGTGTTGTCTCGTGAGGGTTTTCAGCGGATACTACCCACAAATTCCAAATGCAGGATGAAAATATTTACAAAATGCAAGATTTATTTACAAAGAGATGAATGCGAGTTTTTGAAAATATTTGCAAATGAAGGATTTATTTTTAAATTGACACGAATAAGTTGAATATAAGTTTTGGTCATTATCTTGAAATTTAAGTTATTTACTCGTCAATATTTCCAATAAAAACAAAGTTATCACAATATATAAACTATAGTGTAACTCGTTGTTTTGATTGATAACACAGTGTAACTATGAAATGGATCCTTATTTGATTATCTAAGTTTATCAAAGTGGTATTTTCATTTCTTTTCAATAACAAACCAAATCAAATAAGTAAAAATAGTGCTACGATTTCAATTGCTTGCTCTCTCATTATTTGCAAGAAAAATTACACACCTAGCTCAGGTAAACTGAGGCCAGATATACTACCCATGCACTACCTTTCGGGCTTATGTGAGGGGAGTACAGAGCATGGCGAGTGCACACACTTTCGTGCATACACCTATTGACCGTAGGTGGTTTTTATTAAGTCTATTCATTTTTTACATGTGTTCCATACATGCATAACCTTGAGGACTTTTAAATGAGTATAAAAGCACATAATCAAAGATTCCAAGTAATTCACCCATGCATAACCGTGAGGACTTTTAAATGAGAGTGAATACTTTGGATGTTGTTATTATTATTATTTTTTAAGAGAGAGAGTTTTGCAAAATCATCTTAGCACCATTTAACTTAGAAGACAAAAAAAGTGTTATTTCCTTTACTTTAAATTCACCATTTTTAAAACAAAGATTTTCAATTAGGATATATTTCATAATTAACACGTATGAATCTTCCTATATACTAGTTAAACCATTGTTATTTATAATCAAACTTCATTTTTATTTTTATTAAGACAAATAAATTTTCAAAATATCAATTCAATAAACCAAAATCATATATTTATCCTATAGTGTTTCTTTAAAAATAAATCAAAAACGCTAAAAAAAATCTTCTTTTGTTTTTTGAATTTTTTTTGTTGAGTTTTTGGAAGAAAAATGAAAAATGAATCCTAAAAAATCAAGAAGAAGATGAGTCTCCCCCCACACTTGATTTTGACTGTGTCCCCACAGTCAACCCAAGTGAAAGGCGTGTTTATTATTATTTACATGAAAATGAAATGTATTTACACGACATTAGAAAGTATATTGCCAAAAAGTAAATGAAACGGTCTTCCAAAGACCGATTCATTTGTCTCGTCAAGTATACGAGACACAACTTAAGCTCGAAAAACCAAACCATAAAAGATTTTGAAGTCGAATGTGGATTTGGAAAAACGAATGTCGTTTTATTGAAAATCTTACGAGTTGTTTTATTTTCGATGATTTTTGGGGTAGATATAACGATTGATTGAAATTCACATTTATTTCCACCAAATTGAAATTCAAGTTTGTCATCGAAAAATTCTTCAAAATTATTGATTTCAAAATAGTGATGTAAATCACCTCCTTTGGAATCCAACAACTCATCTTCAAAAAGTCCAAAGAAACTATGTTCGTTAAATTCATCTTCCTTCATTAGATTATCAACAATTTCATCGCATATATCCATTTCCAAATCCAAAGTTGTTGTATTCAAATTTTTAGAAAAAGGAAGATCGAAATTTAAATCGAGTTTCTCACCTTCAAAAGAATTGAAATCCAACAAAAATTACCGTCTTTTCAATAACTTCGTTAAGATCATCATTTTCTGTTTCAAAAGTTGTTGTTTGAAAATCATCGATTTGGGTAAAAGATGGATTATCACTTGACTCGTCACATGTTGAAATTTGGTTTTGTTTTTTACATTGTTTCATATATGTTTCAAACAACAAATCCGTGTGATCATCGTAAATTTCATTCATTTGCTCAACAAAATCCAATTTATAGTTATTAACTTGAGAGTTTTCAATTTGGATTTGTTGAGAACAAAAAATTTCAATTTCGATAAACGGTAGATTATTTTTTGATTCTTTGCAAGTTGAGATTTGATTATGATTTTCACGAAAAGTTTTGTATTTTTCAAGTAATAAATCCCGTTATCTTTTTCCATTTGGTTAACAAAATCAAATTCATGATTATTAGTTTGAAAATATTCGTTTTGAATTTGTTGATAACCAAAGTTTTCAATCGTACCTTTATTGAAACTATTTCCGTTGCCAATATTATTTGAAAATTGGTTCACATTTTCATCTTGATTTTGAAATTCATTTTGAAGCTCGAAATTGAATTGGCATGGGTTATACTCGAAATCATTTGAATTTTGAAGTGAATTCAAATTTTGATAATTTTGACTTGAACTATTTCACAAATATGAGTTACACAAATCGTTTACACTTTGATTTTGTTGTGTAGAGAGTTCAAGTAAAGATGAAATGTTATTTTTGAGATTTGAGGGTTGATCATCATTTTGAAAATTTCGAGGTTCAAAATTAGAATCGTTTAAATAATAGTTGTTGAAATATCCACAAGAATTTGAAGTGAAATTATACGGATTATATTGATTTTCACAACTAAATTCAAGTGAGTAAGAGAAAGGAAACTCAGACATTTTAAAGATTTTTTTTTGTTGTTTTTTTTATAAAGAAAAATATTTACAAGTAGAATTTATTTGTCAAAATGGAAAATTTATTTTTGTTTTTTCAATAAAAATTCTTTGTTTTTGAAAAGGTTTTATATTTTTTTTGGATTTTTGAAATTTCAAAGTAAAAGGATTAAAACATTCAAAGAAAAATAAAAGGAATATTTACAATTTTTTTAGTTTTGGATTTTTGAATTTTTTTTTTAAATATGCATGAACTAATGCAACTAAATGAATGCAAGGTTAATTTCAAATTATTTATCCTAAGTTAACCTAAAATTGTATAATCACACTTTGTCTTAATTCAACAAGATAGTTCTCAGCCAGGTAACGGGCAGGATTTATCGGTGCACCATGAATCACCGTAGCAATGAAGCCGTAGGTTTAAGTACCTTCAGAGGAACAACCACTATAATATTTACAAATCACCGTAATATTTATAAATGGTTATTACTCTGCCGTAGCCTAGACACCAAGAAAATAAATTGTTCAAAGAAGACAATTTGTCAATATACAATTAAGTGCTATCGATGTCTAACTGTTATTATTGATTAAAACTCTAGAATTAAATGCAAAACAGAAATTAAATGTGCATTAACAATGCAACTACGATGAATTTTTGTTTTGTTTTTTTTAAATGCAAGCAAACAACAATGCAATTCAAATAACATTAGAGATGAAAACAACAATTTTTTTTAAGCAGGTAAGCAGTTTATTTTTGGCAGCAGTTCTTCAATTTTCAGCAAGCTGATTTCTTCTGCTTTGGAAACCTGAAACTAAAAGCACGATATATACAATCTTTTTTTTAACACAAAATAGAGGATAACAAAAGCCAACAAATCATAATACAACTAAACTTTAAATAAAAGAAAATTGAAAACAAAATTATTGATTTTTTTCTTCTTCTTGGAAATATGGAAAACTAAATTGAACTAAACAAAAAAAAAAACAAAAAACATAAAAATTGGACCAATCCTACAACCCGGCCCACTAACCAGCTGAAACCAAATACACCTTTTTCTTTTTAATCACACGGTCCAGCCCACATTTAAAAACAAAACTAATCCCACGTTAAAAAAAAGGAAACCAGCACGCAAAATTACACAGTGATTCATCCAAAATCTCATTCTTAATTTTCCAAATTAACTTCTCAATTCACAAAATCAAATTCAAAATTAAATATCGCAGCCAAAAACTTGTTCGAAGGCAAGAAATTCAAGCTTGTGTTTATCGAATTGTGAGGCGGTTGAGGGTCGCGAATTTGTTTTGGTTTTGATTGCAGGCGATTGGAGGCGTATGGGTTCGTAAGTTCGAGCAAATTGGGGGATTCGGCGAATTGATTTGGGTATGGGAGATGCAGGCGTTGGTGAACTGGAGTGATGGAATTTGGTGGTAGATAGGTCGCGGTGAGATGGAGATGAAGTGTTTAACGGCGTAAAATTGGAAGGCGGTAGATGTGGATCGCGATTTGGTTGGCGATGATGTAGTGCGACTGTGGGTTCGGCAGTTAAAGGGGATGGGACTTTGGGTTGCGACGTTTGCTTCAAGTCGATTGGGGTTTTTTTTGCGATTCGATTTTCGACAGTGGACGCGATTTTGGTAATGGAGAGGAAGGCGATAGGAGGCGACGAAGTGACTCGACTGTGGGGTTGCGCGTGTGTGATGAGGCGTGGTTGTGCTTCAAGCGGTAAGTGTTGTGGTGTTAAAGGGCTGGCAGCGTTGTGATGAAAGCAAGTTGAAGGCCAGTTGAAGTATGATGTATGATTGTATGTTGTAGTTGAAGGGATTGAAGAGATGTTGTTTTCAGGTTGTTGGCAGTACGGTGATGTGGTTGCGACTGCAGAAGTAAAAGGGGGTTTGCTGTTATGAAGTGTAATGAGCAGAGGAGAGTGTAACTGTAATGGTGGAAGAGGAGATTTCTGGAGTTGATGTCGGTTCGCGTTCTGGTTGCGGTTGAAGTTTAGAAGGTTCGAGTTATGGGTTTGCTGAGAAGGTCGTATGTTGTTGTTGGTTCGATTGGTTTTGGCTGATGGCAAGAAGAAGGAAGGCGATGCTGTTGTGCTGTGGAAGAAGTTGATGAGCAGTTGTTTTGTGTGGTTGACAGTGTGATACAAGTTGTTGCAAGTGATGTTGATGGCTGTCGAATTGGTTTGTCGCGTTATCAATTGGAGTAGCTTGCTGGTTGAAGAACAGAGGTGATGGTGAGTGGAAAGTGGGACTGTATGCAGAGCAGTGGTATGGCGGTTGATTATATGTGATTGAATGGATGACAGTTAGGGAGGTTTTGTACAAGTGAAGCGTAGTGTAGTGTTTGTTGAGGTTAGAGGTGAAAGTGATGTCTGAGGGGAAGATTATTGCTGTATAGTCAGTTGTGATCAGATGAAGGCTGTTGCAAGTAAGGTGATAGAACAGTTTGGATGTGCAAAGACAAGTTGATGGTGTGTGTTTGGAATGTATAGAATGAATTTGAAGGCAGGAGTAGTTTATATTTGGAGAAGTATGGTTGGGTTTAGTCGATGTAAACAGAAGGAATGTTTGATGGAGGGATGGTTGTTTGGGTATATGCAGGGTTGTGCACAGTGATATGCACTGTTCGAGTTGGTTTGAAGTAGGAAGGCAGCAGACAGTAGGGGACTGGTTTGTAGATTATGGTGAAGTGTTGGTGGTTGATGATTGTGGGTGAGAAGCTGTGATGAGTTCACTATTTGGAGTGGATGTTTGAAGTTTGTATGAAGGGAATGAAGTGTCAGGAAGGTGAACAGAGAAGAGAGAATGTGTTGAAGGCAGAGAAGCAACAGTAATAAAACAAAGCAGAATATATTTTTTAATTGTAAATGGAAAATGTAATTGAAAACGAAATGGAATGAAAACTTTTTTCCTTTTGAAATTGTGTTGTGTTTTTTTTCTTAGTTGGAATGCAAAAAAAATGAAAGCAAAATTCACAAAACAAACACACAACAATTTTTTTTTTAAATAGCAAACAAACACACAAAACAAAACACAAATAAAATCACACAAAAATAATCCGAAGAATAGAAAATAAAATCAAACAAATCCCCGGCAACGGCGCCAAAAACTTGTTCGTCGACAGAAATTCTATCGGTTTAGAAAACCGTCGAACAAATTTAAATTAAAAATAACCGCAAGCGCACGGTGTACGAATGTAGCACGTGGCGAATACAGGTCGATCCGCAGGGAATTGATGATTTTAAAATTCTACTCAATCAAATTAACCAAAGTTGAAAGAGTGATTAACTAAAAAAAAGAAAAATGACAAAAGAAAATAGATAAAAAATATGAGAGTGTTAAGACAATTTAGAGGCAACTTCCACTCTCTAGATCACATAAATCAACAAAATAAAGTTATGATCTCTCTTTTCTTGTCATTAGTGAATTAGTTGATGTGCTTATCATAAGTATGGTATATTTTTGCTATTAATTAGCTCAATATAAACCATCAAACTATAACACAACTACTAATACACTTTTAAATCTCATAACATATGACAACAAAGTTGAAAGCAAAATCTATTTTAAGCATGGCCTATTAACTATTAATTAGAAATATAAGCCATCAAATTTTAATTTCAACAATCACTTCTTTTCCATAACATATGAAGATGAAGATGCAATTTGTGTTTTGTTTGTTTAAGCATAGCCTATTTGTTATGAACAACATAGACTATCAAATGCAAAGCTAAACAACACCATTAAACCACTTCAATCATTCTCATTAAGCACAAAAAGAGAGCATAAACATCAAATTAAGTTGAAACTACATGATTAGAGAGCTTCATTACCCCTAAATTGAAGGGGTTTAGCCTCTCATATTTGTCATCATATGAACAAATGTAGCAAGCAACATTGAATAAAAAGAAAAGGAAAAGAGAGCAAAGTGAGATGGAAAACTATTCTAATTACATAAAGGAAAATCTACACTACTTGCATAAAGGAAATGAACATTTAATTAAAAAGAAACACTAATTAACATTCCATAAAAAGAAAATTACATAAAATAAAAATGGCTAAGTAGCCATGAAAAGTGAAAGAGATCTTTCTTTTATTTGATATAAACTAAACTAAAGAGAAGGAGGCCTAAGAGAGACTAAGAGAAGAGATCGAGATTACATGAAACATATGGGTATTTATACATGTATGAAACCCTAATTCATATTTTTGGGGAATGCCCAAAATGCCCCTTAGGAAGTGTGGAGGCCAAGTAACCATTAACATGTCTTAATCCCCATTAAGTGTACATGAAACCATTAACTCCATAAGCATGTGCATTAGCCTTTAATTTGTACATTAAGGTAGGTGGGTAGGTGGGGTCCTCCATGATCTTCACTTTGAATTATTTCCATCTTCATTCCTTTATATTCTTTGTGTATGCATATTCTTTCATGAAACCACTCCTATTTGAGACCATTTTCCTACAAAAATATATATAAATTTCCAATCAATTTTTCTCAAAGAAATATATGCACTTAAATGACCGTTTTGCCCCTATATGAAGATGAATATGTGAAAATTTGGAATTAATATGAATTTTGGTTAAAACAAGTTGAAATACCTAATATGATCATTTATTTAATTTAAATAGAATAAATATGATGGTAAAAATATGCACATTTACGTGCACATCACTAACCAAATCATGTCGGTACTGACATGATTTTTTTGTTTGAATGTTTATCAAACTTCTTAAGTTTCTTTATATTATCATTCTAGATAGTTCTAATCATGGTGGCATGAATTATGTTTGTAAAAAGCATGTCGGTACCAATATGAATCATGTCGGTACCATCATAATTTGCATTTTTGAACTTACCAAATCTTTGATTTTTTTTCAATCTTGACATCTTCCAACTTCTTGACTCATTCCTTTATCAGTTTGCACTCCATTTCATCTGTTTGAGTCTAAGACTACAGAAAATTTGACCACAATATATCTATTTGGTGTTCATTAGGATAAAAGTTTATATTATGTGAATATATATTTAATATTTTATTAAAATATTCGTCTAAATTATATGTACAAAAATGTGTATTCACTTCTCAAACTTCTTCTTTTCCTTTACTTTTATAATTATCATGGTAAAAAAGAAGATTTTATGTTAAACGAAAATTTACGTATCATTAATTCATTAATGGTTGGTGGATAAGGTAACATATTATATTCATGCGTGTTCGTAGATGCGAATATATGTTATTCAAAAATAATTTTAGATATAAATGTGACCACATTGGAAAGTATCCATTGATGTGCCTAGTTGCTTAACAGTACAAACCATATGTATGTATGGAGAGATATTTTAGTGCATATGTATATATCCCTTTAATTCAGTGATAAATAAAAATAATAGAATCTATGTTTGAGGTTTTTCTAAGAACTTTAAATTCGGGTTTAAGTTCTTTCTCCTATCCATAATCCAAATTCGAATCTATGTTTTTATGTAGCATATCATGTTGCAGATAAATTGTTGTTTTAATGTATAAAATCCTAAATAAAATTTCATAGAAAAGTTCAAATGATTTTTAATTTTCACTATAAAACTGTAGGTTTTAAAAAATCAAACTACCACGGTAAGAAAACCACAGATTTTTCTATGTTAAAATGGCATAGTCATGGTGTAGGTAACTGCAATACCTATGCAGCGCCTACGATACTAGTGGCATAGGTAAAACCCATGTTGGAAAAATAATTCACACGTCTTACCTATGCCATGAAAGGCAGATGTGCCCGCTGTCTTTCTTGCACCATGGACTTTCCTATATTTTATGTACATCTTTCATACATCTTAGTTTTTCGAGGTCTTTCCTACAATATTTTTAAGTCATACCTTTTCTATGTATTTTCTACACTATTCATCTACTTATATCTTCTTTATGCCATCGTTTCCTAAGCTTTTCACATTGTTATTATGATAAAAATTGGATTTATTTACATATTTTTTTGCAGCTTTGAATATTATAGCTGTCTCAAACACAATATCAACTTATTGCATGCACGCATGCACACACACATATATCCATACAACATAATATCGGTTCATTCACCATCAATCAAGTTCAAACAAAATCTTGTCTACAATACAAAATCAAAATAACTAACATTAAACAAGTTCTCATATGCCTAAATAATACGACAATATGTTCGTAATACATAACATTATATAGGTACATTAAGACGTAAGATCCTCACTCTTTAGCCCGACACTATTCGACTCTCCACCAAATCGTTGTCAAAGCATCTAATGGAATTATTCATATTACGTCTTTAACACATTAATCTCCCCTTCTTGACACTTCACCTTTCCCTCTAGCTTGGCTTTAGTCTGTGTTTCGCCCTTGTTGATGTCGTAGGCGGCGTCTTTATATTTTTGCATTCTATCAAAACTTGCATCGATTTTTGCATTTCAAACTAATTGAAAAATTGGTTTACTAAAGATTTAAAAAAAGTACTCATAGATATTGTCATAGTAAAGCTTATGATCCTTCCTTTTGGCTATAACATTGGTAAACGCATCAAATACTTTTTCCTCGACTTCAAGGAAATGTCTGTGCCTTAACTTTTCAATTCTTCAATTTTAGTTTGATATTATGCCTTTTTTATATTTTGAATTTTATGAAAATCCAACTAGATATGTATATTTATTCAAACCAAGCTATATGAATCACTTATAACAAATTCCATCGAAACATCACTAATCCATTCACTAATGGTAGATCCCTTCCCTGACTCGACCATATGTGTCCCACGATACACTTACCAAGCAGTTGGCTCCCCATTAGTTCATCAGTCTGGAAAATAAAAATAATATATATAATAAGTATATAATAATTTAATACAATTTTACAAATTATTTTAGAGAGCATACCATATCGTTTCAATAATCCATATAAGATTTCGAACTACCATAATGTAGCTTTTGATTTTAAGCCATAGAATCGATAGCATTTTATAAATTTTAAACACTATAATGGATAAAGAGTATTATGGTTTATTTAATTTTAAAGTGAGTTATGATTAATAAATTTTGGTACTCAAATCCGATCCTAACTAGCTAATATTAACAAATTGCATAAGCCTGATAAATGAAAATAAATATTAATGGAACTGAAGTAGTGCACGGGTCAAAACTGGTGATCGAAATGGTCGCATATGGGTGGCATGCGGTCGAGCTAATTTAGCATGTGTAGTGGATCTCGTAGCATGTATGATGGTTGCATAAGGCATGCACAGTGGATTTGATGGAGGGTGTAGTAGATATAACTGTATGCATGATGGAGTTAATAAGATGGCACATGGGTTGGAGGTGGCATGTAGATTGGCGCTTGGGTTTATGGAGGTTGGGATTGAGAAATTGGGATGGGGTTTTGTTTAAGATTTGGAAATTGTGACGACCCACTATTTTTAACATATAAACTTAGTTATAAGCAATGTCAAATTATACTTACAACTAAATGCAGACATTAAATATAGTGGATCATAGGTATAAAGATTTAAAAATTCTAAAATAATGAATAAAAAGGAAACCTCATAATGGAATTTAAACAGTGTATACATATACATACATACCATTTTAACAATCAGAATTTACTCAAATAAAATACATCACATAATTTATACATTTTATTGCATCAATTATTAAACAACATCTTTATAATTACGATGCAAGAGATAAACCAATCTATCTATAGATTTGAATCCTTTCAGACCCTTTACTCCCTTCTTTGTATTTACCTACAAACTTAAGAATATACCTATATATAGAATAAAATGGAAAAAGGTTTCAACTATATTTGGACTACGTCTAACCCTATACACTATGACCGTGGGCTCAATAGCTATTGCATAGGAAAAGACTGTCTATGTACCCCTTCAGAACGATCAAGTCCACCTAGTTTCATTTTCTAGTCTGCTTCTACATCTAAATACTGAAAGTGACTAAGGATCGTATAATATGGATTATTAACTAAGTTATCTACTAGTGTGGAATAGATATAAAAGTAAATGATAAAGTAAATGACACCAGAGATCTTTATACTGGTTCGAACTTTCCATTTCTATGTCCAGTCCCATACTCCTTTTGGAATTTAACTATCAACCCTCTCTTAACCCAAAGATACATGTATTATGTCACCCGAGTAACAGAACATGACTTTTGCCGCCTAAGAAATTGAATATGATTTCAACCGCTTGAGCAAACAAACAGAACTTCTAATACAAACAATAAAATTGCTTATGACCAAGTATGCTCTTGAGTAGCATTGATAAGTCAATAACGTGCACCCTTCCTACAATCTTCTCCTTTGTGGTATATAGTGTAATTTGTGAAGATAGGAAGTTTATTTAATCACTAATGAAGTTTTGCTTGAATTAACGAGTGATTAGAATGAAAATATTGATTGAAAATGGAAAGATTGTTTAGATAAAAAGAATGAGACATAGAATCAAAATTGGTGATTAAAACAATTGATTTCATGGTTATAAATAGTGTTTAAGTGTTGTAACCAATTGTGAAAAGTAGCGATCAAAAGATACGAAAGCAACTCTTGAATCAAGAGTTGTTTCTGTTCGCTGAAGTGAATTGACTTTTCAGAAATATAGCCGTTATGAAGATTCAGTTGACTGAATGAAATAATTCAGCCAGATGAATTGATTGAAATTCGAATCAGAGAGAAAATGTTGCAAAAAACATGTCATTCCGCCAGTTGAATCATATGGTTCGGTCGACTGAATATTCATATGAAATTATGCACGTGCATAGGAATTCAGTCGATTGACCTATGCAATTCAGTCGGCTGAATTGCCTATTTTCTCCGACATCAAAGATTTTTCAAAATGTATAAACTAGTCTTCTAAAAATCTTGGTAGATAAACTATGAGTTGAAATATTAAAGTATGTTATTAGCTTCTTCAATAGCTAAGACTTTTCGTTCTCATTCATCCATTAAAGAGTTTAGGATTTTTGAAACGATATCAAAATCTGTATATTTTTCTCCTAATACCAATAGTGAATGATATATGTATTTGAATCTAGAACACATATCATTTATGGTCTCATCCGGTTTCATTCTGAAATTTTTGAATTGATTTTTGAGCATAGAAATCTTGCTTTGCTTAATTTTTGGCAAGGCCAGCCGGTTTTATAGTGGGCCGTCCACTTTTATTACGAACGTAATAAAATTTGAAGTACAGGAGTAAGGTAGAGGCACCTTAACTACTAGAAAAAGAAAGAATAAAATACAGCACAGGAGTGTGACAGCCAGTCACAACTACTAAAGTAACTAACTAGACTACGACTGCTCCGAAGAGAAAGAGACACCAGCAACATCATCGACCTGGGAAGAAACATTCCCAAGTAGACCAAAGTAAGGGCGAAACAGAACTGCAAGAGAAGGATCATAAATCACAGCATCAGAAGAGTAAATAAAAGATCGATCCCAAGATGAATCAGCTAACACGACGGAATTAACCCCAGCATACGAACCGTCCAAGTCAAGAACCAAGGAGTCACCAGATGGACTATAATAAAGGCATCGATCGTCCAATGGATTGTCAGAAACATATCTAAAATAAGATTTATCCACCGGGTTGAATCGCATGTCAGATCGAAGATCAACCCAACAACTCTCAGTCTCAGCCCAAACAACATGAGGCAGAGAAGGATCAGGCACAACAAGGGCATCAGAAGTAAAATCACCAGGAACAGAAGCTGAAGGGCGAGCATGAGTAGGCGGCGGATCAGGGTCAGAAAAAGGATCAGGTGGGGGAACCGGGACTTTGGGTACCCATATCCTGAGCGGAGGCCGTGGAAGAGGGATCTTAGGTGGTGCAGGGGAAACAGCTGAATGCAAGCATGAAGTATCCAAATGGCCAAAAGAGTGACAGATGGTACAAATGTCAGGGACCCATCCATATCGAACACGGACATCCACCACGTGGCCCACAGCAAGTTGGACAGGAATGGAGGATGGAAGAGGCTTAAAAGGAGATATCTCTATCAGAGCTTTAGCGTACACAAGCTTATCACGCGCAACAGTATTAGAATCAAAACATTTTAATTTACCAACATTGCAAGCGATCCAGTTCAAACCAAGCAGCGATTGGAGAGCAGATGGAATATGAGAAAAATATACCCAAACAGGGATAGAGAGAACTTGCTCACGGGCACTTGCAACAGTTGGAGACCAGGGAGTAATAATAAATGGTTTCCCATCGAAAAAGGAAGGCTCAGCTTCAAGTACACGACTGCGATCCTCAGGGGAGGAGAACAATAAGAAGTACATGGAGTCAACCAACTTAACGCGTAAGTTGCCACGCAGCCGCCAGGCCTTACGACAAACAGCGGACGCGTCAAGAAGGCGTTGTTTAGGGTCCAAGAAGAAACCAACCAAATATTCTGACCAAAAGTCGATACCAGCTTGCATTACAATTGGAGGAGGGATCATCACTCCATTTTCCTCAACGATATCAAACTCGACTGGTTCGTAAACACCCGCATTACGGGGTAACGATGTAAAAAGTGAAGACCAAGGTTTGGAAGTAATAGAGGAAGGGGCAGCAGAACAACCCACTAGACCAGCAGAGGTTGCAAGAGGGGGAGAGGCTGCATTCATAGTTCCACCAGAACTCAACACAGCAATACTGGGAACATCTTTCTCATGTGCATTCTGTCGAACAACAGAGGTGCATCGAGTACTACAAAAAATATCATCAGAAGTATTATGCATTGACTCACCACCCATCACCACAGAGACACCACCATTAGCAACAGAAACAATTCCTAAGTCAACATCATTATCACCACAAACTGCAACGTCAACATTCGCACCCAAAGGCACAGAATCGCATGAAACATGAACATCAACAGACCCCAACACAGGATGCACACCAGGGCTAACGACAGGTTGCAAGCCAGGGCAAACAACAGGAGCAAGTAGCGTAGTCTTCATCAAAGGCAGAGGAGGATACTCGTCATCAGTAAGCAAAGGAGGCAACGGCACAGAATGCTTGAAAACTCTTCCAGATCTAGTTGCTGAGAGCGAAGAGAGTGGAGCATCGGGGCGGTTAGGAAGACGAGGGGAAAGGCTATGCATAGGAAAGGAAAGAGCGGCGGGAGAGAAAGGCGTTGGAAAGGAACGAAGAAGAAACAACCAAGAAGAGGGAGACGGAATCGAGCATTAGTGCGTGCAGAAACACCCCATTAATTTGTTTGTTCTTTCATTTGTGATTTTAAGAGTTCGCCAAATTTCATAAGCAGTAGTACAAATGCTAACTCCATTAAATTCATTCTTATCTAAGGCACAAAATAACATATTCATGGCTTTTGCATTCGATGTAGCATCTATCTTTTGTGTTTGACCATTGTGCATATGGTGCAGTAGGTATAGTGTATTCATTCTCAGTGATATTGCAAGAATCATATCCATTCGCTTGCATATAAATTCTCATTCGAGTTGACCAATAATTATAATTCAAACCGTTAAATAGTGGTGGTCATGTAGTGGATTGACCTTCAATAAAACTTGTATTAGTGTTATTTTCCATATTAACTGAATATCAAATAACCGTGTTATGGTTATATGATGACCTTGCTCTGATACCAAGTGAAAGTGACTAAGGATTGTATAATATGGAATATTAACTAAGTTATCTACTAATGTGGAATATAGATATAAAAGTAAATGATAAAGTGTAACAACCCTGAATTTTGTAATTTATTTTAATTGTTTATTTTGATTATTTAAATTGAATTGCTGATTTAAAAACTTTATTATATTTATTAAAATGGATAAATTTTGTTATTTTAAATATAAATGTTGATTTTTGTGTGAATTATAATTACCAACCTGAATAAATAGTATCTTTTCCATAAATGTGAATTTTGGTCAATATGGTCAAACTTTGACTTTTAAATTTAAAAATTAGATATTTTAATTTTTGAATTTTATCTTTTATTATGAAGGTAAATAAAATTTCAAGAATACTGCTTTTCGTTTAGTTAAAATTCGATTTATATTGTGAAAGTTATGCTATTTACAATATTGTGTGTAAATTGATTTATTTAACAATATTGTTTGTTTATTTTTTTTGGCAAAGCCAGCGGGGTTAACTGGGCCCCTACCAGTTTTATTGCAAGACAATAAAAAAGTACAACATCATGAAAAATAAAAAAATAAAAAAAATAACAAAATCAACAGACTCATCCCCAAGCTTCAACCAGTGAAGGAGGGAAATCAGCAGCACAAAAATCAAGCTGAGAATGAGTACGAGACTTGATATCTTTCCATATTAAAGCATCGGTTCTTCTAAAATTATCAAAAACCATAGAATTTCTCTCTGCCCAGATCACAGACATACTTATTTTCAATACAACAGCTAAAGCTCTTCCTTGTTCCTTTCTCTACTTAGTTGCTTTATAGATTATATGCCAGAGTGCACTAGTTGTAGAACCAGATAAATGATAACCAGTAATACAACTTATCCTGTCTATAATGAAGTGTAAAGCAGGACAACCAAAGAAAAGATGATCAGTAGACTCATCATGAAGTTGACAGAACAAGCACAATTTGGAACAAACCATACCATAACTACTGATAACACTTCTTGTAAGTAAAGCCTGATTTATGACTTTCCACATCATTAAATTTTCTTTTGGAGTTGAATTAGAATTCCATATCACATTGTACCATTTAGCAGCTGGAAGTGGATCACTATCAGTAACATAATTGTATACAGTTTTAACTGTGTGTAACTTATTATCCCAAGTAACACAGCATCCTGCTTCACACTGTAAATATGTTGTTGTATATCATCCCACATCTGCTTAAGCACTTGATTACTGATGGTTGGTAACATTATTTTACCATTATGTAAAAAGTCATTAGCTAATGCATTTTGGTGTATACCAGACTGTATTATCTGAGCATGATCACAAACATTATAGAGGATGTGACCAATACTAACCCGTGGATCATGCCAAAAGCTAACAGCCACTGTAGAATTTATGGGATATAGTACCATAGGGAGGAAAACATGCCTGAGATTCAACATACTTCTCCAAATCCAGCTGCAGTTCTGTGGTGTTTCCATAGTCCAAAAATGCTTATTCTTTATGCTGTGATTCCATGTCCAACTAACCCACAAACTATTCTTCTTATTTAGAAGGACATCAAATTGCTTACTAATAGCAGATGTATTCCATTTCCTGTTATCTATAACTCCCAGCCCACCATGTTTCAAAGGTGTCTCAATTCTAGAAAAGGAACAAGGCACAATCTTTCTGTTGTGTATACTTCCTGTCCAAAAAATCTAATCATGGCAGACCTTATTAGTTGCAACATTTTAACAGGAAGGAAAATGGTTCTAGCCCAGTAGACCAAAGTGGGAAAAATAACAGATTTAATAATAACTAGCCTACCACTCTGTGACAAGCTCCTATTGTCCCAACTAGTTAATGCAGAGGTGATTTTATTGTAAAGGGGAATGCAATCAGCCTTAGTTATTCTTTTAGATATTAAAGGTAGACCAAGATACCTCATATCATTAGTCATGCTAGAGAGACCAGTTTGATTATGAAGAGCAGCAGCCTGCATTTGACTAACCCCAGTGACCAAAAGAGAAGACTTGCCATGATTAATAGAGAGCCCCGTCATACTGTGAAATTCATGCAAAACTTCCAAAACACCATTCAAAGAAGGCATTTCAGGTTTGGTAAACAACATAACATCATCAGCAAACATAATTGAGGTAATTTGTAAATCAGAGCACGTAGGATGATACTTAATGAATTTATGTTTGTACCTATCTCTAAGAATTACAGTTAACACTTCCATAACCATCAAGAATAAGTATGATGATATTGGGTCACCGTGGCGAATTCCTTTACTACTTCTGAAATTACCAACAGGTCTGCCATTTATAACTACAGAGAAGGATGGGGTAGATATACATACATATATCCAGGACACAAAAGCTTTAGGGAACCCCATCACTGCCAATATCCTAACAATAGAATCCCAATGGATTGAATCATAGGCCTTGGTTATATCAAGTTTAAGAGTAGCTGCAGGAACCACATTCTTCCTGCCATAACCTTGGAGTAATTCTTGAGCAAGGAGAACATTATCAATTATGTCTCTAGATGGTATAAATGCAGATTGGTTATTGGAAACAACAGAAGGCAGTACTTTGACAAGACGAGAAGCTAGGGTTTTTGATATACACTTGTAAACAACATTACAGCAAGAAATAGGTCTGAATGATGTTACACTTGTAGGAGGAGTGACCTTAGGGATCAGGGCAATGTTGGTGCTATTGACTTCTCCAAGCAACTTACACTTATTGAAAAAGTTGTGGATTGCAGCACAAAAATCATCACCTAAAACATTCCAAGTTGTTATGAAGAAGATGACATTTAATCCATCAGGGACTCCTGTTGATTGCTTGTTCATAGAGAAAAGGGTGGCTTTGATTTCTTCATTAGTAACAGGCAAAATAAGAGAGGAAGCTTCCATAGTAGAAATGCAAGGTAGATCAAGTGTGGATATGAGGTTCAAATCAGGAATGAAACATTAGCATTGCTAAACAGATTGGTGTAGTATTGGATAAATGCTTGATCAACAGTGTCTGCAGTGTTAAAAAGTGAACCATGTTCATCAGTAATAGTAAAAATATTCTCTCTAGAATGCTTAACTTTAATAGAATCATGATAGAATTTAGTATTTCTATCCCCCTCAACTATCCATTTTTTGTGCAATTGCTGCCTCTTCATGCTTGCTTCCAAGGTGAGGGCAATGTGAACTTCCTTGTGTAATTTCCCCTCTTCAGCAGATGCTTGGATATCAAGTGGGTGGTCCATCATGTACTCTTGTTTCATCTTCAGCTGCTCTTTCAGTGTAGTGGACAGTAGGCTACCAGAACCAAAAGTAGTAGATACCCGCAGTTTGATAGCAAGCTTGATACTTTTTAATTTCCTGCAAAATTTATACATAGGGTTACCATAACAAATAAATTCAGAGTTTGCTTGTTTAACAGTGCTCAAAAATTGTTCATGCTTGGACCAGGCATTAAAAAATTTAAAACTTCTTTTTTCCTTCCTCAAATGGTTCCCAAAAGATAGGACAAGGGGGGAGCGATCTGAAAGAATAGGCTGTGGAAGTAAGACAGAGAGACAGGGCCATTGATTGAGAGATTGTAAATTACTAAAAGCATGGTCAATAGTAGTGAAGATACTAACACCACTTCTACTTCTATTATTCCATGAGAATTTAGCCCCAGATTTGTTAACCAATAACAAATCAGAATCATGAACTGCAAGATTGAGAGATTCAATGTCTCTAGGTAGAAGAGGAGATCCACCAAATTTATCATCATAAGCAAAACAGGAGTTGAAATCACCTAGAACAAGCCAGGGGTGAGATGCTTGTCTTAAAGGTGGCAATGAATTAAGGAAAGCATTTCTAGGGATGACAGAGTTATCAGCATATACAAAAGTTAAGTAGAAAGAAGTTTGAGATTGACAAACATGGACATGAAAGTGAATATACTGCCTAGCTGAGAGAATAGGAGAAAGAGTTGTAACAGTAGGATCATAAATGACAAGAATTCTTCCATAAGTAGCAGCTTCAAGGTTATGATGTATTGACCATTTTGGATTAATGTAGTTTGCTGCTTTTTGGGATAAAGTACTATTGAGCTTAGTTTCAAGAAGGCCAAAAATACAAATGTTATGCTCTGATATATATCTTTTCACTTGATCAAGTTTCAAATTATTATGGGCTCCTCTTATGTTCCAAGATGCAATATTTTTTAACATTAAAATTATTGATTTTGGGTGCTGCTATTTCTCCTCTGAGCTGACAGAGACCTTGTTTCAATTTTCCTTCTTGGTGCAGACCGGGGAGAGGTTGGTTGAGATTTCGTATGAGTGGGAGGGACATGAAGTGATGCTGATTGAGATTGTTTGTTTGAATTGGATGTAGGCCAACCAGGAAGCTGTATTGAGAATTTGTAATGTGGAGAGGTAGGTGGTTGAATTTGAACAGAAGCAGAATGCAAGGAGGTTATAAGTTGATAGATTTGTGTTTCAAAAGATTGACACCAACTTCTATCAAAATCAGTTGCATTTACTTGTGTGTGAGCATGTTCTTCAGTTGCAACATTAACAACTCCTATTCCATTCTTTACTGGAGTGGAAAGTTTATTATTACTTTCCTGCACACTAGGTCTAACAACCTGAATTTGTGTACATAATTCATTTTGTTCATCATTAGTTTCATTCTCTTTATGATACTTGGTTGTCACATTGTGTTCTTGTCTACTTTTGTCTTCACCTGTAATTTCTCCTTCCTCCCTATCATACATTTCCAATATATAACATTCATTATCTGCACATTGCAGCAAGTTGTACTGGTTTTGTGTGCTGACTGTGCAACTTTGCTCAACACTGGGTAGTACACTCTCCTTACCATTTTCTTTTTTGCTTTGCTCAGGACCATCATGTATTACAGTTCCACTTTCACCTGATTTCTTCAGAGCAACTACTTCTTTTTGCTCACAATTTACAACTTTTTTCCCCTTATTCTTAACAACCTTTTGCCATATCTGTTTCACTCTATCCTGCTTTACTATACTTTGCCCCTTCTTCATCTTATTCATTCCTCCATCACTTGTATTCAACTGCTCTTTTTCTAAACATTGCTCTACAACACCTACACATTCAACTTTCTTACAACTTTCTACAGTATGACCAAACTCTTTACATTCAATACATATTTCAGGTTTCCACAAATATTCAACTTTAACAATTTGCTCAGAACCATTTAACATTCGAACTGAAAAATCATCAGGTAAATCTTGATTTGGAGTTACTTCAACTAAACATTTCGCAAAAGATATGCGCTCAAATTTTTCAGTTGAGGCATCCAAACAAAGAAGTTTCCCTACTCTTGAAGCTAACCAGTTGATACCCAATGGTGACCAAGCATAAAGTGGAATATTGTAAAGCTTAATCCAAACTGGAACTGATTTTATACTACTACAAGTATTGCCAATGTTCTCATCCCATGGCTTCACTATAAAAAGCTTGTTTCTCATAACTACAGGATCAGATTAAGCGATTCTTGACCTATCTTCATCATTAGTAAATTTGAAGAGAAACAAAAAAACCATCTGACGTTACAGATATTGAACCACGAAGTTTCCAAACCTTTTCGAGATAGTACACCACAGTAGCATAAGGGAGAGGGTTATCAAGGAAAAAACCAACAAGATACTCCTTCCACATAGAATTGCCAGCCTGAATAACATCAGGTGATGGCACAAGTGAGTTACCAATAAAGTCAAGTTGAAAATCATGAGGTACATATTTCCCTGCATTGCCGGGCTTTGCTTTAAAGAGTGAATTCCAAGAACGAGGAGGAGTAGGTTAAGGTTGAGGTAGTAAAGGAGCTGAAGAAGGGAGAATGGTCACAGGGAGAAGAGGAGAAGGTTTAGGAATAGCATCTGCAACATTTGCAGGCACTACAGTATTACTGACAAAGGATGTAGAGGGGACTGACACATGGAGATGGGTAGAAGCTGACGGTGGTACAAGAATCGGAGAAGAAGGACAGGGTTGAAGAGGAGAAAGGGGATGGGACTGTTTAGAGGGAAGAAGAATAGAAGGTGGAGGGGACCCCATTTTTGAAAATGGAACGTCAAAAATGATAGTTTTTAACTGAATATTGTTTATTTTAATTTATATAAATAATATTTTTTTGTCATATCCTATTCTAATTTGTGTATATATGTGTAGTATTTCATGTTATACATATATATATATCTTTTATTTTTAGAATAATTTTAAAGTATAGTAGTTGTTTTTCCAAAACTAGTTATATTTTTGTTTGCAATTTCCAAAAAAACTAGTTTGCATATAATTAACTATATTCTTATTTTCTCAATATTTTTATAAAATTTATTTATTCAATTCATTTTCACTATCTGATATATATTTTTATTTTTAAAATATTTGTATAATGATGCTATAATTTTTCCAAAGCTTATTTTATTTATTTACAATTTTAAAACCTAGTTTCTATTTTAAGCTATTTTCTTAATTAGTTTATATTTATTTAAAAAATTTATTTTATTTTAATTCATTCATTATTTTATTTTGTTATTATCTTATTTATTTACATTTTTCATGTATTTTAAAATTGCAAAAAGAAATATGGAAATTTGAAGAGTTTTAAACCTTTCACTTGCCTTTGTCTTTTCACCTCCTTTACCTTTTCAATTCCAAATAACTCATGCATTAATTTTTGCTGCCCATATCTCCTTTGTTCATTCGACTTCCTCATCATTTTTCACGAAAATTTTTGTTTCTCAACTCAAAAAAATTCGGCCTCCATCTCCTGAGCAAAAAACTTTGGTAAATAATTTTTTGTTTTTCACTTTTCTTCTTTGTTTTCTTATTCTACTTGCACTTGCTTCAAAATTATGTTGTTTGGCCTTGCTCCACCATCACCACCACCTTCATCACCACCTTGTCCAGCTGCAAACTACCTCCATTTTCTCTGACCTACCAGTCCATGGCCATCGTTGATGCAAGATCCACACAAAATTGCAAGCAACACTTCCTATATATGCATAGCCGTACTCCTATGGTCTTCACCACTTCACCATACCCCTTGGCCACCTCTTGCATCACTTCCACCAACACCTACTTGACCCAAAGTCACTGCTACACCATCCCTTAGCCTCCAACAGGTTTGGCTATGCCACATAAGGTCATATCCGTGACTTGTTGTTGCATAAAAATGCACCTTTGCCTTGTGTTTGTACATTTATGCCATTAATCACTCAAACAACTTCCATACCTTCACTACCCCTGTTAGATCGAGCATATATGACCCATACCTGACCAAATACACCCTATGGAAGTGCCTTATCACCATATAGACCGAGCATAGTGATGGTGGAAGCAAGTGCAAGTGTTTGATTAATTGTTGTTCGTTAATTCTAGCTTGTTTAATGTCATATTTTGGTTTGAAATTCATATTATATGCATTGTTTTGTTTCATATGTACAAGACAAATAGCTTTGTCTTTTCCTCAATTGAACCATAGTCGTGCTTTCATGCCTTTTGAATCTCTGTTGTGTGTCTGTATTTGCTATCTCCAGCTTGTAGAGGTGAGTATTTCTCACCAGACATTCCGTACTTATACAAGTAGTAAATTGACATCCTGTGAATCTGTAGTTCATATTATTATGTTATAACTGCCTATGATATTATTTATATGATGTTCACCCCTGTTTATACACCTGTTACATCATCTGTTACTGTTATATAATGTTATTTTTTTTATTTACATCAGTTTATCACACTGCAAGTTTCCTGTGGAATTGAATCACTATGGGTTGAAATGATATATACCCGAACGGACTTTAGAATATGTAAAAATGGTTATGGGCTGAAATGATAAGCCTGAACAATTTTTATTTTATTTATTTTATTTAACTTGGGATTACGGGTTTGAAATGATAGAACCCGGATTTTTTCCTTTGTAAATTACGAATTGAAATGATATATTATCCGTAACATTTGACATAGGTTAGAAAAATTATATACAGACCATGGTTAAAATAATTTTTCTAAATTTTTTGAAATTTTACAAAAATGTAAATATTATGATATTTTGATTTAAATTTGATAAAAGATTGATTTTTATGAAATATTAGTGATTTTATACAAGTTAAATAAGTGAAATAAATAAATGGTAAAGTAGAATTTGAGATATAAGTAAATTTTGGAATTTATGATTTTGTTTTCAAATAAAGTTTAAGTTAAGTAAGAAAATATGATAATTTGATTTTAATTTAAATTTTAAAACTGTTTTTATAAAGTGTTATTGATTTTCTATAAATTAAAAATAGTTAAATAAATAAATGTTTAAAAGTTGAAATTTGAAGTATGACTTAACTTGGAAAATGTGAAAGTGTTTTAAAAATAAAAGTTAAGTTAAGAAAATAAAATGGAATTTAAATAAAACTATGAAATGGTAAAATTAATTAAAATGTTAAGTAAATGAAATGTTATAAAATTTTACATTTATTTTATAAGTGAATTATTAAAGATTTGATAATTATTTGTGAAAATTTCACTTTGTAAAATCATAAATTAAGGGATATTTAAATGATTGTTTTTAAAGTGAGAAAATATGATTATTATAAGTAAAAATGGATTTAAATAAATTTTAATTGTTTATGAAATTGTAGTGAAAGTTTGGAATTTAAATTGACAGCATTCCTGAAATGTTATCATTTCTAAAGTTAAAGATATTACAGCATTATGTAAATGCTGTAATTGATATAAATGAACTAAATGGCTAAAATGAACTAAGGGCTATTACAACACTTTGTAAGTGATGTAGGTGCTGAATTTAACTAAAATATTATTTGAAATATAAAACCTATTACCGCATTTTAAATGTTGTCTTTTGCAATTGAATTGTTTTAAACATAACTTTCCGTAGCATTTTCTAAATGCTGTGAAAGTTGAATTTTCATTGTTTTAATAAATTTAAGTGAATAAATGAACTTGAAAGATTTAATTTTGGAGTTTTAATAGTTAATTATTAAGTAAAATAACTTCATTTTAATGTTTTAAAATGAAGTAATTTGTTTTGAAATATAAACTATTTTGAAATATGTGTTGAAATGGTATTTTAAATAAAATGAATGTGGTTTGGGAAATATGATATTTTGAAATGGATTTTGAATGATATTGAATTTTGAAATGATATTTGATTTCAAAATATAAACTACCATTTTTGAATTTTAACCACGTGATGTATTTAATTTATGATTTAAAGGATCCTTAGAGGATGGGCGATCCCAAGCATCCTTTAAGTTATTGTGTATTACTACTACAGTTCAATAGAGTTGGTTTACATTATATAAGTATGTATGTCCTGACTCGAGTGTTTTGTGTTTTACTTTATGCTCGGATCAGCCTGAGTATTTACAGCTTAGCTTTGGGTTACTTTTCTAGAGCTAGAAATCGCTGGAGATTCTGCTTGTCTACTTATCTGCTCCCTTTCAGTTTAAGTTATTCTATTTCAGTTCTGGTATTTATAAACTTCTATGTACTTGAGATTTCTATTGTATACTTTTCGGACCGATATTATGTATTTTGTTTTGAGAGTTTGTTATAGTAGCTTCATGAACAACTATGGTATTTTAATTTCCACTGGGAGTTATCCCGATATTTCTGTGTCTGTGATTCTGTGATTATATTTCATTTGCTCCAAATTTATTTACAATGCGGTATTTTGAGCAATTCAAGTCCGGTATGTGTGGATGCCAGTGGCTGAAGATATTGGACTGTTACTGTTGGTACTAGAGCTTTGGTTTTAGGAAAACGATAGCCTGCAGAGCAAAAACTCATTAGAGATAGGGTAGAAATACCCTAGAATGAGTGAAATCAATCTCAGAATCATTTCTTTGTGAGAGAACGTATTTTCGAAGTATAAAATGATTTCCAGATGGTTTAAAGTATTTGTCAAAGATTATTTTGGTATAAAAAATTTCCTTATTTTGGAATCAAGATTTTCTAAACTTCATCCCTTTTGTATCCAACTTGTTAGTAATCTCTTGGTTAGGATTCTTATCAATTAGGATTCCTTGAACTATGGAACGCTCCCACTTGTCCTGAAATACGGTCTTGTTTTCCCTAATTATTTTTTGATTTAATTCTATAATTCCACTTTGAATAACCTCTATAAGGTCGATGATTCTGCAAATCTTTGAATGATTTATAAAGGGGTGAAACTCCTTTACAATTGGAATTGATTCACCAGAGATTCCTGTATCCTTGGTTTACAATGCTATCTATCTCCTGCTCAAACTGGATTCTATCTCTTACGATCGAATGTCGATTTGCCTTAGATTTCCACATTTATTATATTCCTGAAGTCACGGTTGACCGATTAAGGTCGCCCGCGATTTATGTATGCTCATCCATCTTCTATTTGGTAATTAAATTATCTCATCTTCGTTCGAGCTTATCTTTGTACCAGAATTTTTTTTGATCAGAGTTTCTCTAAATTTGAATCTCTGCTTTTTTTAAAATCCATCCTTGGATCATCCCTTAAAAATTTGTGTTTGGTTGAATTATGTACATACATCGAAATTATTATTTTGATAAGGATGACCCTATTTTGTGTATAAAGGTGAATGTTTTCGATAAGGATCATATACCTTTTAAAAATGAAAATTTAAAGCTTTGAAAGGGTTTGAAATTTTGAAATTTTATAAGAAATTTGATTTAAATAAAAATGATTTCAACTGAAGGGTTTTAAATTTGATTTATAAGAAATTTCGAGGAATCAAACTCCGGTGTTTTGAAATTAGTTTTATGATTTTGGAAAATATATAATAATAATATGATTTAAAGATATTTCTCCAAATAAAAATGTTTCGAACGTATTCGAACTAATCCTAATGATTTCGAAGGGATTTCAAAGAAGTTTCAAGAAAATAAAAGTCCATAACCCACATATGTCGCTGGAAAATAATTTCGGTGATGAATGCATGTATCGTCGACATTGATTTTCGAGTTTTTGAGTAGGGGAGAGGCCACTCTAGTTGCTTTGCTATGCAAGTGATTTTATGAAACTAATTTTGATTTCTGATTTTGAAGTATGGTTTGATATTCGAAAGATATATGTGTGTGTGTCTATATATTTGAAATGATTTAAAATAAGCCGGTGTTCAGTCCTCGGGATTCGGATTTGTTTTGGTATAACCTTATCTATTGAAATTGATTTACTGATTTGTTGGTAATTTCCAACTCTTGGATTGAAAATATGATTTCTTCGACTATTTGGAAGATTCGAGCACTTCCAAATCAAGGTTAACTTTTCAAAGCTAAGAAATTTTGAAAGGTATAAGGTATTTGATAAAGAATATAAGTTTAGTCTTGTATGATTAAAGTATAAAGTAATATAATTTATATAAGTTTAAAACTGTTTGTTGAGTGAAATAAATAAGACTATTTTGAATTATACTAGTATGAAATATAGATTTGAAATGTTTTGAATAAAGTATATATATAGAATAATAAGCTTTCCAATGGTAAATTGGATTTTTCCATATAGAAATAAATAGTTTGAAGGTTTTAAAAGGGTGGTTTTAAACTTAGTAACCATTTTAGATATTTTGATGATTGAAATGGTTTGGAAATGATTTAATCTTTATTTTGATAACGAATGTGAATTTGAAATGATAATTGATTTTGATAAATGAATAATTGAAGTTTATATTAGCATGAAAGGATATCTGGTTTACTTGTAATTTGGGTTTATTTAAAAATAATGGATTTATGAAATAAATATTTCAAAAATAAGTAATAATGAAGTAAAATTTGAGATATGCGAAATTATAAAATTTTGTTTTGAAATATGGTATATTTAAGCTTTGAAATATATTTAAGATTGAATAATTTATTTTGTGGATCAAATCTATATTTGAAATTTGATAATATTTGAAATGGTTTTTTTGGAAAACTAAATTGAATTGAAACTGATGGTTTGAAATTGAGAATCTTGTTTTATTAAATACTTGATTTGGGAGTTATTGAACTTATATAAATGGATTTGTATAAGTATGAAATTGATTTGAAAACTGTTGATTTGGAATGGGTACTCAATTTGGAAAGAGAAATCTTATATAATCGAAGTCTATCTAAGTGTGATTTGATATACCATTGATTTTGGAAAGTATTCGATTTGAAATGAAATCTTATATATAATGGACTTTATATAAGTATGATATTTGAAAGCGATTTTGAAAGGTACTATGTGATACATATTTTCAAAGTAAAGATATTGTAAGTGCCTTCCGCTTGATATCCGCTTTGTGGCCACACCGTGGATCCATTCTATCGATATTATTCTCTCTGATTTGGGTTTTTCGGATATGATACTCGAGTGTCCATCGAATTCCATGGCAATCTCCATGGTCTTACAAGCGCAACTGCATAGCGCAACTGCATAGCTGAGATGGCCTAGGGGTACGGATTGTTTCCTGGGGGATCCAAGCGTAACCATTGTGTATCCTGCAATCTATGTAGGTCGCATTAGTAGCGAAACTGCCTGGCTAAGACGGCCTAGGGGTACAGATTGTTTCGCGGAGGATCCAGGCGTATTGTGTATCCTGCATTCTACTAGTCATCATGGTGTAACTCGCAGAGCTGAGAAAGCTTACGGATATGGATTGTTTCCTGGGGGATCCAGGCGTAACCATTGTGTATCTGCGATCCATGGTTAGACAAATGTTTTGGTTTGGTTGATTTATTTGGATTGTACTTTCCATATTTGTTTTTAAAAGTTTTCCAGTATTTTCACTGGGTGTTGAAACAAGTCTACTAAGTACCTGAAGAATTCTAGCTTTGCGCCTGATCAACGCATGGCTAGAGTCTGCAGGAACGAAAGTAAACTTGTCAAAACATCAAGTTATAAAAGTATGTTGATAAAGTATTATATAAAGGATATTTTGATCATTTATTTTACTTTTCTAAATGATTTGAAATGTTTTAAAATATTGTTTACTTCGAACTATCAGATTTGAATCAAATGACTATTCATCATATTATAAAATGATGAAAAAAATTAATTGGAATTCATATTGTTTTAAAATAATGGTTCATCCGTGTCTTCCAACCTATTTTTCCTTCTAGCTATTCCTACCTTCTTCTTTTCGAGGGTCTTTTCCGCATTGTGCAAAGAGTTGGTTCTTTGGCTTATCGTTTGGATTTGCCGAGAAGCTGTCTGGAGTGCATGATGTATTCCATGTCTCACATCTTCTCTAGTATCTTCATAACTCATCTCTTATTGTTCAGCCTTCTGCTTTTTATAGTTTGGATATTTAGTCTAATCTGACTGTCGAGAGTAAGCCACTTCGTATTGTCAGCAGAGGTACGAAGCAGCTAAGAAGGAAATCTGTTAGTATGATCAAAGTACTGTGAAGTACCGATGATTAGTATTGTACCTGGGAAACAGAGGAGAACATCGTGCTTCGAATCTGGTATTCCTTTGTCTTTTCACCTTCTTTACCTTTTCAATTCCAAATAAATCATGCATTAATTTTTGTTGCCCATATCTCCTTTGTTCAGCCAACTTCCTCGTCATTTTTCATGAAAATTTTTGTTTCTCAACTCAAAAAAATTTGGCCTCCATCTCCTGAGCAAAAAACTTTGGTAAATAATTCTTTGTTTTTCACTTTTCTTCTTTGTTTTCTTATTCTACTTGCACTTGCTTCAACCTTTTGTTGTTCGGCCTTGCTCCACGATCACCACCACCTTCATCACCGCCTTGTCCAGCTGCAAACTACCTCCATTTCCTCTGACCTACCAGGCCATAGCCATCGTTGATGCAAGATCCATACAAAATTGCAAGCAACACTTTCTATATATGCATAGCCGTGCTCCTACGGTCTTCACCACACCCCTTGGCCACCTCTTGCATCACTTCCACAATACCTACTTGACCCAAAGCCACTGCCACACCATCCCATAGTCTTCAGCAGGTCTGGCCGTGCCACATAAGGCCATAGCCGTGACTTGTTGTTACATAAAAATGCACCTTTGCCTTGTGTTTGTACATTTATGTCATTAATCACTCAAACAACTTTCATACCTTCACTACCCTTGTTAGGCCAAGCATATATGACCCACACCTGACCAAATACACCCCATGGCAGTGCCTTACCACCCTATGGGCTGAGCATAGTGATGGTGGAAGCAAGTGCAAGTGTTTGATTAATTGTTGTTCCTTAATTCTAGCTTGTTTAATGTCATATTTTGGTTTGAAATTCATGTTATATGCATTTTTTGTTTCATATGTACAAGACAAATAGCTTTGGCTTTTCCTCATTTGAATCGTAGTCGTGCTTTCATGCCTTTTGGATTTCTGTTGTGTGTCTGTATTTGCTATCTCCAGCTTGTAGAGGTGAGTATTTCTCACCAGACATTCCGTACTTATACAAGTAGTAAATTGACATCCTGTGAATCTGTAGTTCATATTATTATGTTATAACTGCCTATGATATTATTTATATGATGTTCACCCCTGTTTATACACCTGTTACATCATCTGTTACTGTTATATAGTGTTTTTTTTATTTACATCAGTTTATCACACTACAAGTTTCCTGTGGAATTGAATCACTATGGGTTGAAATGATATATACCCGAACGGACTTTAGAATATGTAAAAATGGTTATGGGCTGAAATGATAAGCCTGAACAATTTTTATTTTATTTATTTCATTTAACTTGGGATTACGGGTTTGAAATGATAGAACCCGGATTTTTTCCTTTGTAAATTACGAATTGAAATGATATATTATCCGTAACATTTGACATAGGTTAGAAAAATTATATACAGACCGTGGTTAAAATAATTTTTCTAAATTTTTTGAAATTTTACAAAAATGTAAATATTATGATATTTTGATTTAAATTTGATAAAAGATTGATTTTTATAAAATATTAGTGATTTTATACAAGTTAAATAAGTGAAATAAATAAATGGTAAAGTAGAATTTGAGATATAAGTAAATTTTGGAATTTATGATTTTGTTTTTAGATAAAGTTTAAGTTAAGTAAGAAAATATGATAATTTGATTTTAATTTAAATTTTAAAATTGTTTTTATAAAGCGATATTGATTTTCTATAAATTAAAAATAGTTAAATAAATAAATGTTTAAAAGTTGAAATTTGAAGTATGACTTAACTTGGAAAATGTGAAAGTGTTTTAAAAATAAAAGTTAAGTTAAGAAAATAAAATGGAATTTAAATAAAACTATGAAATGGTAAAATTAATTAAAATGTTAAGTAAATGAAATGTTATAAAATTTTACATTTATTTTATAAGTGAATTATTAAAGATTTGATAATTATTTGTGAAAATTTCACTTGTAGAGGTGAGTATTTCTCACCAGACATTTTATACTTATACAAGTAGTAAATTGACATCCTGTGAATCTGTAGTTCATATTATTATGTTATAACTTCCTATGATATTATTTATATGATGTTCACCCCTGTTTATACACCTGTTATATCATCTAATACTGTTATATAATGTTATTCTTTTTATTTATATTAGTTTGTCACACTGCAAGTTCCCTGTAGAATAGAATCACTATGGGTTGAAATGATATATACCCGAACGGACTTTAAAATAGGGAAAAATCGTTATGGGCTGAAATGATAAGTCTGAACGATTTTTATTTTATTTATTTCATTTAACTTGGGTTACGGGTTTGAAATGATAGAACCTGGATTTTTTCTTTGTAAATTACGGATTGAAATGATATATTATCCGTAACATTTGACTTAGGTTAGAAAAATTATATACAGACCGTGGTTAAAATAATTTTTCTAAATTTTTTGAAATATTATAAAAATATAAATATTATGATATTTTGATTTAAATTTAATAAAAAAACGATTTTTATAAAATATTAGTAATTTTATACAAGTTAAATAAGTGAAATAAATAAATGGTAAAGTAGAATTTGAGATATAAGTAAATTTTGGAATTTATGATTTTGTTTTTAAATAAAGTTTAAGTTAAGTAAGAAAACATGATAATTTGATTTTAATTTAAATTTTAAAATGATTTTTATAAAGTGTTATTGATTTTCTATAAATTAAAAATAGTTAAATAAATAAATGTTTAAAAGTTGAAATTTGAAGTATGACTTAACTTGGAAAATGTGAAAGTGTTTTAAAAATAAAAGTTAATTTAAGAAAATAAAATGGAATTTAAATAAAATTATGAAATGGCAAACTTAATTAAAATGTTAAGTAAATGAAATGTTATAAAAATTTACATATATTTTATAATTAAATATTAAATATTTGATAATTATTTGTGAAAATTTCACTTTGTAAAATCATAAATCAAGGGATATTTAAATGATTGTTTTTAAAGTGAGAAAATATGATTTTTATAAGTAAAAATGGATTTAAATAAATTTTAATTGTTTATGAAATTGTAGTGAAAGTTTGGAATTTAAATTGACAGCATTCCTGAAATGCTATCATTTCTAAAGTTAAAGTTATTACGACATTATGTAAATGCTGTAATTGATATAAATGAACTACATGGATAAAATGAACTAAGGGCTATTACAACACTTTGTAAGTGCTGTAGTTGCTGAATTTAACTAAAATATTATTTGAAATCTAAAACCTAGTACAACATTTTAAATGCTGTCTTTTGCTAATTGAATTGTTTTAAACATAACTTTCCGTAGCATTTTCTTAATGCTGTGAAAGTTTAATTTTCACTGTTTTAATAAATTTAAGTGAATAAATGAAAATTTAAGTGAATAAATGAACTTTGAAAGATTTAAATTTTGGAGATTTAATAATTTAACTATTAAGTAAAATAACTTCATTCTAATGATTTAAAATAAAGTAATTTGTTTTGAAATATAAACTATTTTGAAATGTGTGTTGAAATGGTATTCTAAATAAAATGAATGTAGTTTGGGAAATATGATATTTTGATATTTTTAAATGGATTTTGAATGATATTGAATTTTGAATGATATTGAATTTTGAAATGATATTTGATTTCAAAATATAAAATACCATTTTTGAATTTTAACCACGTGATGTATTTAATTTATGGTTTAAAGGATCCTTAGAGGATGAGCGATCCCAAGCATCCTTTATGTTATTATGTATTACTACTACAGTTCACTTGAGTTGGTTTACATTATATAAGTATGTATGTCCTGACTCGAGTGTTTTGTGTTTTACTTTACGCTCGAGTCAGCCTGAGTATTTACAGCTTAGCTTTGGATTTCTTTTCTAGAGCTAGGAATCGCTGGAGATTCTGCTTGTCTAGTTATCTTTTCCCTCTCAGTTTCAGTTGTTCTATTTCAGTTCTGATATTTATAAACTTCGTATTTGGGATTTCTATTGTATATTTTTCAGACTGATATTATGTATTTTGTTTTGAGAGTTTGTTATAGTAGCTTCATGAACTACTATGGTATTTTAATTTCCGCTGTGAGTTATCCTGATATTTCTGTGTCTGTGATTCTATGATTGTATTTCATTTGCTCCAAATTTATTTCCAATGCGGTATTTTGAGCAATTCAAGTTCGACATGTGTGGACGCCAATGGCTGAAAATATCGGGTTGTTACATAAAGTAAATGACACTAAGGATTTTTATAATGATTTGAACTTGCCTTTCTATGTCCAGTCCCAAACTCCATTTGGAATTTAACTATTAACCCTCTCTTAACCTAGAGGAACAGGTATTACACCGCTTGAGCAACCGAACATGACTTCTACCTCCTAATCAACAAAATAGGACTTCAACTACCTAAGCAACCGACTAGGAATCCGAGCACCTAATCAACTGAATAGGACTTTAACCGCTTGAGCAACCGAATAGGACTTCTAATACAAATAATAAAATTGCTTCTGACTGAGTATGCTCTTGAGTAGCACTGATAAGTCAATAATGTACACACTTCCTATAATCTTCTTCTTTATGGTATATAGTGTAATTCGTGAAGATAGAAAGTTTATTTAATCACTAATGAAGTTTTGCTTGAATGAACGAGTGATTAGAACAACAATATTAAATGAAAATAGCAAGATTGTTTAGATAATAAGAATGACAAATAGAATCAAAATTGGTGATTAAAACAATTGTTTTTGTGGGTATATGTAGTGTTTAAGTGTTGCAACTAATCGTGAAAAGTAGCTATCAAAAGATACGGAAGCAACTCTTGATCAAGAGTTGTTTCTGTTTGCTGAAGTGAAGTGACTTTTTAGAAATATAGCTGTTATGAAGATTCAATCGACTGAATGAAATAATTCATCCAGCTGAATTGATTGAAATTCAAATCAAATAGAAAATGGTGCAAAAAACATATCATTCAGCCGGCTGAATCATATGGTTCAGTCGACTAAATATTCTTATGAAATTGTGCACGTGCACAGGAATTCAGTCGACTGACCTATGCAATTCAGTCAGTTGAATTACCTGTTTTCTGCCACATCAAAGGTTTCTCAAATGTATGAACTGGTTTTATAAAAATCTTGGCATATGAACTATGAGTTAAAAGATATTAAAGTACGTGTGCATGCCTATACCACTTTGGAGAGATTTTAACAAAAATTCACTACTAGACTTAGACCATAGTCAAACCATAGACAATATCTTACTAAAGCTTCTATCTGAAATCTAGTCTGCAACTGGTATATTATTTGTTGAGTAAAATAGTATCTTCTCCTGCAAATATGTTTAGTTCTCATAATATTTACTTATATATTTGTCACAATCAAAACATCAAAAGTCAAAGTTCTAACATTCTCCCTTTTCTTAATGATGAAAACTATGCAAGCTTGTAAATAAAAGTAATTTACTCCCCCTGACTGAATACTCCATCTTATCAATCATATTCTCCTCCTTTGTCATTGCAAGAAGGAACAAATAATTAATATGAGAAGTGTAGACATATAAGAACATAGTTAGGAGAAGCTAATAAACAACAATCATCACAGATAGCATGCTTAAATGAGCATGTCAGTATGACAAATAAAGGACAATCTTATTTAGAAACATCAAAATACAAGAGCCACATAAGAAAATGTCTTAAAATAATATGATAAATTGTTCATGAACGAAATAGTAAAAGTCTAAAAATCCTCACTGTCTTGGACTTCTTCTTTCTCTTCTTCTTTCGAAGTTAGCCAAGTGAACGGGGCCGGATTTTCAGCAACACTGATAGAAGTAGAGCTGATATAAGAGACTTTTTCCCAAATCTTGTTTAAAAAGCCTTTAATTGAGTTTAGCTTTTTATTTGTTTTAGACGCATTTTTCTCTACGTTAGCTAACTATCGTCAAGACAATGTTACAAGAGCTTGTTTCAGAGTTATGTCACCATGGAGTTCTTGAATTTCGTGGTCTTCTTCTTCTTCTTCTTGTTGGGAGGTTGAGAGGATGAAGAAGTGACATTTGTGTCACTTAGTTGAGGAATCGCTTGTTCGCAATTAGCAGCCCATTGTTGAAAGCTAATAATTTGTTGATGTTTGGAGCGTTTAGGAAGAACCACTAGACTTAAGAGTCTTCGAGTTAAGCTTGCCGATGGTCGTGAAGTCCGAATCAGGTAAAGGAACTCTAAAATTTTGCAAAATGTGCATGTTATAGGCTCTATAGTGAATTGTTTGGTAGTTTCTCTTATGATCGACTGTGAGAAACCCATCCAAAATATTTTTTTCCCAATTTACTCTTTGGGAAGAGTAAATAACATATATGGCTTGAAAATTCCTCTTATAGACCTTTTCGTAGCTACCGGTCTGGGGTTGTAACGATCGAATGAGTGCTCGGTGAATAGTTTGTCTTTGGACGTAAGGCAATATATTTCAGAATAGTCAAATCGTCTGACAAAAAGAGATGTGAAACTTCGTCACTATTATACATATCTACCTCTACTTCATCAATATCAAACCCTTCGGATGGACATCTTAGTATGTGGCCAGGTCGTTAGAGAGGTAGATAAATTTTTACTCCATACACCAAGGTCCAAATGCAATCATCCTTGTTACGAGGATCTTGGTGGTCGAGGTTCATGTTTGCAAAGAATAATTTAAATAAAAGAGGGTATATTTTGACATTGTTGGAATCATACCCTATGAGATAATCCAGACTGTTAGCTTCGGCTCTTATGGCGTAGCCATTAAAGTCGACGAATTTTACTAAAGCACCTTCAAAAATCCTTGAATTTTTCATAGAGTTAAACCAATTTACCTCCATTTCGTTGTGTAGCCAAGCACAAATTTGGCTCTCAGATGGGCCAGTAGTTGATCCACGGGCTTGTTTGGATCTTGGTGCTATTTGATTTGAAGAAAAAAATGAAGTTTTTATGAGGAGGCTAGGGTTTGAAATTGTGTTTCTTTTGGAGTATAAATGTTTAGGTAAGTGGAGTATGAAGAGTAGATGGGAGTTAAGTAGGATTTGATTGAATAGATGTGTTGGGAAGAGTGCAGATCTATTAAAAAACTAAAAAATAATGAGGCAACCGACTGAATTGAGGAGGGCATGCAGCTGGTATGTAGGAATCTTGAACCTGCAACTTTATAGTGTAAATAATCATTATTTAGTCGACTAAAAAATGAGGTTTAGTCGACTATTTGCTGAGTCTACAAATTGAAACTTTGAATAATAAGTCGAATGTTTTAGGGTTTAGTCAGCTGACTTACAAAGAAATTTAACTCGAAGATATATAGTGCATTTTTGATATATTTTAGTCGGCTGGTGTGCATAAATCAGTCGACTGACTTTAGTTAAAATTTGAAATATCTTTGAATTTTCAGTCGGTTGAGAGCCTTTTGGTAGTCGGCTGAGGTTGGCTTTTCTTTTAGCTTATCCTTTATTTAGTTATAAACTATATACATACGTACATACATATGCATACATACATACATATATATATATATCGATATGTTATTGAGTTTTATTCTGATGTTAAACACAAATATATAACTATTATTTCAACAAACACAATACTTATTCATATTACAATATTAAAGATTTATAAACAAAATAATTTAATTTTCTGAATATTTGGAATCATTTGAGCGTGGTTCATCCTTGATGTTTTCATGTAATGGATGGATAGGAGACCAAACATTACTTTGAGCACCTCATTCCTAAGAGTTCGGAGATACTTGAGGACGTTGGGGAGATGAATGGTACACATTTTGCTTGGGAGATGGTCCGTAGAACTTGAGAATGAATTGTTCTACGAAATTTAATCGTTTTCCATTGACTTTTTGTTCATAGTACATTTCATGCTATAATTCTAACGTCTCTCATTGATAGTGATGTATATCGACAATTTTTTCTTCAGTAGACGGAGAACTAAAACCTAAGTTTATCTTAGCTCGCTTTCCTTTCAATGTATATCAAGTGTGATGATTCGAAGAAGCAGTAATCTTTACTGGAATATATATCAGAGTAGAATTGTTTGAAGAATCCGAGGTAGGAGTGCAAAACACAATTGCAGATTGATTTAAGATTTCTTGTGATGACATTTTAAAGTTTGTAGATTATTTGAGGATTAATTTATTTGAAAATTTTGTATATGAGTTTTAAGAAAAAATTGATTCTGTATATATATACTGAGTTAACTATCTATTCAGGTTATTGTTTTAAGGTTAAAAATATTCAGAAATCTACAGCCAAGGAAAAAATGTAAGGTTAGTATATTTAAGAGATTATGACCGCAAGTAAAAAGAAAAATATGTCTTAATTCAAGAACCATAAATAGCTTAATTCAAGAAACATAAATAGAACATTGGAAAGTCATGTAGCTTCCTCCCATGAGTGTAGAGTTTGAGTTCCATCTTCACTAATTTTTGTTCTAAAATTTTTATTTATTTAAAAAATGTAAATTTTTTACACATTAATATCGAATTATAAATCATGTAATGACACCATCCCTAGTTCACGTCTTAATTTAATAAAAATATTTTCATTTAATGGTTTAGTAAATATATCGGCTATTTGATTTTCTTATGGTACAAAATCTAGTGAAATATTACCTTTTTCTATATTATCGCGAAGAAAATGATGTCTAATATCAATATTTTAGTTCTAGAGTGATTTATAGGATTTTTCTGTAAATTTATAGCGCCTTTATTATCGCAATAAATTGTTGATTTAGATAGATTTATTCCAAAATCCTGTAGTGTTTGCTGCATGTATATTACTTGAGCACATGCCAAAGCAGTAGAAATATATTCTGCTTCACACATCGGAAGTGAAATACAATTTTGTTTCTTACTAATCCAAGATACTAAAGATCGTCAAATGAAATGAGAAGTACCACTTGTACTCTTTCGACTCGTTTGGCGTCCTCCAAAATTAGCATTACCGTATGATACTAAATCAAAAGGACATTCTTTCGGATAAAAGAGACCATAGTCTTTAGTCTTGCTTAAGTAATGCAAAATCCATTTCACTGTCCGCAAATGTGATTCTTTGGAATCTATACTATTATATTATTAGTGAGTTGAATTTTAAGTGCACACAGGCTCCTTTGAATTTGGCAACCAAACAGTCTCCAGAGCTGTATTATCTATGCATGCTATTATTGCTGTACTGTATTAATACCGAGTATAGTTTCTTTCCTCTGAAGTCCCTTCCAATTTCTCTCCGAAATTAGGTTACGTTCTGACACATGCATTTGAAACATCAAACGTCCCCTGAAAAGAAGAAAAAATGAACTCGCTTCGTTGTTCTCCTTTTTTCTGCCTAACCCTAATCTTCCTATAATCCAACGCCAATGAATTGATGACCATGAAATGGCCTAACGCTAGCGAAGTTACCGAAGACTAACTCAGCCGTAATTTTATAGGTAAGCGAACACCGTTGACAAGAACCCCTAATGGATATAAGAATAGATTCTCAATCCCTTAATCTTCATAACCAACCCTGCTGCAGCTTTTCGCCGCTGTACGTGCTACCTCACTGCTGTTCTTTCATTTTTTGATGTCATGCTACTCGCCTTGGCTGGTTATGATCAATTCCATCTCCATCGTTATTGTTGTATGTTTCTTCTTCCCAATTGAGTGATGTTATTGTCATACAGTTTAAATTTCCTAATTTTGAACTTATTCAACCGTTATTTCTGTATCAAACCGAAAAGTAATAGTTTTATGTAAGCTATTTTCTGACGTTGGGCTACCAATTTGTAAAACGTACTATGTTCTAAGTAATAGATTAAAGTAGAATAATTCAACTAAAAGGGCAATGAATTCTGTCATTATTGTAATCAATTTTGGGTTTTTCCTTTTTGTTGCTTCATAGTACAAGGTGTGAAGAAAAAGATCATAATTTGTTGAATACAGACAACAAAAGCATCTTTGAATATTTCTTTACACTGTCAAATCTGCAAAACAACATTACCATAACTACAGCTTATTCAAATAAGATTAATAAAAGATCATTGCAAATGATACTCCTTGCCATATTTTCTACAACTGGGAAGATCTATATAAACGTAAGGTAAGAGTTGCTTAATAACGAGTTAACAAATCAGGTCCAATAATGTATTTATCTCATTTCAAACAATTATTTCAGCGATATTCAATATTGAATCGTCTTTATCTTATTGGATAATGGTTCCACATGTATTATTACTATGATTGAGTTTATATACTATGATTTATATAATGAAAACTATAATCAGATGGGGACGCTTTAATGCTCTCCTGAATATTTAAGAAATGGTTTATTTTAGATTGCATTGAAGCTGATATCATTAAGAAAAAATTGTCTTGAAATCAAGTGCAGATGGATTGTGCGAAGTCATAATGTTGATTTGCACTGTGCTGTCAGTATAATCTGTTTATGTCACATGTTTACGCTATTTATGCATAGGATATACATCAACAATGTTCTTATAAACTTCATTAAAATATGGCAGCATCAGGGTTCTCTATTGTCAGTGCTTAGTGATATTTGAAAGTTTGGAACAAAAGAAGGAAAACAAGAGCCGACACAATGTGGATCTGAATAGTCAAGTATAAGAATTATATATTATTCTATAATGCAGCACTACGAGTGCTTAATCAAAGAGCAATATGTTTCAAGATATTATATTTTTTGCTCTAGATTATGAAAATTCAAGATATCACTGTTGTATACCACATTGTATTCATTTCTACACACACTCACCTCTATGACACAGTTCTGTTTTTATGAATGTGTTGAGGATCAGTTTGCATCAATTTTAATTGTACTACTGACATTTTAAACTTCGAAAGTAATGCATAAATCTATTGGCTTATATATTGATCATGTTGCTTAAAAGGTAACTTGAAAGGTGAAATAAAAAACTAATAAATGTTATCTACCATATTTTAATACAGGAAGGGTTACTCCAGAAAGTGTGGTATTTAGCTTTGGCACCGTCCTCTTGGATCTTCTTAGCGGAAAACGTATCCCTTCAACACATGTAAGTGATTCTGATATGACATGTTTCTTTGTTCATTTTTATCTCTTCACGATTTTAAGTTGACTAGACTGAAATATAACATGTTTTCATATTTTTATATTATACAATTTATGACCCTCCCACTCTTTTAGTGTAACATGTTTCCCTCTGCATCCTGCATTAAAGTAACTGTATTATTTGCAAGTACAACATGCATTCATTTTAAGTTATTCTTCATAGTTTATGAATCAAAATGTTAACTAACTTGTGTTCAATGTATATAAAAAAAACCTTCAGGCTTAAGGTATGTGTAGGAGACGGTGATTATTTGGTAATTCTGCATTCCATGGCATCCTTACAGAAATCCACTAACGTGTCATAAACTTAGGACAAAGGTTCACGAAGCCAATTTTTTTTTTAATCTAAGTTATTAAGGGCATTCTGGCAATAACTTGGTTCCTGTTTATAACTTAATAAATGAAATAGAAAAGGTATTTTAAACTAGGAGGATGGAGAAACGCTTATATAAACAGGCCCCACCTGATCCAAAGCGCAGTAGCAAAGGCCTGCATAGCACATATTGATCAGTATTTCCTCCATCCTAATAGCATGTTCGCCTTTTAAATCCCAACCCACAAGGTCTGGTTGCTCTGACATCTTTGTTAGAAACCTTGCCCGGCATTTTTTTCAAAATAATGGAGAGCTTCAAGCCCCAGGGACAACCTGTTCCAACAAGCCTCCGTACACCTTTTCGCTTCATCCCTTAGTGACCAAGCCATAACAAGGCAATGTGGAGATTATATTCTATTTACTATCGCATATTTTCATCCCTTTCAGTATATAAACCACAACAGTATCCTACCCTTTACAAGTTATGGTGCCAAGAGCACTATAGACGACAGCTATAAAAGGATGCCATAAGATAGTTAATAAAGCTCAGCAAAGCAAGGAAAAATCAAATGTGCAATGCTTGAATCAAAATAAAATAAAATGAGCTACATTAAAGTTCAAAATTTCTTACAATTATATTGCAAGCAATATTAGCAGTGGATATCCATTGGGATGAAAATGAGTTATAAATGTGAAATTTTTTTCCGAATCTTTCAGTACTTCTCTGGATTGCATGTCTTTGGAAGCAATTCACTTACTGTGTTCCAATATGTTCTGTCGATTTGACAAATCAAACTTTATTTTATTCAGTTGAGACTCATGCTTTCTAACATATGCATGTATTGGACCTGTAAAGTATGTTGTACTTCTATCCTAGAAAAGGATTGCAACATCATTTGTTGCATTTGAGATGTAAATATGGATTTGGAAAAATATCTCACCATAATTCTATATATAATTTAAAGTTCTGCAACATGTGAGAATAATTTGGTTGCTCCTAAACCTTTTTTTATAATTGCAATAGTTTCCCATCACCAACGCAATGGGTAATAGATACTAGATAAATCGATGTTCTTGCGTATGTAAATAGAGTTGCTATGCATGCGTATTTCAAGGAATTTAGATGATGCATTTTTTTCCCAAAACATTTAGACCGTTTTAATTGTCGTGCATACACAATATTGCTTAACTAACAAAGTGAATTTGCAAAAAATCTTCTGTATGATGATATGTAAAAATAAGTTATTAAAATATGCACGTGTCTATTTTAATCTGTAAGGAATGTATAACTAATACTTATGCACTAGACACCTAAAATTGTGCTTCAAAATATTATCTGAGTTTAACAAAATCATTTTCGTCCAATAATGGACAGCCATGTTTTGTTTTATGCATGGATAAAATGATAATAAACGGTCCATTATTGAACCATTAATAAGTACGGTTTTCATGCAAATGTAAAAATTCATTTTAAATAAATGGAAATCAACTGTCCGTGTGCATTCAAAAAATGTTAAAAAACATAATGTCATTCCAGGAAATAAGGTACCTTCATTAACATGACAGCAAATGGTTGCATGTATGAGATAGTTAACTGCCATTTTTAGTTTTAATTTCTTTCCAAAAATTATCGTACCTCGCATATTCAATTTTAAGGTAGGATATGTTTGTGTAAATTCTTATCAGATAACCAATATTTTTGATGAAATGACATGATAACATTTTTTTATTGTTATTAAAACTTAAAGTTTTAATTATCCCAACTTAATAGATTGCACAAAGAAGATGATATGGGTAAATTCGATCGACCAATCTCCTTCTAACGGATCGGTAGAAATATCATTCACATTTGTGAGTATCGCGTTAATTATGCTTTACAGAATTGTAATGCTACATTCGGAATCCAACATTAGTTTCTATGATTTTTGTTTCATTCATCATTACCTTCGTAGGGATAAGGTTGCTTAACATTAATTTTTTGATGTAATATGCAGTACTCTATTGAACTTTAAATAATTTCGTTTGTTTTTTTCTAACATGAGACGTTTGTTTTAAACTAGCAAACTGCACTATTATTACTTTTCTATCACTCCTTCCCCAATTGTTTAAAAGTTTAATCTCATATCCAAAAAATATTTTTTTTGACCTCCAATTTTACATCTTCAAAATAATTGCGCCACTTTCAAATATATGCTGAGAAATAATCGGTGAGATTACAAATATAATCATGGACTTAAAATGTATTTTTTCATAGAATTAAACATCTTCATATTATTTTCTACGATTTTATATAGATTTGTTGTAAATAGTCATCTTTTGCTTTGTTGCATTTACATTGCAGATCAATCTTTCTAAAAATAACCGTGTGTGAAGCACGGGTTCACACTAGTTTGCTTGAAAACGTGCACACAAGCAGACACTCATCATTAAATCTGGGCGACTAGCAGTTAAGTAAAGTAATGATCCAATCATACTACAATATGTTTTTGGTCAACACTTTTTCCCTTTTCATCGATCGAGATGTACCATAGTGCTTATAGGAGTTGGTTTAGGCGAAGTGTTTTCCATCCAAAAACGTTTTACAAGATTATTATAATATTTTTCTTGATTGATATAAATTCCATTACTTAATAGTTTAATTTGTAAACCAAGAAAATATGAAATTTCTCCCATGTGAGATATTTCAAATTATCTTGCCATAATATTTGAAAATCTTTGACATAATTTTTCATTTGGGGAACCAAAAATAATATCATCTACATAAATTTGTATTATTAAAATATCATTTTTATCTTGTTTTATAAATAAAGTTTGATATACTTTTTCAGTTTTAAGACCATAATTTACTAAATAATTTTTAAGACAACCATACCAAGCACGAGGTGCTTGTTTAAACCATACAAAGCTTTCTTTAACTTATAAACATGATCTGGAAATTTTTCATGTGCAAATAAAGGTGCTTGTTCTACATATACATTTTCTTTTATAAAACCGTTTAAAAAAGCACTTTTTACATCCATATGATATAGTTTAAAGTTATTAAAACATGCATAAGCTAATAAAATATGTATAGCTTCTAAATGAGCTACAGGAGAAAATGTTTCATTATAGTCTATTCCTTCTTCTTGATTATAGCCATGAGCAACTAATCTAGCTTTGTTTCGAATAATATTTCCTTGCTCATCGGCTTTATTTTTGTAAACCCATTTGGTACCAATAACCAGTTGATTACTCGGTCTAGGAACTAAGTCCAAAACTTCATTTCGTTCAAATTGATTTAATTCTTCTTGCATAGCTATAATCCAGTAATCATCAATTGAGGCTTCTTTAGCATTTATGGGTTCAATGTTTGAAAGAAAAGCTACATGACCCATTTGATTTAGTTAATTTTGAGTTCTTACGTTAGTATTTACTTCTCCAATGATATCTCAATTAGGTGATTGCTTAGAAGTCTTGGTAAAGTTCGAATTCCATTTTAATTTGGTAAATTGTTATTTTCAATATTTTCAAAATCATGTTCTGTGACATTTGATTTAGGAACTATTTCTTCATTTTTATGATTAATTTTGAAATTTTCATCGAATGACACATGATGTGTTTCTTCCATTATTTTAGTTCTTTTATTATAAATTCTATAGGCTTTGCTTCATTCCAAGTATCCAATGAATATTCCTTCACCGGCTTTTGGATCGAATTTACTAGTTTATCCTTTGTATAATAGAAAACATTTTGAACTGAAAACTTTAAAGTATGATATATTATGTTTTATTCCATTAGAAAGTTTGTATGGGGTATGTTTTGTTAATGGTTTGATGGAAACTCTATTTAAAATATAAAAAGCGGTTGCTACAGCTTCTGCCCAAAAATATTTTGGTAGATAACTTTCATTTAATAATGTCCTAGCACATTTTTGAAGTATTCTATTTTTCCTTTCTACAACTCCATTTTGTTGCAGAGTTCTAGGAAATGAAAATAGTGAACAATATTTTTCAAAAGAATCATTATTGAGTTCGCCACCATGATCGCTCCAAATGGTTTTAAGTTTAAATTTTTTTAAATTTGTAATTCTTTTAGAAAAGATTTTAAAATTTTCAAATGTATCACTTTTATTTTTCAAAAATATCATCCAAGCAAATCTAGAAAAATCATCTACAATTATGAAAACTTATTTTTGTGGTTTATAGATTAAATTTGAGTTGGTCCAAAAAGATCTAAATATAATAACTCAAGTAGCTGTAATGTAGAATTATTTTCTTTGATTTAAAAGAAGATTTGGTTAATTTTCCTATGACAAGCATCACAAATACTTTTTACTTTAAAATTCATTTTTGGTAAACCTTTTACTAAATTATTCTTAGATAATTTGCTTATTGCTTTAAAATTTATATGACAAATCTTTTGTGCCATAAGCAAGGATCATTTTCTTTAGCTGCTAGAAACATATTTGTGTTATGATTAACTTTCATAATTAATATGTATATATTTCGTTCTATAGTTCCTTTAAATATAAGATTATTGTTTTGATCATATATGTTGCATTTATTTTCCAAAAAAGTTATATTAAAACCTTTATCGCATAGTTGACTTATACTAAGCAAATTATGTTTAAATTTTTAACTAGTAAAATATTAGTAATAAGAGGTAAGTTAGATGTACCATCATTGCTGACATCGCCTTTGCCAATGATATAACCTTTGAAATTATCTCCAATGTGACAGATCCTTCATCTGAGTAGATAATGTTAGTCAGCATACCTTGGCTTATTGTCATATGTTTTGAGCAACCACTGCCAAGTGTCCACTTTCCTCTTTTCTTAGTTGGTACCTGCAAAAAATATGAAGACGACGTTGGTACCCACTTTTTATTAGGATCCTAAGAGTTAGATCTTAGGAAACCAAACCCAAGAGGGTTTAGAATTCCCTTTATAAGTAAAATCTTTATTTTTATGAATTGAATTTATAAAAGATTTAATATACTTATTTTTAATTGACTTATTATTAGTTTTTGGTACCTAAATCTTTATAGTATTTGTGTTGCAAATATCTTTCTTTTGAATGGAAATCTTTGGTTTCAGTTTTGCTTTTTCAAAATTCTTATGATTTATTCTTCTTTGAACTAGATTATGAAGAATTTTTATATCCTAACCCTTTCTTATTAAAAGTGGTTTGAGAGATTTTAATAATCTTAGAGAAATTTTCTCTACCTTTGTTAAAATTGGTACATTTTTAGTAATATTCTCTAACTCAGTTTTGAGACTGGTATTGTTTGATTCAAAATTTTGACATTTGATTTGAAGTCATGATTTTCTAAAGCTAATGTCATATTCTTTTCTTTTTACACTTCAATTTCATTTGATAGCATATGGAGTTGAGAAGAAACGTTAGACAAAGATTCTTGTTTTAACAAGTTCTTCTAAGATTTTCTTTCCATCTTTGAGCATATCAACTTCTATTTCACTTTATTTAATTTTTCTAAAGCATCTTTAGACTTTTCTTTTAGTTTATCTAATAGCTCTAAGTTTATATCTATTAAATTGTCAAAAGTTAGATCACTTATATCATTAGTTGAAGCCATAAAGCAGACATTGGCTTGTTTAGAATCACTGTCAGTGTCACTATCTAATGATGAAGATGATTTTGAATCATCTCATGTAATAGAGAATTCTTGCTTCTTTTTGTACTAATCCTTCTTATTCTTGTACCTGTCTTTCTTTCGGTCGAGACAGTCTTTCTTTATGTGACCCTTCTTATGACATTTATAACACTCGAGATTTGAAGCTGGTGGTTTATTGGTATTGTCTCTCATGTTGTTTCCAAATTTCTTGTTCTTTATAAATTTTAAAAACCTTTTGAAATTCTTTTCCATAAATGCTATGTCATCTTCATCTGAATCCAAATTTTCTTGTTTAGTTGGAAAGCAATATATTTTCTACCTTGGGCTTGATCTCGCTTTGCCTGCAAATTTACTTCATATGACATGAGATTTCCTATCAACTCTTCAGGTTTGATGGTAGAAATGTCATTATCTTCTTCAATAGCTAAGACTTTTCATTTCCATTCATCCATTAAAGAGTTTAGGATTTTTGAAACAATATCAAAATCTATATATTTTTCTCCTAATGCCATCAGTGAATGATATATGTATTTGAATTTGGAACACATATCATTTATGTTCTCATCCGGTTTCATTCTGAAATTTTTGAAATGGTTTTGAGCATAGAAATCTTGCTTTGCTTAACTTTGTTTGTTCCTTCATTTGTGATTTTAAGAGTTCGCCAAATTTTATAAGCAGTTGTACACATGCTAACTCTATTAAATTCGTTCTTATTTAAGGCACATAATAGCATATTTATGGCTTTTGCATTCGATGTAGCATCTATCTTTTCGTGTTTGACCACTCTGCATATAGTGCAGTAGGCATAGTGTATTCATTCTTAGTGACATTCCAAGTATCATATCCATTTGCTTGTATATAAATTCTCATTCGAGTTGACCAATAATTATAATTCAAACTGTTAAATAGTGGTGGTCGTGCAGTGGATTGACCTGTAATAAAACTTGTATTAGTGTTATTTTCCATATTAGCTGAATATCAAATAATTGTGTTATGGTTATATGATGACCTTGCTCTGATACCAAGTGAAAGTGACTAAGGATCATATAATATGGAATATTAACTAAGTTATCTACTACTGTGGAATATAAATATGAAAGTAAATGACACCTAGGGTTTCTATAATGATGCGAACTTCCTTTTCTATGTCCAGTCCCAGACTCATTTTGAAATTTAACTATTAACCCTCACTTAACCCAGAGGAATAGACGGTACACCACTGTAGCAACCGAAAAGGACTTCTACCACTTAATCAACTAAATAGGACTTCAACCACCTAAGCAACCGAATAGGACTTCAACCGCCTAATCAAATGAGTAGGATTTCAACCGCCTAAGCAACCGAACAGGACTTCTAATACAAACAATAAAATTGCTTCTGATTGAGTACGCTCTTGAGCAGCACTGATAAGTCAATAATGTATACCATTCCTATAATCTTCTTCTTTATGGTATATAGTGTAATTCGTGAAGATAGTAAGTTTATTTAATCACTAATGAAGTTTTGCTTGAATGAACGAGTGATTAGAATGAAAATATTAAATGCAAATAGCAAGATTTTTAGATAATAAGAATGAGAAATAGAATCATAATTGGTGATTAAAACAGTTGATTTCATGGGTATATATAGTGTTTAAGTGTTGTAACCAATCATGAAAAGTAGCTATCAAAAGATACGGAAGCAACTCTTGATCAAGAGTTGTTTCTGTTTGCTGAAGTGAAGTGACTTTTTAGAAATATAGCCGTTATGAAGATTCAGTCGACTGAATGAAATAATTCATTCGGCTGAATTGATTGAAATTCAAATCAAACAGAAAATGGTGCAAAAAACATGTCATTCAGCCGGCTGAATCATATGGTTCAGTCGACTGAATATTATTTTGAAATTGTGCACGTGCACAGAAGTTCAATCGACTGACCTATGCAATTCAGTCGGCTGAACCGCCTGTTTTCTGCCACATCAAGATTTCTCAAATGTATGAACTAATTTTCTAAAAATCTTGGCATATGAACTATGTGTTGAAAGATATTAAAGTACGTGTGCGTGCCCATACCAGTTTGGACAGATTTTAACAAAAATTAACTACTAGACTTAGACCATAGTCAAACCATAGACAATATCTTATTGAAGCTTCTATCTGGAATTTGGTCTGCAATCTAGTAGATTATTTGTTGAGTAAAATAATATCTTCTCCTACAAACATGGTTAGTTCTCATAATATTTACTTATATAGTTATCACAATCAAAACATCAAAAGTCAAGGTTCTGGCAAATACTTGTTAGTACATAACAACCGTAGCATCCATAGATTTGCAACCATCACAACCATTGCAACCAATACGACCATCGCACCAAATGCAACCAATAGTAATGGTTGAAGCAGAAAATAATATTCCTACTTATCCATCATAACAAGTTATTATATGAGGAAACAATCAAAATAAAACATAGTCATCAAACATAGACGACATCCACTGTCAACGCAAATCATCAAATAAGAAAACAACGCACAAATATACTTACATACATAACCAACAATGCAAATATAATCCGTTAAATGTGTGCTAATACAATCAACATTAGTGATACAACATTTATCATCAATTTACTACCCATCATCTAGTAACAATAATGGTCGAATAATGTATACTCATCAAAATATGATACCATCATCAAACATCAAATATGTGTCTGATAATTACAATTAATAATTAGTTGCACATCCAAATAATATATTTACATCTATTACTCTTTTAAGTATAAAATCATTTTACTATTTTTTATTATAAATTCACCTTTATTTATTCATCCCCAAAACAATAAAAGTTCTTTCTAATTGATAATATACTCTTTAAATCTTTTATTATACTTCCAAAAAAGTTATAAACATCGCAATTTAAATAAAAAATGGCAATCTATCTAATCGCTCTTTAAAACGATATTGTTACTATTTTACATCAAAATAATAATATACATTAATACCTCTTTAAATACTTTCCAAAACCAGTTTATTACAATTTATTCTAAAATCACAGCATTTTATTTTAAATCATCAAAACTCCTTTAATTTCTATTTATCTCAAAATAGTGATTATTTTATCCAAAAACACTTTTAGAAACATTTCTTTTACAATTATTATTATTATCAAGAAAATACCCCTTTTATTTTACTTAATTACATTCAATTTTTAAATCCATAATTAATTACAATTACATCCATAATACAACAATCAACCTAAGACACAACTTATCCAAAATATCCACAATATTGAAACAATTACCAATATATCACAATATATCTCAATAATTTTTTTATTAGTGAATATTCATTTAATTTTTTAAAATTCAATGAATTAAATTAAATTAGCCATACCCATGTGCTTTCGCAAACAACCTCCCAACTCAGCCAACCCATTATCAAATCATTTGAAATCACACCATGAGTGCAATGGAAGAAAGCACACTTGAATTAGAGTTTATATGTGAAAGATATAGAGGTTAGAAGTTTAAGAGTTTAAATTGCAAATATTAGAAAAAGGCTAAAATAAAAAAGAAGCACTCGCCTCCTTTGAAAATTAACCTATATTTATTTCAAATCAATGAAGAGTAGCATTTTCTTCATCCATCATAACCCAAATTACTTCCAAAATCCATGTGTATGCCTTGTTGAACGAGTCTCTAGCCCTTTTTTCACTTAATATTTTATTTTGAAACAGATGTTATACCTTTTGAATTAAGAAGGGAATGAAGATTGTAGAAAAAATTCTTAGTGGTTGCTTCCTAAAAGTTAATTTCCTCCCACCTCAACCTCCTTTATTTAAAGGTAGGATGATGGATAGAGGGAATTTGAACGTTCACATGTAAGAGAGTAACGTATGAATATTGTTTTAAAAGCTCACCTTTTACAAACATAAAATTAATTTCCAATCTATAAGGAATCAATCTCGATAAATAAAAGGATTAATTTACCAATACATCAATCAATGCACAATTAGTTTCCCTTAATACACGAAATTAATATGAAACTAATTATATATATATGTATGTATATTCAACAATTAGGAAAATTTTCAATCAACGCACAATTAATTGCTAGTCTATATGATTAATTTCCCACTATACAAGAAATTATTATACAACAAATTATATATATATATATATTCAACAATTAGGAAATTTTTCAATAAATTCACAATTAATTGCTAGTCTACACAATTGATTTTCCATGATATATGAGACCAATATACAACCAATTATAAACACATACACACATTAATATTAAATATTTATGATATATGTTAACCAATGTGCAATTAATTGCTAGTCTATGCAATTAATTTTTTACAATATAAGTAATTAATATACAACTCTATATACATACATACATATATATGTATTCAACAATTAGGATATATGAAATAAATTCAACGCATTAAATATATGTATAGTTATAGACAAACTGTAATGACACATAGATTCATCGCTTCAGAAAAATTCAAAAATATTCAAATATAATTTTTTGAACATAAGTGATGATGTTTTGAATAATAAAAAATATTGGTGATATTATTTTGAAGAAATATTTATAAAAGAAATATATACACTGTTAAATATCGATAAAATAACTGAAAATCATTTTATCGATAAATAACTCTTCGGCCATCCGACATCGCATGCCAACCTGGATAATTTATTTATTTATGGAAAAATTAAATGTATTAATGACATCATTGATGTTATCATTTCCAATTTATTGTTTTTTGAATTAAAATTTAATTTATATTATTTAATAATTATTTTACTTATTAAGTAAGCTCTTTAATTTCTTATATAATGATAAAAATATTACTTTTAAATTTTGTTTACAAATATATGTTTATTAACTGAAAGGTAAAAATATGATCGGAAATCAAAATTTGAATTTGTAATGATTCGACGCGTAGGTGTTGTGCAACGTTGTAAGGATATGTAAGACACATAAACACACACATGTACATATACAAGACATGTTCATATGCACATGTACAACGTAAACATACACATGACATATATGCATACATACATATGCATATATATATATATATATATATATATATATATATTGAAACAAAATATAAAAGATATTTTCAATTCCTTACCAATTAAGCTAACCAAAAGTCCACCTTCTTACACCATGGTACAAGCATCATTGCAAGCATATGGGGGGATCATTTTAGCCATAAATGTGATGGAGATGGTGCATGTTGAAGTGATGGGTAATGATGCATATGTGTAAAATCTAAGATATTTTTCTCCTCCTTTTCACCTATAAATACTACCCCTCTTCCCTCATATTTCCTCTCCTTCCATTTCCTAATCTTTCCCTCTTCTTTTCATGTCTTTAACTTAAAGAAAATAATGCCAAAATATTTCTCAAAAGAAATTTAAATTATAATATATACATATACATACTTAAGCACCTCAAACTATTCCAAAATTCCACCTTTTCCTCTCTACCATCCACGACCTCTACTTCCTCCACCATAGGCCGAGCCTTCCACCTCACCATCCCTAGGCCGTGAGCTCCTCTAGCCATTCTAAGCCTAGGCCAAGACATCTAGAAGCAATAATCCAAGTCATCGTGAGCTAAAAGTTCAAATTAGCGAAGCTATAGCCAATTTTTAGTTAGTCGTCTAAACCCAAGGTGAGAAAAACTCCCAAACTATCATATTATATGCTATTAGATGCTATATACGTTTGATTATGATTATTGATGACGGTCGTTTAATATGAATGTTGAATATATATGCAAGTCACGAAAATACACGTCGATAAGCACAAAGGAAATCAGTTTCCTTTATTTAATTAATTGGTGTATATGGAATGTTAAACCTTTTTGAAAAGGTTTAAAAATGAGTTTGAAATGTTTTATAAACATTTGAAAGTGTTTTGGTGAAGTTTGAATGATAATTGAATATTGAGTCAAAAATAGGCGCGTCGTGTAACGGCAATTCGCGATTTAGCGCCACAAAAGTCAAACGAGTATATAGAATGAAATTTAGCTCGGAATTCTTTAAGATAAGAATTTTTTAGACAATTATATCCATAGTTTTCAAAGAAATAAAGAAAATTGAGATTTCTATAAGTATATTTTGAAATATGAGTAAATAAGTTTTTGGAAAAATCGTGTTTTTGTAGTTCGGAATCCATAAAAGGATTTCTTTGAAAATTATATTTTAAAATTATATAAAAATATGAAATAAATTCTAAAAATATTTTAAAATATTTTAAAAGTGATTTGAGTTATAAAAATGAATTCCCACACGATAGAAAAGTTGTTTTGATCAATATAGCTTAAAAAGCACTTTCCGCGGCACTTTTCCACAACACTTTTCTATAACTTTTGAAATGTAGTTTTAAATGCAACCGTTCTTTTCTAAATCTTTTGTAAATGTTTTCAAATGATTAATAAATTATTTTAAATTTTATTTGAAGCATGTATAGAATGGTTAAATACTAAATGATTTAGAGTATATCAAATTACTTGACCGCTTTTTAGGTGTCAGAGAAGTAGTGTCTAGGCTTGAGTTTGGAAAACCGGTTTCCGGCTCTCCCTGGCTATCCGGACTGGCCCGATGGATGGGAAAATAAATTTGATTTATGCGGATCAAAATTTTCCAAAGTATAAAGGATATAATCCTCCGAGTATAAATAACTTGAATTTTATGAAGATAATCTTCTTGTACTCGGTGTTAAAGCCCGAAGAGGGAACTCATACTGTTCATGGAATTTAATTCACCGTTATTTCATACATAGTATTTGTTGAATACGGAATTGATATTGAGTAGAATTAGATGATTTCTATAGATTTTGCTTACTTAATATTTACTGGTTTGGATTAACATCCTAGATAACATGGTTTTAACCCAATTAAAATTATGAATTTTGAATTAAGAAATCTTTGTTAAGTTTTAAATGAAATGAATTGAAAATGTTTTCCTAAGTGGAAAAAATGAAATGATTTTGAATTTATTCCTAGTTCAAAAAGGGTTTAAAGTAATCAAAGGATTTGATAAGAGAGGTTTAATGATTCTGTATGTATCGAAATGAATGTTTTAGGAATGTATATCTCCAAAAGAGATTTTGATGAGAAGAACGTAGTCAATTAAAGAGTGATTCCCTATTCACAAAACATCTTTTTATCGATGATTAGTTTCGATGGAACCGGGGTCGGATTTGGGTAATTCCTATCCGAAGACCACTTCGAACCAATTTACGTATTCGAAGTGAAGACATGGATATGATATTTGGGAATTTCATAACAAAGAACTGCTTGTTGATCATTTGGGGATAAACTCCCAATAAACATATAGTAGCAGTAGTATCTTCATTATGAAATATTCAATGCAAGGACAAATCGCTACTAATCCTAGGAGTAACTTTGGACATGATGTGGTAGTAGAGTGCCTTCGGTTTGTCCTATTCCTGGACAACTTACATGAATGGATGTCTAACTTTGCAATTGTGATTACATTGGTTGATTTCTGTGAACGTATCATCTGATTAGGGGCGGATAAGGAAACTTCTCTTAGCTTAACACCCTTTCCTGAGATTTATGAGCTTAGGAGTTATACGTTTGTAGAAATCAGTTGTGTGATTATGGATTGGCAATGAGGCATTCAAAGTGGAGTGTGCTATGAGTAAGGTAATCGTTACCTTGAGCCTCGTCACCTGGAAATGACAAAAACAGGGTAGATGCGGCAGAGCTAAGTGGGTCCTCCCATTAGGATATGGTCATCGCCTTTCTAGATATATTTATTCCTGCTATGACGTCGGGTTTTAAATTATTGTGGGTATGCAAAGAGAGCTCTCGGATTGGTCAAGAATGGCTGAGGCAATGGAATATTCAGTACTATCTATGGTAAGGGGAGGCCGGTTCAGTGTTGGTAAAGGTTGGAGCCTTAGGTGCATTTTTCTAGAGATGTACTTCCAGAAGGTAATCCCTTACATTGTCATTGTATGGATATCCATTCTTCAATAAGTGCTTTCGGATTTAATTGTAGAGCCTAGTATGCTGGAATTTAATAATGTAATAATTTCGGCTATTATTATGTATACTTACTTAAAAAGTGTTTTCAAAAGAATTTCATTAAAAATAATATCCACGTATTTGCATAGTAAATGTTTTGGTTATCATAAGGTAAAAACCCGTTCGTGTTCATGTGCGGCGTGGTCTTATGAGATACCTTTTTTTTTAAACATCGTATTTTGAGTTTTCTCACACCAATCACATGACTGACTTAGAGTTTGTTTTCTTTTCCCCTTAAACTCTGGGTGCCCTATTTTCCCGGGCAACCAACTAGTTAGGTAAGCTTGGAGCATTTTGGAATGGAGCATAGAGCCTAGAGCATGGAGCATTTTAGGTCTTTTGTTGAAGTCGTCTATTATTTTCTGCCGTGTCTATATTATGTTTTAGTATCTATCAGCACTACAAAGGTAAGCCGTTATAACTATCCTAGCTGAATTAGTACCTGTTGTAATTTTGATGGAACAATTTGGAGTAATTTCATGTACTACTCATATGTATAATTATGTGTGGAATACGATGTGAGATTATAGTATTGTCTTATCCTCTACGTTTATTTCACTACCCCATGATAATCTGCCTCTCCGGTACTTGGATTTACGGCACGTGAATACTGAGGATGTATTAGGGTTGATTTCTGGGGGTCGAGGAGGTGGGTCATCACATTTGGTTCAGAGCTTATGGTTGAGTGAATACCTAAGCCTAGATGGGGTCAACTCATTTGAGATAGGGTTAGTATTAACCTAGAATGGGTTTAGTCTGAGAGAGCACGTATTTGAAATTTTATCCGAATAAGTTTATTCGAGCTTATACTCTTTCCTAAAATAATTTCGTCTATATTTCTAAAGATGTTCCCTTACTCTATTCAAATAGTAGGAGATGAGTAATAGAAGAGGATAAAGGGGAGATAGCAATACTACGACCACTAACGGTCGATCAAATGCTACAGTAATGGAGGAAGCGGTAATTCCTATGCCACCGCGAGTTAACTTTGCCACTCTTTGCAAAGATTATACCAGCTTGGGAAGAAAGCCATTCCAAGGCACATAATCTATTATTGAAGTTCAAGCCTAGCTCAGATCCTGTGAAAAAATCTTTAAAGGATTAGACATTGATGATAATCGAAAGAGATTCTTGGCCTCCTAGCGATTGAAGGATGGGGCTCTGGCTTTGTAGGAGTCCATTACTCTTAATGAATCTGAAGATAATTTCTCTTGGGAAAGGTTTAAGAAGTTTTTGAAGAACAATACATGCCCGCCACTAGCAGATCCTGTCTCTATAGAAGTTTCATGGATCTAAAACAAGAAGCGATGTTTGTGGCAGAGTATTTGCGAATGAATTGTCTCGCTTTGGGCCTAGATTGATAGACACGCCTCTGAAGAAAAATGAGATGTTCATTTCCGCGATGAAGGAGCGGTATCAGGATAGGATGACTGCCTATGTTAAAGGAACGTTTGTGGATTTAATAGATATGGGTTTCCGTTATGAAGCTTTGGATAATAGGAATCCAGTCGCAACCCAAAACAATAACAAGTGGAAGTTCAATAATAATGAAAAGAAGCCATGGCAAGGCAAGCCCGGAGGAGGATCTCAGGAAAACCATTTTAAAGATGTTGAATGTTTTAACTGTGGAAAGAAAGGTCATTATTCAAAGTACTGCAAGAGTTCCAAGGTTCAAAGGTAGCAACAAGGAACCGTCTCTCTTATGGTGTAGAAAAGTCTCTACCATAACTGCCATCAACGCGGCTATTGGAAGAACAAGTACCCATTAATGAAGAAAGGAGAGTAGGTTAAGGTCTATGTTATCAAAGATGAGCCTTCAACCTCTACTAATGTATAAGGCAAGGGAGTTCTTGAAGGTAATATTTATGTCAATGATGATTTAGTTAAAGTATTATTTGATACTAGGGCATCCCATAGTTTTATTTCTAAAGGATCGGTTGATAGATTAAAACTGATAACAAAAATAGTAGATACCCCTATTTATGTGTCAAATCCCATAGGCGGTACAACTAATCTTTGTATGGTTTGTGAAAATGTCCGAATTACTCACCTCTCTAAAAAAATTATGCAACCTATTTGTTCTTGACTTTATTGGGTTTGAAGTTTTGCTCGATGTGGATTGGTTATCCAAGAATAAAGTTGTCCTTGTTTGCATTAAAAGGACGATAACTTTGTGGACCAGCTTTGGGAAATTTATAGAAATATCTTGTGAAGAATCTAGTGCGGTAAGGGGTAGTTTCATGTATGCACTAGACTCATCTCAAAAAGGTTTAGTGACAATACCAGTTGTCAAGGAATTTCAGGATGTTTTTGAGGAATTTAAAAGTTTACCCCTACATCGAGAAATTGAGTTCTGAATTGACTTAATTCCTGGTGCAAGACCCGTTATTCACCCTATTCAAAGGATGGCCTCGAAGGAAAAGATTGAGCGGCAAACCAAACTGATATGCATGTAAATGTGCATATTTTAACCACCATATTTATTCTTTTTAAATTAAATAAATGATTATATTGAGTATTTTAACTTGTTTAAACCAAAATTCATATTATTTGAAGTTGTCACATATTCATCTTCATACAGGGGCAAAATGGTCATTTTCGTGCATATATTAATTTGAGAACATTTAATTGGAAATTTTTATATTATTTTGTAGGAAATTACACTCAATTACAAGTGGGTTCATAAAGGAATATGCATGCACAAAATGAATACAAAGGAATGAAGATGGAAATAATTCAAAGTGAAGAACATGGAGGACCCTACCTACCCACTACCTAATGTACAAATTAAAGGCTAATGCACATGCTAAAAGGCATTTAAAGCTTCATGTACATTTAAGTGGGGGATTATTAAAGCTAATGATAACTTGGCCACCACACTTCCTCCAAGGACATTTTGGGTACTCCCCAAAAATATGCATTAGGGTTTCTAACTTGTATAAATACCCCTTATGTTTCATGTAGCCATCTTCCTCTTAGTTAGTTAGTTTTAGTTTAGAAAATAAATCAAAGCTCTCTTTCTTTCCATGGCTACTTAGCCATTTCTTCTCTTATGTAATTATTTTCTTTTATGCAATGTTAATTATTGTTTCTTTTTAATTACATGTTCATTTCCTTTTATGCAAGTAGTGTAGATTTTTCTTTATGCAATTAGAATAGTTTTCCATTTCACTTTGCTCTCTTTTCCTTTTCTTTTTCTCTCATGTTGCAAGCTACATTTGTTCATATGATAACAAATATGAGAGGCTAAACCCCTTCAATTTAGAGGTAATGAAGCTCTCTAATCATGTAGCTTCAACTTAATTTGATGTTTATGCTCTCTTTTTATGCTTAATGAGAATGATTGAAGTGGTTTAATGATGTTGTTTAGCTTTGAATTTGATAGTCTATGTTATTTATAACAAATAGGCTATGCTTAAACAAACAAAACACAAATTGCCTCTTCATCTACATATGATTATAGCAAAGAAGTGATTGTTGAAATTAAAATTTGATGGCTTATATTTCTAATTAATTGTTAATAGGCCATGCTTAAAATAAATTTTCTTTCAACTTTGTTGTCATATTTTATGAGATTTAAAAGTGTATTAGTGGTTGTGTTATAGTTTGATGGTTTATATTGAGCTAATTAATAGCACAAATATACCATACTTATGATAAGCACATCAACTAATTCACTAATGATAAGAAAAGAGAGATCATAACTTCATTTTGTTGATTTATGTGATCTAGAGAGTGGAAATTGCCTCTAAATTGTCTTAACACTCTCATATTTTTATCTATTTTCTTTTGTCATTTTTCTTCTTTTTTTTAGTTAATCACTCTTCCAACTTTGGTTAATTTGATTGAGTAGAATTTTAAAATCATCAATTCCCTGCGGATCGACCCGTATTCGCCACGTGCTACATTCGTACACCGTGCGCTTGCGGTTATTTTTATTTCAAAATTCGTTTGACGGTTTTCTAAACCGATAGAATTTCCGTCGACGAACACAAACCGATGAGTTGTCAAAAAAGGACTAATTAGACCTAGTCGCTCAAGTTGGGGCGCAGCTGTAGTTTTCGTAGCCAAGTCTGATGGATCCCTAAGGCTTTGTGTAACTATCGAGACCTAAATAAGCAAACAATTAAAAACAAGTATCCTCTACTCCGCATAGATGACTTTTTTGATCAACTTCATGGTGCCCGAGTATTCTCATAAATGGATTCAGCCACATGATTCCATCAACTAAGAGTAGCTGAGGATAGCATTCCATTAACTGGATTTAGGGGTCCGGATTGCTTTTATGAATGGTTAGTTATGCCTTTTGGGTTGACTAATGCAATAGAACTTATGAATAGAATATTCAGATATGTGTTAAACAAATTTGTGTTGGTTTTATTGATGATATTCTTATCTATTCCAAAACCGAGGAAGAACATGAAGGGCATTTGGAGATTGTGTTGGAAATATTACAGAGAAATGTACTTAAAGCTAAATTCTCAAAATGTCACTTTTGGGAGAAAGAAGTAAGATTCCTTGGGCATATTATGTCAGGAGATGGGATCTCAGTAGATCCAAAAAAGATTTCAGCTACACAAGATTGGAATCATCCACAAACCTCGAAGGATATCCATGGCTTCTTAGGATTGGCAGGATATTACCGAAGATTCATTCAAGACTTCTCCAAAATTTCCTCCCACCTAACAAAGTTGACAATGAAGGATGTTAAATTTGAATCGACACCAAAATATGAAGAAGCGTTCAAGCAACTCAAGAGAAGATTAAATACCACTTCAGTCCTAGCTATTGCTGAAGAAGGTGGCGGTTTAACTGTATATACTGATGCTTGTGGGGAAGGAGTAGGTGCTGTTCTGATGCAGCATGGAAAGGTCATCGCTTATGCAAGCAGACAACTAAAGGCTCATGAGAGAAATTATGAAACACACGACTTAGAATTATTAGCCGTTGTGTTCGCATTAAAAATACGGAGGCATTTTCTACTAGGTAAGAATTCCTTATAGTTTATTACAAATAAACTTTGATTGACCCTAGTAAATAACGTTCCTTCTTTAAATAGGTGAAAGGTTTGATCCCTTCACGGATCACAAATCTTTGAAGTATCTTTTTACTCAGAAGGACTTAAATGTGAGACAAAAACGTTGATTAGAATTTCTCACATCATATGATCTTGACATCTTATACAGACCTGGGAAAGCCAATGTAGTGGCGGATGCGCTAAGCAGAAAGCATGCCGTTATAGCTTATTTAGTGGTACGTCTAACCTTGATTAATCATATAAAAGAGAGTTAGCTCAAGGATCCAATCATTTCAAGAATAGCCAGGGAAGTGGAGGACAATATAATACGGGAAAGATGGATATGATTCAAAGTAGATGAGTAGGGAATCTTAAGAATGAATGGAAGGATATGTGTTCCCAATGTCGATGGGATAAGGCAAGAAGTTTAGCAGAATGTCATAATTCTTGACTTTCTATACATATCGAAGTTACTAAAATGTATCGAGATATGAAGACAAGTTTTTGGTGGGATGGCATGCAAAGGGATATCTTTATCCGTATTAGCAGATGTGCAAATTGTCAACAGATCAAAAGTGAGCAGCAAAAGACCGCTGGATTACTCCAACCTCTTGAAATTCCGACTTGGAAATGGGACCAAATATCGATGGATTTCATCGACGGTTTACCACGATCAAGAAAGGAAATGAAGGCATTTGGGTTATCATAGATCGATTAACCAAGAGCGCACATTTTATCCCAGTAAAACCAACGAGAACTATTGCAAGTCTAGTAGAAATATACATAAGAGAAGTAGTTCGATTGCATTATGTCCCCAATAGGATAGTCAGTGATCGAGACCCTATCTTTACTAGTAATTTTCGAGAGTCATTGCAAACAGCTTTAGGAACCAAGCTAAACATAAGCAGCGCATATCACCCCCAGATCTATGGGCAAACTGAGAGAGTAAATTGGTTGTTGGAGGATCTTCTAAGAGCTTGCATCTTAGATTTTGGAGGTTCATGGGAAAGCTACCTTCATTTGATAGAATTCTCTTTTAATAACAGTTATCAGGCTAGTATTGGCATGTCCTCGTATGAAGCTTTGTATGGTCATCCGTGTAAATCCCCAACATGCTAGATCAAGATCAGAGCTCGGTTCGTACTAGACCCTAACATGATTAGAAAAGCTTCAGAAAAGGTTGACATGATTAGGAAAAAGATGAAAGAAGCCCGGAGTAGGTAGAAGAGCTATGCTGATCAAAGGAAAAGAAATTTAGAGTTCTCAGTTGGAGATTATGTATTCTTGAAAGTTTCTCCAATAAGAGGAGTGGTAAGATTTGGTCGGGGAAGAAAGTTAGCACCTCGATTTATTGGACCTTTTCCCATTCTCGAAAGGATTGACCCATTAGCTTATCATGTGGAATTACCTGAAAGGTTATATGGTATGCACAATGTCTTTCACGTATATCACCTACGAAAATATGTGCATGACCCAGTGCAGATTATAGAAACAGCTGCCCAAAAAGATTTAGAAGTTGAACCTATAGGCGTCCAATGCGAATCATAGATCAAAACGAGAAGTGATTAAGGAGGAAATTTGTAAGATTGGTTAAAGTCCAATGGAGTAGTGATGCAGCAGACTGCACATGGGAGACAGAAGAAATAATGCATAAAGCCTATCCTGAGTTTAGAATAGATACATCGTTGTATGTGTATGGTTTACTCACCGGCTTGTGGTGATATCACTTGCTATATCTTATACATATGTATCACTACGTTATATATATACATATATATATATCTTCGAGTTATCTTCTTCTTATCCTTAATTTAAAGGATGAAATTCTTTTAAGGAGGAAAGTATGCAACAACTCATAAATACATCGCTTCAGAAAAATTCCAAAATATTCAAAAATAAGATTTTTGAACATAAGTGATTATATTATCGTCATATGTACTATTCATATGTATAATTACGTGTGAATACGATGTGAGATTATATTATCATCTTATCTTCTATCTTTATTTCTTTACCCTATGATAATCTGCCTCTCCGGCACATGGATTTACGACACGTGAATACTAAGGATGTATCGGTGTTGATTTCTGAGGGTCGTGGAGGTGGGTCATCAGACATATATAACTTTAATATACCCATATTTAGACAATTTAATTTGGGCATAGTTACCAAGTTTATATTATACCAAGTTTACATTATCTTACATCAAGTTAACTATATATATATATATATATATATATATATATATATAGTTACCAAGTGAAGACTACTCTCTTAACCAACTGCACCAAACATACTTTTGTTTTCACAATTAGAACACTGAAAATTATTTTTCATAGGCGCAAACATTTTAGACTTATAATAATGTCTTCTAAATCGTAACTCCAAATCAATCAAAATTATACACCAAACTAATAAAGACCTTCGCAAGGTTATAAATACAACATCAAGTCTACCCTTTTATTAAAAATTCATTTTGATTAATATAATATTAATTGTTTCAGATTTGCAGGTCGTTACATGAATTATTTTTTGTTTGGAATTAATAAAATGCTTAAATGGGGAGTTATTTTACATAGTTGAATTAAAGTGGTCACAATGGCAAAGAAAAGGTGTAGGAAATCTTCTACGTCTTTCTTATGATTTGTATACATGTAGAAAAGTATTAAAGACACTGAAAGGCATAAGGATACTCACACCTTTCTAACTCCTTGTATTATGTCCTAGGAAAGATATAGGAAATTTCCTAGGCTTTTTCTACCCATTGCCTACATCTTTCTTCCATATGTCGTGGGAAAGATGTATGAAATTTTACATAGGAAATTAAAGTTTTTTTCTTATAATACACACTTAAATTGCAAATATTTGCAATATTGTTGTTAATTGTGTTATTATTAATTTTCCATGTTTAATGACTTGACGATGTTGGACTCTGAGTAGATGAAGAAAAGAGTGAAGAACTCATGGATGGCCTAGTGAAAGGGATCAAAAAATAGAGCAACAAACGAAAAAGGGATAAATAGCTAAGTATGAAAATCTCCATCTATTTATATAGATCCATTGCATAGATCGATATCATCCATCATAACATCTAGCATATCAAAGTTAAAGTTAAAGTAAAGCCATCGACTGGTATTAATCTATATATGGATTGATACTGATCCATAGAAGTATATTTGGGTTAGAGAACTATTCTATGAGATAATGTGTATCGTTCAACAAATTTGCAATGTATAATACTTGGGTTGATCGATTGTTATCGATTGATCAACGATTGATAGGAATGGATCAGTACAAATCGATGATAACTTAGCCATGTGAGCTGAATAAACTTTTAGTTACCCTTCATTATGAATTTATGGATCCCAATTAGTTCATTCTCTATCGGATATCGGGAGATATTTTGGACAAACTGATACCCCTAGTAGCTTCAACTGTACCTATAAATTCAAGTCTTACTCATTAGAAAAGGAGTCAATTTTTATTTTATTTAGAGGAGACTTTGCCAAATTCTAGATCGATTTCCCTTGATGTCGACTGAAATACATTGTAATCTCTCATAAATTCGTGAAATACTAATAAGAATCCTATAAAGTGGATGTATACATAGTCGATCCACCATAAATCATGTATATGTTTTTCTCTCTTTCCTTTTGTTTTGCCTCTTTTGCTATTGTTGAGATCTAATTTAGGTTGAAGTCAAAGCAAAAATCAAAGGTTATTATCCCACAAACAAACCAAACTTAGTGGTTGCATTCTAGATCAATAGTCCTCCACAACCTCTATGGGATTTTAGGCCAATTTGTGGACTAACATTTTTTTATGTTGTCACTGAGAACCTATAGATGTTAGTTTAAATATCGCTAGATTGTTGGATTTAACTAACGTCGGTTAGGAAATTGATGGATCCTAAGAGGGACATTGAAAATCAAACAAGTAAAGAAATGAGTTATGTTGGAAATAACATCGTAGATCATGGTTTGGATGATGGATCCCATAGTGAACCACCTTCTCATGTAGTTACTAGGGAAAAATAAAGCAAATTGTCATCAAAATTAATGAAACTATGGAAGAAACTTGTTCGATTGAGGAGATAATGGGACACTTTAAGTTGTATAAGAGAATATCTCAAGGAAAAGATGTCCATGGAAAAGGATCTTGTGCTCGAGAGCGTGATGGAAGAAGGTACTATTAAATAAGATTGGGACAATTGATGCTACTGAAGCAACAAAAATTGTTGCTTCCATAGCATAGAGAGGTATCAATCCATCGGGATTGATGGGTATCAATCGAACCCATTATAGAAATGACGTCAAGCCGAATAGGGACAACAACATGGGAACATTCCATCGGGAAATCCAATGAGAAATGATGCTAAGGGTGATGGTTATGAAAGAGAGCACTCCCATGGATGGAGTCATGAAAATAGTGCGATAGAGAAAGAAGGCATAAGAGACTTCTAGATATGGAGATACCTAGGCATCATGCCAATGGTCATGAACACTTGGGTAACAACCACCATGGTCGTCCTCCAAGTCGAGCATATAGTCAAGATGCGATTAACAACTGTTATCATTGTAGACATAAAGGAAGTATAGATGAAATGGTAACTAAGATGATAAGACAGTTTCTCCGAAGAGAAATCTGCAATGATGAGTAGGAGATTGTTGTAAGAGGAACCCATTCATTTTGGAGATAAGAAGGATAAACTATCCTCATGGGTTTATGATGTCGAAGACGCCATTATACAGTGGGTTAATGGATCCAATGTAACATTTTGTGAGGTGTGACTTATGGATGGTGCTTGTGTGTTGAAACACATGAAATGCTGGTTTTCTTTTCGCTATTTATGGAAGAGTTATTGATGATATGGTTTTGCAAGCTCGAGTGAGATCCGTAAGTTCATATAACCGATTGGCGAACTAGTTTTTAAGTTAATTTAAGGTGCACACTATGCAATCCAAGGATGTGATTTCATTTGTTAATGTGAAGCAATGAAGGGGAGAGACTTTAAAAGTCTGTAGAGATTTAATGTTGTGGTTATAGAAGTAAAGAATATTGACGACAACCGGGAACTAATATCCCTAGTTGGAGGAGTTAGTAAATATATAGAGTTCGGGAAATAGCTGACTATCAAGAAGCCAAAAACTTTGAAATACTATTATCACAAAGCAAATCAGTTCTTGAATTTGGTAGAGTCAAACAATGAGAAAATATTGAATGTAAGGTCAAGGACATGAGAGCTTTTTTATAGTTCTTCTACTAAGACAAAGGATGAGAAAAGACATTGGAAACTATATGATGATAGAAGAAAAGGAAATCTACATAGTGGAAAGAGAGATGACCCTAGAAAGAGGTTCTCGACGACATAAAAGGGGAAATTTATGGATTTAGCTAACTTTATGGAATATATTTACCCAGTCACCTAGAATATGGGGCGACATCAAAAGCATGCCCCATGAAAGGCTATTGAGTAGTAAAGGATGTCTAGAAAGTCTTTTCATTTCCATGAGACATGCAACGATCTCCCTACACCTTCAGTATCCTATACACACACATACACACATATACAGTGCACTGTAATGGTACCCAACCGATGTAGGATGAGTGTTTAGTGATAAATTGATCAATTCCAATAGATAACCTATCGTATATCTCAAAATACAGCGGATTAAGTATGGTAGTCATCACATATTTGAAACAGGTGAGAAAAATATAACTGCATAAACCATCATAGATTAGAACACAGGTTCCATACAGTTATAAAAAATAGAACATGGAGTTAATACATTAAACAATTACTCAAATGATAAAACATTCTAAATAAAGTAAATTGGTTATAAAGACCAACAATGCCACCTAGTAGGATAATAACAATAGCAAGCCAAGTATAAGTATATGAAAACATAGCCTTCTGCTAGTCCATCAGCACAATCCTATATGTTATCCCATACCTACTGTGACGCCCCACCTCTATACCCACGCTAGCCAAGGACACTACAGGGTAATACCGTCAACTAACACGGAGAATAAGGCTGGATAGGAGCGACCATCTATAGCCTTGCTCTAATTATCCATTAAATACGTTGACAATAATCATACCAAACAGATCGACATATCCAATGCATACTTAAAACAAAACCATAGGTGGTTGGATCTATCAGAACAGAATATAATAACTCAAATGTAATATACATCACAGAACAGTAAACCATCATATACACATATACTGAACACATAACAGAGTATACAAAATAATACAAGTCAAGTGGTATATCAAACCACAATATACAGACGAGTTCCAGATGAATACATATATCAGAGTTACTGCAAAATGGGACTACACAAAAAGCTATGACAAAAAGGAACAAGCTGAATAGTCCATGCGGAAGCAAAATAGGCTAAGTCCAAAGTACCTAACCTGAAACATCTCGGTCTGACCCGAGTATAAAATACGCGGGTCAGTCTAGCTAAACAAATCAGTTAGATAAACTGAACAACAATAAACCTGCAAGGTTACAAAGCATAACAAATATCTCTAAAAGAGATAACACAATCATCTAACGAAAGATGAATCATATGATAACAAGCCTCGTATCATCGGCAACATATAGAAACAAAGGATACAAATATCCCAAATCAAGCCAAGAAGGCAAATAACAAATACCAATAGGGTACACAAGTTCCGCAAGGTAAACGCTACATATCATGCTGCTCAAAACGACCAACACCGAAGGGCGATACCTAGGGAATATACATATGAATGAAACATCAGAAAAATTGCTCGAGCTCAGTACTGTACAAACAAGGATCCATAAGCCCAAAGACTCCAAACCCAATATCACCCATGCGGCTCATAATGACCAACATCGGAAGCGATACTAAAGGGCAACCCAATATCACCCATGCGGCTCATAACGACCAACATCGGAAGCGATACTAAAGGGAAACAAACCCGAAGGCACAAACCCGAAGGCACATACCCGAAGGCAACAAACTGTAGTGGTGAAGGTCAGAGACCCAGTACTGGACACCACTAACTGGCGGAATGTGTCACAACTCTCGAAGAGAAATCTGAAAAGTGTTAACGTATGTCCCATAACCACTCGTTCGCACTAAACGATTTACTATCCGTCAGCCACTTTCACACTCAAAGCAGTACAAAGTTCACATCATATCATCGATAAACCAAACCCGAAGGTCAAAACAATCAATCGAATAGGTCGGGAATTAATCAGAAGGATAAACGCACAGATTCATGGTCTGTGTTTTGCCCAACCATTTAATCACCCTTCCACTTCGCTCGAAGTGCGAAAGTGTGTGTTTTAAATAGAATTTATAAATTGGAGAAACGAGCTTTTAAATATGATTCGAGTGATTATTTTATAAAAACCCGTGGATGAAATCAAGAATACGTTATCAAAGTCAAAGATGCAATAACAACTACTAAAAAGCAACTTGAATCGATAAAATTTGGATAACCAATCAAAATATGCAAAAATAGGTAAAACAGGCAAAACATGAGCAGGTCGGTCGACCGGTTGCAGGGCTCGGTCGGCTGGCCAGATGCAGAAAATAAGACATGGCTCGGGGTAGCAGGTCGGTCGACCGGCTACAGGGCTCGGTCGGCGAACTGCATATTTCTGCAGTTTCTGCCCTTTTTTCTAATGAAATGCCAATTCTTCCAAAACGCGATCGTTCGAGCAATGGACCTAAGGAGCCTTAGCCAATGGATACCCCAGCTCCATTAGCTCTCCGATTCGCAACCAAAAACATATTCAAACATCAAAGTTAGGATCTTTAAAGAATTGAACCCAACACTAAAAATTTGGATATTCTCCAATTCAATCCAAACCAAAAGCAAGTGCATATGAACAAGGTGTTAGGAATTCATACCCAACATCTATGATATTAAGAGAGGTAGATGTGAGTTCAAAACTCACCTTTAATCTCACAAACAAAGAAGATAAAGTAGCTAAAACACAAGGAGAAGACCAACTAATCACTACTTCAACCCAACAAGCTTCAATCTAAGAACAAACAAGTATTTTCCTAAGTTAGGTTTAGGAAAACTTTCTGAAATTGAAGGAGAAAGAGTTGGAGAAGAAGAAGAGAGACTTATCTATGGCTTCTCTATGATTTTGGAACAAGAAATCAAGTTACAAAGGAGAAACTAGGGCTTGCAATTTCTATTTCCTCTTCCCTTCCACCATTTTCAGTTTTGCTTGAGAAATGAAAATGAAAGAAGATGAAATGAAGAGAAGGGGTTGAGTTAGAGGGTTAAGCTAGTGGGCTGAACCCAAACCCAAATCCCAATAGAAAAAGGGTCGAAATTTCACAAACTCCAAACATATCAAAGATTATACTCAAAAAGATTGCAAACGCCATTTTGGAACCAATGGAGGTAGTTTCGAGCTCCAATTCGGCCGTTTGCAAAAAGTAACATTTCGGACCTAAATCCGACTAACGACGCTATATTTAAATAAAATATTTAAATATATAATCGTTAAATATGCGGGTTGTTACAGATCTCCCCTCCTTACAAAATTGCGTCCCCACAATTCCTAAAGACGATATTTGTAACAACTACATACATACAACAATCAAAAGAAAAAGGAAATAAGCTTGAGATGAAAAGACATACTCACCGTTTACAAGCTAAGAAAGAAAAACCGGATAAGATCGCTTGATATACTCTCTGGTTTCCCAAGTACAGTCATTGGGATTAGCAGACCATTGAACTTTAACGAGCGGCACGTCTTTGTTCCGAAGGTGTCGCACCTCCGTGTCAAGCACGCGAATAGGTTGCTGTACAATAGATAAGTCCGGTGAGATCTCAAGCTCTTGCAAATCAGGAGAAGTAATAACAGAATCCGACTCCCGAAGACACTTCCGAAGTTGCGAGACGTGGAACACATCATGAATGCCAGATAAATGAGCTGGAAGTGAAACTCCATAAGCCACAGGGCCAATACGTTCAGTAATAGAAAATGGCCCTACATAACGAGGAGCCAATTTTCCAATCGTACTGAAACGCATAACCCCTTTCAAAGGAGAAACACGAATAAAAACAAGATCGCCGATCGAGAACTCGAGAGGCTTCCTACGGTTATCCGCGTAGGATTTCTGGCGGCTCTACGCCTCTTTCATTCTCAACCGAATAAGATCAATTTTCTCGGAAGAATCACGAACAAAATATGGACCAAGAATAAGCTTCTCACCAGATTCCAACCAACATGAAGGTGATCGACATGGCCTTCCATATAAGGCTTCGAAAGGAGCCATACCGATACTAGATTGAAAACTATTGTTGTAGGAGAATTCTACAAGAGGTAGATGATCCTCCCAACTACCACCAAAATCAAAAATACAAATACGGAGAAGATCTTCCAAGATACGATTCACCCGTTCAGTCTGTCCATCAGACTGCGGATGATAAGCTGTATAAAAATTAAGCTTTGTTCCCAAAGCTTGCTGAAGGCTCTTCCAAAAATGACTCGTGAATAAAGGATCACGATCACTCACAATAGAACTAGGAACACCGTGAAATCTCACGATTTCCTTAACATATAACTTAGCCAAATGCGAAGCTGTCCTATTAGACTTAATAGGGACAAAATGAGCAGACTTGGTAAGGCGATCAACAATAACCCAAATGCTAGAATGGCCTAATCTCGAACGAGGTAGGCCGTCAATGAAATCCACAGAAATCCGATCCCATTTCCACAATGGAATCTCAAGAGGCTGAAGAAGACCAGAAGGACGCTGATGCTCGGCCTTAAAACGCTGACAAGTTATGCAATTGCTCACATAACGCGCCACATCGCGCTTCATGCCTTCCCAATAATAAAGACGACGCATATCGGCATACATCTTGCTACTACCGGGATGAATGGTATACTTAGAACGGTGACAATCATCAAGAATGTCATGCTTAAGTGCAAGATCAGAAGGCACAAAAAGACGGTTCTTCTTTAGAAGACACCCATGAGAATCAATGCTAAAATCCCGCAACGCCTCATCACATGATCCAGACTCACAAAGCTGAATAAGATGCAACAAATCAGGATCACGCCGCTGAGCATCGGTAATACGATCCAACAAAATAGGTCGAGCTCCCAAACTAAATAATAGGATAGGAGAATCAAAATATGAACCTCGATTCCGAATTTCATAAAAAGATAGAGTCTCAAGAACATCCCATTCGGCAAGCATCATGGAAACAACAGCCGAATGTTTACGACTAAGCGCATCAGCAACACGATTACCCTTACCAAGGGTATACTGGATATCAAAGTCATAGGAAGCAAGAAACTCGAGCCAACGCTGTCGTCTCATATTGAGTTCCTTCTGAGTGAACAAATACTTCAAGAATTTATGATCAGTATAGAGAACGAAGCGCTCGCCTAATAAATAATGTCGCCAAATCTTCAAGGCAAAGACAATGGCGGCAAGCTCAAGATCATGAGTGGCATAACGAACTTCATTCGGATGCAGTTGCCTAGAAGCATAAGCAACTACCCGATCCTTCTGCATAAGAACAGCACCGAGACCACTACCACAAGCATAGGTGTAGACAACAAGATCATGATTCCCTTCGGGAACCACAAGAATAGGAGCATTAGTGAGAAGTTCCTTCAATGTCAGAAAGGAAGCTTCACACTTGTCGGACCAATCAAAACGAACGCCTTTCCGAGTAAGGCAAGTAAGAGGAAGCACAACACGGGAAAAATCCTTAATGAACCGACGGTAGTAACCCGCCAATCCAAGGAAACTACGAATCTCATGAACATTCTCAGGCCTCTTCCAATTCTGTATGGCTTCGATCTTTGAGGGATCGACAGAAATGCCATCGGAAGATACAACATTGCCTAAGAACTTAACCTTATTCTCCCAAAAGTGGCATTTGGAGAATTTGGCTCTAAGATGATGACGACGGAGAGTACTCAAGACAATTCTCAAGTGATTAGCATGCTCGGCTTCAGATTTAGAATAAATAAGGATATCATCAATGAACACAAGAACGAACTTATCGAGATATTCCTGGAATACCCGATTCATTAGATCTACAAAGAAAGCAGGAGCGTTCGTCAAACCGAATGGCATAACAAGCCACTCGAAAGAACCATATCGAGTGCGGAAAGCTGTAAGAGGTATGCTATCTTCCGCGAATCGTAATTGATGAAAACCTGTGGCAAGGTCAAGCTGAGAAAAGACCTTAGCACCACTCAATAGATCGAACATATCATCGATCCTAGGCAATGGATACCTATTCCTGATGGTTAACTCGTTAAGTTTGCGATAGTCAATGCAAAGCCTAAGAGTTCCATCGGACTTCTTCACGAAGACGACCGCGGACCCCCACGGAGAAAAACTGGACTGAATCAACTGCTTGGACTCGAGCTCTAAAAGCTGCTTCTTGAGTTCCTCATTTTCCTTTGTAGACATCCTCGTAGGAGGACGACTAACTGGCTGCGCGCCTGGAATGAGATCAATGCGGAACTCAATTGCCCGTTTAGGTGGCAAACCCGATACAGGCTCAAAAACATCAGAAAAGTCACAAGCAATAGGAATACGAGATATATCATTATCATCTCGCGAGTCAAGAGAATAAAAAGCCATTTCGGAATTATCCACATCCCAAAGAATAAGAGATAACTGAGTAGGCGAATCCGGATGTCGAAGATATAAAATTCTCTCCGAACAAATAATCCTGGCATCATATCTCACTAGCCAGTCCATTCCCAAAATCATATCAAATCCCAGACAAGAAATAACGTGCAGATTCGCACGAAAAGAAAAACCACATAAAACAATCTCAACATCAACACAAAAAAAACTAAGGGTCGCGGATCCCCCAATAGGATTCGCAATCCTTAAAGAAGTAACCATACAAGAAACATCCAAAGATAAACCATCGACGAGCTTTTTCGATACGAAGGAATGTGAAGCACCCGTATCGAAAAGAACTCGAATACTATGATCACGAAATAAAATAGAACCTTCCAAAATAGATAGAGAGATACCTTTGGGTTGAGAAGGACCTTCAGAAGCCTTAGCGGCATAAAGCCTGCTAGACTTGGCACTAGCCGGAACAGTAGGGCAAGCTGAAACATGATGACCTTCCTTCTTGCAATAACGGCAGAAGAGAGGCTTAGGACAAGCTCGAATAATATGATCCGGAGAACCACAATTAAAACACTTTCAAACGAAAGGTGTTCCGGAAGACTGAGGCTGAGAACTAGGACCACCAGTCTTCTTCTTCTTAGAAGGAAAAGGCCTGGACTTCTGAATTGGAAACGACCTCTTATTGGGGTTCTTGGAAACCTCAACATCAACATCACTATCACACTCCTTCTCGACGGTCTCGAGGTGAAGTGCCGAATCCACCAACTCCTCAAAAGAAAGCTTAAGTTGGAGCAACAAAGATTTCTTAAGATACTTCTTAAGACCAGAAACAGACTTCAAATTCTTCTTATAAGAAGTGCTGATGAATTCAAGACCATACTTAGATAAAGCCTCGAATGATGCAACATACTCAGAAATAGAAGATTTCCCTTGCTTCAACTCAAGGAAGCAACGGGTCAATAAAACTTTTTCAGATTCGGGAACGAACTTGAGTTCAAATCGCTCCCGAAACTGAGTCCAAGAAAGAGTAGACTCATCAATTTCGGCTACAAGAAGCTCATACCAATCAAGGGCATGCTCTTGTAATAAACTAGAAGTTACAAGAACTCTATCATGGTCAGAAAGATCCATGCGAGAGAAGATACGCTCGCACGTACGAAACCAGGCTTGGACTTCAAGAACAGGCTCGGAGCCTTTAAACGGCTTTCCCCCAAGATGAGCAAAATCACTGCACTGGCGTGCAAAGGCAGACTTGCGAGGTGGAGACACTCGAGGAAGAACTGGAGGCTGAGTGCTCCTAAACAATTCCATAAACTGATCAGCAGACATATAAACGCCATCCGGATGTGAGCCACTGGATTGCCCAGCATCCGAACGTCGTCCCCTGCCATTTCCAGCCATACGCTGAAGGTAAGATAGAACAAGATTATTCACAAGGTAGATATTGCAATATGGAATACTACGGAATGGAAATGCATTCCTAGACGTATTCCCAAACTCTATCTAACCTTGATGGAATAAAGAGACACGATAATTCAAAGATTTGTATCACTTGTACACTTTGATGTACCGTAATATGTGCATCTATTCTGTGTTTATCATATTTTGTCCTGAACTCAGCTCTGATACCACGCTGTGACGCCCCACCTCTATACCCACGCTAGCCAAGGACACTACAGGGTAATGCCGTCAACTAACACGGAAAATAAGGCTGGATAGGAGCGACCATCTATAGCCTTGCTCTAATTATCCATTAAATACGTCGACAATAATCATACCAAACAGATCGACATATCTAATGCATACTTAAAACAAAACCATAGGTGGTTGGATCTATCAGAACAGAATATAATAACTCAAATGTAATATACATCACAGAACAGTAAACCATCATATACACATATACTGAATACATAACAGAGTATACAAAATAATACAAGTCAAGTGGTATAACAAACCACAATATACAGACGAGTTCCAGATGAATACATATATCAGAGTTACTGCAAAATGGGACTACACAAAAAGCTATGACAAAAAGGAACAGGCTAAATAGTCCATGCGGAAGCAAAATAGGCTAAGTCCAAAGTACCTAACCTGAAACATCTCGGTCTGACCCGAGTATAAAATACACGGGTCAGTCTAGCTAAACAAATCAGTTAGATAAACTGAACAACAATAAACCTGCAAGGTTACAGAGCATAACAAATATCTCTAAAAGTGATAACACAATCATCTAACGAAAGATGAATCATATGATAACAAGCCTCGTACCATCGACAACATATAGAAACAAAGGATACAAATATCCCAAATCAAGCCAAGAAGGCAAATAACAAATACCAATAGGGTACACAAGTTCCGCAAGGTAAACGCTACATATCATGCGGCTCAAATAGACCAACACCGAAGGGCGATACCTAGGGAATATACATATGAATAAAACATCAGAAAAATTGCTCGACCTCAGTACTGTACAAACAAGGATCCATGAGCCCGAAGACTCCAAACCCAATATCACCCATGCGGCTCATAACGACCAACATCGGAAGCGATACTAAAGGGCAACCCAATATCACCCATGCGTCTCATAACGACCAACATCGGAAGCGATACTAAAAGGCAACAAACCCGAAGGCACAAACCCGAAGGCACATACCCGAAGGCAACAAACCGTAGTGGTGGAGGTCAGAGACCCAGTACTGGACACCACTAACTGGCGGAATGTGTCACAACTCTCGAAGAGGAATCCGAAAAGTGTTAACGTATGTCCCATAACCACTCGTTCGCACTAAACGATTTACTATCCGTCAGCCACTTTCACACTCAAAGTAGTACAAAGTTCACCTCATATCATCGATAAACCAAACCCGAAGGTCAAAACAATCAATCGAATAGGTTGGGAATTAATCGGAAGGATAAACGCACAGATTCATGGTCCGTGTTTTGCCCAACCATTTAATCACCCTTCCACTTCGCTCGAAGTGCGAAAGTGTGTGTTTTAAATAGAATTTATAAATTGGAGAAACGAGCTTTTAAATATGATTCGAGTGATTATTTTATAAAAACCCGTGGATGAAATCAAGAATAAGTTATCAAAGTCAAAGATGCAATAACAACTACTAAAAAGCAACTTGAATCGATAAAATTTGGATAACCAATCAAAATATGCAAAAATAGGTAAAACAGGCAAAACATGAGCAGGTCGGTCGACCGGTCGCAGGGCTCGGTCGGCTGGCCAGATGCAGAAAATAAGACATGGCTCGGGGTAGCAGGTCGGTCGATCGACTACAGGGCTCGGTCGGCCGAACTGCATATTTCTGCAGTTTCTGCCCTTTTTTCTAATGAAATGCCAATTCTTCCAAAACGCGATCGTTCGAGCAATGGACCTAAGGAGCCTTAGCCATAGATACCCCAACTCCATTAGCTCTCCGATTCGCAACCAAAAACATATTCAAACATCAAAGTTAGGATCTTTAAAGAATTGAACCCAACACTAAAAATTTGGATATTCTCCAATTCAATCCAAACCAAAAGCAACTGCATATGAACAAGGTGTTAGGAATTCATACCCAACATCTATGATATTAAGAGGGTAGATGTGAGTTCAAAAATCACCTTTAATCTCACAAACAAAGAAGATGAAGGAGCTAAAACACAAGGAGAAGACCAACTAATCACTACTTCAACCCAACAAGCTTCAATCTAAGAACAAACAAGTATTTTTCTAAGTTAGGTTTAGGAAAACTTTCTGAAATTGAAGGAGAAAGAGTTGGAGAAGAAGAAGAGAGACTTACCTATGGCTTCTCTATGATTTTGGAACAAGAAATCAAGTTACAAAGGAGAAACTAGGGCTTGCAATTTCTATTTCCTCTTCCCTTCCACCATTTTCAGTTTTTCTTGAGAAATGGAAATGAAAGAAGATGAAATGAAGAGAAGGGGTTGAGTTAGAGGGTTAAGCTAGTGGGCTCAACCCAAACCCAAATCCCAATAGAAAAAGGGTCGAAATTTCGCAAACTCCAAACATATCAAAGATTATACTCAAAAAGATTGCAAACGCCATTTTGGAACTAATGGAGGTAGTTTCGAGCTCCAATTCGGCCGTTTGCAAAAAGTAACATTTTGGACCTAAATCCGACTAACGACGCTATATTTAAATAAAATATTTAAATATATAATCGTTAAATATGCGGGTTGTTACACCTACTATATAGTTTATTCATTTAAGAGTATCCGAGATAATAATAAGCAAAACATAAAACCCTGAGTCAGGCAATACTTTGGTGTCAGCGCTAATCGCAAAATATAATGAAAGTTAATATATAGAACGTGGGGCATGGAGAATCATACTTAACTTGCACTAACATCCAAATAGTGAGCACATAATAGTTTATGCTAATCTATTATCATCATTATATGAGTGCACTACGGGTCCAAGTACAATGTTGGGTGTTTGTGTATCCCAGTATCAATACCTACATCATATGACAAACCTAGCATGGTAAAACAATCATAGTAAACATAGCATCCATCAAAAAATCCATGCATTACTTAGGTACTATAACATCCCCCTATTCTAAGATCAAAAACTAACTGTTACGGATGCTGCAGTCGACCAAGTTATTAATTCTCGACAACAAAATCCAGCTACGTTAATTATATCAATACTCTAATGCACATGAATATGAAAAAAATTTCAAACACGATTTAGTAACAAATTTTCACATTTCATTTCACAAATGGAATTTCATATTCATTAAATAATCTCATTTGCTAACCTACGCTTAGAGAAATTATAATTATTACAAAATACTCCAAGAGCGACATATGAATGTGCCTTCTTGGTTGATCTGATTCAGATACCTGGAAATTATACAACTTTTCCATTACATCCAAATAGACAAAACCAAACTACACGATGTATATAGATAAAGCTCCGAATAGCTAAATTGCCTCCTGCACGTCTTCGGAAGCTTACTCGTCTAATTAGAACCTGAAATCCCTTACTCCTGACCTACTCAAATGAGTACACGATATTTTAAGGGGAAAAACAAAAAATTTTGATCGGACAATAGTCTGGTGTGAATAATAACCTACCATCTCAAACCAAATAGATATCTAGTGAGACCACGCTACTGAGCGGAATGGGTTTTACCCTCACCAGTATCTCATCAAAACATAACAACCATATAATGTGCTCCTACAACCACTACGGTTAGAACATAGAAAACAGCATTTATAATTCTGCAATACATATTAGATTACCCATCCTAATTCATTAGATTATCCGTCCATTTGTTTAGGCAAAGTGGTCAGATTACCCAGGTTACATGCATGATATAATTGTTTATATTATTTAGTTTAACCATTGTGGTTACAAGTGCTTGGTCTATGAAAGACATATCTTTATGGAATTAAGATTGAAATTATGCCTAATTATGATGTTAATTGGACTGAATTAAAGAGATTGGCCTATTTATAATTATGAGATGTACATTACAAAAACTATATAAGTGGAATTTGATTGAAATTATGCGTAATTATGATTAGAATTGGATAAATTAATTGGCTTACTTATAACGTAGAATTACAACTAAAAAGAATAAAAGATGAAAGAGCTTATTTTCACACTTAAATCTTGAGTTAAGTAATAAGCATGATTATAATGTAATTTATAATAAAAAGAATGGAATGAGACTTATTTTAAGACTTGGAATAAATTAATAAGCATAGAAAGTAAAAATGAAATAAAGGATTATTTAAATAATTTATCTAAGTTAATAAGAAAAGATGAAATTAGGACCTATACCAAATAACATTCCCTATTAGACAAAATGGTGTCTCACATTAGTCTGAAGTGAGATGAGGGCGCGCTTATGCTAAGAATGGTAGTAATTGGTCAAATAAAAGTCCAAATCATGGGGGATTTGTATAAAAGGCACAACTAGATATTGTTTGGATAAAGGACCAGTACCAACTGCATTTCCCCTATAGTTTTTATGGACACACGGTGATCTCACATTAGCCTGAAGTGAGATGAGGGGCACACTATGCTGGACGTTGGAGGTAATAAGAAAACCCAATAGGTGGAGCAAAAGGTAGCATGAGCATGGTGGCACTTACACATCCGACTTCCATTTGTGGGTGCTCAGTAACAATTATGAGTTCCAAGCGCTTAGTATGTGTGTCTTTAGTAGACACCATTGCCTTTTATATAGGGAGCTATATATGTCGTCTTGGCCACAGTAACATTTTGTGTAAAGAGTTATATAGAGGCTGGTCTATAGAAATGTATTATAGAGTAGCAGACCAATCAAAAAGGGTAGAACTAGGGTTACATCGTAATTACAGGATTAGAAATTCAGCATAATCAAAGCAGAAATCAGGAACAAATGCAAACAATCAAAGTTAACCTATCGTATAAATTGGCAATATTTAATCGTACTTATTTTCAGTTTATCTCTTTCCTATTTCCTTTTATTATCCTTATTTAAGCTAGAACTATTGTAGAGTCTATTACTTTTATCTTGCTTAATGACTCTAGTAACTACTATCATTCACCAGACTTTTAGTCTGACCCACTCCTCTATTTTTCCATTTCCCCTCCATAGGCAATCAAGAGAGAAGTCAGTAGATTGCAGCTACTTGGAGATTTCTTGGAGGAGTTTGCTACCATGTATTTCTTTTCTTTCAGTTTTTGTTCTTTCTATGTACTGGCTTGTTATGAGGGATATTATGTACTCTGATTTTGAGACTATGAATTTTTTTAAGACATGATGTTTTTTGAGATATGGGTGTTGTATTTAGTATTTGACTTATTTATGAAGCAATTATGAAAGCTTTATTTTAAATAAGTTATTATTCCAGTTTCCGCTATTTTTACCAATTTTTGTCTTTTGAACCTTAATCTCTGTTGTTTTTTATACTTACAACGCACCATGCCTTTTAATGTGTCCTTTTGGGTATATTAAGGGTGTGGAGGTGGTTTACTTGGTATCAGAATCAAAGGTACAAGATTCCTAAAAATTTATTTTAAAAGTAAAGTATTTCTCCAATAATAACTTGTTTTAAAAGTATTTTTCAAGGAACTCTTAGAAATAGTTTTTAAGTACAAAAGAGTTTTTATAAAAGTCCCCTTAAAGTCCAGTTCAACCTTCTTTCGATTCTTTCAAGCCGAGGTTTCCTTTTCTTTGCATATTATGGTTGACTGGTTCCGTAAAGTTACGGTACAAGAGATGCAAGGGCAAATGCCTAATACAACACTGGCAGGTGGAAATCCCTTTAATCCACCTACACCAGCTGATTTTTCTAAGCTATGCAAGGACTTCACTATAAGGGGTATAACGTTTTCTGACACGGAGGATTTCGAGAAGACCCGAGCTAGGGTAGAAGATATGGAGCAAAAGTTAGGTTGTTAGACTTGGAAGACCAACAGAGAGTTCAGCCTGTATCTTCGCAACTGAAGGGAGAGCTTAAATAGGTTCCTAAGTCAAAAAGGGAAGGCCTTCAGAAGAAAATCAAGCAAGGACCGAAGTGCCATAGTTATGAGGTGACTGGTCATTATGCAAAAGACTGCAAGATGAAGGGAAAGTGCTATAATTGCGGACAACCTGGTCACATAAGTAGGAATTGTCCCCACAGGAAGGGGCAGAGAGCAGGCGGACCTACAACGCAAGTATAAGCTTTGAATGCAGCACCTTCTAGTAGTGGACCAGACAATGGTAGTAAGGTCACCATGGAAAGTTTTGATTTTTATTTTTGATTTTCTCATTCGAACTCTTTTCGATTCTGGAGCATTGCACCCTTTTATTTTGGGTTCTTTGTTTGATTGTTTGCACTCTGACACCTCTTTAATAGTAGACCCCATTGTTGTTTCAAACCCCATAGGAGGTTCGACACGCTTATTTATGGTTTGTATGGGTTTGAAATTTTTTATCCAAGGCTTAGGGTTTGACTGCGATGCCTATGTATTAGGATTTTTAGGGTATGGGATGATTTTGGAAATGGATTGGATATCCACTCATGGCATGATATTAGACTATGAGAGGAGAGTCGTTAGACAAGATACATGCAGAAGTAGGACTCTCGAGGTTTCTTGCGATCCATAGAAGTCAGTCATGTTGGGCTTCTTTTATCCCCTCGATCCATCATCAATAGAGTTAGATTCAGTTCCAGTTTTCAGAAATTTCTCAGACGTCTTTAAAGAGGTGCTTTTCTCGGAGCATAGAGAAGGTCTACACATGGTAGATGTTTGACGAATGGTTTTGTTTTTTTAGGTTCGGATTATGAAAATCCAAAGGGAGATAGGAAAAGTTTGGAGATGTACAATAGATTTAGTTGATAAGAAAAGAAGAAATCCCATGCGTAGATGATTGCAGAAACTACAATTGTTTTATATAAGTTGATTTAATGGTAGTGCCTTAGAGCAAAAATATAAGCATCAAAGAGGAATTGGAGTAAAAGACTTTGGTAAGGAAATGAGATTACCAAAATTTAGGAAGGATACTCCTAGGGTAATGAGAAGAAAACCCACTTTATATCTAGCCTAATAAATTTTTTAAAATTAGAAAAGTTGAAAAGTATAATTGCCAGTGTTTTTAAAGTAAATATTGGGTCTTTCTGAAAAATGACATGAAATTTAAAATTGGTTTTTATATGATATAAATTTTGTTGAAAAGGTGAAATCCTTTTTAAAGAATTATAGAGCATATATAGCTCACTAGCTTTTTTATACGAAACAAAGATTTTAAATATAAAACATAAAGTGTATTAAGTATCGAAAATATAGGTTACAACATTGATTATAGTAATAGATGTTTTCGTGAAAAATAAAAGGAGTATAGACTATAACACTATTGTTATAGTAGATGACTCCCAAGAGGAATGTTTTTACATAACATGTGAGGTTTATTAGTATTTATTTTTAATTAAATTCATACACCAGTATTTTTAGGTTGTAGTAACGGTGTTTTACACAACATTCATTTTAACCCAAATAAAGATGTATTTTAAAAAGGTGATTTCTAAGAATAGACATAAAGTAATCTGTGAATACACCTATTATTTAAATAAGTGTAAGAAACTGATTATCATAGGAAAGTATAAATTAAACATGCTTTAATCTATTGGATTGAAAAGAATAATGGTATAATTTGCTATGAAACCAATAAAAATGTTTTGTGCAAGTCATAAGGAATATGTGAAAGAGATGTACAAGGTATGAGAAGCACCATATTTTATTTAGTCTATTTCGAAAATATAGAATAAATTCCTTGTAACTCCACATAAACATGAAGTCCTCTTTTAAAATGTACATAAAAGATTTTAGCGTTAAGAATTTCTCACTAGAGAAAGTTTGGGAATTTAATAAAAGGTTTGGGAATTAATGTAAATTCAAAACACTATAAGGATGCAAGTTCAAAAAATAAAATATTGAGTAGTCAAGTGATTTTGAATTTAATAGAAACTGAAAGATAACATTTTTAAAGACAAAGATTTTGGGATTTTATGTTTTAAATTTTTTAGAAACTTTAGTTTTTAAAACAAGGTGATAAATACCAAACCAAACTCTTAAATGTGGAGTAGGTAAGAACCATTTCCTAAGAGTAATGGAAAAGGTGTAAGGTGATAGTAGTAATTAATTTTAGAAGTAATAATGGAAGTTTCCATCAAGTGTATAGGACACTAGTAAGAACCTAGGATGTTGATTCATGAAGAACAGTAAAATGAAATTAGTCAAATTCATATGGTAGTAGTTTCTAAGCTAGCATTGGAATGTCACCTTTCGAAACTCTTTATGGAAGACCGTGCAAGTCGCCTTCGCGTTGGATAGAGTCTACAGAGGGATTGCCTTAGTTTCGACATAGTTAAGGAGACTTCGAAGAAAATTGCTTTGATTAGGAGAAAATTCGTATCTCATATCCACATTTCTTTGGTAGTAAGTTTTAGAATTTCCTATTTTCATCTTTAGTTTTGAATAGGTTTTTTCCTTTATTATCCTTTAGGAAGGTAGAACTTAGGATTTCATCCATGGATAATAGGATTTGACATAAACATGTTAATAGAACATGTTATGAATGATGTATGCTAGTGGTTGCAAGTGTTTGCTAGTGGATGCTAATGAATGCATATACTTACACTAGGTACTATTATTCTTTAGGGAACGGCCTAACTAAATCACTAGAGCATATGCATGTGGATGTGTGTGCATTTGCATTTTTATTTTATTTTCATGGTTGCTATAAATGGACGATTATCACATGATTGTTGCATTTGGATGATGAATGTATCACGCATATAGAACTATCAGTTATCATTAGGCAATTTGCATTCATTAAGACACATGGCACGGATATGATTGCATAAAAGGAGGTCGACTGAGTCAGTGGACCACCTGATCTTTTGCATTAGTTAGGAATATTGACACTACACTATTTGCATAAGTATCATAAATTGCATTAGAAAAATCTAATGACAATGGATGTAATGGGTGATGATTGAGTAGTTGGTTGTAGAACTTGGATGAAAACATTTATTTCATTCTTCTATCCTTAGAGATTTCGGAGACAAAATCCCTTAAGGAGAGGAGAATGTAACAACCCGAAATTTAAGGAGAAATTAATAAATAATTATAAGTGAAAAGAAATAGTATTTATAATTAGAATTCGTTGAAATTAGTATTGAAATTAATTAGCAGTAGATATATTGAAATGTTTCAATTAGAAAGGGAAAGAGGAATTAAATTGTAATGGTTAAGTTTAATAAAAGGGCTTGCATTTATGTCAAAATAGAATGAACATTTTAAATAGAATAAATGCATGTTTTGAGATAAATGAAATAAAATTTTCATTTTTGAATATATGTATGATTTTATAAACAGAGAGTTTGTTTTGTTAAAAAAAGGAAAAAAAATAATATATATAATAGTATATTTAAAAAGAAGGCATCTACTTTTATAAATTTGAAAAGTGAAGATGACGATGTTTAAATTAGATGAGTTATTGTAAATGAGAGAAAATGTAACCATATATTTATAAAAAAAGAAGGCATTTAATAAAATAAACGTTATATTTTGAAAAGAAAAGGCAAGATTGTATTGCATTTCTTATAGAAAATAAAGGTATGTTATTTCTTTGTTAGTAAGGAATAAGGGTCCGTTTGGTTTTTGAACATAAAAACATTTATACCAATTAATTAATGTAATTGATTGCTCAATTCAAAGATAAAGAATAAGGTTACTAATTAATACACAATATATATACACGTTTGTGGACATATATTATTATTTAATTACAATAGATATGAATATGGAAAAAATGTAGATATAACAATTCACATGTTAATTCATTTAATTCAGATGTAAATGTGGAAAGATATTGATATGTTGTTTGTTTATTTATTTTAGACGTAAACATGTAAATTAAATGGGATGTTAAAACCTGAAATGAAACATGCGAATAAAGAGAGATGCATGGAAATTTAACCTACAATAAAATGCACAAATCAGATATTAATTGAGGAGAAGAAAACGTTATTTATAGTTTGTATATTATTGAGGGTGTAATTAATTGAATTAAATATATTATAAGATGTTGACAAGGCGCATTGTAAGATTTGACACAACAATGAGTCAGCAGAAGTTTCATACACGTTGTTTTGCATTCTTTTATTCCATCTGGTCCTTTCGTTCTTCTATCCAATGGCACCTATTCAGCCTATGACATGGTCGCATCATATTCAATCCTCAAATCTAATGGTCTAAGATCCACTTTTGCACCTATAAATAAGACCCTAGGCTTAACACTTTTTCTCATTCTAGATTTTCTCCGCTTGAGTTCACCTTTTCAGGAAGGACCCTAAAAGGAATAATTTTTCAAGGAAAGAATCTTTTTAATAAAAATATTTTAACAACCCCAAGAGGATCCATGAAGGCCTAAAGAGAAGAGCTAAGGACTAGAGGTGAGTGATTGTAATTATTTTAAGATTTCTTTAAGTAATTTAAAATAATATAGTTTTCAACAGTTGTAGTTTTACTACGATGTTTTGGTATAGCCTTTTCAGTAGTTTGTTTACATTTTTTAGAATTATTTTTAGTCTATTTCCTTTCAGCTATTCTTTTCAATAATTTTAATTTATTTATGTTAATTATAGCATTTTTAATTATTTACAGTTTATTTACAGTATTTTAGTTATTTATTGTTATTTTAAGTTATTTACATCTTCTTTATGCCTTTTAGATTTTCTTCTGTTTTCAGTTTTCTTTTATTCCTCCTTCTTGTTCACGTATGGATTAGAAAAAGATTAACGCAGATACAGATTAAATTGCAAGAAAACTAAAAAACTGAAATATAAGATGTAAATTATAAAGACTATAATAAAATGTAATTAAGACTGAAATTATGCCTAATTATGATATTAATTGGACTGAATTAAAGAGATTGGCCTATTTATAATTATGCGATGTAAACTATAAAGACTGTAATATAAGTGGAATTGGATTGAAATTATGCCTAATTATGATTAGAATTGGATTAATTAATTGGCTTAGTTATAACGTAGAATTATAATTAAAAAGGGTAAAAGATGAAAGAGCTTATTTTCACACATAGATCTTAGGTTAAGTAATAATCATGATTATAACGTAGGTTATAATAAAAAGAATAGAATAGGGCTTATTTTAAGACTTAAAATAAACTAATAAGCGTAGAAAGTAAAAATGATAATAAACGCTTATTTAAATAATTTATCTAAGTTAATAAGCAAAGATGAAAGTAGGACCTATAAAAAATAGCATTTCCTATTAGACAAAATGGTGTCTCACATTAGTCTAAAGTGAGATGAGGGCACGCTTATGCTAAGAATGGTAGTAATTGGTCAAATAGAAGTCCAAATCACGGGAGATTTGGATAAGGAGCGCAACTAGATATTGTTTGGATGAAGGGCCAGTACCAACAGCATTTCCCTATAGTTTCTATGGACACACGGTGATCTCACATTAGCTTGAAGTGAGATGAAGGGAACGCTAATCTGGACGTTGGAGGTAATAAGAAGACCCAATAGGTGGAGCAAAAGGTAGCATGAGCATGGTGGCAGTTACACGTGCGACTTCCATTTGCGGGTGCTCAGTAACTGCTATGAGTTCCAAGCGCTTAGTATGGGTATCTTTAGTAGACGCCATTGCCATCTGTGTAAGGAGCTATATATGTCGTCTTGGCCATAGTAACATTTTGTGTAGAGAGTTATATAGCGGCTGGTCCACAGAAAGGTATTATAGAGTAGCAGGCTGATCAAAAAGGGTAGAATTAGGGTTACATCCTAATTACAGGATTAGGAATTCAGCCTAATCAAATCAGAAATCAGGAACAAGTGCAAATAATCAAAGTTAACCTATCGCATAAATTGAGCAATATTTATTCGTACTTATTTTTAGTTTATCTCTTTCCTATTTCCTTTTATTATCCTTCTTTATGCTAGAACTGTTGTAGAGTCTTTTACTTTTATCTTGCTTAAAGACTCTAGTAATTACTATCGTTCACCAAACTTTTAGTCTGCCACTCTTCTATTTTTCCATTTCCCCCCATAGGCAATCAAGGGAGAAGTCAGTAGATTGCAGCTGCTTGGAGATTTCTTAGAGGAGTTTGCTACCATGTATTTCTTTTCTTTCAGCTTTTGTTCTTTCTATGTACTGGCTTATTATGGGGGATATTATATACTCTGATTTTGATACTATGAATTTTTTTAAGATATGATGGTTTTTGAGATATGGATGTTGTATTTGGTATTTGACTTATTTATGAAGCAATTATGAAAGCTTTATTTTAAATAAATTATTATTCTTGCTTCCCCTGTTTTTACCTATTTTTGTTTTCTGAATCTTAGTCTCTGTTAGTTTTTTTATACCTACAACGCATCACGCCTTTTAATGTGTCCTTTTGGATATACTAGGAGGTGTGCGATGTTTCATTATAGCTAGTGGATCTCGGCCTTTGCCTGGTTCACTTCCAGAAGAAAATGCTAACTGGCCATCTCTTTTCAAAAAGAAGCCTAGGAATATGGGTTTTATATACCTAGTCACTTTGAAATCGTGAAGGATGCTGCTTCTAAAGCTCTTTCAAAAGAAGTTTGTAAAGAGGGCATTAAATTTTGCAGTGACTATCTTGTAGGGTTCTTTCTCGATGGCCCTCTCTCTCATACAATGAGCTTTCAGGAAGAACCTGGTTCGCCAGTTGTTCAAACTCGCTCATGAATCATGAATGAGTTGCGAACCGCAACGAATTAATAAAATAAGAAAAAGTGTGTAATGCACTTTTTTACATTTTCGTTCTAGGATGAAATTAAACAAAAGGATTTGCAAATAAAAGTTCTAATGCCACAACGAGCCCATAAATGGTTAAAACTTCCATAAAAGCTAAAGGGGTCTTTGAACGTGGGGGCAGTTCTTATTTTACCCAAGGGATTCGAATTAGCCCCCACCGATCGTATTTCTCCCGAGGTGAAAGAAAAGATAGGAAATCTGTCTTTTCTAAGTTATCGTCCTAATAAAAGAAATATTCTTGTGATAGGTCCTGTTTCAGGTCAAAAATGTAGTGAAATCGGCACCACTCGACGAAGGGGGCGGGGAAAGCTACAGGCCCAAAACCTTCGACCTTGGGTTTACGAAATAGTGTAATGTAAAAAGAAGTGCTGCGAATCATTGTTATTTGACTCGGACCTGTTCTGAAAAAGTCGAGGTATTTCGAATTGTTTGTTGACACGGACAAAGTAAGGGAAAATATCTGAAATGATTTCAATATTGGACCTTGGACATATAATAGTTCCGAATTGAATCTCTTTTAGAAAGAAGATCTTTTGTCTCATGGTAGCCTGCTCAAGGGAGTTAGAATTAATTCCTGTTTACTTACTTTTATCTATGTGGGGAGGAAAGAAACGTTTGTACTCGGCTACAAAGTTTATTTTGTACACTGCGGGGGGTTCCATTTTTCTCTTAATAAGAGTTCTCGGGACTTTGGTAGAAAGGTAAGACGACTTGGTGTCTTCTTCGCAGATCAAAAGTATACTGTTCAAATTTGTGTATAGAAATCGATGCTCCCCCAAGGGGTGCTCTTGTACATAAAAAGGGTCTCATTACAGAATTGAAATAGGGAATTAAATACATTATAAGTTCCATTCTATCTCTTTTAGAGTATGCCGCTACTCGGACTCGAACCGAGATGCTCTAGCACTGCTTCCTAAGAGCAGCGTGTAATTCGCTGAAAAGATTAGGTAAATAATTCTATTGTAATGCGATAAAGTTACATACTGTCTATTTTTCTTTGAGAAAGGGGTATTTCAATGGGTTTGCCTTGGTATCGTGTTCATACTGTCGTATTGAATGATCCCGGTCGATTGCTTTCTGTCCATATAATGCATACGGCTCTAGTTTCTGGTTGGGTCGAGCTCGTTATTTAGTACGAATAGGCGAAATGAAGGAATCTATAAAAATTATTCAACAGGCTCTAGAAGGAATTCCTGGAGGACCTTATGAGAATTTAGAAGTCCGACGTTTTGATAAAGCAAAAAATTCCGAATGGAATAATTTTGAAGGCCATTCGAGCCTTTTTTTCATGCTTTTACCGGAGGTCTGGAGAAAGCAGCAATCAATAGGATTTCCCTAATCCTCCCTTCCCGAAAGGAAGAACGTGAAATTCTTTTTCCGGCATGGCTCTCTAGCCGGGCTTAAGCGAGTTCGAGTTCCTGGCGGTTTCAATGCTCGAGACCCCAGAACTAAAGAGACATTATAGAATAGCACCTTTTGATGAGAGATACGAGCAAGAGTCTTCGAGAAAACTAGTATTTTTCGAATTATATGAAGCCAGTAAGCAAACAAAAAACCCATGGGTATTTGAACCCGAGTTTCCGGAAAAAAGCAGAATATTTGATGGAAGAACAGGAGATCCTTCATTCCAGCACTACAGTTTTTATACAATACATAACATAGGAGTCTCTGAGATGTTTGGATTTTTAAAAACTCCATAGACATGCAGAAGAGAAATGCTATCCCCACTCGGACCAAGACACATCCCACAGCTTCGGCAGATCGCTTAGACCCGTTCATCTTCGGCGCAAGAGCACTCGATCAGTGAGCTATTACGCACTCTTTCAAGGGTGGCTGCTTCTAGGCAAACCTCCTGGCTGTCTCTGCACCCCAATTATGGACCTTGAGGTTGGTGTAGATCGTTTTTTATCCCGCAGTTTCGGGCCGTAGATCAAGCCAAGGGGGGCTCTTTATTCTCGTCCGATTAATCATTTTTTGTTATAGAAGAATTTGAGTTACCAACGCAACGTAGTCAACTTCATTCGTTAGGACTTACAAAAAGAATTTCGTTCTGTGAACCGAAGAATCAACATTGCTATCACACGAATCGAAAAACCTTATGGAGACCCCAATATTCTTGCAGAATATATGGCTTCTCAATTAAGAAATAGAGTTTCATTTCGAAAGGCAATGAAAAGAGCTATTGAATTAACTGAACAAACAGATACAAAAGGAATTCAAATACAAATTGTAGGACGTATTGGCGGAAAAGAAATTGCGTGGGTCGAATGGATTAGAGAAGGTAGAAATAATCTCCACGGTGCGAATTTGTTTGATTCCATTTTGCTCTTCGTCTTCCCCTTCGCAAAAATAGAGATTATGGGAAAAAAATTCTTCTCGAACAAATAAACTCTAAATCTAAAAAGAATGGCCCTATGGATTTTCCAATTCCGGAATAAAATCAGTTGACTCGTACTGATGAGAATTTGATTCCACGAGTAATTGAACAAAAAGCTGTCGAATTGGCCTATTTCCTAGTGGGGTATTTCTTTGCAAAATTGTGCTCAATTTCATATGTGGCAATTCCGCCAAGATCTCTTCGTTGGTTGGGGGAAGAATCAGCACGAATCGAATTTTTTGAGGAACGTATCGAGAGATAATTGGATTTGGTTAGACAATGTGTGGTTGGTAAACAAGGATTGGTTTTTTAGCAGGGTACGGAATGTATTGTCAAATATTCAATATGATTCCACAAGATCTATTTTCGTTCGTAATCTCAGCACTCAATGTGTATTCCTGAATAATCTCATTTTTCAATTATTCAACCATTTCATTTTACCAAGTTCAATGTTAGTTAGATTAGTCAACATTTATTTGTTTCGATGCAACAGCAAGATGTTATTTGTAACAAGTAGTTTTGTTGGTTGGTTAATTGGTCACATTTTATTCATGAAATGGGTTGGATTAGTATTATTCTAGATACGGCAAAATCATTTGATTCGATCTGTTTATAAATATGGAATTGGAAAAGAAACTATTTTCATATGGACTCACTATTCACTCGGTTTCTGTGTATGGCTTGGAGGGGATCTTTCATATCTTTCAAGATCCACCCTACAATATGGGGTCAAAAAGCCAAAATAAGTGATTCATTTTTAGCCCTTACAAAAAAAACTTATTTTTGAACCTCTTTCACGCTCATGTCACGTCGAGGTACTGTACAAGAAAAAACTGCAAAATCCGATCCAATTTATCGTAATCGATTAGTTAACATGTTGGTTAACCGTATTCTGAAACACAGAAAAAAATAATTGGCTTATCAAATTATCTAGCATGCCTACTATAACTAGTTACTTCAGTTTTTTATTGGCTGCTCCCCGGAATAAATCGTCGCATTTTCCTTCGCTTCTTTATGAAAGATATCCAATCAATCAGAATGGAGGTCAAAGAGGGTCTTTTTCCTCGTCGTCCCCCCTATAGGATAAGAGACCGTCAACTCTGCTCTATTCTGTAATAGAGGGGACCCCTATTCTTTTAATAAAATCCGTATCTGAGGCTCTTTTTCTCTCTCCCATAATCCAAACACAACAAAACAAAACAAAACTCCAACCCCACTCAAATAACAACAAAAATACTAATGAAAAAACAGAAATGGGTCCTAGTATATTAATTGGCAAACTATTGTATCAAAAAATGTCTTATTTTATCAATAATACATATTTGTAGCATTGAAATACTATGATACTGAACTAATTAATATACTGGGCGAGCAAGTAGGAAAATAGTACATATGTGTTTTGAGTTTGAGTAGATAAATAAAGGTCTATTATTCTTCATCCACAAATATCCAAATTTTGAGGCCTAGTACTCCATAGATAGTTCGAATTGTATAGGAACAATGATCAATTTTAGCGCGAATTATTTGTAGAGGATATTTTTCGACGAATTATTCTAGAATCTGATTCAATAAAAAATGCAGGCGGTTTCCATTATGAAAGAAACAAATGTATATGGTTATGCATTGCCAGAATCCATGTTGTATATTTGAAGCAGTTGACCCCTTGCTTCGCTCATGGTATAACCCTCTTCCCGCTGAGCCACCTTTCTCCTCGGTCCACAGAGACAAAATGTAGGACTAGTGCCAACAGTTCATCACGGAGGAAGGGACCCACCGAACCGATGGTACAACCCTCTTCCCGCTGAGCCACCTTTCTCCTCGGTCTACAGAGACAAAATGTAGGACTAGTGCCAACAGTTCATCACGGAGGAAGGGACCCACCGAGCCGAGATCACTAACTAATACTAGTATAATAGAAAAGAACTATCTTTTCTGTATACTTTCCCCGATTCCGTTGCTATCGTGGGCCTTATGCAATCGATGGGATCATATAGATATCCCTTAAACACAACATAGGTCATCGAAAGGATCTCGGACGAGTCACCAAAGCACGAAAGCCAGGATCTTTCAGAAAATGGATTCCTATTTGAAAAGTGCATAACCGAATGGATAAGCTCACATATGCTTTAGCACCTGGCGTAACAGCTCCCGGTGCAACAACAAGTACCAGCTTAACTTGGGGGGGTGGTGAGTTAGTGGCAGTAGGTGGCAAAGTCCAAATAATGGATATGACCAAAAATACCAAAAAATTTTGGTAATGAAGGAATCAGAATCTTTCTTTTCTTATTATTATTACATTACAAAAATAAAAAATTAGTAAAAATTACCTTTTTCAAGAAAAGACTTCATTTTCTTTTTGGTTTCTTTTTGGGGCACTTGAAAAAGAAAATATATTTTCAAGAAGAAATTGAGTATAAATAGAAATAAAAGTTACTAACTAGTTAATTCCAATTAATACTAATAGAAATTAATAGAATATAATAATTTTATGTGAGTAATACAATTTTTTCTAATTATAAATTATTCTTTCCAGTATTTCATTTAAGTATCCTTTTTTCTATGCTATGATTTCATGGAATTTTTTACCCTATACAGGAACCCCTTACCCCCACTTTCAAAAATGATGAATATGAACCTCATTTCTCTTGGCCCCTATCCTCGTGCCCTCCAGATTACTAGCCGCCGGTAGATCTCCTATAAAATGGAACAAGCTTTCTTACGGTACCCGCTATTGATTTGTAATCACCTTAATAGCTTATTCAAACAAAAGAAATTAATTGATAGAGTAAGATGAATGTGCAATTCCATTTCAATTTAATGGTTGTACTGCTACTGCTTCCTTTAGCAGCTCCGGTATCGGCATCGGCAACATTCACAGTTGAGCTGATTCTATCATAAATTTAATTCCTGTAAATTCAATGGGATGAATTGTATCTTGATGATACTGAATCAGATCAATATTATGAATAAAAATTTCTGATCTATCAAATCAATTTCTCGTTGAGAATTGAATAGTATAACGTAGGGAGATCTTTTATCCATACAAAAAACCATTTTTGATTAGATCATAAATATCTATCATTAGGTTTTCATCCTTTTTCCACTTGTTCTTTTCGATATCGATCCCCCTCGGCGCGTTGAGATCGGGTAACATACACGCGCCCACCCCCAATCCAAAAAAGTTAAGACCTTTGTTTCAATCAGAAATGATTATATCATTGATGTATCCACAATTCAATATAGAGAGGTATATACCTCATATGTTATACGTCCCCCTCACCTTTTATTTTTAGAGTGTGCTTTGTAATACTGGAAGGGTCGATGATGTTGTTGCTAGAAAATACCGTTGTTTTTAGTTTTGGATCTTCCAAATCATTCCCGCAGTGGATCCGGACCAATTTTCTTGAAGCTCGATCTCCCCCACCACCAGATGAACCATGGATCTCTACATCGTTACATTCTATTTAGGATATCGTTACATTCTATTTAGGATTAGGAATAGGCGTAATCGGACCTGCTTTTGACATATCTATCGTTATTTGGGTACCATATTCACTTCTTTGGGCTTCTATTAAATCGAGAAATAGGTTTGATTGTACATCTTTTTGATATACAGGGTATCCTATGGATAATTCAAATCGAAGCAATTTGATGTCTGACTCGGGCCTATATGACATGATCGATCGATAGAAATACCCCAACACTCCATCCACCTTTGTCCATCAAATAGCAATGATTCGAAGCACTTCTTTTTACATTACACTATTTCGGAAACCCAAGGACTCAATCGCGGAGTAGAACAGTTTGGTAGCTCGCAAGGCTCATAACCTTGAGGTCACGGGTTCAAATCCTGTCTCCGCAACATTTTTTTTGTCACAAAAAATAAAAAGTAAAATAAAGATATAAAAATGAAAATGTCTTTCTTAAAAACTCGAAGTGAGAATTGATCTTTTCCATGCTTAACACATGAAAGGAGAAGGTTTAGAGAATAGCGATCCAATATATGTCGATTGGATCGGTCCCCGTTACAGGAGCTTCAACCAACCACTACCACCGGTCAATTCCGCTTTGGGGCCACCCCTTACTCTACCACCCCTTTTTTGGCAAGGTACCGCTGCATTCTTACTATTTTCTTACTCTTAGAGCGGCAGGAGAATTGAATTAAGGGCAAAGGAAGTATAATGGGCGATCTTTTGATCTCAACTTTGACTTTTTGTGTTAAGCATAACGAGTGAATTATATATATTTTATGTTATCTTCCCCGCTGCAATCGCTATAATAAAGATTGAAAAAATCTCGCCTTTTAATTATTCTCCTCGCCTTCTGCTTAAGATCTCTAATCTTTTAGTACTACATAGCATTCAGAGTTTGCCTCGATTTGGTATCGGTCTCGCGGCCCGCACCGAAACAGTGCTTTACCCCTAGATGTCCAGTCAACTGCTGCGCCTCAACGCATTTCGGGGAGAACCAGCTAGCTCTGGGTTCGAGTGGCATTTCAAATTTTGAGAGATTTGAAAAAGCACTATCTCGTCGAGGAGTGCGGTTCGCTCAAAAAATTCCTACCTCTATATCTATCTCTGAGATGTTTGGATTTTTAAAAACTCCATAGACATGCAGAAGAGAAATGCTATCCCCACTCGGACCAAGACATAACTTTTACCAAAAGTTTTTTATGATCTTTTTGTTCAAATAGGATTCTAATATTGTCTTGATTCAATAATTTATTAAAATAAAAGTACAGAAGAATAGGCTATTCTTTTTTTTTGATTGCGTTGACCAAGCGGATTATACCTATTTTCACAAATACCCCGCCGATTTCCCATACATTTATTGAATTTGAAAGAGACTCAGAAGAAATGGTTTGATCTTGTTATTTCTCGAACCGAGAGATCCATGAATCGGGATCCTGATCCTCCTGCTAATTGGTTAACTCGCTTCTAACATGAGCACAATTGGTTAATAAGAGAACGTATTATTAGGTATGAGGATTCTCTATTAGTAGATTTGATTAGAGACCTTCATACAAAAGAGAGGGCGAGAAGGTAATGGGTATATAAACCAATGGCTTACGTTATCCTTCCATCTCGAGTACCTAGCGAGCTATTTTTCTGCTATCTGTCTCGAAACCCTCTCTCAGCTCTTATAGTCTCCTATGTCAGAGCAGATTCGTTCTGCCTTTACTTGAATATATAATAAATTATATAATTATAATTTTTTTTTTTACTTTACCAGATCGAAATTTTTTTATGTTCAAAACTGGAATTTATAGACCCAATGTCACATTCAGTAAAAATTTATGATACATGTATAGGGAGCACTCAATGTGTACGAGCCCCAAACTCTAGTGGAAGCATCATCTCTTCATCAGTCTGCTCACTCTTTCTATCTGTCTGGTATTTTATCCGCCACGTTGAAATTCACAACCAAACGTGTCTCCGCATCCAACCACCACGTAAATCCCCCTATGTAGCATAGGATAGGCCGGTTCGCTTGAGGAGAATTTTTTCTATGATCATGTCCGAATTATGTCATGCATGAACAGGCTCCGTAAGATCCTGTAGAATAAGTGATGTGGCACGATCCAATGTTTTATCTATCCCACATACTTATACTACACTTCCACTTGACACCTATCGTAATGATAAACAGCTCGTCTCACTTTGACCAATAAGATACGTCTACTGGGAAGAACTATAATCATTCCTATTCCACTCCCACAGTATTCAGGGGAGTAATGGCTCGGCTGCTAAGGCGCTTGCGAGCTTTGTTTCCTTACCGGTATTCTCATTCTTGTTGGGCGTTACACTCCTGAATGAATATATATACTTGCGCCTGCCTTGTTATGATTATTCTCAAGTCAAGATTAGTTGTTGTCAAAAAGATATTGGGCAGAAGAATAGGCTATTCTTTTTTTTTGATTGCGTACATTTTAGGGATTGGCGACTTACCCATTCAGTGACTTTGGCACTGGACGTTCCCAAAATGGGTACTATCGGGTCAGGTGAATTAGAGAATAGACAGACGCCTGTAGGCATTCCATCTTTCCTTCTCTTTTCTGGGCCTGTCCGAAAGAGAATCCAAAAATGCGTTCCTCGTCATTAATATGTTTGCTCACGTTAATTGTGCTCTATCGGGAGAATCGATGACTGCATCTTAGATGCACTGCTAGTACATCATCTGGGAATTCTTAATTGGCTAGTTATAAATAGACACAGGGCTATTTACAAGGGATTACCTCGGATCTACACCGAGGTATTGATGCTGATTCTCAAATATCGTAAAACAGAATGTGATACGATGAGATAGAAATTACTTAGAAGTATCTTTTGTGCAACAGCCCTTCCTATCTGATAGAAAAAGACCCCATGATCCTGAACCGGTCTTACCTGGGACCGCAAATCCCAAGTTTGTCTATGAAGAGCGGATCTAATTGTATTAGTTTCTATAATTGATTTCTTCTGTGTAATACTAATTGATAGGGCCTTGATTTGAGAACGTTCGAAGAACAAGAAGGTTTTTTGACCTACCTTTTAATTTTTCCCTCATAAAAAGACTAAGTATAGTGGCTGACTAAAGGTGCGTAGCGGGACACAAGGAATGGATATATTAACCTATGGCTTTTCTTCCTGACTTAGATTAAGAAAGAGATGAAGAAAGATTAGCAAATAAAAGAGATTAAAAAGTCATATATCACACACACATATATATATATATAAATAGCCAAAACAGAATAGAATTCCCTGGAGAATGGACTCCGGGAAGATAGAATAAAAATGAATTTAAGAAATTAAAAAGAAATTAAGATAAGTAGTGGGAATGAACGAACATCTTTCAAAAAAAAAAGATTTCTTCTTTCCCTATTTGTTGTTTCTTATAATCGTAGTGACTGAGGGGGTCGAAGACCAAGAAGACAAGACAAAAATTTAAGATCTAGTTACGATTGGAAATGCACTTTTGTTTTTTATCTTCATCCATAGATCCTTTACTTATATTGGAAGATTTGATCCAATTTTTTTTTATTATGCTTCGTGACTAACTCGCAGCATGGGTCTATCTTATTGATACGGACTATATTACCCCCAATTTTTATGAAATACAAGATGCTCATTGAATGATAAGAAACGAATGTTCACTTATATGACATGACTCTAGATTTTTTTTATTCAAGTCAAGGAATATTTTTCATTTTGTTCTAGATGAAAGAGAATAACTGGATTCTAATTCGTATTAAGACTAAGCTCAAAAAGACTTCATTGGTATTACCCAATTTTGAAGATATTATGAATTTCATTTGAGCAGAAACAATATAATAGATAAATCAAAAAAGTTCTGCACTCTTTTTGTCCAAGTCACTTCCCTTTTTGTCCAAATCACTTCCTTTTTTCTTTGTGAGTATCGGGAATAACCCCATTTATAGGTCCGAGAATGTTCCAAGGGTTGGGCTGTTCGCCCATTAAAGTGGTAAGTGAGCTGGGTTCAGCCGGTATAAACATTGGTCTTAGACAACTAACAAAGGGATCTGGTTTTTCTTTGTTACAGTTGGACAGACGTAGAAGCGAGTGAGGGGACCGATCCATTCTATTCTTAGGAGACCTGAATAGAAAGATTAACAGAAAATACCATAGCTATAGTTAGCATCAAAACACTCGGGAAAGCCCACATACGTCGAATATTTTTTGTTGCTGCAGGAATAAGTAGAAGTCCAAATCCTATTAACATAGTAATAGGAAATGGAAGAAAGGATTCAAATGAACGATTTGAACACCTATTGATTCTAACAACTGATTGCAGGGTTGATCATTCGGACTTTTCACGAACCAAATTAGACAGTCCCTTTTGGCTCCAGTGGCGACTAGATCAACGTGTCATTGGCTCAAAAGAGGTTCGAATGACTCTATGAAATTACGTCGATACTTCCACATATTACGGGTAACGTCTAATGGTTGTTGGTAATTTAAAGAAACATTGGAAGCTCGATGGTGAGATAGAATCAAATCCAAAAACACTAATTTTCATTTTAAATTTTCAAATGACATGATAAAGCCAAAATTCTTCAGCCTGACCCCATATTTATTAAGGGAATAATGTTTACTATTACAGTGTGGATCCATGATTATAGAAGTGAGCAAGCACAAATCCATAGTGTCCCGGTGTGGGTTCACTTCAATAAAAATTTGCTGCTTCTATGGACACTAGTTAGTATTAATTGGTTAGCTTGTCACCTTGGGAGACTATTTGTTTTGATGAAAATACATAAAATCTCAAGAGGTTCAAATTTGCCAAGGTGCTAATAGAAATTTCTCACGGTCAAGATATCCTAGATTTTATTGCAATAAATGGTCTAGAAAATAATTGTGCTAATGTAAGAATTTAATATGATTAGAAACCCAAAACCTGCTCTTCGTGCAACTTATTTGGTCATGAGAATGAAGAATGTGAAAAGCTCTATGTCAATAATGTTAGTGATATCAAAGCAAATGAATGTCAATAGGGAATCCTAGGCAATGCAACAGGGTACTCTGAGGAAACAACATACGCATCTCAGCATAAATAGCTAAACATAAACCTCTCACAAAAGCCCGACACTGTGCAAGTCTAGAAATGAAGAATGTAATTAATGGAGCATATCATGTATTTGTTCAGGATAATATATCTAACCATGCCGCAACAGTTGATATTCACAATTGTCCAATGAGGTAGATAAAATTAATCAAGGCAACAAATAAATGAGGTAATTATTACTCCCTATGTAGATGTCTCAACTGACCACACTAATGACGAGGTAATCAATCATGCTGGTAGTATGCATGTTCAAATAGAACTTAAGCAAATTAATGTTCCTTATATCGTCTCCAATTCTAGGAATGGTGCAAATAGTACCATGGACAATGAAACCATGCACAATGATACATCTCCAAATCATAACCCAGATTTGCATCAAAATCCATTTGCTATTCTTAAAAAAAAAATCTCTTAGAATATTCCAAAAAACCAGCATACCACGTTTGATCAAACTTCAAATTCTATGCACGATAACCAAAGCTCATCTCCAAATCTTTTGCAATCTCTAATTCTAATCCTCAAGTTAATCAGTCTACATCTTTCCACAACTCTACTGGCCACTTTTTGCATTCGACCTAACAATAATGACCTTAATTCCCATATCACTCATCCACAAAACATCTTACTGTCTGTTTCTTCCTCTCAGCAAGAAATCTCTCCATACTTGCACCTATCTCCTCCCTTTTATCGTGGTCTTCCTCCACCTTTGCATATTGATGCCTCTATATCTCCTAACACTGTATCTTAAGGCTAGTTACTAAAAAGAAAATCAAAAGAAGCAAGAAATATATTAAGAATAATGACCTTAATCATGAGAAAGAATTCAACCCCAACCTAACTCAACCAACCTAAGAAAACAACTCTTTATCCTTCACCACTCCTAAGTCGGCTAGACATACTAGAAAGAATCCACCCTCGGTCTTCTATCCTTTAACATATTAATGGTCGGAAACATAGCATATTGGAATGTCAAGGGGGCTCATCTACCCTCTAAGCAAGCTGAAATAAGAAATTTCACTAAGGTAAACAATATCCATGTGATGTGCATAGCAGAAACTAAGCTAGACAAAATTCTTTCCATCAAGGCAGCAAAATTTATTACTCCTTTATGGAACTTTGGTCACAATCTTGAATAGGCTCACCGTAGAAGACTTTTAATTCTTTGGAACCCATCTTACTTCTTCACTAAATCCTAGATTAATGCTTCTGATCAGCATCTTCACTATCAAGCCTACCGTCTCAGCTCTTCTTCCTCATTTTTGCTAACCTTTATTTATGCACAAAATAATGTAGACCCAAGACAATCGTTTTTCAACCACCTTCCTTCTCTCTAACCTCTAAATCCTCCGTGGATCACTATAGATGATTTTAATGCAATGCACCATTCATCTCAAAAGTTAGGGGGTAATCCTTTTGGTTTGAAAGAATTATCCCCTCTTAACCAAGCTCTTAATCTCTTTGAACTTATCTCTATCCATTCCATATGTCATGTCTACACTTGGAGCAATGGAAGTAAGAAACAAAGATTCACATTTTGCAAACTAGACTGTGCTGTTATGAAATTTCAAGCTATCTCACCTGGCCTACTGTTCTTTGTGAAACCATTCTCCCATATATTTATGACCATACCCCACTTTTCACACCTACGGGGAGGAAGCCACTTCTTACAAATACTCCTTTAACCTCTGTAACCATTGGCTTAACCATAAAGATTTTGATTCTATTCTTATGCAGGTATGGAGATTAGGTAGTCATGTAAACCCTGTGCAAAACTTTCTGTCTAAACTTCAACAACTCGAATCAAAGCTTAAAGAATTGGTTGCAGCCACATTCGAGAAAGGTGGAAATTATCTAATGACCTTGGGAATCAGCTTACTCATATCCAATAAAGTCGAGCTAATGACCTTTTAATTAAAAATTGCATGAAGTTGAACACGATCTACGTGAAAAACTCCAAATTGCCCTTGACGAAGAAGCTTAAAAGCCAAACAAAAGGCCGGAATAAAAAATGAGAAAGAAATGGATAGGAACACAAAACACTACCACTCTTCTCTCAAAATCAAACATGCTAGAGAAAAAAATCATCTCTGTCATGGATTTAGATGGTAATTATCACAAAAATAAGGATGCTATCAATAATGAATTTATTGAATACTTCAAATCCATTCTTTCTTACACATGTCCTCATAATCCTAACTTATCTTCACTATATAAAATCCAACCGTCTTGTCTCGGTACATTCAAGCTGTCAATCACATTAACCAGATATATGGAGGAAGTGAACGAAGCTACCTTTTCATTAAACTCTTCTATCTTAGGGGGCTCAGACGGTTTCAATGTAGCATTCATCGAGCACTACTGGCAAGTACTATGGGAAGATTATATTAAAGTTGTTCATCACTTCTTTTCATATGGTAAATTGCTTACTTTAATAAGTGCAATAGCCATATCCTTTATTCCTAACCATTCCTTGCTTGGATTCATGCCTACATATCTACCTCTCTTATATTCTATTTTTAGGAATAGAGGTATTCATGGTTTCTTTAAGGGTACTTAGGGCATTAGGCAAGGGGATCCTATATCTCTATATTTATTCATAATAGTAAAGGAACTCCTCGAATCTCTAATTCTCCAACAAATCAACTTGAGCAATTTATAACTTTGCCCTGCATGTAATAAACTTAAAATTACAGGCCATTTTTTGCAGATGACCTGGTAAATTTCACCAAACCCTCAAGGGATAACATCCAATGTATTCTCAACATATTACAATCTTTCCAAAAAATCATAGGTCTTCAAATAAATAAAAGCAAGTCTTATATTCTAATTGCAGGCCTTGATCTTGATCAAAAGCAAGTTATTTTAGAAATGTCAGGAATCTTTGAAATGCATCCCAATGTACAATATCTAGGTCTCCCCCTGATCTCTTCCAAAATACAAAGGCTACTTGTATTCCTCTATTTGAAAAGATTAGATAGAAGCTCCTATCATGGCCTAACAGCAAACTCTCTCAAGTTGGAAGACTAGTCATAGTGTAGTCTACTGTTACCGCAATGTCTTCATACTGGGCTTGTCACTAGATTCTCTCTACAAAATTAATTTCAATAGTCTCAAGTGCTCTCAATAAATTCTTATGGCATGGTGATCCCTTCTCAAAAGAAATGATCCCATTGCCCTCACAAAATAACAATCCCGAAAAGTATGGTGGCCTTAGTATCACAAACTTGAAAATCTGGAACAAAGTGGTGATGTCCACATATATAACCAAACGCCGCTCCCATCCTTCTAACCTTTGGGTCCAATGTGCGAAAATAAATTTAATTGGCGCCAAGAAGTTTTGGACAATGTCAGTTCCTAAATTTGCAAGTGGGAGTCAGAGATCTGTCCTCAATCTAAGGACCACTTTTCTTCCTCTAGTCCACTACAGTTTTCACCTGAATCCATATCTTGGTTTCTGGTTCTCTCCTTAAGCCAAGATGGGCCTTATCTTAGTAATTTATTGGATGCAAATCTAATTAATCTTCAGGAATTCCTACATCTGCTTTGGCTAAGGATTACATTCAGAGTAACCATATCTCCCTTCCATATAACAGCTCCTATCAAGTTAGACTTCTTTGGAATGAATTAACTTCAACTCCCCTTCCTTATACAGGCTCCCATATGTTGTGGGATAACCATATATCACTCTATTTCTAGAATTTATAATGCTCTAGTTTCTAACAGTTCAAAAATCATCTTCCCTGGGCTTCTCATGTCTGGTCTATGGGTATTCCCGCAAGAAAGAATTTCCATCTTTGGAAACTGATGACGAATGCCCTAATTACCAGAAACAAGCTAAAAGCTAGAGGAATTTAAAATGAAGAAAGATGTGTCTTATGTGATAGGGATGTTGAATCTAACATGCACTTATTCTTTGAATGTCGTTTTTCATCTGCTATCTGGTCGAGACTGTTAGCAATTCGAAAAATGCACAAGCCTTCATAAAATAGAAAAATGGAGTGGTATAACATTTTCAAGGCAATAAGGTAGAGAACGTCATGAACTCAAACCCCACTGATAATTCCTAGGAGATGTGTTCAAGTCATCTGGGCAGAAAGAAATGATAGTCATTAATCCAAATGCAAGCACTTCAACATTGATCTTTAGGAAAATACATTCGTTTATTTTAAGAGATCTAAAACATATTTCAAATGTAAATAGACTCTCTTTTGGGCCTCAGTATTATTTATCTTTTTTGCATAGTCACATACATAATTTTTTATGCATAACTATTTTCTTTTAATAGACGGGCAGGGCTCCCTTAGCCCATTAACCTTTCAAAAAAATTGAATACAGGTATACGTCTTTTGTAAAGGTATCTTAAATATATATGCACACACACAAGTATTTTCAAAGGGGTTTTAAACTAAAAAAAGGATAAATTAAATAGAAGGTATTAGGAGTTTCTTAAGTAGCTTAATCGTACTTGTATGACTTAATCGTACTTTGTATAACCTAATCGTGCTTTGTATAACCTAATCGTGCTTTATTTGTTTGGTTTTTTATGGAAAGCATTTAGTCGTATACTTAGCACTAAAGGTCGATGATGTAGGCTTGTCTATCTATGAGAGTTAAGAATGATGTTTGAGTAAGGTGTAGAAGTAACAGTGCTTTAACCTACCGGCTTCACTGTTGACCGAGGGATAGTGTGATTTGAAAAGATCGAAAAAATGAACAACATACGAGATTTGGTTTCTATTTACGATAGTATATTTTGTACTTAATAGTCATTAGTTGACTATGGAACTTGACCAATTTAACAAAGGAAGTATCTAAAAGCTTTACGATTTCATACGATTTGAGAGCCCCTGGGAAGAAGCATTAGTGTGAAACGTTTCTAGCTTTAAGAAACTTATATATATATATATATATATATATATATATATATAAGATCCCATTGAGAGGATTCCTCTTTATATATGGTTCGCTTACTTCTAAAAGAACAAAATTGAGTTAATTGGAAATTCATCAATTTAGTTTTAAAGAGACCGAGATTGGTAAATGTTTTACCTATTGAATACCACTTCAAAACTGATATATGGTTCTATGTTTGGGAAGCGGTTGTGAAGTAAATGCTATAGAGTTGAACTATTTATCCTAAGGTTAAGTCCAAGGGAGAGGTCAACATTAGCATTCGTCGAAGGACTAATGCAGGAATCCATGTGGAGATTCAAGATTTTTTCGGGATGCTCGAGTCTATATAGAGATTTGTGATCTATTCCAAATGCTGGAATCCATTTGGGGATTCGTGTTATATTCTGGTGAAGAAGATTTATGTGAGAGATGTTAACATGACCTCGACATCAGTAAATAACTAAAGACCGAGTAGGATGCACAATCTCGGGTTTATCTAACCCATATAGGAATATCAACTCCAAATTCTAGAGTATGCTTATCGATATGTTGTGCGTGGGAGTTATTGATACTTGGTTACACATAGTTCACATGTTCAGGTAATGGGCCGGTTGTGTTTACCTTATGGTATATTTTGTCTAGAGATATACGATGTTCGAAAGTAGTTTTTGATCCTTTTCATGGAGATCCGCTTCAGTTTACTAGAGGAGTCTCCATGGAAAATCCATATGCAAACATACCTTAGTGGTTTTGGTTGTACCTTTAATATTGTTTTGGTAAGATCAATGTAAGCGTTACAGCTATTTGATATGATTTATATTGTACACCCTAGACATTATCTATTATATCGTCTTATGTACTCATTAGATGAGTGGTTCTTTTGTGGGGATAACTCTTTTCAAATGGTCTCAAAAGTACTATTATATGTTTATCACATATTTCTTGAGTGGAAATTCCATATGCGAACGTAGTTTAGCAGTTTTGATTGTACCCTCAGTACTGTTATGGTGTAATCAATGTAAGCATCACATCTATTTGATTTGATTTAAATTCTACACCTTAGACATTATCTATTATGTCACCTTATGTACTTATTAGATGAGTGGTTCTTTTGAAAGGATAACCATTTCTGAATGGTCTCGAAGGTACTATTATATGCTGATCACATATTTCTTAAGTTTCCCACACCAAACTTATATCTGACTCATGGTTTTATATCCTTATTTCCATGGGTGCTCTTCTATGTAGTCTGAGAAAGACAGGTTTTCATTGATGTTCATTGGAGATTCTACAGATAAGTTAGATGCTTCTATTCACCTACCGTAGTATTATTATTTCTGCTACACCACTAGTATTGTATATATCATCATTTGTGAGGACAAGTTGTTATAACTGTCTAGACTGATGATAGCATTTAGGATTATAGCTCTGAAATGTTATATATCTTAAAGTAATAGTTTATATTGGCTTTTGATATTATATGTTATCGTCTCGTTGTAAGATTCTAATATTGCGTTCTCTTCTTTCTTTTTTCATTTCCTTTTCTTTTTATTTTACCCTAACTATCAATTTTTCTGACACTTGGATGCTCAGTATACGAATACCGTGGATGTATTTAATGTTGACATCCAAGGATCGAAATGGTGGATCGTAATAAACATCCATCTTTAGAATGGATGTAATGTTCGATGGGCCTTTTCTAGATCGAAAATTAGGCCCATTTTGAGGCCGATTATTACATTTCGTATCAGGGCTTAGATTGCCCAATCAAAGGGTATAGGTATCTTGTGAGTGCATACTTATTACTTTTAAAAGTATTTTGCTTTACTATATACAAACACACACACCCTCTATTATAAACATATGCAAATATACACTAAGAAAATCTCTAATTTCAGTAAATAATACTATCCTAGGAAATTTTAACTAAAATTTTAAACCTACAGATAGTTGATTATGGTTGAAACCGTTCCTCCAAGGTTGGGAACCCCTCTATCCAAGAGATACCCACTATCCAGGGGATGCTTGAATGGTTCAAGCAATACATGAGGCATGTAGGGCAAGTTCCCAATCCTCAACAAGCTGCACCAGTGACACCTGCTACCCTACCTACTGAAACAACACCCCGCTCTATAGACTTTCCCAAGATGTGCATGGACTTCCAGATTGTGGGTGTAAAGGTGTATACGGGAGTTGAAGGTTTTGTTGAGACGAAGACTTGGATTAATGATCGTAAGCATATCTTTTGGGAGCACGGATGGGAGGATCAGATTAGGAGGAGAATGGCGACATGGCATCTTAAAGGAGAGGCCTTAGATTTGTGAACTATTATGGCTGAGGAGAATGCCGAGAGAGTTATCACTTGGGATGAGTTCAAAAACTGCTTTGAGTTGAGATTTATGTCTAAGGATGAGGTGAATAGGCAATTGGAAATGTTTATACAACTTAAATAGGAAGACTCCACTTTGAAGGAATATATCAGTAGATTCACAGAACTAGCTAAGTTCGGAATGGGTTTGATCAATACCGACAATAACCCAACCTTCATAATACCCAAAAGTATGTGCCTTACATTAACACATGACTTTTGAATACCACAAAAGGCAGATCATCAGGGTAAAATTAGAATAAAACACTAAACCAAGATATCATTAAGATCTTACAATGGAATGTCAACATATAATAAACTAAATATATATGAACATAATAGAATATATATATATAAGAGACCACACTAGAGAAAGCAACTGACAAGTAAATATCGGTACAGAATATTTAGAATACATCAACTCCAAAGAAACATAGAGTTCTGAATAAATATTCGATACAACAATCTTGTATATAAATAATAAGTCTATCATGTACAAATGAAATAACAAATATATATATATATATATATATATATATCCAAATATCGACGCCATGCTCCAAAATTCTCTAGTATGCATTCTGATAACGTATCCCCAAAAGCACCTTACTCCTGAAATACTCAGTCGAGTACCCAAGAGTTGTCATGACATAAACAGACAAAGACAAAACGCAGGTCAGGCATAAAGTCCGGTGTAAACTATCTCAAAATACCGTATATTAGAACTATATACAAATAAATCGGAACTACAAAATCACCACCGGCCCTCTCCACAAACATGGCTCAGGGGAAATCTGGACTACCTATAGACAAGTACAGTAAACCATCTCAAAATGTAAAAAACCAAAATTTTGGTCATTAAATTTTAAATGTTTAACTAATTTTAAATATTTGAATAATTGGATTTTGGAAATTTATAATTTGAATTCAATATAGTGATCATTTAAATATTTGAATTGTGAATTAAATATTAATTAAATAGATTTAATAATCTTTTTAACTCCTTTTAATTAGTAAATAACATTTGTGAATACAATTTCTAAATTTATTTGCAATAATAAAAAGATCGTACATATATCGATAATTATATCGATAAAAATAAAATGATATTTAAATTTGTCAAATTAGCATTTTAGGGAACCGCCTCGGATTTTGATGTAACTAGTGCCATCGGATCTGGAATAATAAATTGTTGTACACCAATGAGTTTCGTGACAATCAGACGTGCTGTGTGATCGAGCGAGTTCGAAATGCGTAACTATTAATTTTAGAAAAATAAAATATTATAATTTGATTTAAAAGCTAACTTCTGTTACGATAGAATTTTCTCTTGAAAATAATTCCATTTTAGTTTGGAATAGGGGTATTTAGTTAGGAACGCCAGTGAGCACACCTCGATTGGAGTTCGGCAATTATCGAATGTGAATAGTGTTAGTTGATAATTCTATATAAAGACCTTAAGCCTATTCTTCTTCAAAAAACCATAATTAGAATACCATAGCTGTTATTATAATCTCCATCCTATGGCCACGGTTCATCAGAGCCCTTAGATTTTTTTAGGCAAGGTTGTCAACTGAAGACTTGTTCGTCATGATAAGGAGAGGAGGTTGGTCGGTTGGATTGAGTTACCTTAGCCCATGGCGGTGGCGGCTCGCATGTGTTGACAATGCAGTTTTGGGTCGAATTCTCGTCGATGGTAGGGTTTAGGGCGGAATAGTTGGAGGCATGGTGTTGTCGAAGTCGGAGAAGGCGGCAGTAGGAGTGCGGCGACGTCTGGTTAACCTAGCAGCGGCGGCAAGCGAAAAATCGATCATGACCTGGATTTTGATCGAAGTGGGAAGAAGGGGATTACTTGGTTAATTAAAGTTAATTAGGTTAATGGTGTAATTAAAAGAAATAATTATATTATTTAATTCGATAACCTTATTTAACCCATTCTTCGTCATACAAGGTCCAAATCGAACGTGGTGAGTTGCGTTGTACTCGTAAAAGCATTATCTACGCTTTGGAATTGGATTGCTAGGAATTGGAACTTGTAGAATTTTAAGCTAATATCGAACGCTATTAGATTTTAGATGGAATGTGAATGTAAAAACGATAACTGGAATTTCGGTGGGTTAAATCCACATTTTTTGTAAATCGGTATACTATATAGTAGATAGAAATTATTCATTGTCGGCTTGGATGTTAGTTTATATTGTTGTTTAATTGATTATTTGGATAGATTTCTCGTTTTAGAAATTCATATAACTATATATTATTGTTTGTCCCGGCCTAGTCGGATAACATAAATAACCACTTTGTTACAGGGGACAAAAAGAAGAAGTCGGCGTGTTATCGCATCAAACAGGTCGCTACAGAACACTTTGAAAAATAAACATATATATATATAATATTTACAGGGGACCTTTGTAAAGAGACCCAAAGGGTTTTCTCGCCATTATTTATTTACTTACTATTATCTGCATCTCACATATATTATTGACGTTTAGTTCAAATAATTAGGATAGTCTATTTGAATTATTTAAGCGTCATTATAATGATTTTTCGCTATATCGTCACTTAATGAATATCATCTCCGTAATGCCTTGTGTATTGAACTCGAGATTGTATTTTCAAAAAATAGATTTTTATAATTCATTGATCATTTTGATTAATGGTATTTGAACTTAATCATTCATTTTAATTAATGATATTTGAATTTAATTAATGATATTTAAAATTATTTAATCATTTTAATTATTGATATTTGAGTTTAATTGATCATTTAATTAAGAATGTCTTAAATTTAGTTAATCACTTTAATTAATGATGATTGAATCTAACTAATCATTTTAATTGATTATATTTGAGTTTAATTACTAATTTTAATTAATTGTGTTTAAAATTAAGTTAATCATTTCAATTAATGGTGTTTTAAAAATTGATTAACTGATTTAATAAAAGAGTTTAAAGTAAATCAACTAATTTAATAAAAGTGTTTAAAGGTTACTTAAGTGTTTAAAGATAATTGATTAATTTATTAAAAAGATTGCAAAGTCGTATGTAAATCATCATTTAGGATAAATTAACATTTTTTAAATTTATAAAGATATTTAAGTCGATTTATTATCCTTTGGGGATAATAAGTGTTGTTTTAAATTTATAAATGTTGGTTTATAAATAAAAAATATTTTAATAGAAATTGTTTAGAAATAAAACTATTTGTAAATTATTTTAGATTTTTCGAAAACAATGTTTTAATAACATTTGTGTTTTAATACACTTAGTATTATAATTTTTTTTTTTAAAAGAAGATTTCAAAAAGTGTTTTTAATGTATTTTACAAATACCTGAAAAGTGAAAATCAAGATCAAGTGTAGATCAAATGTTGTAAAAGTGTGATTCATTATTAGTGGAAAGCGTATGCGATTTAATTCCTGTACACATATCACTTAGTTATTTTCGATAGTTGATTTATCGATTATCGATTTTGAATCTACTATATTATTTTTTCTTTATCACTCTAAGATGATGTGTTGCTTAATTTGAGCTTTGTTATCCTTTATTGAAACTGACTAAAACCAAAGAGTGGGTAAGAGGGACGCGCCCTCATAGTCATTGTTGTGCTACATTATTCTAAGACCATTTATCGCTCATTTGAGCATTGTCATCCAACACCATGGAAAACTAAAACCAAAGAGCGAGTGGAGCCAAGCCACGTGGGTCGAACCCATTAGGGTATATTCACATTTATCCAGAGAAGTCGATAGCGCATGAGTTGACGTGAGTATATTTGGATGCCTGTGGATTTAGCGTGGTCCAGCTTGAAAGTTCCCGAGAGTGTTGTGTGTTTGGCATGGACTCTCAACTATATTTTATCGAGAGGTATTCTTTCGGTGTAGGGGGAGCATCCTCCTAGTTATGTAGGATAAATCCATTTTCCTTATTTCTATCTTGAACCTTGGAATCGATCTTTTCATCTTTGTGTTACGTCAATCCAAGATGATTTGTACTCATTCGAGTGTTGTTATCCTTTATCAAGAATGACTAAAACCAAAGAGCAGGTAAGTGGGGTACACCCTCCTAGTCATTTGTTGAAAAATTTCTCTTTTGTTATTTAATTCAATTCTTTAAATTGCTTCCTTAATTGCCTGGAGAACTACCTTGCGCTCTTCTTTATGTTCAACTATTTGTAACCACTCTTTCAAGTTTGGAATATGATATTGTTATGCTTATTCATTTAGTATGAGATTTTTTCTTACTAGTACCCACCTTTTCTATTTGGATTGTTTTTGTTGTTTATTTCCATTCTTTCTTTATTGGATTGTTGTTCTGATTTGTTTTTCATCTCTTTATTTATGGATGTTATTCTTGTGAGGTATCAACACGTTTGCGATAGCGACGTGGTCTCATGGAATTTTTATATGTTCATTGTATTACTTGAGTTTTCTTATGCTGGTATTCCAAACTGACTGGGATGTTATTTTATTATAGTGCTCGGGTCAGACCATGTTACCTGGAGATTTGACCACGCAACTAAGTGTTTGGCATTCAGGGTGTTTGGCATTCAGGGTGTTCGGCATTCAGGGTGTTCGACATTTAGGGTGTTCGGCATTCAGGATGTTCGGCTTCGCTTTGTTCGGCATGATTCCATACTGCTTGGCATTCAGGGTGTTCGGCAGTCAGGATGTTCCGCTTCGCTTTGTTCGGCATGATTCCATACTGCTCGGCATTCAGGGTGTTTAGCATCAGGGTGTTCGTCATTCAAGATGTTCGGCTTCGCTTTGTTTGGCATGATTCCATACTGCTCAGCATTCAGGGTGTTCGGCATTCAGGGTGTTCGGCATTCTGGATGTTCGGCTTCGCTTTGTTCGACATGACTCCATACTGCTCGACATTCAGGAACGCTTGACATTTAGAGAGCGTTTGACATTAGAAAACGTTCGGCATTCAGGGTGTTCGGCATTCAGGGTGTTCGGCATTCAGGGTGTTCGGCTTCGCTTTGTTCGACATGAGAATGTCGTTCGGCATTCAGGGTGTTCGGCATCACTTCGTTCGGCATGAGAATATCGTTCGGCATCCATGCCTTGCTCGACATTTTTGCCGTTCGGCCTCTCTGGATCGACACACAGAGAGCACTCTATCTGGGCCAAGCTACTTAACTACCTGGCCCATCAGGGAAGTCCAACCCATTCTCACTTATAAATAGAGAGGCAAGGGCACAGTGAAAGGGACCTCTTTTTGGAGAACACCGCGGAGACTCTGCCGCATTCAAGATTCATTCAAGACTTATCTTTTTTTGCTTAGCAATTGTATTCAATATAATTGGTATACGGATTGTATCTGTAATCGATTATCGAGAAAAGCAATAAAGATTAACCTTAAAGTGGACGTAGGCAATTACGCCGAACAACTATAAATCTGGTGTTCGTATTTTCTGTATTTAAATCTGATATTATCCTCTGTTTAACTTACTTTTTTCATTAATCTCTCTACACAAACTCTCTTAAGGGTGTTAGTGACCTATTTTGGTGCTAACATTTTGGTGTTTTCACTGCGAATCGAATTCTCGGGACGATAGGTTCTACTTTGTAGCTATTGGATTGGAAAATCCCCCGAAGGAGATACAAATCATTCAAAAGACATCTATTGATTCTACTCAGAGTTACAACCAACAACTCTACTATGGGGAGACCACGAACTAGATCGGCCTTTCACAACGCAGATGTCCACGAAACTGCTAGTGTACAACAGATAGGACCTAGCAACCAACCAGCAATTCAAGGCGCAGGAACCTCCACCCAGAACCAAGCGGAGGTCGTTTCCCGGACCGAGTTCAATGATTTGATAAGAGAACTCAGGGAAAGTAGAAGGCAACTTGCTAAGCAGATCCAAGCCAATACTAATCTCATGACTCAGCTTGCCCAGCAGCAACAGTAGAATGTTGGAAGTAGTCCTACTCCTTATTTTGAATCTGATAGTTCGACCTCGGCTGATGAACCTCCTAGGCGTAGATGCCGTAAGGATGAAGCTGCATAAGAAGGTGTCACTGATCGATCTGCCAGGGATCAGGCGCGTGGTGTGACCAGACACCCGGATCACTAAGACCCAAATCAAGCGGGACATCAACCCGCACGGTCCCGTGGAACGGAACCCAACCTCTCACCCTCCATACAAACTCCAGATTTATCAGCCATGGTCAGGCAGCTGATGAGAGAGAACCAAGGTCTGACCAACGAGGATTGTGAAGCGTCCAGAAGTCATACTCCCTTCATAGATGTTATCCTACAGGCTGAGTATCCCAAGAAATTCAATATGCCGACTATCCCAGCCTACGAAGGGAAGACTGACCCTAGGCAACACGTGATGAGGTATGAATGGATGATGGATTCGGCAAGGGAAAACGACGCAACTAAGTGCAGTAGTTTCCTAATCACTCTGTCCGGAATCGCCACTATGTGGTTTACTCGGCTTCCTCCGCGATCTATATCCAGCTTCGACGAGTTAGCGATGAAATTTGTTGAACAATTCAGTATACATGCTACCCGTCCAAAGGACGTAATGTCTTTATCAAGCGTAATGCAGGCTCCAGGAGAGTCTTTGAAAGCATTCTTACAGAGTTTTCATGTTGCCGCCACTGAAGTTAGTAATCCTAACGATCATGCAATTTTGATGGCAGTAATGCGAGGTGTAGATCCAGACTCGGAGTTTGGAGATTGGTTGGCGGGAAAGCCCTTGGCTACATTAGAACGATTCTATTCCAAAACCCATCAGTTCATACGGAGGGAAGAGGCTCAATGGAGGAGACGAGATAAGGCACCAGGGCCTGTTCAGGAGACCGTGAAAAGTAACATCGTCGTGAAGCAGTCCGGCGACAGTTCGGGAAAAGTTCAAGTCAATGTCCAGAACAAGCCTGAGCAGTCCAAAGGATCCAGAGGTGGGAATCCCGGAAAGAAAAGAGAAGCAGGGAAATGAAAGTCAAGGATTCTAACCTACAATGAATACACCCCACTGAATACTTCTCCTGAAAACATTTACCTATCTATATGTAACATCTTTGAATACAGAAAGCCGCGCCCAAAGGAGTCCACTGAAGAACAGAAACGGATAGGGAAGTACTGTCGCCTTCCATGAGACCCATGGGCATAATACTGAGGAGTGTAAACATCTCCATGACGCCATAGAGAAGTTGATCAGACGGAAAAAACTATAGGAATTTGTCAAAAACCCGCAAGATGGAAGGCAAGGAACGTCAGACCCTAGGCATGGGCCGGCTCCACGCCAACTAGAACAACCTGCTCGGACTGTAGGTAGATTGATCATAAACACTATTGTCGGAGGACCTCATCCTGGAGACAAGAATTGACAGGAGATGGAACGATACGCTACCTCCTTAAAGCATGCAGATTATGAATGTTGTTCGAATATGGAAGATGGAACCCCTGCAAAGCAATAACGCATGATGATTGACGATATAGTGTTTAGGAGTCAAGACGCGGACAAGGTGAGGCTCCTACTATCGACCCGATGGTTATATCTGCAATAATCGGGCTAGCTTACGTGAAAAGAATCCTGATTGATTGTGGAAGCTCTGTCAACATCATCTTCAAGAAGGCTTATAACCAAATGAAGATGGAAACGTAAGATTTGAAACCAAGAAAAGCCCGTATCCACGGCTTTAACGGTGCTGCAACCGACACGATAGGGTATATAGAGCTACCAGTTGAACTGGGAGAAGGTGAGTGTAGGAGAGTGCGAGTCCTAACGTTCATTATAATGGATGTTGACTCTCCATACAGTGTCTTTTTGGGTTTCCCGGCCTTGGCAGAATTTAGGGCTGCTTTGGCCCCATGGTGTTTGACATTAAAATTTCCGACAGACAAAGGAGTCGGTGTTGTACATGGCGATCAGGCAACTAGTCGTGCATGTTACGTGGCGGAACTGAGAGAAGCTCAGTGGAGAGAGAAGGGAAAAGTTGCGGATAGCTCCGTCCGCATCCTAAAGATTGATGATTGACAAGTAATGCCTGAGCCCTGGCTCGGGCAGCATTCTCGGATCCTTAGAGACATAGATCCGAGAGATGATGATGGGGAACCCAGAGAAACAAATGCAGCACCGGCTGAGCTGACGGTCGACATTCCAATCAGCCGAGATGACCCATCACGAGTTCTTAAGATTGGATCACAACTCGACCCCTCGGTGGTCGAGGAACTTACTGATTTCCTCCGGGCGAATCTGGATGTTTTCGCTTGGACACACTCTGATATGTGCGGGATTTCTCTAACAATTGTGAGTCATATGTTGAACATAAACCCGAAACATGTGCCCATAAAACAGAAAAGGAGAGGCATCGACCCGGAAAGGTCTGCGACTCTCAAAGAAGAGGTGGACAAACTGAAAGCCAATGGATTTGTCCGCGACGCCCTCTACCCTGAATAGGTATCTAACCCAGTGCTAGTGAAGAAAGCAAATGAAAAGTGGAGAACTTGTGTTGATTACTCTGATCTGGATAAAACATGCCTGAGGGATAGTTTCCCTTTACCTAGGATCGACCAGCTCGTCGACTCTACCGTCGGACATGAATTATTGTCATTTATGGATGCGTATTCAGGATACAATCAGATCCCGATGCATTTTCCAGACCAAGAGCACACCAGTTTTGTCACGAATATGGGGCTATATTGCTATGTAGTAATGTCCTTTGGATTGAAAAACGCGGGAGCAACTTATCAGCGTTTGGTGAATCGAATGTATAAAGACCAGATCGGTAAGACGATGGAAGTCTATGTGGATGACATGCTCGTGAAGTCACGGCAGTCAAACGACCACATCGAGACTTAGCAGAAATGTTTGATATACTCAGACATTATGGTATGAAGATCAACCCCTTGAAGTGCTCTTTTGGTGTGGCATCAGGAAAGTTCTTAGTTTTCATTGTGAATGCACGTGGAATTGAAGCTATCCAGGAAAAGATTCAGGCTATTCGGGACATACAAGTGCCCAAAACTATAAAGCAAGTACAAAGCTTGAACGGAAAGGTGGCAGCGCTGAGCCGATTCATATCCAAAGCCACGGATAAGTGCATTCCTTTCTGTGATGTGATAAAGAAGGGAAAAAGGAATTTCGAGTGGACATCCGACTGCGAGGAAGCATTTCGAGCTCTGGTAAGGCATTTAGAGAGCCCTCTGGTGCTATCGAAACTAGTAGACCATGAAACGTTGTGTGTCTACTTGGCAGTATCCCAACATGCTATCAGTACGGCTTTGGTCCGTGAAGAGGACCGAGTTTAAAAGATAGTTTACTATGTTAGTAAACGTCTGACGGGGGCAAAAAGAAACTATCCCAAGATCGAGAAATTAGCCTATTGCTTGGTGATTGAATCACGCAAGCTTCGCCCATATTTTCAGGCACACCCAATCAGTGTTTACACTGATCAACCTTTGCGTCATGTACTCCAACGACCGAAAACTTCTAGAAGAATGTTAAAATGGAATATCGAGTTGAGTCAGTTTGATATTACTTACCTACCGTGAAACGCCATTCAGGGACAAGCGCTAGCGGATTTCATCGTTGAATTCACCATGACAGACGAATCAAACGGCCGCAATGTCATACCTTCCGTCTGATGGAAGATGTACACTGATGGGGCATCTAACGATCGTTTTTCGGGGGTTGGCATAGTTCTTGTAACTCCTGAAAACCGATCAGTTTGCTACGCTTTGAAGCTTGAATTTACAGCAACAAATAACAAAGCCGAGTATGAAGCATTGATTGCCGGCTTAAGACTCGTCAAAGAGCTGGGAATAAGATCGGTTGAAATCTTTTGCGACTCGCGACTGGTGGTGTATCAAGTGCGTGGGGACTACCAAGCAAGGGGGAAGAGACTTGCCCCATATTTGGCCCAAGTTCAGGAGCTGCTAGCGAATCTCGAATATTATGATATTTCACATGTTCTGCGTGAACAGAACAGGGCAGCTGATTCATTGGCAAAATTTCCAAGCACTGGCGATGAGCAACAGATGGGATTGTTTCCCATTGAAACCTTACATGTTCCAAGCATAAATATGATGGAGGTAGATTCCATGTTAGAAACAGAAATCGAGAAGGAGTCATGGATGACCCCATTCAAGCAGTACTTGTTACACGGGGCCGTGCTCGAAAGAAGGAGCGAAAGACGACAAGTCATTTGCAAGGCTTCTCGTTATGTAATGCAGGATGGAATAATGTGTGCATTGCCCATGATGAGATAAAACAAGTCCTGAAGGAAGTCCATGAAGGTGAATGTGGAAACCATACCGGGGGGCAGACGTTAGCAAAGAAAAACCTCCGCTATGGATACTATTGGCCAACTGTAAATCGGGATGCAGCAAACTACGTAAGAAGATGTGAAAAATGCCAGAAGTATGAGAAAATCCCAAGAGCTCCGCCGACGGAACTCACACAAATGGTTAGTCCTCGGCCATTTACAATGTGGGGGATCGATATAGTCGGTTCCTTACCCCTATCCAAAGGTGGTGCAAAATACGCGATTGTTGCGGTCAATTACTTTACCATGTGGGCAGAAGCAGAGCCTTTGGCCACTATCACCATCAAGAAAGTCATTAATTTCGTGGTACGAAATATCATATGCCGCTTTGGCCTGCCACGAACCATTGTTACAGACAATAAAACTCAGTTTGAAAGCAAAGAGTTTAGGGAATTTTGCCAAAAATATGGTATTGAGAAAAAGTTTGCAGCGGTTGCTCATCCGAAATCTAATGGACAAGTGGAGGCTGCAAAAAAGATAATCAAATCCATATTGAAAAAACGTTTGGAAAAGGCTAGAGGCAAGTGGGTGGATGAGCTTCCAACGGCACTTTGGGCTTACAGAACCACCCACAAGTCCGTGACTAGCCACACTCCGTTCGCATTAGCATATGGCATGGAAGCTGTCATACACGTGGAACTTGAAGTCCCATCACATCGGGTAACTTATTACGTCCCTGAGTCTAACCAAGATCTCTTGCTGGAATCTTTGGACTTCATTGATGAAAAACGCGAAGAAGCTAATTTAAGAGCAGCCGCGTACAGGCACCGAGTGGCTCTATATTATAATGAAAAAATCCGACCGAGAATCTTTGGAGTAGGTGATCTCGTTTTGAAATGAGTTTTCCCAGTTTCGTCACACATAAGCCCCGCATGGGATGGTCCATACGTCATTGAACGGAAGCTTGGAGAAGGAACTTTCAAGCTAGGGAGCGTTGATGGTGCGACACTTTCCCGAGCATGGAATAGTGAACATTTGAGGCACTATTACACTTAGTTCATTTCTATCATATTTTAGTTGCATTTATTTCCAGGAAGTTTTTATTCTTAGTTTACGGCATGTAAAAAGACAATTTAGCTTATTTGTATTAATAAAGGCTTGAAGCCATTTCCTTTTCCCATGAATTATCGATGTTTCTGTGTATGATAACGTTGTAACAAATGACTTAGAGATTCATTACTATCTCTGACGTACGAACGAGTATAAATGATTCAAAATCTCCAAGTCCTCTGAGTGCGGATTGGAGTACTCTAAGTCCCCAAAGTGCGACTCGAGTATAAACGACTCAAAACCTCTAAGTCCTCGGAGTGCGGACTGGAGTACTCTAAGTCCCCAGAACGCGGATTCGAGTATAAACATCTCCAGGTATATGGTGGATCGCCGGGAGGAACTTCAGACCATCAAAGCGGATGTTTGGAAATTTAGCTTTAAGCTCGTCCAGTCTCTCCGATACTGTTGGATCTGTTGCGGAAATAGGAGGAGACGGCTTTGAAAGTTCAGCTCTCCTGTAAGGATCCCGGGATTGTCGTGTGGAAGAGGAATCAGAGTGTTGTTCTCGGGGGACATCGGATTGCGACCCCTTATAGCCGTGCTTATCTTTGCTTTGTTCCAAGTGAGAAGAGGGATGTTGGTGGTACTTGGGCTAATAATATGTTTTCTTCCGAGATGATGATTCCCGAGAATGATAATCCCTATCGCCATCACCGTCTCTGTCCCGACGTCTCTCGGAACCTGAGTCACGTCCAGAGTGATAGAAGACAGATGACCCGCGGAGGCGATCAATTCCATGTGTATGCCCCATGTCACCTGCATAGAATTTAAAAATAACAAATTAGCAAAGAGTAGTGTGACGATGAAAATTTAAGTGCGAGGCAAAGTGCACGTGTTTGTGTGCGTCCTGATGTTTCCCCCCGACGGACCAGTTTCTTTACTAATGGGAGTTTTTTCTCCCAGAGTTTGGGCTTGAACGCCTACATCGCCTCTGATGGGCGAGTGAAGTTTAAGTGCCTCCGGATCATCGAAATCATAATTAAGTAGATCGTCAAGTATCGAGAGGTTCGAGAGGCCCTTTAAAGAACTTTCTAAACGTTGTGATGAGGCCTCTTTCTCTGTCGGAGTAAGAGTAACTTTAGAGGTAGCACCAACTTTTTCCCTCCTTATCTTGTACGTCATTTTCTTTTTCCTCTTCGAAGGGGAGGATGATGTTTCCATGTCATGAACTTCAACTAGTGGGTCCTGAGTAGGCCCAACGTTCTCGTCTTGTGCTTTGGGTGTTTCATTTTCTTTGATTTCTCCTTCTTCTAGTGCGCGTTGCATGCTGAAAACTTGGCTTGTTTTTTCCCTTTACCGGAGGCGGGCTTGGGTATGGAAACGCCCTGAAGAAGGCTTATCCGACAGCCTTCTACTAACAGTCCAAACCTCGAAAGTGACTCATTTGAAATGAGAGTTCGGATGTCCCGTTCATCGGTAGGAAGGGCTCTAATGGCTTCGACGGCTTCAGAATACCCGCAGCCGTCAGGATGTGGATTGATACCTAAAAAGATGGAAAAAAGAGTTAGAAGAAGCATGGCTTTGACCAAGCATGAATATCGATCCAGAGAAAAGACTTACTTCCTTCCACCCATCTCCTTGCGAAACCAGGAGGGCAACGCACATAAAACCATTCCTGTTTGTACAGGGCGAACTTGCTGCATTCCCCAGTTAAGATTTGGCATTTGTGGTGCGGCTCGAGAAACATGAAAGAGGGGCTATCTCTCCGCTTCTTAATCTTATATATATATATATATATATATATATATATATCTGATGTCACCCGAGGTTGGAGGCCTAGAGAGGACAGTCATGAAGAGGATGTAGGTACCGTAGGTGAAGGCGTGACCGTTCGGGTGCAATTGTGACGGGGCAATGTCGATGTATTGCAGTACGTCCCGAAGAAATAAGTTGAACGGTGGCACAATGCCGACCCAGGACATCAACTTATTACATGCTGTATATCTAACTGAGGGCAGTTGTGGACGATCGTGCCTCGATGGAACTAATACGTCGTCAAAGGGGATTCCATGGATGGAGGATATCCGACGGAGTGCACTTTCATTGATCTTCGAAGCATATGAATCGACCGGGTTGTCCAAGAAAATTGATGCCTCCATGGCATCGGGAGCTAAGTTATGAGCAGGGAAAGTCGATGGGTTCGAAGTATCTGCGACTCCTTGTTTAGAAGACGGCCCAGGTCCATCCGAGATCATGGCGAAGCTCGATTTCTTAGACATCTCTGGTAGAAATTGAATCTAGTAGAGTACCTGTTTGAACTATACTTGAAAAACAATCGACGTTAGACTTAACAACACAAGTATTCCCCCCGTGTAGTGTGTGGACTAGTGTGATAATTCAAGAAAAAGCGCTGAGAAATTGAAAGTCATGGAGTTAATGGTATAAAGTTGAGTTTCGAATCATCGCCATCAAAGACCGTCATCGCTAACCGTCTCCAAAACCTACCCTATGGTGTTTACAATTTCGGACTTAAACATTGGCGCTAAATGTTAGAGGAAATTATCCGTTTCTGTCGATTTAGGTTCAGGCTTGTGACTACTGAAACTAGAAAGTTATCAGTCCAGATTAGTTCGACATGCTAGTTTAGTTAGGTCCTTGTCCTTATTTTTGTCATAAGATTAGGGAAGGTAAATGTTGATCGGCCTAAGTATCGTTCGGCCAAACTATTGATCGGCCTAATTATTGTTCAGCCTAAACCTTGGTCGGCCTAATTATCGTTCGGCCTAAACCTTGATTGGCCTAAGTATTGCTCGGCCAAACTATTGGTCGACCTAACTATCGTTTGTCATTCATGACCGTTCGGCCTACACGCTGTTCGGCCGAAATACCGATCGGCATCCTATCCAACTCGTACTTCCTCCCTATTTTTCCACTCCACTGCTCGGCATGTAGCGAATCACGCCGAGCTGAGGTTACACCGAGCCCCAACACTCGGCACTTCACCCTTAACAATGGTTTTATCTTTCTCCTCCATCCATACCAAACGACGTGGTCTAGTCATTCGGTAAATCATGCCGGGCCAAGTTGTTCGGCATTCTAGCCAATTTCTGTTCCTCCTCTACTCTTCTCTCCAATCTCGTTCGGCATGAGAAAACCATACCAAACCACAATACATCTTCCATCAACACCCTCATGAACTTGCCTCTGACCACTTCCCCTTTTCTCTACGTCATCAAGCCTTAGAATATGCCCTAATCGCAGTTCGGTCCTTTCATCCATGAAATACCTATTGGCCACGGTTCTAAGTTATGAGTTTAAGCCTCGTATCAAAACTTTTAGTCAGGGAAAGCAGTTAAATAGAAGGGGTCGATACCTAGAAAATAGATTGAAGCTCGGGAGAATCCTGGAATTAAGGGCACGGCTTTGATTAATTCCGAGTGACTCGGGAAAAGGGTGATGCAGGGTATGAAGTTCGAGGAAAGAAGGGTAGTAAAATTCTTGGAGTTTGACGAGATTCGTGAATACAGGATAACGGAGGTAAAAAGTGAAAAGAGAAGAAGAAGGAAAATGCTGACTTTTATAGGAGAAGAGGGGAAGTCGAAGATACTATGACCGGCAGAACTGGTCAGAGCTACATCGTTCGGCATCGGCATACGAAGCCGTTCGGCATACATGGAGCATTCGGCTTCAGTTATACTCTTCGGCATACATCACTTCATCTGGCAATCAAGAGAAGTCGCCATTGAGGAAACTAAACCACGGCTTGGAACAAAGCACAGTGGTCACGTGATTCAAAGCGCACCACGTTCGACCACGTGATGCACTTTGGAGGGCAAGTGTTACCTGGAGATTTGACCAGGCAACTAAGTGTTCGGCATTCAGGGTGTTCGGCATTTAGGGTGTTCGGCATTCAGGATGTTCGGCTTAGCTTTGTTCGGCATGATTCCATACTGCTTGGCATTCAGGGTGTTCGGCATTCAAGGTGTTCGGCATTCAGGATGTTCGGCTTCGCATTGTTCGGCATGATTCCATACTGCTCGGCATTTAGGGTGTTCGGCATTCAGGGTGTTCGGCATTCAGGATGTTCGGCTTCGCTTTATTCGGCATGATTCCATACTGTTTGGCATTCAGGGTGTTCGGTATTCAGGGTGTTCGGCATTCAGGATGTTCGGCTTCGCTTTGTTCGGCATGACTCCATACTACTCGGCAGTTAGAGAGCATTCGGCATTAGAAAACGCTCGGCATTCAGGGTGTTCGGCATTCAGGGTGTTCGGCATTCAGGGTGTTCGGCTTCGCTTCGTTCGGCATAAGAATGTCGTTCGACATTCAGGGTGTTCGGCATCACTTCGTTCGGCGTGAGAATATCGTTCGGCATCCATGCCTTGCTCGGCATTTTTGCCGTTCGGCCTCTCTGGATCGGCACACAGAGATCACTCTATTTGGGCCAAGCTACTTAGCTACCTGGCCCACCAAGGAAGTCCAACCCATTCTCGCCTATAAATAGAGAAGCAGGGGCACAGTGAAAGGGACCTCTTTTTGGAGAACACTGGGGAGACTCTACCGCATTCAAGATTCATTCAAGACTTATCTTTTTTTGCTTAGCCATTGTATTCAATATAATTGGTACACGGATTGTATCTGTAATTGATTATCGAGAAAAGCAATAAAGATTAACCTTAAAGTGGACATAGGCAATTACGTCGAACCACTATAAATCCGGTGTTTGTATTTTCTGTATTTAAATATGCATATTATCCTCTGTTTAACTTAATTTCTTCATTAATCTCTCTACACAAACTCTCTTAAGGGTGTTAGTGACCCATTTTGGTGCTAACAGACCAAGTTTTTCCTAAGTTGGTTTTGGTGAGATGAAGTTATTGAAAAAGAGCTGGATGTTCACCCATCGTAGTGTTTTATTTTCTGTTGTATTGTATTGTATGCCTATCAGCAATTGTAAGGTCATAATTTTATAACCGTCTAGTTAATAAGGTTTGTTTTTAATTATGACGTACTATGTATTTTGGAGCAATAGTTTTTACTGTCTTTGTTATATTATACGTTGTCGAATCCACTATGAGATTTTGATTTCCCCATTCTCTGTTCTTTTCTTTTTATTTTACCCTAGCAATCTGTCTTTCTGACGATCGGAATTTTGGCATTTGAATACCGTGGATGTATTTGATGTTGACTTTTGATAATTAAAAAGGCAGATTGTTACAATTTGGTATCAAAGCCGTAGGTTAAGTAAGAACCTTGGCTTTGGTAGGGTATGGCTTACTAGAGATAATGTTAATAATACCCTAGAGTGAGTAACTCATTAAAGATAGGGTAAGTGACACCCTAGAATAAGTTTGAGAGTATTATATATATACGAGAGCGTATTTGTTATTATTATCAAAATATATTGTTTTAATTGGTCCGATGAGTTGTTTGTGAATTCTGGTTGAGAAGTGGCATGTCATTGTATCAACACTTGAACAAGAAAAAAAGACATGATATTGATTTTTGAAAATTTGGTAAATGAGATATTTAACCACTATTTTTATATATAAAGGAATAATTTTCGAATTTATATAATTATTTATAGTGTTTGTTTGTTAATGATAATACTTCTTTATTATCATTATTATTTGATTAGTCGTGCTCAGATAGTTTAGGAGCATTGACTATTGGTTGTTGATTCTTAATCAATGCTTAACTAGTTTATGAGGATATATAATTTGATAATTGCAAGTACATATATATAATTTGATAATTGCAAGTACATTAAAGAACCCCTTGTGAATTATGTTTCACACTTTGACTATAAGGTGTTTGGGGTAAATGTTAAGTTAAAGTATCTTTTAATAAAGATTGTTTAAAATAATCTAAATGATAGAATAAGATATTTAGAGAATAAATATTTGAGAAAATTTTATTATAATAAAGAAGAATTATTATAACATGAAAGGATTTTATATAAAGGTAATTTTATATAAATCTGATTTATAAAATCCGTTTTAAAAAGGATTTTTGAGTTTAATCCCAGAGTTGGTTGAAATAATTTCGAAAGGTTTTGAAAAATATGTAATAGTAGTATTACTTGGAAGTATTTCTAAAATATAAATATTTTGGAAGAGAAATTTCGAATGGAATGCCTTTTCATTGGGTAATTGGGGGAAAACATCTTGATTAATTTTGTGAAAATCTAAATAATCTTCTAAGTGACGATTGGATGTTTGCTTAGGCGAACGTTGTAGGGCACTTAGTAAATTATTCTCTTTATCATTGTGCGGTCGAAATGAGTTCAAATTCGAACGACCCTAAAGTGAGTTTTGGTAAATAAATTGTTTGAAGTTATTTCATAAAGAAATATAAATAGTATGATTTCAAAAAGGGTCTTGAAGTAAAAATCTAGGTAATTAGTCTTACGTTTCCTTAAAGAAAACAGATTTAAAATAAAAGTCATTTTGAATAATAAAATTTCAAAACTCTTAAATAGAAAAGAGATAATTTAACTCAAGCTTTAAATGGGTTAAATTAGAAAGAAAGGTTTTGGTAAATTTATGTTATTAAAACCATATTTTTTTTTAATCATCTAAATTGTGTAAACTAGTTGGTGATATTGGGCCAACCTGTAAGTGTCTTCTCTTAGTACACTCTAAGGTAAAGTAATCCAAGGTTGACTCATTTTTGAAGACCTATATTGTATTTGAACTTCAAGTTAAAATTTGAGAATAATAAAAGTAAATAAAAAATAAATAAAATAAAATTGGTGTATTGTGTATACTCTTAGGACCAAGAAGAGTATTATACAAGTAAACAAGATAGAGTAAGCTTTTGTTTGCTGTTTTATAAAGAATTATATTTGTAAAATATTTATAAACGTAGATCAATATTAATGAAGTAATTCATAAAATAATTTTAGTTTTGAATAAAATACTAAATAGAAAATATGAGTGATTTAGAAAGAGATTGGTATAATTAAGAAAACAATTGAACTAAGTACATAAATTATACGTAGATCATTTTATTCATATGGTTCTTGATCTAGGATTCGGATATACAACTTCGGGTGATTCACATTAGTTTAAAAAAGGATTTCTCGGTAGATTCTTATCAGCGAATACTTGAATCGAATTCTTGATATGATACAGAAGTTTCCTATCATAGTACATGGCTATGCAAGGAGAATAGAAGTTTCTAATCAAGAAACCTGATCGGAGTCTGCTCTAAGGGAGATCGAGTGAGCGATACTAGTTTGAAAGTAGAAGTCTATGTATCCATGAAAGTGATCGGATCAAATATACCTACGGATGATTTATGTATATCATACGGACATAAGTATAATTGTATACATATTATATGACTTAAGAAAATTTGTGAACTTAAGCGAAATTCTAAACCTGGTTGTTAGTCATTTGACATTTTAAAGTATTAGATTTTTCCCTTACGAAAATTGATTGATTGATATTGTTAGTTTAATCTTTTATGAAATTTTATTTGGTTTGATTTGATTGGTTGTGTGCAGTGTATACCATAGTTTATAAAGTTTGAATTTATAAACAGAGATTTTTGAATTGTTGTTTATTAGGACATAAATCCCGGTGGTTTTGAAATCATTTTAAAAGAATATTTGGAATGATAGTCAAAAGAAATAATAATAGTATGATTTGAAGTATTTGAGAAATATTATTATTTTGATAAAAAATAGACATTTTCTAAGTATGTTACAAATATTTTTATTTACTGCGATGAATGACTAAAATCAAAGCGTGATTGGGAGTTTCTCTCATTTTGGGACTTGCCAGATGTATTTACTCTATTGGTTTTTGGAGGTACCAGAATACCATTAGAGGCTCCATTGTTTTTGTTTAGAGTTATACCATGCTTGGAAGGGTGGTGCACCCTGCTAGTCATGTTAGATCTAGTTTTGATATATTTCTTTTTAAGGGATTTTAAAATATAATTTTGTATACAAAATTCATACATTTAGTTCTAAATTTATCATTTGAAAAGATCAGATGTGTGTTATTCTTTTACGAAGTATTTATCGTATTTCGTTACATACGGTTGACATGTTGCTTTTGGTTGCATGTGGCTTTATTTATTGGAATTGCATGTAGATTTATATCATGCTATTTTTTGCATGTAGAGTTCCCTCATTACTGTTAGTTGCACCCTATTGCCTTGATGACTATGAATGTTGTATTGTTATGCTATTTGAATTTATGGTAGTGATAGCTTGTATATTTCTCTTTTATTAGTATGATTTTCTTTTGGATTATATAAGTACGGGGAAGCAATAGATTTCTACTTAATTCCTTACACGACTGCATTTACATCAAGATTATAATTTGCTTGTAAAAATATAAATTAAACGCAAAAGGGTATGTAGTAGATTTAGAAGTTTGTTATTTTATTTGGTTAATGTTTTTATGCCTCATGTATGGAAGGCTACTTGGCTTTTGTTTTCTTTTGATTGGTTTGGTGCCCGTAGTGACAATTTAGTTTTCCCGATTGAGCCGTGCAAAGGAGGTGTTGCCAAAAAAATTTGAAAATTAGTGACTTAAAATATTTAGTAGGTTTTAAACCTTAAGGGTTTGGTGACATTTTTTTCCTCAGGAATTTCGGGGATGAAAATCTATTAAGAGGGGGAATATAACAACCCAAAATTTTAGTCATTGAATTTTAAAAGTTTCTTTAATTTTAAATATTTGAATAATTCGATTTTGGAAATTTATAACTTGAATTCAAATATAGTGATCATTTAAATATTTGAATTATGAATTAAATATTAATTAAGTAGGTTTAATAATCTTTTTAACTTATTTTAATTAATAAATAATATTGGTGATTCAATTTGTAAATTTATTTGCCATAATAAACAGACCGGACAAATATCGTAATAGGATCGAAAAATATATAAAAAAATATTATAATTTGTGAAATTAGCGTTCCTGGGCACTGTCTTGGATTTTTTCAAAAATAGTGTCATCAGATCCGAAATAATAAATTGTTGTACAACAATGAGTTTTGTGACGACCAGATGTACTATATAATCGAACAAGTTCAAAATGTACAACGATTGATTTTAGAAAATTAAAATATTATAATTTGATTTAAAAAGCTAACTTCTGTTTACAATAGAATTAGCTCTTGAAAATAGTTCCATTGAGTTTGGAATAAGGGTATTTAGTTAGGAACGCCAGTGAGCATGCCTCGATTGGAGTTTATCAATTGTAGGACGTGAATAGTGTTAGTTGAAAATCCTATATAAGGACCTCAAGCCTATTATTTTTGCAAAAACCCTGATTAGAAAACCATAGCCGCCATTATATTCTCCTCTATCCTATGGCCATGGTTCATCGGAGCCCCTAGAGTCATTTTTAGGTGTGGTTGTCAATTGGAGATTTGTTCGTCGTGATGAGGGGAGGTGGTTGGATTGAGTTGCCGTGGCCCATAGCGGCTGAAGTTCGCGTGCGTTCACAATGTAGTTTTGGGTTGAATTCTCATCGACCATAGCGTTTGGGAGGGCATGGTTGGAGGCATGGTGTTTTTGAGGTCAGGGAAGACGACAGTAAAAGTGCGACAGCATCCGATCAACTCTAGCGCTGGCGGCGAGCAAAAAATCAATCGTGGCCTGGATTTTGATCGATGCGGGAAGAAGGGGATTAGCTTAGTTAATTAAGGTTAATTAGGTTAATGGTGTAATTAAAAGAAATTATTATATTATTTAATTTGATAATTTTATTTAAGCCATATCATGGTCATAAAAGGTCTAAATCGAACGTGGTGACTTGCATTGTACTTGTAATAGCATTGTCTACGCTTTGGAATTGGATTGCTAAAAATTGGAACTTTTATAATTTCAAGCTAGAATCGACGTCTAGTTACTAAACTCAAATGTCTAGATGCATGCCATGGGCACTAGCAATCTTCAAACATCTATAACTTTCAATCTATAGCTCTAAATAACTCGTCGTTTCTTCCTTTACGACCATGGAAAAATCCACTTCAATCTAAAGACCTCAAATCATGAAATTGTATGTTTGAATGCCTTATGTGTAGTTCATACATGTGGCGACACACTCATTCATGCACACTTATGCACACACGTTCATGCAAACTCACTAAAAAACACAAATCACATTTTAGACTTCATCGGGACGATTGCTCGGCCAGGTATACTCTCATACAACTTAGCGCATACGATAGTCGCTATGGCTATGTGAAATGCCCGCTATAGACTTGAAAATGATTATATTTCTATACAATCAAACAATTGCAAACGTATATAAACAACCAAGCACATAATAATTCTAGTTACAATAATATCTTTGTTTTAGTTGCCACTTAGCTCCAAATGTACGTATATGTATACCCGCTTGTGCACATATACATACAGTATATTCGAATAAGTAATTCGGTTATTACTTAAATTAAAAATTACTTTTATTTACTTAATATTTTCAATAAAAGCGAAACATATCCTTATATCATTTCACACAATCTTATAGTATTTTAAAAAAATACCATACTTGCTCATAAATCACTTTATAAAATACAATATTAGCTTGTAAATCAATTTAGCCATTTAAAACACTTATTTCGCCTCATTGAAAATCAATTATTCATCATTTCACTATTTTATAAAATCTCATATCTATTTTATAAAATATATTCTTCATTTATAAAATCATGAAATCATTTTATAAATACTAGTTAAGCTTCATTAGTCTCTAACCACGTTAATAATAAATGTAGAGTTCACAAACCACTTAAATTAGCTTACTAACATTTTACAAATCAATTAAAAGATTAATTAATATTTTCTAATGACGTGCATATCATTATGCTACTCATTAATTCCAAATCAAACAATAATATCATAACCAATCATCCAATTTGCCCAAACCAATTCTAGGGCTTAGTGACTATTTTCAAAACATAGCAATAAGGGTCCTAAATAACTAATTAGTAAGGGAAACATGTTTATAACATGAATACAAGTCTAAACCCTGGAATAGAAATCTCGAAATCATTCCATAATATTTCATAATTATAAAAGAATGAAATAAGGAGAATCATCCCACCCACCTCTTTTTCTCCAACCAAGCTCCAAATAATCAAAACTCACAATTTTGCTCTCTTCAAATTCGAGATCTCCAAAATACTTCGATTTAAGAAAATTTCTTTGTTGGTATTGTAGAGAATTGGAAGAGATGATTTATGGTGACTTTTATTTGAATTTAAAAATTTATTTAAATGGATTTAAGGTTTGATGATTCAAAGGTGATTAAGGGGTGATTAGGAGGCAATTAGAGAAGAGGAGAAAAATGGAAACGTGGCATGAAAAATATAAGTCAAATTATGAAAGGTTTAGCCTTATATAGGCTAAGTAAATGGGCTTAAGCCCAATTCCAACTCATTTACCAAAAATCACTATTTATTCAAATTTTCACCAAACACTGTCAAGTTTATACTCATTTTACTTGCGTCAAAAAAGCAAACTCAACTATCGATGTATCGAGTCCTAATTCTCTTATTTGTAATAATTGAGTATAAGAAGCATTTCGTTACTTAGCGATTGAATATTTAAATTAATCATTTAAACACTCGATCGTTAAAATTACAGGGTGTTACAATACTCCTATGAAGAAGGCCATGAAGTTTATGAAAGGCCTAAATTCCCTACTTAGAGAGTTATTTTTAACCCAAGTACCCACTGAAGCTACTTAAGAGATGTTAGTTGAGATGTTTTTGCTTCAAATAATTGTCTCAAAGGAGAAGGAGGAAAAGAGTAGAAAGTTGGATCAGCACAAAACTAAGGTGGAGCTAAGAGTGGAGGATTTTGGGTGAACAAGAAGGCCAAAGGGAAGTTCAAGAAGGAGGTATAACATGTCGAAAATGCCAAAAGAAAGGACATGTCGCCAGGGATTGTAAATTGAGTTTGACGAAGAAAGAGTTCAAGGAGAAGTGCTATCGCAACCATAAAAATGAACATTACAAGAATCGGTGTCTAAAGCTTGTGATGGAAGGACAGAGTAGGCAGCCTATGCCATTGAGGCTATTCCGATTACAAGTAGAACTCCTCTGAGAGATCAAGGAAAACCTAAAATGGAAGGTATAATTATTAATTCTGGGCATACTATTCGTACCATGTTTGTAACAACCCTAAGTTTGATTAACATTATTTAGGATATTTAATTAGTTAAATTAAATAAAGTATGATGATTAGGGGATTGAGATTTGTGTTAATAGAAAGGTAGTCATGCAATATAACAAATGAACTAAAGGGGAACTAAAATAAAATAGGTAAGGCAAACAGATAAGGGGTAATGAAGGAATAAGTATATTCTTATACCCTAAACCCTTAGGCTATTCATTCTACACGTTCATTTGCAAAAATTAAACATAACAGGTCGGTCACCATTAAGGAAGAATAATAAGAAGATAAAGAAATCAAAGGAAGAAAGCTTAATCAATTCAAAACCATTCTCAAATCTTAACTCTTTAATCACAAAGCTAAGGTGAATAATGACTACATCTCATGTTTTTGATTGTTTTCGGTCATAGATTAAATCCGAACAATTTTGTAAGGCTTTGCCATGTTTTTATTGTTAAATTGGATATATATGCTGGTTGATGATTTATGCTAATTCATATTAATTTTATGATATGTTTTAATGTGAAAACCCTATTAAATGACATCCAAATTCCTTGCAATTTTAGAATAAGGTTGGAAATGATATTTTAGAGATGGATTTAATATTAATTTTATGAATTAATTTTACGAATTAATGTGGAATTAATACTAATTAACGTGGATTATGAATTAATGTGGATTTAATATTAATTTTCTAGTGAAAAAATGGTTATTTGGGTTTAAAATTATTTATGGCTAATATATGTATGTTTTGGGTCAGAAATTAACATATGTTGGAAAACATATTAAAAATGATTAGGGGAATTTTTATAGATTTTTCCTAAGTGTTTTAATAAGTGCATAAACTTATTTAAGGTATGAGATTTAAATGTTTTATATATTTATAAAAGGAGAAGAGGCATTTTGTAAATAATTTAATTTATTTATTTCATAAATTTCAGCAATACTTTTAGAAAAGAAATTAGCAACCAATCATGTTTTGACAAACAAGGTAGGTTAGTTGAAAAGAATTGCTTTAAAAAATTAAAAATCAAATTATACATGCATTTTACATGTTTCGCCACTTTCGACACCTAGCCTTTGACACCTTAATTCTACCTCCATCTCTATTGAAACCAAAGCACAGGGTATTAAAGACTTTGTACATAGTGATTTGGACATAGGCGAAAGGTACTTGGTTGAAACAAGGGGTTCCGAAGGGTTCGAAGCCTTACTTTATTTTTAAATGAAAATGTGCCTTCTTTTCTTTCGAAATGAATGCTTTCGACTTAGTTAGTTTTGACTTGGTCATATTGTTTTAAAGGAATGGTTTTGAAAGAGGTTGCTCTTTTTGGTTTTAAGTAAATGCTTTTAAAAGGGTCGAAATCCCTTGCTGCCGCTTTCCATCTTTCGTAGAAAATGGTTTCGAAAGGGTTACTTTGTTTTTATAACTTAGTCACTTCCCCAATGCTTTTGAAGGGTTGGTTTCGGCACCATCACTTCTTTACTTAGGAAATAGCTTTCGGAAGAGTGCTTTCGACTTAGTTTTTTTATGACCCTTTTGTTCTATTGAAAGTTAAACCCAAAAGGTTTTGAAAGGAATAGTTCTAATGGTTTCGAAAAGTTATTCCACATGTTTTACTTGAACCCAAATGCTTTCAAAAGGTTTGATTTTATGAAAAGGAATTAGTGCTTTCGAAAGGTTTAAGATAAAGGTTTCGAAGGGGTGGTTCCTTAATGGTTTCGATTGGTTTTAAATGGAAGGTTCCATTGTTTTCGAAAGGCAATGTTTATAGTGTTTTGGTAAGAGAATGTCTAAGGTTTTAAAGCTTTGGAAAGAAAAGTTCTTTTTTAGTGCTTTCGAAAAGGTTTATTAAGAATGGTTTCGAAAGGTATGTTTTGGCCTTTCAGCCTAAGGTTATAAAGTAAAATAGTACTTGGTTTCGAAAGGGGTACTTTCAATGGTTTCGAATGGGGTACTTTCAAAGGTTTAAAAGTTTTCATCAACAAAGTTTTTGTAAAGTATATATAACATGGCAACGTGATTTGAGTAAAGCATAGAGTATATTTTCCTTGTTTAAAGTACGATTTAAAGGTTTAAATCAATTTGAGAGCAAATGTTCTCAAGGAAAATTTTATGGGTAGATGACCCTAAGTAAAATGACTCAGATATTAGAATACCAGATGAGGCTAGTATGGGGTTGTGCCATATACTTTATCTAGTAGCCCATGAAAGAGGCTATGCGGTAGGATCGTGTAATATGGAATAACGAAATTGTCTAGGTAGATAAAGTAAGTAAAAGAAAGGTACACACTAGGATTTTATACTGGTTCGGACCTCTAGTCCTACGTCCAGTCCCTAAGCTTCACTTAGGAATTCCACTAACTAAAACCCTCACTTAACCCGGAGGAATAGGTTTACAACTTACCCGAACAACCGAACGGGATTTCTTGCCTCAACTACTAAAGAGGACTTCAACTCAATTACTAAAATTAATATTCGACTTGTTGTGTTCTTGTCAACACTGATGAGTCCAATGTAGTACAATATTCCTATAATCTTATCCTCGAAAGTATGCAATGTGTTTGTAAAGAATTAGGAAATGTGAATTGCTATGAATCAAAAGAATGTTAAAAACAAAGTAGTGATTCAAGAAATAGATTTGTGATTGCTTTGAGAATTTCTAGATAATATGTTCAAGAAAATAGTAAGATTAAAGCAAGATAATTCGGTGAATTGAAGATGTTAGAATCATGTATTTATACTTGTAGAAGAGGTGCATCTATTGGATAAGGGTGTAGACAAGAGATGCTTCCATTTCCATTGAAGAATGGTTGCAACTCTTGGGAGGAAGAAGGTGTCCATTCAGAGAAAATTCGCAGGTTCAAATTCAGTCGACTGAACAGGGAATTCAGTCAACTGAAAATATGAACTAAAATTTTCAGGAACAAATTCAGTCCACTGAGCAGGGTGTTTCGGTCGACTGAAACTGTACATGTTTGTATATGTGTAACAGGTTCAGTCGACTGGTCATCCCTGTTCAGTCGACTGAACTACTAAATTGTGCACGGTGAATGTTTATTAAAAAATGAAATTTATAAAATGTGTTCTAGTGTTTGTGCAAGCCTCTTGAGGATAGATTTTAACAATAAATCTAAACTAAGACCTATATGAAAATCATACTTATGTTTATCCTTGCTCTTCATCGTTCTTTCTTTAGCTTTGCACATATCTCTTTCTTTTTGTTGAAGCACATTGTCATTGATCAAAATCTTAGCGTATTAACATTTTCCCCATTTTTTATTGATGACAATACTCATGTGTGTAGAGATTATTTCCTCCCCCTGAATATATGCACTATCTTTTCTACAAAAACAAAGTTATTATCATAGATTTTCTCCCCCTTTATCATCAACAAAAAGGAAGTAATAACCGTAGAAGTATATTGCCAACACAATCACGGAAACACAGAATGTAGCATAGATAAATAAAACATAGAATAGCTATTTATACAAGGCATAAGAAAGTTATGAAACAAAACATCAAACCACAAGAAAATTATTGATCTTTATCCCAATCGTATGAGCCTTCTCTCCCTCCCTCTGGTTCACGAATGATTGGTCCACCGGTGGGTGGTCTATAGGTTCTTCCTCCTTGACCACCACTAGTGCCACTCGTGCTGCTGCTTGGATGTTCTTCGGATGATGTCCATGTGAAAGTAGGTGCAGGACGCTTATCGCGTGATGTTGAAGCGGTAGTGGAAGTTGAGCATGAGATGGCATCCTATAATTTATTGAAGAATCCTTTAATTTAATCAAGTCTGTGATCTACCTTCTTGAGGCGATTATCAAGAATTTGTTGATTTCTTGATAAAATTCCTAATGATTGATTGGTAGTAAAACTTGGCTCAATGATACGAATTTCATCTTCTCGGTCGAAAGGTTCTTCATGTGGAGGTTGTTGTTGTTCTTGATGCCTAGCTTCCCATTCGGCAAGAGATATGATGCGAGGAGGTCTAGCCAGGAGTTGCATAAGGTTTATAGTCCGTTGGTTAATTTGATGGACCAATGTACTTTCGGACTCGGGTAATGGCGTATCAACATTGAGGAGAAGTCTCATGATATATTCTTCAAAATATATAGTTCGCATTTTGCCATTATTAAATGTGAGAAACTCATCAAGAATTAGTTGGACCTAATTTGTGACGATCCGGAATTTTTAAGCATTTAAAATTGGAGAATTTAATTGATTTTTAATATTCAATAGAGTAATTTAAACTTGAATTCAAATATCACAATTTATTTGCTGATTAAATTATTGAATTTAAATAATTTGAAATTGGATAAAATATGGAATCTGAGGTTTTAAGTCTGTTAAAATATAATTTAAGGCTTATAAAATTTATATTGATAACATTGAAGATAATAGAGGTTGTAAAATTGAAATTAACATTGGTTTGTTAAGTTTTAAAATTTATATCGTTTAAATTGAATTTAAAAATAGCCTTCCGAGGCACAGTCTTGGAATTCGACGAAACCAGTTCCATTGGGTCCGTAATATTGAATTATTATCGGATTTCAAATTTCGTATTGATCGGAGCTAGTGTGTGAGTGTACGATATATATAAACGCGCTTAAATTGATATCGAAAATTCGAGACGATTTAAATTTAAAGATATCATATACCTTGACTGGTCAAATAAATTCAGCGTCAAAATTTATTTGCTTTCAACTCAAATCACTGTAGCAAAGCGTCTCCAAGACGTTCCCTTTTTAAATATTAATTGCCGAAAGAAAAAAGAAAAAAAAAGAGATAGAAGCTTCAAGAGGAAGCTGTCAGCCGCATAAAAAAATATAACAGATCTAAAACCCGAACCAATCTTTTATCATATCTGAGCCCTAATTTTTCAAATAACAGATTGCGACCCAATTTAAAAAAAAAGAATCAAAAATTAAAGAAATAAAAATTTAGAAATAGGATAAAAACTTGTATCTTTGGTAGAAAAGCATAGATCTATCGTATATGAAGAATTGAAGGGTACAGCTCATGTTTTTGGGAGCTCGCGATCATGAGCAGTGAGGAGTTTTGAGTTTTATAAACTAGTGTTTGAGGTTCTTAAAAATTTAGACAATGATTTGCGAATTGGTTATTAGATTTGAATTCGAGGTGGCGCATTGCACCGACAGTCAGAGTTTGAGGGGATGTGGCGTGTTTTCGGTTGGTATGACATGTCGTACGGCGAGGTGGAGCAGCCCAGATCGCGAAAAGTTTGGGAAGTGTAGACTTATTGTAACTAGGTCCAATGGATGAAGAATTCAAGGAGGAGGAGAACGGCGGTGGTTGGGGTTGCTCCGGTGAGGTATGGCGTCAACGAGAAGGCCTGGAAGTGTCGGCCATGAGGAGCGGAACTGCTGTTTCAAGGGGGAGTAATTTTATTTGGGAAGAAAGAGATCAATAATTTTTGGGGGTTCGGTGGAGCTCGGGTTTGAGCATTCTCGGGTTTGGAATTTCCGTGAGGTATTTACAGATTTATCTTTAATTTAAGTTTATATATAGATTAGTAATTTTGTTTTAGATACAAAGAGGAAAAGCAGTTCTCCAATTTATGTATATAATCAGGTGTAAAGGAAATTATAATAGAGTAAAGTGTAAAAATAATTTTTTTTTAGATTTAATAACTATACATATACGTTTAAAATTTTACTAACTTATTTTCTAATATGTATAAATATATACGGTGATTAATTTGTCTAATAAGCATATTTAATTAATTTATTTGGTAAAAATATTGTATTAAATGGGAAATCATTTGTTTAAAAATTAAATTTTTAGTTAAATGAATTTATTAACAGGACAATTGTTCAACATAAATCATTGGTGAATTTATAATGGTCAATGAAAATTGATAATTCGATTATTTCGGATATTAATAAAATTATATAATTGTTATACAAGGTCGTTAATCGCAAGAATCAAGCTGGGATGAAGTGGGCCACAACTAAAAAAGGTGAGTTAATCTCACTCAGTTAAATTTAAATTTTAAATTTAAATTTAAATGATTAAATTTAAATGATTGTTTGAATGGTTGAATTGATTGATGTGTTATATAGTAGTATATACTACATCGTGGAATGATTGATTTCCCTCATTTTATAGTGAAGATATTTATGTTGTGCTAACGTCTGTGGATGCAGGGAAAACAGGTTGGAGGGATCCAACTGGACCCCTCAACATTTATTTAAATTATCCAATACCCTCTGTTTTAATTATTTAATATTCTATGATGAATTATGTTGGAATATTGAATGCTATGGTTCGATTGGATTGGATATAGTTAAATAATTAAAAAATAAAGGAGTGAATTTGTAAGTAAAATAATTATAGAAAAGTTGAATAAATTTAAGAATGAATTGGAAAGGAAATAAAATGACTTTAAATTTCTAATGAATAAATCTTAAGATAGTAAGGGAAATTTGAATAATCAGAAGATTAATGAATTTTAAATTTCAGTGTTATTATTTTAAAAGAATAAAACATTTATTTAAAATCTAAGATTAATTTATGGAAAGGAATAAAGAAGGAATTGGGAAGAAGCTGAAATTGGTATATTTCAGTGAAATGATGTAAATCAGACGGAAAATAATAATAAATATATCCATATTTAATGAATTTTGAGATAAACTGATAAGTAAAGAAACTTATGTCAAATGGAATAGATTGGGAATCAATTTGGGAAAATTGATTTGGGAAAATTGATTTAAGTGATTGAGATTGGGAATTCTTCCAGAATAACCAAGTATGTTTTCAAAGAAATTTTTAATTATAAGTCAAAAGTTTTAAAGTTGTTTTAAAAAGTAAGTTTTTGGAAGATTTATTATTTCTAATATTTAAATTCTAAAGTAAGTATTTTCTTTTAATCCATTATAACTGTAATTATTTAAGTAGTGACTTAGTATTTTGTTTTTAAAAGTGGAAATCTAGTTTTATATTTTATTAAGTAATCTTATTTTCAAATATTCATATAGTATGTATTTTTAATAAATTATTGAAGTATTTTAACTTGAATATTTTAAAGTATATTTCAAAGTAAAGTGTTTTAAATTATGTTTAAAAAGCTAGATTTGTGCTTCGTGACTTCAGTGGAGATAGAAAATATTTGGGAGGTTATTCTGAAAGGAAAGATGGTTTGAAATTGTTTCCAAAGGAGTTTGAAAGTGAAAATATATCTTGTAAAGATATTTTGAGATAAATAAATAATTTAGGAAAATTATTTATTGGTTGATGGTTGTTTGTGAATATTAATTGATAGTTAAATCACCGACTATCAATATTGGCCAAATGCGCTGATCGTTTCGAAGAGACAGGGATCGAGATTTATTTCTCGAAAACCACTTCGATCCGGTTTGGACGTTTCCGTGGAAAACGAGTTTGGATTCGAAGATGGAGCAGTGAAGTGCAAGGGCTAGTCGCTACTAATCCTGAGGATATTTCCAAAATGGATGTAGTAGGAATAGTGCCTTCGGTTCCGTTCGAACCCGGGACGGACTTGTATGGACGAATGCTTGCGAAACATCGTCAGGTGGACGATGGACATTCTAAGGGATATGTTCTAAAAAGGTAACGCTTAGCCTCAAGCCTCATCAAATTGGAATGACTGAAAATCAGGGTTTATGCAGCAAGGCTAGGTGGGTAGCACCCAAGCAGGGTGAGGTCATTCCAGTCTAGATGTCCCTTTTTATTTCGGCTTAGTGGGCGGTTGCTGATCCCAACCGCGGGGTGATCTCACTCGGGATTATCCAGTAAGGGGTAGTCCCAGCCTTGTGTTTTAGGGGAGCGGGCGTACTCCTCGGTACGGTGATCTAGGCCCCGTACTGTGACAGGTGGTACCCCAGTGCCTAGTCATTGGTTGGAAATCCATTCTCCCTACGAGCCTTGTACGAGTTTTGTTTGTATTACCCACTCTGTGGCTAGTAGCTGGAATTTAATTAATGTAACAATTTCGGCTATTTTATAAGTATTTGTATATAGACCCTATTATAATATCAGAGGATTTCTATAAAAATTGTTTTAGCTATCGTAAGGTAAAAACCCGACATGTTTATTTGTGGCGTGGTCTTACGAGATGCTTTTGTCTTCAAAGGATTTTTGAAACTTTAATAATCAGTTGAGTGTGATTTTCTCACGCTGGTATTCCAGACTGACTCGGGTGTTATTTAACTATAATGCTCGGGTCAGACCGAGTAATATAGGATACAGGATATGATGCTGTGAAGCTCAAGAGACGAGCAAGATGACGATACGTACTCCTGTACTTGTTTATATACATATATTCCATTGTGTTGAGTTGTTGTGTATCCATTTGTATGATATTGATGTTGAGTTGTGATTGATGTACTCTGTTGATGTAATATATAAACAGAGATATTTAAGTTTTGAGTAAAGAGTATTTATTATCTATTATATTTTATTCCGCTGCGATGATTAGATTCTGTTGTTGTTTTCTATTTTTCTTCTTCTACCTCTTCTTCTATAACCCAAATGGTTCGTATTTCTGTACAACTTGAGTTGATTGTTGTAGAATAGTGTTGATTCAAGGAGTACGGATTTGCGGGTCGTTTCACAATTGACTTGAATATTGCCCCAAATAGCGTATAGAGCTCGATAATTGATTGGGTAGACAATTTCATATGAGCCCGTTCGTAGAGTAATTGTTCTCATAAGAGCTTTGTGAAGGATTCTAGCTCTAGGTCGTAGGGAAGCGGATTTAAAATCTCGAATGTTAACATTATCATCCAGAAATTGATGATTTATGTTGTCATGGATATGTGGATTAAATTCTATTTCTTCAAGCTTCCTTCCCATGTTAGGAGATCCTAAGATGTGTGCAATTCGGTCTAGGGAGAACCATACCTTTTTGTCTCACACCATACTCCAAACACTATCGTTTGGATTTCTTGGTGTTTGGTGTCCAAGGTTAAGATTTGCATAGAACAATTTGACCATAATGTGATTGATTGCATGGTCATTTCGTTTTATGTCTAAGAGAGAAGTTAAACATGCTCGATCCGTCAACGCTTGTATGTTGTATGTTTGGAAACTTTGAAAATCAACGAAGGAGTGTTCAAAGATCCGAGAATTCTTCATTTTATTCCACCATGTGACCGCCACTCCATCATAAAGCCATTGAGCAATTTGAGCGTCAATTGGCTCGGAGGAGGTTGAAGTTGAAGCCCTTGATCTTTTTGGAGCCATTTTTGTGAGAGTTTTGAGAGTGATTTTGAAAATTATGAAGATTGGGGGCTAGGGTTTTAAAGAGTAATGGGGAAGAAGTTTCTTTTTGGAATGGTAAAAGTGAAAAGTAATAGGTAGGAATTGGTGGTAAAAAGGAAAAAGTAGCCTGGGAAACGACGTTCAGTCGACTGAATTGTCTATTCAGTCGACTGAATTTTTGGCCGAAAATTTTCTGTGTTAAATTCAGTCGACTGAACAGAGTTTTTAGTCGACTGAACTATTGTATAGTTGTTTTCTGCTTTGTGTTCAGTCGACTGAGCAGTAAGGTTCAGTCGACTGAGCCTTGAGTTTTTGGAGTTCTAAATTTAAAAAAAAATTCAATAAACGATTACAATTGTATAGACATAATACAATATAACAACATGATTTGGCCACTGAAATAATCATTTCTTTGGAGATGGACTATTTTTCTTTTTGTGTTTTATTTCCTTCATTCGCCATATAGTTTTTGTCCCATGAATTTGGACTATATTGAGGAGTTTTTGGCGACATCCAAGGATTCACGGGATGGATCATACGAACTAAGAGGCTCAGTCACATTGTTTTTCTTTGAACTACAAAAATGTAAACCGATTTGTTCAAGAAAGCTTAATCATCTAGCTGTTACTTTTTGTTCAAAATATAATTCTCGTTGAAGATCAATTTGTTGTTGTTGAAAGTGATGAATCTCATCAATCTTTCTTTTCGTATCTAGTGAGATAAAAAGACCACGTTTAGCCTTCTTCGATTCCGGTGTGTAGCCAGTTCGATAGTTTTCCCATTTATAAACCGGTTCATGCTTTGGTGTTGGCGTAGGAAGTTTTGGTGATGTAGGTGAATTATCGACTGAGGAGGTTATGTTGATTGGAGAGTATGAGTTGTTGGAAGACATTTTTTATAGAATTTTCAAACCTTTTAATTTTTGAATGTAACATATGTATAAATGCATATATATATAGTATAAAAGTGCTAAAAAAATGTGGTGGTAAAGTAATAAGGTTTTAGAACCAATCATTGTTTCATTGGTTTAAAAAAAAATTGGTTAGTAATGGATGGATTAGAGACATCCTTTAATATATTATGTATTATGTAGCTGAATTGAAACATATACATTAAAAAAATTTGTTTTTGTGATTAAGTCGACTGGGCAGAGTTGTTTAGTCGACCGAGTCTTATAATTTTTATAATATTTGCTATAAAACATCTTTAAAAGAAATTATTCCTAACTCTCGTCGTAATTTTATGAAAGAGTTTTCTAATAAAGGTTTAGTAAATATATCGGCAATTTGATTTTTGGTAGAAATGTGTTCTAAATTTATGATACCTTTTTCGATATTGTCAAGTAGAAAATGGTGACAAATATCAATATGTTTTGTACGAGAATGATTTACCGGGTTTTTAGATAAATTTATTGTACTTGTATTATCACAATATATTGTAGAATTTGTTAAATTTATATTAAAATCTTTAAGTGTTTGTTGCATATAAATGACTTGAGTACATGCTAAGGCGGCTGATATATATTCCGCTTCACACGTGGAAAGCGAAACACAATTTTGTTTCTTACTAAACCAAGATACAAGTGATTTTCCGATGAAATGGCACGTACCACTTGTACTTTTTCTATCTGTTCGAGATCCACCAAAATCAGCATCACTGAATGATACTAACTCAAATGGACACTCTTTTGGATAGAAAAGACCAAAATCTTTAGTATCATTAAGATATCGCATAATTCGATTTACCGCTCTTAAATGTGATTCTTTAGGATTAGATTGAAAACGTGCACATAAACATACACTCATCATTATGTCTGGTCTACTAGCGGTTAAGTAAAGTAAGGAACCTATCATACTTCTAAACAATTTTTGATCTATACTTGTGCCATTTTCATCTCGATCGAGATGAGTAGTGGTACTCATAGGAGTAGGTTTAGCAGAAGTGTTCTCCATTCCGAAACGTTTAATTAGATTAGCACAATATTTTTCTTGGCCATTTGTTAGTTGTTTAAGTTGATGTCCGAGCCCATATGAGACATTTCGAACTCCTTAGTCATTATATTTGAAAATTCTTTACATAAATTTTCATTTGTCGAACCAAATATAATATCATCTACGTATACTTGAATTATTAAAATATCTTTAGTAGTATTTTTAATGAAAAGCGTTTGATCAACTTTTCCAATTTGAAATCCCGAATTTAGTAAGTAATTTTTAAGTCTTTCATACCAAGCACGAGGTGCTTGTTTAAGACCATATAGTACTTTCTTTAATTTATATACATGATCTGGATATTTTTCGTGTATAAATAAAGGAGGTTGTTCTACGTATACATTTTCTTTTATAAAACCATTTAAAATGCACTTTTAACATCCATTTGATAAAGTTTAAAATTGTGAAAACATGCAAAAGCTAATAGACTACGTATTGCTTCAAGTCTTGCAACGGGAGCAAAAGTTTCTTCAAAATCAATACCTTCTTCTTGATTATATCCTTGTGTTACTAGTCTAGCTTTATTCCTAGTTATATTACCTTGTTCATCTATTTTATTTTTGTAAACCCATTTTGTTCCTATAACAGATTGATTATTTGGATGGGAACTTATTTCCAAACATCGTTACGTTCAAATTGATTTAATTCTTCTTGCATTGCAATAATCCAGTAATCGTCTGTTAATGCTTCTTTAGGATTTTTAGGTTCTATTGTAGAAATGAAAGCTATATGTCCCATTTGATTTAGTTGATTTCTTGTCTTAACTTGAGAATTGATTTCACCTATTATGTTTTGAGCAGGGTGATCTCGTAATATTCTTGGTGAAGATCTTAGTTCATTATTACAATTTTCAAGATTTGTATTTTCTATGTTTATAAATTCTTCATCATTTTTTATACTTAATTATTTGTAGAAATTCTCATCAAAAGATACATGTAAGGTTTCTTAGATTACGTTTGTTCGTTTATTAAAATAATGTTTTGGCTTTTTGTTGTTGAATAGTTCATATGAAGTATTTTTAGTTAACGGTCTAATTGATATTATATTCAATACATAGCATGCAGCAGCTATGGCTTCTGCCCAAAAATGTTTTGGTAGAAAAATTCCATTTAATAATGTCCTAGCGCATTCTTTTAATGTTCTATTCTTTCTTTCTACAACTCCATTTTGTTGAGGAGTTCTAGGAAATGAAAAATTATGATTTATTCCTTTCTTTTTACAGAAAGTTTCGAAAGCTCCATTTTCGAATTCGCCTCCATGATCACTTCGTATATTTTTAATCTTCAAATCTTTAGTGTTTTGAATTCTTTTGACAAATGTTTTAAAATGCTCAAAAGTATCACTTTTATTTTTCATAAAAATAGTCCATGTATATCTTAAGAAATCATCAACTATTACAAACACGTATCGATTATGATTAATGGATTGAACTTGTGTTGGTCCAAATAAATCCACATGTAGTAATTCTAATGGTTGTAAAGCGAAATATTTTTCTTAGATTTGAAAGATGATTTCGTTAATTTTCCTTTTTGACAATCATCACAAAGATTTTTTATGTTAAAATTTATTTTGGGTAAACCTCTTACTAATTCATTTTTGGAAAGTTTTCTAATAGTTTTAAAATTTATATGATAAAATATTTTGTGCCATAACCAAGGATCATTATCTTTGGCTAGTCAACACATACTTGTATTATGATTAATATTCATATTTATAACGTAAATATTCCTATCTCTATTTCCTTCAAAAACAAGATTTTGGTTTTGATCAAAAATACTACATTTATTTTCCGAAAAAGTTATTTTAAAGCCTTTGTCACAAAGTTGACTTATGCTAAGTAGATTATGTTTTAGATTTTCAACTAATGAAACATTTGTTATAAAAGGTAAATTTGCTGTACCGTAATTGCTCACATCTCCTTTGCCAATGATATAGCCTTTTGAATTGTCTCCGAAGGTAACCGAGCCACCATCAAAGTATGTGATGTTTGTAAGCATATCTTTGTCTCTGGTCATGTGTTTTGAGCAACCACTGTCTAGTATCCATTTCTTCATTTTAAGTGGGACTTCAGATTCTTGAGCCATGAAGCATACATTTACCTGTTTATTATCGCTATCATTTTCACTTTCGGATGAAGATGAATCCGAATCATCCCATTTTACAGAGAATGCCTTCTTTTTGAATTTCTCTCTCTTGTTTTTTTTGTTGAGAGCTTTCTGATTCTCCTTCTTTTGCTCTGGGCAATCCTTGTGCATGTGACCTTTCTTGTGACAGTTGAAACATTCTATATTCAAGGATGTAGGTTTGTTTATGAAATTCTTTTTGAGTCCGTTTTTGTTTCCTTTTCTATATCTTAAGAATTTCTTGAAATTTTTGGCTATGAATGCTAAATCCTCATCTTCAGACTCTGATTCTTCCTTTTCCGCATGAAAAGCAACATTCTTTCTTTCTTGAGCTTGATCTTTCTTAGCTTGCATATTTACTTCATATGACATAAGATTTCCAATCAATTCCTCTGGTTTCATTGTAGATAGATCATTTGCTTCCTCGATTGCTAGTACTTTTCTCTCCCATTCATCAGTGAGTGAATTTAGAACTTTAGACACAATGTCAAAATCCGTGTATTTTTCTCCTAGTCTGATTAAAGCATGATGAATGTCTTGAAATCTCGAGTACATGTCATTGATGGATTCATTTTATCGCATTCTAAAGTTTTGGAATTGATTCTTCAGCGTGGATATCTTTGTTTGTTTAACCTTGTTTGTGCCTTCATGTATGACTTTAAGTGTTTCCCATATCTAATATGCAGTAGGACATATGCTAACACGGTTGAATTCGTTTCTATCCAGGGCATAAAATAACATATTCATAGCTTTGGCATTTGCACTAGCTTCATTCTTTTGAGTTTGTGTCCATGTAGGATAATCGTTTGTGGGTACAACGAACTCTGCTTGAGTAGCATTTCAGGCTTTGAAACTTGTTGCTTGCATCTAAATCCTCATCCTTGTAGCCCAATAGTTATAGTTTAGTCCATTGAATAGAGGAGGTCTTTGGGTAGATTGTCCTTCCGCAAATGTAGAACTATAGGCAGATGTTGTGCTCGTACTTGCGTTATTTTCCATATTATCAGTATGTCTAGTAACGGTGTTGTGGTTATATGACAACCTGGCTCTGATACCAATTGAAAGAGGCTATGCAGTAGGATCGTGTAGTATGGAATAACGAAATTGTCTAGGTAGATAAAGTAAGTAAAAGAAAGGTAAACACCAGGATTTTATACTGGTTCGGACCTCTAGTCCTACGTCCAGTCCCTAAGCTTCACTTAGGAATTCCACTAACTAAAACCCTCACTTAACCCGGAGGAATAGGTTTACAACTTACCCGAACAACCGAACGGGATTTCTTGCCTCAACTACTAAAGAGGACTTCAACTCAATTACTAAAAACAATATTTGACTTGTTGTGTTCTTGTGAACACTGATGAGTCTAATGTAGTACAATATTCTTATAATCTTATCCTCGAGAGTATGAAATGTGTTTGTGAAGATTTAGGAAATGTGAATTGCTATGAATCAAAAGAATGTTAAAAACAAAGCAGTTATTCAAGCAGTAGATTTGTGATTGCTTTGAGAATTTCTAGATAATATGTTCAAGAAAATAGTAAGATTAAAGCAAAATAATTCGGTGAATTGAAGATGTTAGAATCATGTATTTATACTTGTGGAAGAGGTGCATCTGTTGGCTAAGGGTGCAGACAAGAGATGCTTCCACTTCCATTGAAGAATGGTTGCAACTCTTGGGAGGAAGAAAGTGTCCATTCAGAGAAAATTCGCAGGTTCAAATTCAGTCGACTGAACAGGGAATTCAGTCGACTGAAAATATGAACTTAAATTTTCAGGAACAAATTCAATCCACTGAGCAGGGTGTTTCGGTCGACTGAAACTGTACATGTTTGTATATGTGTAACAGGTTCAGCCGACTGGTCATCCCTGTTCAGTCGACTGAACTACTAAATTGTGCACAGTGAATGTTTATTAAAAAATGAAATTTATAAAATATGTTCTAGTGTTTGTGCAAGCCTCTTGAGGATAGATTTTAACAATAAATCTAAACTAAGACCTATATAAAAATCATGCTTATGTTTATCCTTGGTCTTCATCGTTCTTTCTTTAGCTTTGCACATATCTCTTCCTTTTTGTTGAAGCACATTGCCATTGATCAAAATCTTAGCATATCAACAACCCATAGTTAATATAAGTCCAAAATTCTAGTGTGTAAGGCTTTGTCATAGGTTAGACTAAAATGATGTTACACATAGAAAGGAATCTATAGAGGAGAGATAGGTTATTTGTGAGCTCGCAAAACCATTAGGATCAGTTGATCCTGGGAGAACTAAGTTACGAATAGACTTCCTAAAAGAGGAGTATCTAACAAAAGTTAGATTATTTGTTTATTTTGTCTAGTAGGCCCGAGTCAGCCAAAGGTTAGTAGTTAGCCAAGCAAAACTATAGTATTCAGACAAATAGTCCATTTGTTACATGATTTGTATGCATACATGATATTGCTTTATTGTTTTAACTAGTTTTGGTTGTAGGATTATGATTTGCAAAAGATATGTTTGAAAAGGATATTAGTGAGGATAAACTCGTTCCTTTAAATGGCGTGGTCTTACTTAATATCAAATAACCGAGATGTATAGTACTATTTACACCAGGCTTTATGTCTAACTCGAACTTAATGTTTTCCCCTTAAACTCTCGGGTGCTCAAAATTGATTTGAGTAGGTTGAGGGTTGAGGGTTTATAGGTTTTAGTAGGTTGACAAATAAAGCTTCCGAAGATAAGCAGGAGGCTGATGACTAGCTATTTAGGAGTTGTTATGTTTTTATTTCCACTATATGGTATTAAGTCTTTTATGACTATTTAGTACTCTGGTCAACCAAAGGGGCATCTTCATATGTCGCTCTTAGCGTATTTATGTAATAATTATATTTGATATGAACTTGGAAAACGATTGGGATTATGTAACTTGGATATGAAATGTTGTCCTGAATGTAATCAGAAAAGTGTTTTAATTTATGATGTTTTTATTTCATATTCAAGTGCTTCTAATATTATGGATATCATTAACATTACCATATTTTGTCATCGAAAGTTAATACTATGTATGATTATAACATCTGTAACGCTTAGCTTCAGACCTCCAGATAGGGAATATTACAACTTAGTATTAGAGCATAGGTGTATGAAAAACTTTAAACTAAAATGAGTTTTAAAAACATAGGATTTAGAGACAAGGTTGGGGTATGAGATAAGGCTATAGTAACATACTTGCATTTGCTATATATAATTATATGTTATATCTCTATTCTCCTATCTTTCTTAGGTTGTTCTTCTGTATCTTACGAGGCTTGAATACATATATGGATGCTAGAAGTGGAAGAGTTAACCTTGGAGGGAGAAGCACCACTACAAATGGAAATGCAAGACCAAATACAAGAGGGAACCAAGGTCAGACACAAGCTGGAAATGTGGGTGCTGGAGTCCCGCAAGTTGACATAGGAGCAATGTATCAGTTCTTTATCAACATGATGCAAGCGGGTGTTGCTGCTGGAGTAGTTGGAGGAAATTCTGGAGGAGGAGCTCAGGGAGCTCCAATAGCCAACAATTATGTTGTTTTGAGTAGGGATTACGCTCGGTTAGGAGGAAAGTCATTCATCAGAACTAAAGACGCCATTGAAGTAGAGAACTGGTTACCGCACTATGAGAGATTTTTTGTAGATTTGTGGATCAATGATGAGCAGAAGAGAAGGCTTGCTTCTAGACAGCTTCAGGGAGCAGCGTTGTATTGATGGAATAGTGTGACAATTGGAGTAAATGAAGAGACTATGACATGGGCTGAGTTTAAGAGGAGATTTGAGGAGAGGTTTATGTTGGAGATTGAGAAGTCCACTCTGCTCAGAAAGTTTGCTGAGTTGGAGCAGGGGGAGGTGACCGTGCTAAAATATACTACAAGGTTTGAGGAGTTGGCAAGGTATGGTTATGCTACTGTTGATACTGTGATTAAGAGAAATGAGAAATTCATTAGGGGGTTGAAACCAGAATTTGCCAGGGCTACATTACCTCTTATTAGGGATCCTTTGTGATGTTGTAGTAGAAATGGTTTTAAGACATGAAGAGATGCTTACTTTCTAGAGAGAAATAAGGCAAAGGAAGTCCGGGTAAGGCAGAGTTAGAAAAGAAATTTCTTCCATAAGAAAGGACCCCAAAAGGGAGGAACTACTAAGAAAGGTAAGGCAGACGTTATCTGCTATAAATGTGACAAGAAAGAGCATTTCGCAAATGAATGTCGCTCGGGTGATGGAAAGAAGGTGACCAGGAAGAAGAATATCAGGTGCTTCAACTGCGATCAAATTGGACATTATAAGAACCAGTGCAAGGAGCCATCCAAGGATGGAAAGGGCAAAGTGTTTGCATTGGGATAGCTACCTCAAGGCCAACAACAGAGGAAAAAGGAAAAGCTGTGTTGGGAGGTACGCTTCTGATTTATTGTGACGTCGCGTATTTTTCGCTCTCGAAAATCGACATCCATACTTCAAATCGTACTCGAATGTCGTAGATTCGACGGTTCAAATCCGATTCGCCGGAGCTTATAACAACATTAAGTAAATAACACAGCGGAAGAAAAAGAATAATATATTGATATACAACACTGATACAATATCTGATACAATAGATATCAATATACATCAGAGATATGATATAATAAAATAGCAGCGGAAAAAAAATAGACAACATCAGCAGCGGAACAAATAACTCTAAGATAGTCTTCAAAGAAGAACTCCAAAACTGCAACTCCATTTCCAAGAACCAATCCAGCAATAGCTTGAACTCCCAATAACGATGCACAAAGATAAGCAAGTGCTGTCTAATCCAAAGACTGAACTAACTCCAGATAATCTACTAAACCCAACTATCTGAAAAACCCAACTCTAGACTGCTCGTGTAGAAAATAATGAGAACCCAGAGTTTAGGAAAGAAACAATAAACTCCGGATCAGTCACGAGACTGGTGTGAGCAACAAAAACAGTTTATCTTTTAAAACAATCAACAAAAGATTTCAAAGTCAATTCGCAATGCTTTTTGAAAATGTAACTACCATAAGACCTCCCACCACACACACAATGCAAACGCAGACTTGGAGGAGATTTCTTCTTATGTTAGTCAAAGATGCTTACTACACAAAATCAAATCATTTGATTATTATTATTAGTGCATAGTGTAGAAAACATTTCAAAAGTAGAATATAAATCTTAGCCAGCATAGGTACCGTTATATTATGCCTACTATAGCTACCATATTAGATGGCAGGTTTTACAACTAATACCGTACAAGGCTCGTATTGTTTCTTTGGATTTCCAACAGATGGTCAGGCCAAGGAACTTCCCACTGCCACATGAGAACGCCTCTGGAAGGACGTTCCCGAGAACCTAACCGGATCTCTGTCAACACAAGGCCGGCTTACCCCTAACTGGGTAACTACTGACACGAGTATGCCATCCCCTGGTCGTAACCAACCTTTATCCGGGATCCCGATAACCAACAACCACAAAGTAATAAATTTTCAGCAACAACATAGGTTAAGTATCTGGGCTCCATACCATGATATCACCTCTATCCAGAAGGAAACGCACATACCCAAAGGGGCGCTACCCCCAATAACCTTGCCGCATCTTTCCTGTTTCGACCATTTCCGGGGTGTGAGGTTCGACGAGGTCACGTCCACAAAGTCACGCTTTGGTTCAAAGCCATGCTTTGGGTCAACAAATGATCAAAGTAATGATCACAAAGATAAATGATCAAACAAATGATCATATCACAAATGATCAAACAATGATCATTTCACAGCAACACTCAGCATGTTACATTACCAAATTAGGAATATATCGCTGATAACCTTCAACCACGTAACCTTTGAGCTCGTACGTCTCAGAGAAGGGTGTTAAGCTAAGAGAATAAATTCTCCGCCACCAATAGAAATATATTTGAAAGAAATCAGCTTTATATCTCAGTTTATAATGTCAGACACAAAATCCATACAAGTCTGTTCCGTGTTCGAACAGAACCGAAGGCACTTCCAAAGAAGTCCTTGCAATCCGATTATTCACTAATCACGTTCGGACATCTCATCACATATGGAGTCTCTATACCGGGGACCAGTCGATGCAAAGACATTCGACGAGTTGTCCTTTCGTTTCCGAAAACATCCGGTCTTCACCATCGGTCTTCAAATTCTATCCATAACGACAAATCACATATTCGGAATGGGATATATGACACAAAGGTCCTCTCCCATCTAAACCGAATAGTGAGCGCAGTATTTCAAAAACATATGGATATTGGGATTTCAATTAAGTCACAACTTAAAACCCAAAAACTTTCCGTTTCAAATGGTTTAAACCAACTACCATTTCAAATCTTTATATTACAAAAAGATTTATTTCACAAAGATCAATTCATAGACTTCAAACAATTTCCATTCCAATTGGATTAACTCATTAAATCTTTAAATCAAAGATTTAACTCATAACTTTCAAAATTCGATTAACTTGTTGAATCTTTAAATCAAGATTCAATTTATAGCTTTCAACAATCATTTCCACAGATTCATTCATAGCCTTTCAAAACAATTCCAATTCAAACTTGAAACTTTTCAACCCATTTTGGAAATCCTTTCTTTAAACGAAAGATATTTTTCATTTGAAAACAAGTAGTTTTCGTTTCGGAGAAATTCGATCTCATTTATACAAGTAAAAGTCTTTGGGTTAATTCAAATTCCCAAAAACAACACCTTAAAATGGTTTAAAACCCATATAAACTTGTATACCATTTAATATCATAAATACTGAATATAGAATTCAATTTCAAATATTGAATTCAAATTTAAATCAAAATATTTAAATTTCAAAACTCAATCAAGTTATTCAAAATAAATTTCATCTTTGAAATTCCATTTCAAAAACTTTTCACTTAAATCCAATCCATTTCCAAAACATTTGAATTTAAATATTCAGCCTTTAAAGTCATTTCAAAATCTGTGACTTAATCAATTTCCTCGTGAAATCCATATTGGTGTGTGTATAAGTGTGGTCCAGGGGTTTAACACAATCGTGCAACATCATTCCATCATCATAGATCAAAACACAGAATATAGTTGATAAGCGATATAAACTATAACGCTTATCGTCCATTCACAGATTCACAGATAATATACAAATGTAAATAAATGAATAAATTATACACAGCTCAATCCATAGAACACAATGTCACAAATCAGATATATCACAAAAACATCAGATAGGATAATCAATTCAAGGCATTCTATACAATACAATCATCCATAGGTAAAGTCAAGTATTTAAAAATCATTTATAAGTAGGATTAATTAATTGTTTAATCCTAATTAATTCAATTCGTTTCCAATTAAATTAATTACTTATGAATTTATTATCAAATTCTGATTTATAAATTTCAAATCATTTGATACAAATTAATTTATCAAACACTTTAATTAATTAAATTATTCTTAATTTATCATATTAATTAAATTAACTTTTGAACCAATTTTATCATTAAATTAACTTTAATAAATCAGAATATCCAGAATGAATTGCAATAAGTGATTAATCCTTAATTACTTTCATTAAGTAATTACATTTAACAATGTATAATTGATTATATAAATTAATTAATCTAATTAATTATCAAGATTTATCACATTAATTTAATTACTTAAAAATCTCTAGTTAATTATCCTCATTAACTAATAACATTTCTTAATTTACTTCTTAATTAATCTCTAATTATAAATTAATCTAAATTACTAGTTTATAAATTAAATACATAAGTCATTCCTTAATTATCTTATTAATTTAAATCATTTTAATACCTTAATAATTTCTAAGATAATCTATTCCTTTATTAATGACTTCATTAAATTAAAGTGTATTAGAACATTACATTTTAAATTTAAATTCAAATTCCATTTTGAATTTAAGATTCAAAATGATTATTTATTTAAACTTTATCCAATTTTAAATTCAATTTATGATCTTTTAAATAAATGTAAATAACATTTATTACTTATATAAGAAAAAGTTTTTAAGCTAATCTACTTAATTTTATTAAAAGAAATCAAGCTTTAAAATAAATTGATTATTCAACTTCCAAAATTCAAGTCAAAACGCTTCATAACTTTTCATTAAAATATTAAAGGAAACCTTTTACAAAGGATTTTGTCAAGTTTAACATTTATTTGAAACAAATTCTCTTTTAAAATCTACTTTAAAACACTTAAACTTGTTCATCATTTAAGTTTACAAAACTGGTTTAAATTCAAGATTTTGATTCATAGCAAACTTAAATCCATATTTGAGCTTGATTTAAAACTTTATTTAAATCTTACTTTAAATTTTATTTTTCACTTTAAACTTAGGATTTAAAAGTTCATTTGAATTCCAAAGTTAAATTTTTGAAAACAGAACTCTGTCGGGTTATAAAACCTGAAACAATTCATTTACCCGAGACCCCTGCTAATGCTTCGAGTCAGATACCCGAATAACTCGAGTCATCCCCTGCTAACACTTCATCTTCCCAAACAACAAAAACACCCTGACAACAAGCAGTGCACCGTGCACATGCACGGTGACGCCGCACATCCTTGATCATCGATGATGATCTCCTCCAATCATCAATCACCTTCTCACCAGCATCCCATCTACAAATCGCCACAAAAATCTCGAATCTGGATTTGAGATTTCAATTCCAAATCTAGAACAAAAATACAGTAAAACACCAAAACCTGGAAAACACAACTGGCTTCACCATCAACCTGAGAAACATCGTCGTTCTCGAAATCCCGTCCACTAGAGAGCCTCAAACTTCGACCCTCTACTCGTCCACGTTCCACCTACCATCACCCCAAAACTCGCCGCACTCGATCGCACGACTAGGACGAGCCAATCTAAACACTCGAACCTGTCAAAATTAGGTTTAGAAATTTAAAACGTTCGTTGCCGCTTCCACATTGAACTGGAGCACTTTCCCTCATTTTTCCCCGGCACACAGTACTCCCCTCTACCTTCACTCGAAACCCCGAGGTCCCTCAACGACGAGTTCACTCGAATTCATCAAAAACCCAAATATTGTTCCACTTCGATTTTCTCGTTCCATAGTTCATTAAAAATCGTGATTTTCCTTTCAAAAATCATTATCTTCGATGTCATTTAAAATGGTCTACCTGAAACTAAGATTTATGATGTTTGAAATTTCGACAAAATTTAAATGATGCCTGTATTTTCAAATTTTCAAGAGAAACTTCCTTTATTTTACTTAAATCTATTTTTAATATTTGAACCATATTAAAACTAACAACTTTTATTTAAGGTTTGAAGTTTAACAATAATCAGAAGAGAGGGAATTTGATTTCAAAACATGTTTAGAAACCTGTTATGTTCAAACTAAGAACATGTCTGTTCTGTGACAGGCATTGTTCACTCATACTCATGTACTTACTTATCTGAATGCATACAATACTCCATCACTTTTACTTTATCATGATTATTAAAACAACTAGCTAAATTCAGATTCAAAAAGTTTACTCTCCTTTGATTTGCAGCAGAGACAAAGAACTTGATATTTTTGAGAACTGGAAGTTGGACAGAGAAGCATTTTGTTTGTGTCTAACTGCCTGTAGCTTTGAATTTACAGTTTGAATTTGTTTTAAAGTTTTAAATTTTGCTTTGTTTCCAGGCTGCAGACTTTACTCTTGAACTTGATTTTCCTTTATATCAACTTGCTTGACCCTCTGGTTTTGATGAATTCATATAGTTGTTGAAATCCTTGTTTGTTGAACTTGCATGCTTGCGTACTTCAGATTTACTTTTGCTTTGACCTTCATTTTTAATTTTCCAGTTTATGAATTGAATCCATTTCCACTGGTTTCAGATTTTTCTCTACTTGGTTTGGATGGACAAAATAAAATGAAGAAGCTTGGTAGATACAAAGAAGTTTACAGGTGATATATAGAAGATGAGGTTGCTGGGTATATATTTGTACCACAAGATCTTCTTTTTTTATATATATATTAATAGGGTGGCTGAGATGATTTTGTAAAGAATTTGAATTGACTATAATATTGATATAGCATTTAATGCCAAGTGCTTCATGTCTCATATATATTTACTTGTTTTGTACTTGAATAATTTGTTTACTTCAGATCTTTTCTTAGATTTGAGGAAACGAACTAAAGTGAGGTTGATATATAGGGAATGAGAAGTTAACAGGGTGTATACTATTTTGTACAGGCTGTTGAATTGTTTAATTAGGCTGAGGTAACTTGTTTGGGGCTGCATTTATGAGCTTGTACTTATAACTATTTCCTCCATCCCGGCTGTACAATATGGAGATAGTATATAAAAGAAAAAGCATGTACAGGGTGTTTCATTTCTTTTTGCTTTTCTTCGTTCCATTTTCTCTTTCTTGTTTTGCTTTCACACTTACATACACATTTACTTGTTTCACTTTTATTTTTGCTCTTACTTTATGTACATTTTATTGCCTACATATATTTTATTACTTTGTATATTCTAGTTAATGTGTAGTTTTAAATTTTAGCTATACGTATTTATTTTATTTTATACATTTTCCCATATATCTTAAACTTGTATTTCTTATTTAACATTTGCAATTAAAATACCATATTTTTATTTGAATTTAGAGTAAATTTCACAAACTTTTATTCAAAAAATTAAATTAATTATCATTTTAAAATTAATTAAAATTCGGGATCGTTACAGACTTCCCCCCTTAAAAAGAATTTCGTCCTCGAAATTCGCCAGAGAGGGAAAACGAAGATAGATGAAAGATAGAGAAATATCTTTTCAGATCAAACTGGAAATCGATTCTGCATTTGGCTCACCAAATCAGAATATCAACAATAGATACAAGAAATTATCATAGAATTTCAAATTTGGTTTTAAATGATATCGATTTATCGATACAATTCAAATTCAGCCCTGTATTCTATTAACAATTTAATTCAATTTAAAATTTCCAATTTATTTTAAAGTTTCCAATTTCAAATTTCAAATTCATTAAAGTTTTAAAAAAAACTGATAAGAAACCGATGGAATACGAAGTAAGAATCTTCTACAACGATTCGTAAGGCATTACCGCACCGAAACTTCTTTCTGTAGCTGTCACAAAGCAATCAAAAGAATTGAAAAGACGAATCAAAGGAGATTGACAGAGAAAGATTGTTTCCACTGTTGTTACAGAGCATTGACCAATTATAGTCATATTTCCCTGTCCCTTATCGTGTTCTCTTCTTTCACTCATACCCACTATCAGTGGATAGCAAGAGAATTTACTGAGGCATTCAAACGGATATCTTAGGGATTACTCATTCTAGGGATACTTCACCCTATCTCTAATGAGCTACTTAATGTGTTATACTCCTGAGCTAAAGTTTCAACCTTAGCTCTGATACCAAATGTGACGTCCCGGATTTTTCACGCTCGAAAATAGACATCCATACTTTAAATCGTACTCGAATGTCATAGATTCGACCGTTCAAATCCGATTCACCGGAGCTTATAACAACATTAAGTAAATAACACAGCGGAAGAAAAAGAATAATATATTGATATACAACACTAATACAATATCTGATACAATAGATATCAATATACATCAGAGATATGATACAATAAAATAGCAGCGGAAAAAAAATAGACAACATCAGCAGCGGAACAAATAACTCTAAGATAGTCTTCAAAGAAGAACTCCAAAACTACAACTCCATCTCCAAGAACCAATCCAGCAATAGCTTGAACTCCCAATAACGATGCACAAAGATAAGCAAGTGCTGTCTAATCCAAAGACTGAACTAACTCCAGATAATCTACTAAACCCGACTATCTGAAAAACCCAACTCTAGACTGCTCGTGTAGAAAATAATGAGAACCCAGAGTTTAGGAAAGAAACAATAAACTCCGGATCAGTCATGAGACTGGTGTGAGCAACAAAAACAGTTTATCTTTTAAAACAATCAACAAAAGATTTCAAAGTCAATTCGCAATGCTTTTTGAAAATGTAACTACCATAAGACCTCCCACCACACACACAATGCAAACGCAGACTTGGAGGAGATTTCTTCTTATGTTAGTCAAAGATGCTTACTACACAAAATCAAATCATTTGATTATTATTATTAGTGCATAGTGTAGAAAACATTTCAAAAGTAGAATATAAATCTTAGCCAGCATAGGTACCGTTATATTATGCCTACTATAGCTATCATATTAGATGGCAGGTTTTACAACTAATACCGTACAAGGCTCGTATTGTTTCTTTGGATTTCCAACAGATGGTCAGGCCAAGGAACTTCCCATTGCCACATGAGAACGCCTCTGGAAGGACGTTCCCGAGAACCTAACCGGATCTCTGCCAACACAAGGCCGGGTTACCCCTAACTGGTTAACTACTGACACGAGTATGCCATCCCCCGGTCGTAACCAACCTTTATCCGGGATCCCGATAACCAACAACCATAAAGTAATAAATTTGCAGCAACAACACAGGTTAAGTATCTGGGCTCCATACCATGATACCACCTCTATCCATAAGGAAATGCACATACCCTAAGGGGCGCTACCCCCAATAACCTTGCCGCATCTTTCATGTTTCGACCATTTTCGGGGTGTGAGGTTCGACGAGGTCACGTCCACAAAGCCACGCTTTGGTTCAAAGCCATGCTTTTGGTCAACAAATGATCAAAGTAATGATCACAAAGATAAATGATCAAACAAATGATCATGTCACAAATGATCAAACAATGATCATTTCACAGCAACACTCAGCATGTCACATTACCGAATTGGGAATATATCGCTGATAACCTTCAACTACATAACCTCTGAGCTCGTACGTCTCAGAGAAGGGTGTTAAGCTAAGAGAATAAATTCTCCGCCACCAACAGAAATATATTTGAAAGAAATCAGCTCTATATCTCAATTTGTAATGTCAGACACAAAATCCATACAAGTCTGTTTCGGGTTCGAACAGAACCGAAGACAATTCCAAAGAAGTCCTTGCAATCCGGATATTCACTAATCACGTTTGGACTTCTCATCACATATGGAGTCTCTATACCGGGGACCAGTCGATGCAAAGACATTCGACGAGTTGTCCTTTCGTTTTTGAAAATATCCGGTCTTCACCATCGGTCTTCAAACGCTATCCATAACGACATATCACACATTCGGAATGGGATATATGACACAAAGGTCCTCTCCCGACTAAATCGAACAGTGAGCGCAGTATTTCAAAAACATATGGATATTGGGGTTTCAATTAAGTCACAACTTAAAACCCAAAAACTTTTCTTTTCAAATGGTTTAAACCAATTACCATTTCAAATCTTTATATTATAAAAAGATTTATTTCACAAAGATCAATTCATAGACTTCAAACAATTTCCATTCCAATTGGATTAACTCATTAAGTCTTTAAATCAAAGATTTAACTCATAACTTTCAAAATTCGATTAACTTGTTGAATCTTTAAATCAAGATTCAACTTATAGCTTTCAACAATCATTTCCAAAGATTCATTCATAGCCTTTCAAAACAATTCCAATTCAAACTTGAAACTTTTCAACCCAATTTGGAAATCCTTTCTTTAAACGAAAGTTATTTTTCATTTGAAAACAAGTAGTTTTCGTTTCGGAGAAATTCGATCCCATTTATACAAGTTAAAATCTTTGGGTTAATTCAAATTCCCAAAAACAACACCTTAAAATGGTTTAAAACCCATATAAACTTGTATATCATTTAATATCATAAATACTGAATATAGAATTCAATTTCAAATATTGAATTCAAATTTAAATCAAAATATTTAAATTTCAAAACTCAATCAAGTTATTCAAAATAAATTTCATCTTTGAAATTCCATTTCAAAAACTTTTCACTTAAATCCAATCCATTTCCAAAACATTTGAATTTAAATATTCAGCCTTTAAAGTCATTTCAAAATCTGTGACTTAATCAATTTCCTCGTGAAATCCATATTGGTGTGTGTATAAGTGTGGTCCAGGGGTTTAACACAATCGTGCAACATCATTCCATCATCATGGATCAAAACACAGAATATAGTTGACAAGCGATATAAACTATAACGCTTATCGTCCATTCACAGATTCACAGATAATATACAAATGTAAATAAATGAATAAATTATACACAGCTCAATCCATAGAACAAAATGTCACAAATCAGATATATCACAAAAACATCAGATAGGATAATCAATTCAAGGCATTCTATACAATACAATCATCCATAGGTAAAGTCAAGTATTTAAAAATCATTTATAAGTAGGATTAATTAATTGTTTAATCCTAATTAATTCAATTCGTTTCCAATTAAATTAATTACTTATGAATTTATTATCAAATTCTGATTTATAAATTTCAAATCATTTGATACAAATTAATTTATCAAACACTTTAATTAATTAAATTATTCTTAATTTATCATACTAATTAAATTAACTTTTGAACCAATTTTATCATTAAATTAACTTTAATAAATCAGAATATCCAGAATGAATTACAATAAGTGATTAATCCTTAATTACTTTCATTAAGTAATTACATTTAACAATGTATAATTGATTATCTAAATTAATTAATCTAATTAATTATCAAGATTTATCACATTAATTTAATTACTTAAAAATCTCTAGTTAATTATCCTCATTAACTAATAACATTTCTTAATTTACTTCTTAATTAATCTCTAATTATAAATTAATCTAAATTATTAATTTATAAATTAAATACATAAGTCATTCCTTAATTATCTTATTAATTTAAATCATTTTAATACCTTAATAATTTCTAAGATAATCTATTCCTTTATTAATGACTTCATTAAATTAAAGTGTATTAGAACATTACATTTCAAATTTAAATTCAAATTCCATTTTAAATTTAAGATTCAAAATGATTATTTATTTAAACTTTATCCAATTTTAAATTCAATTTATGATCTTTTAAATAAATGTAAATAACATTTATTACTTATATAAGAAAAAGTTTTTAAGCTAATGTACTTAATTTTATTAAAAGAAATCAAGCTTTAAAATAAATTGATTATTCAACTTCCAAAATTCAAGTCAAAACGCTTCATAACTTTTCGTTCAAATATTAAAGGAAACCTTTTACAAAGGATTTTATCAAGTTTAACATTTATTTGAAACAAATTCTCTTTTAAAATCTACTTTAAAACACTTAAACTTGTTCAACATTTAAGTTTACAAAACTGGTTTAAATTCAAGATTTTGATTCATAGCAAACTTAAATCCATATTTGAGCTTGATTTAAAACTTTATTTAAATCTTACTTTAAATTTTATTTTTCACTTTAAACTTAGGATTCAAAAGTTCATTTGAATTCCAAAGTTGAATTTTTGAAAACAGAACTCTGTCAGGTTATAAAACCTGAAACAATTCATTTACACGAGACCCCTGCTAATGCTTCGAGTCAGATACCCGAATAACTCGAGTCATCCTCTGCTAACACTTCATCTTCCCAAACAACAAAAACACCCTGACAACAAGCAGTGCATATGCACGGTGACGCCGCACCTCCTTGATCATCGTCGATGATCTCCTCCAATCATCAATCACCTTCTCGCCAGCATCCCATCTACAAATCGCCACAAAAATCTCGAATCTGGATTCGAGATTTCAATTCCAAACCTGGAACAAAAATACAGTAAAACACCAAAACCTGAAAAACACAACCGGCTTCACCATCAAACTGAGAAACATCATCGTTCTCGAAATCCTGTCCACTAGAGAGCTTCAAACTTCGACCCTCTACTCGTCCACGTTCCCCCTACCATCACCCCAAAACTCGCCGCACTCGATCGCACGACGAGGACGAGCCAATCGAAACACTCGACCCTGTCAAAATTAGGTTTAGAAATTTAAAACGTTCGTCGCCGCTTCCACGTTGAACTGGAGCACTTCCCCTCATTTTTCCCCGGCACACAGTACTCCCCTCTACCTTCACTCGAAACCCCGAGGTCCCTCAACGACGAGATCACTCGAATTCATCAAAAACCCAAATATTGTTCCACTTCGATTTTCTCCCTCCATAGTTCATTAAAAATCATGATTTTCCTTTCAAAAATCATTATCTTCGATGTCATTTAAAATGGTCTACCTGAAACTAAGATTTATGATGTTTGAAATTTCGACAAAATTTAAATGATGCCTGTATTTTCAAATTTTCAAAAGAAACTTCCTTTGTTTTACTTAAATCTATTTTTAATATTTGAACCATATTAAAACTAACAACTTTTATTTAAGGTCTGAAGTTTAACAATAATCAGAAGAGAGGGAATTTGATTTCAAAACATGTTTAGAAACCTGTTATGTTCAAACTGAGAACATGTCTGTTCTGTGACAGGCATTGTTCACTCATACTCATATACATACCTATCTGAATGCATACAGTACTCCATCACTTTAACTTTATCATGATTATTAAAACAACCAGCTAAATTCAGATTCAAAAAGTTTACTCACCTTTGATTTGCAGCAGAGACAAAGAACTTGATATTTTTGAGAACTGGAAGTTGGACAGAGAAGCATTTTGTTTCTGTCTAGCTGCCTGTAGCTTTGAATTTACAGTTGGATTTGTTTTAAAGTTTCAAATTTTCCTTTATTTCCAGGCTGCAGACTTTACTCTTGAACTTGATTTTCCTTTATATCAACTTGCTTGACCCTCTGGTTTTGATGAATTCATATAGTTGTTGAAATCCTTGTTTGTTGAACTTGCGTGCTAGTGTACTTCAGATTTACTTTTGCTTTGACCTTCATTTTTAATTTTCCAGTTTATGAATTGAATCCATTTCCACTGGTTTCAGATTTTTCTTTACTTGGTTTGGATGGACAAAATAAAATAAAGAAGCTTGGTAGATACAAAGAAGTTTACAGGAGATATATAGAAGATGAGGTTGCTGGGTATATATTTGTACCACAAGATCTTCTTTTTTATATATATATATTAATAGGGTGGCTGAGATGATTTTGTAAAGAATTCGAATTGACTATAATATTGATATAGCATTTAATGACAAGTGCTTCATGTCTCCTATATGTTTACTTGTTTTGTACTTGAATAATTTGTTTACTTCAGATCTTTTCTCAGCTTTGAGGAAACGAACTAAAGTGAGGTTGATATATAGGGAATGAGAAGTTAACAGGGTGTATACTATTTTGTACAGGCTGTTGAATTGTTTAATTAGGCTGAGGTAACTTGTTTGGGGTTGCATTTATGAGCTTGTACTTATAACTATTTCCTCCATCTCGGCTGTACAATATGGAGATAGTATATAAAAGAAAAAGCATGTACAGGGTGTTGCATTTCTTTTTGCTTTTCTTTGTTCCATTTTCTCTTTCTTGTTTTGCTTTCAAACTTACATACACATTTACTTGTTTCACTTTTATTTTTGCTCTTACTTTATGTACATTTTATTGCCTACATATATTTAATGTGTTGTTTTAAATTTTAGCTATACGTATTTATTTTATTTTATACATTTTCCCATATATCTTAAACTTGTATTTCTTATTTTACATTTGCAATTAAAATACCCACATTTTTATTTGAATTTAGAGTAAATTTCACAAAATTTTATTCAAAAAATTAAATTAATTATCATTTTAAAATTAATTAAAATTCGGGATAGTTACATTTATGGTATGTCAGTTAGCGTTCTGTTTGATACCGGTGCATCACATTCTTTTGTATCTCGTTGTTTGGTAGATAATCTTAACCTAGAACCCTCGTATTTAGTTACATTTTTAAGGGTCGCAAATCTGATAGGAGGGTTTGCAACACTTGGGATGAGTTGTGACCACCTAGAGTTTGATTTGTTAGGTCATTCCTTTGTTTGCAGTTTGCATGTGTTTGATTTCATAGGGTTCAGAATTATTTTGGGCATGGATTGGTTAAGTAAGTACGATACTAGGATACTTTTCCATGATAGGAAAATATCGCTTAGACACCCTGACTATAGTGATCAGATTAGATATATTGTAGAAAGCCCTAGCTATGAGGTGAATGCTTTGTTGGGTGTTGTGGAGGTAGAAGATGAGTTAAAACGAGTTTTCATGGTTAGAGAATTCGAGGATGTTTTTGAACCCATAGTAGGATTTCCACCGAAATGAGCCATTGATTTTCGGATAGATTTGGTGCCGGGAGCACAACCATTGAGTAGATCGCCAAGAAAAATGACACATATCGACATGAGGGAGTTGAAGGTGAAGTTGGTGGATTTGTAAGGCAAGGATTTTATTAGGTCAAGTAGTTCACCTTGGGGAGGAGCCGTAGTATTTGCTAAGAAGCCGAACGGATCGTTAAGGCCATGTATCAATTATCGTAAGTTGAATAGAAGGCGATAAAGAATCAATATCCGTTGCCTTGAATTGACGATTTGTTCGATCAGTTGAGTGGAGCCAAGGTATTTTCTTAGTTGGATTTAGCAACAGGTTTCCATCAGCTTAGAGTAGCAGAGGATATCATTCCTTTGACGGTGTTTAGAACTGGATATGGATTGTATGAATGGTTAGTGATGCCATTTGGACTAACTAATGTGCCAACATTCTTTATGGATTTGATGAAATGAGTTTTCCAAGAGCACTTGGATAGGTTCGTGTTGGTATTTACAGATGATATTTTGATATACTCTAAGGATGAAAGGGAGCATGAATTTCATCTTAGAGTGGTGTTGGAAATGTTGAGGCAGCATCAGCTAAAAGCAAATTTTTTGAAGTTTCATTTCTAGAAGAAGGAAGTGAAGTTTCTTGTTTATGTGGTCTCAGAGAATGGGTTGCCTGTAGATCCGACTATGATTGAAGTGGTGAATAATTGGAAAAGACCCGAGACAGTGACTGAGATAAAGAGTTTTCTTGGATTAGCTGGGTATTATTAGAAGTTCATAAAGGATTTCTTGCGAATAGAAACACAGATGACCAAGCTAACATAAAAAGATGTGAAGTTTGTGTGGACCGGTAAGTGTGAGGAAGCTTTCCAAAGCATGAAACACTTATTAACTAATGCACCTGTGTTAATTGTTTCGGAAGGGAATCAGGACTTATTAGTATATATAGAAGCTTGTGAAACTAGGTTAGGAGCTGTGTTAATGTAAAGAGGTAAAGTGATTGCCTATGCTTCTCGATTGCTTAGACCGCATGAGGTGAGATACCCGACACATGATTTAGAATTGGCTGCGGCAATTTTTGCATTGAAGATGTGGAGGAATTACCTTTTGAGAGAAAGATTTGAGTTATATACGGATCATAAATCATTGAAGCATTTATTCTCTCTGACGGAGCTGAATATGAGACAGCAGAGATGGTTGGAATTTATAACTGCTTATGACTTTGGAATTGAGCACACACTAGGAAAAGGCAACAAGGTTGTAGATGCACTTAGCAGAATGCAGCATTGGCAGTGATGCCTGAGTGGAGAGGCGTTGAAAACATGTAGAATATAGTGGAGATCTGAAGCTAGATCTAGTGGAGAAACTATAGTGTTATCATGTTTAGAAGTCCGACAGACGATGATCGAAAAGATTGCTTCTAAAAAGATGGAGGATCCAGTATTTGTTGAACGGATCAACAGTTAAAGGATGGAACCAAGAGAGATGACCTGAAGGATTTTTGTCTTGACCAGAATGGGTGGTGGAGAAAGAAAGTAAGATTGTGTGTTTCAAATGCGAGAGACATTAGGAAGAAAGTTTTATAGGAATGCCATCGTTCGAAGTTCACTATTCATACAGGAGGAACTAAGATGTATCGGGACATGAAGAGGAGTTTCTTCTGGGAAGGAATAAAGAGGGATGTAGGCTTATGGGTAAAGCAGTGTCTGAACTGCCAACAGATAAAGGTCGAAAATCAGAAGCCAAGTGAGCTACTTCAGACATTTGATATTCTAGTATGGAAATGGGATTCTATTTCTATGGATTTTATAGATGGGTTGCCAGGATCTAATAGAGGAAATGAAAGTATATGGGTCGTAGTGGATAGGTTAACAAAGAGTGCCCATTTTATTTCAGTTAAGTCAACTAGGATGGCTCCTGTTTTGGCTAAGTCATTTATGAAGAATGTAGTTAGACTACATGAGAATCCTAGTAGTATAGCAAGTGATAGAGATCCATTATTCACTAGTGAGTTATGGGGAATTCTACAGAAAATTTTAAGAACCAAGCTCAAGATGAGTACCGCTTACCATCGACGGACTAATCGGAAAATAGAAAGAGTTAACAAAGTCTTGAAAGATTTGTTAAGAGCTTATGTGCTAGATTTTGGAGGATCGTGGGAAGGCCACCTACACTTAGTCGAGTTTTTTTATAACAGTAGTTATCAAGCTAGTATAGGGATGGCACTGTTTGAAGCTTTGTACGGAAGGCCATGCAAATCTTCCATTTATTGGTTAGACACTGGAGATAGGTTGGTTCCTTATCTAGATTTAGTTAGGGAAGCTTTAAAGAACATTGATTTGATTTGGGCTAGGATAAAGGAAGCTCAGTCTAGGCAGAAGAGTTATGCAGATAGAAGATAGAAAGACTTAGAGTTCTTTGTTGGAGATCATGTTTTCATTAAGGTATCACCGATGAAAGGTGTAATTGGATTTGGAAGGTCGGGGAAATTGGCACCGAGATTTTTTGGACCATTTCCTATTTTAGATAGGATCGAGAAATTTGCATATAGAGTAGAGTTACCAAACAGTTTGGTAGGAGTCCACGATGTTTTTCATCTTTCTCATTTAAGAAATTGTAGAGATCCGTAGACTACTATAGCACCGAATGTGTTAGAGGACTTAGTGGTAGAGCCGAATTTGACTATAGTTAGAAAGCCAATTCATATAGTTGTTAGAGATGAGAAGTGGCTCAGGAACAAGATAGTAAGACTAGTTAAAGTCCAATGAAGCGATGATGAGAGCGACTGTACATGGAAGCCTGAGAGCAGGATTAGAGATGCTTATCCTGATTTGTTTGATGGTATTTTTTACCTTTTTGATTGATTTGTTTAGTACTTTATCATAATTTCAAGGATGAAATTCTTCAAGGAGGGGAGTTTGTAGCGACCCTAATTTTGATTAACATTATGTAGGATATTTAATAGTTAATTTAAATAAAATAAAGTAATGAATAGGGGATTGAGATTTGTGTTAATAGAAAGGTAGCCGTGCCACATAACAAATGAACTAAAGGGGAACTAAAATAAGATAGGTAAGGCAAATAGATAAGGGGTAAAATAGGAATAAGTATATACTTATACCCTAAACCCTTGGGCCATTCATTCTACACGTTCATTTGCAAAAATTAAACATAAGAGGCCTGTCACCATTAAGGAAGTACAAGAAGAAGATAAAGCAATCAAAGGATGGAAGCTCAATCAATTCAAAACCATTCTCAAATCTCAACTCCTTAACCATAAAGCTAAGGTCAATAATCACTACATCTCATGTTTTTGATTATTTTCGGTTATAGATTAAATTCGAACTATTTTGCAAGGGTTTGCCATGTTTTTGATTGTTAAGTTGGATATATATGCTTGTTGATGATTTATGCTAGTTCATATGAATTTTATGGTATGTTTTAATGTGAAAACCCTATTAAATGACATCCAAACGCCTTACGATTTTATAATAAGGTCAGAAATGATATTTTAGAGATGAGATTCAATTTTCATAATTTTCGAAATTAATGTAGATTTAATATTAATTTTCTAGTGAAGAAAATGGTTATTTGGGTTTAAAATTAATTATGGCTAATATATGTATGTTTGGGTCAGAAATTAATATATGTTAGAAAACATATTAAAAATGATTACGGGAATTTTTATAGATTTTTCCTAAGTGTTTTAATAAGCGTATAAAATTATTTAAGGTATGGGACTTAAATGTTTTATATATTTCAGGGGCATTTTGTAAATAATTTAATTTGTTTATTTCAGAAATTTCGACAGTCTTCTAGAAAATAAATTAGCAACCAATCATGTTTTAACAAACAAGGCAGGTTAGTTGAAAAGAATTGCTTCAAAAGGTTAAAAATCAACATATACATGCTTTTTACTTGTTTCGCCACTTTTGGCACCTAGCCTTCGACACCTTACTTCCGCCTCCATCTCCATCGAAACCAAAGCACAGAGTATCAAAGAACTGGTAAGTAGTAAATTGGACATAGGTGAAAGGTACTGGGTCGAAACAAGGGGTTCCAAAGGGGTCGAAGCTTTACTTTTTTTAAAAAAAGAAAATGCACCTTCTTTGCTTTCGAAAGAAATGCTTTCGCCTTGGTTAGCTTTCGACTGGGTCAAGGAATGGTTTTGAAAGAGGCTGCGCCTTTTTGTTTTAACTAAATGCTTTCGAAGGGGTCGAAACTCCTTGCTGCCGCTTTCTCCCTTTCGAAGCAAATGGTTTTGAAAGGGTTACTTTGTTTTTAAAACTTAGCCACTTCTCTAATGCTTTTGAAGGATTGGTTTTGACACTATCACTTCTTTACTTAGGAAATAGCTTTCGTAAGAGTGCTTTCGACTTAGTTGTTTTATGACCCTTTTGTTCTATTGAAAGTTAAACCCAAAAGGTTTTGAAAGGAATAGTTCTAATGGTTTCGAAAGATTATCCACATATTTTACTTGAACCCAAATGCTTTTGGAAGGTTTGATTTTATGAAAAGGATTTAGTGCTCTTGAAAGGTTTAAGATTAAGGTTTCAAATGGGTGGTTTCCTAATGGTTTCGAACGGTATTAAATGGATGGTCCCTATGTTTTCGAAAGGCAATGTTTATAGTGTTTTGATAAGAGAATGTCTAAGGCTTTACAGCTTTCGAAAGAAAGGTTTTTCAATGTTTTTGAAAGTTTTATTAAGAATGGTTTCGAAAGGTATGTTTTGGCCATTCGGCCTAAGGTTATGAAGCAAAATAGTTACTTGATTTCAAAAGGGGCACTTTCAATGTGTAGGATCGATTTCACCCTAGAAGGGTGGTGAATAGGGTGATGGTATAAATTATAAAAATTAATTGCAGAAGCTTATAAAATAATTTCAACACAGTTCACAGCAGAATAATAGCAGCACAGATATCGCAAAATATAAATAACAGAAATAGAACAACACAGAATTTACCCAGCTTCAGCAAAAACCTACCTACGTGCTGCCCCAAGGTTTCTACTAGAAATTAGATAGTCAGACACTTTCACACGTAAACTCGCGACACCCGCTATCGACTAAACCTAACTCTACGCTCAAAACCCTGCCACAATTCAGCCACTGAGTTGCGAATTCTCAAACTACGCCACATAGTTTGTTCCCTAGTCACACGACTAGAAATTTAAACGGTTTAAAAATAAAATACAGTTAAAAAAAAAATTAAAATAACCCTAAAAATTAAAAGCCCTTATTAAACTTAAAAATAGCCGGCCCTTTTTTTATTATTTGGCCCGTTCTTTTTATTTCGTTCCTTTGTGAAAATGGCCGTCGTTCCTCTTTTTACAGAAATTAGGGTTATTTGTGCAAATTGAAGGCGCCGCTTGAATTGCTCGATCGAATGATGATTGATGTGCTTCCTTTGTCGATCGATGCTCTCTTTTTTACCACATGGCTTCTCCAATTTGGATCGAGGTTGTCTGCGATTCTGGTATGTAATTTACTCCTTTTGCTTTGCTGGGTTTGGCTTGCTTGAACTCGATGCTGAAATTACCGATGATCATTTGTTTATATAGGAGTTCGATCTCCTTGAATTGCGTTAGTCTGATTTGTTTAATATCATGCTTTCGGCCATTCGATTTTTGTTGGACGTTGATGATTTATTTCTGACTTTTTCAATTTACTTGGATAATACGGTTTAGAACTCTGATTTGGTCATAATCGATTCTTATTTGTGAAATTCGAGTCAGTTAGCATTTTTGACATGTTGTATCATTTCTTTTCATTCTCTGATTTTTTTGCACTTTGTATCATTTCTTTGGTTCAATGCTTATATATGTACACTGTGTCATTAGATTGCCGAGTCTTTGAGCATTGTTGTGTCACTTGATTCTTCTGAAGCTCGAGTTGCACACTACAGTGTATTTACTACTTCGATTTGAACTTGCAGTGTTTATTCGAGCTGCTGCAGTTTGATTTGTAGACTCTGGTACATTGTTGTATTGATTTCTGAGTGTTGCATATCATAGCCTTGGTTTCTGTTATCATGTCACCGGTCTTGATACTTGTACTACCTGGTCTGGTTCTCGGCCTATAGTGTTCATGTAGTCTAATGCATTTGGTTCTTCACTTGTGCATATTGCCTCGAGTACATGTATATAGTGATCATTTGATCTGTCCATTTGAGTCAGTGATATTGTCTTCATTCTGGCCTTGTTGTATTGAACTTTGATAGTGGCTGGCTTGCTTATGTCTTTGACTTCATTGGTGTCACTGATCGAGCCTGGTTCATGAGTCTGGGTTTTTGTTGCATATATTGCTGTTGTAGATGTTGATGTTGTAGTTGTTCGACCTGGCATTTGGTCTGTAGTTAGTTTTGTTTCATGTTTGAACTGGTTTGAGTGGTCACTGACACTTTGGTTTTACTTTGAGCTACAGTTTCAGTTGCAAGTGCATTTGTTGTTTAATGTGCCTCTTTGTGTATTGATGGTCTGATCATTCTTTGGTCTTGCTTGCTTGATGGCATTTGATCTTGCCTGGTTTTTCTTTTGTTGGTTTGTGATGCACTTGTTTTGTACTTCACTGTACTGCATATTGATCACTATCTTCCTTACATGCTTGAAGTAGCCTGTACAACTGCCCTGTGTTGAATCCAGCTAATAGCTCGGGTTTGACCTTGTGTGCGTGTTGTGATTTTATTTATATTGCATTTGAGTTAAACCCGGCTTTTCATTTGGGTTTGACCTGTGCTCACATGTCCCTGTAAATCAGTAAAGTGTATATTTCGATGTGCATGGCCTTGTGGCATATACAGTGATACACTGTGTATGTCACAAGCTGTTCGTGTATGATGAATTCAAATTTAGATGATGACGAACAACCCAAATAACTGAGACAAATATTATTTTCAAAATTCACATTTTATTTTATATTGCAAAAATATTTCTTTTTCAATTTTACTACGTTAGTGAATATTTTTGCAGATTGCTCAGATGCTAGATTCAATCTGGAATGAAGTTGAAGATAAATACGAGTGTGAGTGATATGTAGTGAGGTCAACTGTAAATGTAAAATCGTGATGTAAATGAATTTGTATCAAAGTTGTATAGTGTATAGTGAGAGCTTGAATTTGTACTATTCAAAATTGTAATAAATATTTGTTTGAATAAAATTTCTGTTTGAATTCAAATTCTGTGTTATTTACTTTTATTCAGCAAATATTTATTTAGTCTATGACAAATAAAATAGTACATTAACAAATACATTTAAACGAATATATATATGTTTATTATCATCAAACAAAAATCATATAAGCGCGTATTCAACAATCTCCCCCTTTTGATGATAACAAACATATATTTAAGATTTTGAGTATGTTAAATGTATTTGATCATTGATATGCTCTAATTGCTCCCCCTATTTAAATGCTTCCTCTCTACACAAAACTCCCCCTACATATATGCATACAAATAAAAATATGCAAATGAGCCTAGATCCAAATAGAAAATTATTTGACATTTGCTTGATTTTATTTGACAAAATCATAACTCTTCTCTCCCCCTTTTGTTACCAGCAAAAGAATAATAGTGTTAGAGAAAATAGAGATAAAGTGATCGATATTAATCCAACATTAAAACTCAATTGAATATAAGTATTACATTTCAATAAAAAATCAAACAAAAACCATAAATATTTTGTTAGTCGAATATTCCACTTTTAGAATGATGGGAATGATGTCATCATATAAAACCATACAGTTGTGTCTATTTGTGGTATATTTATATCAGGAATTTGGATATCTACTAACCATGCATAACCGTTAGAACTTTTAAATGAGATTAGTAGTATTCTAATTTTATTTTATTTTAAAAAATGAATTCAAGTATCTTCTAACACGCATAACCGTGAGGACTTTTAAATGGGATTAGAATCAACTTGTTTATTTTAAAAATCAACTTTTGATATGTGTTCCATACATGCATAACCGTGAGGACTTTTAAATGAGCAGGAAGCACATAACAAATTCTAAGTAATTCACCCATGCATAACCGTGAGGACTTTTAAATGAGAGTGAATATTTTGGTATTTATTATTATTATTATTATTATTATTTTTTATTAATATTTTGAAAAAAATGTAAAAATTTAAAACGAAAGATTCCTGTTTAAAGTACCACATATCGACAAACTATATAGAATTTTAATGAGTGATGATCGTTAGAAATATGATAGAGATAGAGATGGTCATGGAATTTTTACCAACAAAAAGTTTTATAACTCTTGTTTAAATTTCTAAAGAAATTTACTAATTATACCGTCTCGAGTCATAACATATAATAAATATCAACACTCATCACTTTTTCAATCACTATTTATCTTTTCGATAATTATTAGGAAGTCAGATTAGTCAAAATAGTCATTTAAAATCAAATTCAAAAATAATTATGAAATCAATTTTTCAAAATGACTAATCTGAAAATATGGTCAAAAATGATTTTCTCGAGGGGGTTTTATATGAAAAGTTTCTGCTATTTGAAAATTGTTTGAAATGAAAGATATGCAGATATTTTCTTTGAAAAACGATGCAGTTACTAAATGTCTCAAAAATCACGTTCAACTAGTAATTTTTCTATCAACTAGATTACCAGTGTAATCTACATCAGAATTTCTCTTTCACTCAAAATCATCATTAATTGAATTTGATCGACCAAACCATGAAGTGTGCACCAAAAATTTCAAACTCAATTTTAACAGCATTTTAAATGACATTCTTTTGAATTTGAATTGAAGCCGTGTAAATAAAATACCGTGAATAAAGAGTTAGCCGTATTATAACCAAATGTATTATCATCCAACAAGACACTATTTTTAATCCAAACTGATGTATATGAAGTAATTCAAAAAATCTAGAGAATTTTATAGTGTTTTTGGCATAAGAATATAATTGGCCAACTATTTTGAATAAGTCAGAATCATCATCTTTTCATCATCTCATTATTGGCTGATTTAATTCAGAATACGGTGTAGATTATCACATTTAATATATCGTTCAAAACATATCATTACCTGTTTTACCTTTACGATATTTTTCGTTGTTGCACATTGTGATTCTGTCACCTTTGTACTAGGCTAAGAAACTTTGCTTTGTCGCCCGTTGTGTTTCTGGAACAGCCAAAATCCAGAGAACACTGTTGTTGTTCCTTAGCCTGCCACCACACCTACACGGGAAAAGATTTATGTGACCTATTTGTTTTTATAAGTCCATGGTTGTTAGTGGCAGAATATATTAAAAAATAATTTTGTGGAGACCCAAAACTATTTATATATGTTCCTTTCGGCACCCAAATTTGTTTAACTTTGAGAGATTTTATATTTGTGCCTTTTGGAACCCAAATCGGTATAGTTTTCACATGTTTGGGTCTATACCAACAACTATTTTGAGCGTGCCCATATTTTCTACAAATCGTGCACATAGAATTAACTTGATTAATATTTCTATCAACATTTGCAGAATGATTATATCCAAGTCCTTGTCTTACCGTATTAACAGTTTGCTTTCCTAATAGCATATTCAACAATTTTTCACTTTTTGAAAATTTATCTAAAGTCGTTGACAATTGTTGCACTTGTGTTTTGAGAGACTCATTTTCGTTTAACAATTGTGTGCACTTTTTAATAGAATTCTCTCTTCTAGTATTTTCATTCTCTTTTAAAATCAGAATTTCGTTTTCAAGCGATTTCATTTTAATTTCTGAATTTTTAATTTCTTCATCAAATGTTGGACACTTATCACACTTAGGGATCCTACTTTGATAGGTTTTAACTAATTGGTCAAGTTGTTTATTTAATTCTATCAAAGTGTCTTTTTGTGATTCAAGTTTAGCATATTTTTCCCTAAGTCGTTCAAAACAGCCATTTACTTCGTGGAAATAAATAAGTAGTTCAGAGTGAGTAAGTTTTAATACCTCGCTTGGCTCGTCATCGTCGCTATCGGTTATATTTCCATGAAGGCACATATCTTCTTTCTCACTCTCACTGCTAGAACTTTGATTATCTTCATCCATTTCATCCTAAGTGGCTGCAAAACTTTTCTTTTTCTGTTTCTTTCCAAAGTCGCGTCGATTTCGAGGACAATTGGGCTTGATGTGTCTGGGTTGGTTGCACTTATGACAGATGATCTCCTGTTCTTCTGAGTAGTCAAGTGCTTTGCCTATTCTGCTTTTCAATTCCTGATTTCGAGCTGGATTTCCGTATTTGCGATTTCACCTTTTGAATTTCTTTATTAGTAGTGCCACCTCTACTGCTCCATCATCATCATCCTCATCACAACTGCTTTTTACTAATTCTGTTAAGCACATTTCTTTAACTGAGTCGGTTGTGGAGGACTTCTCATTGCTGTTGACATTCGCACTATATATTGCAATTAAAGTATTCCAGATTTCCTGTGCATTTTCACAATGAAAGATGGAATTAAAATTATCTTGATTAATATGAGAATATAATATATGCATAGCAAGAGCATTAATCGAGATAATTTATCGTCTGTTATATCACATCCATTTTCAATAATATCCCAACATTTAATATTAACATATATTAAATAAAATTCCATTTTCAATTTCCAATTCAAAAAATGTGTTCCATCGAAAATAGAAGGAATAATATTGGAACGACCCTCAACAAAAGTATTATTAAAAGAAGCCATTTTAAAAATTCAAAAAAAAAAATTAAAACAAAAAACCGATTTTTGAAATACGAATTTTTAAAACAAAAAATTGACTTCTATCCCTAGCTCTGATACCACTTGTAGGATCGATTTCACCCTAGAGGGGGGTGAATAGGATGATGGTATAAATTATAAAAATTAATTGCGGAAGCTTATAAAATAATTTCAACACAGTTCACAGCAGAATAATAGCAGCACAGATATCACAGAATATAAATAACAGAAACAGAACAACACAGAATTTACCCAGCTTCGGCAAAAACCTGCCTACGTGCTGCCCCCAAGGTTTCTACTAGAAATTAGACAGTCAGACGCTTACACATGTAAACTTGTGACACCTGCTATCGACTAAACCTAACTCTACGCTCAAAACCCTACCACAACTCAGCCACTGAGTTGCGAATTCTCAAACTATGCCACGTAGTCTGTCCCCTAGTCACACGACTAGAAATTTAATCGGTTTAAAAATAAAATACAATTAAAAAAATTTAAAATTAAAATAACCCTAAAAATTAAAAGCCCTTATTAAACTTAAAAATAGCCGGCCCTTTTTTTATTATTTGGCCCGTTCTCTTTATTTCGTTCCTTTGTGAAAATGGCCGTCGTTCCTCTTTTTACAGAAATTAGGGTTATTTGTGCAAATTGAAGATGCCGCTTGAATTGCTCGATCGAATGATGATTGACATGCTTCCTTTGTCGATCGATGCTCTCTTTTTTACCACACGGCTTCTCCAATTTGGATCGAGTTTGTCTGCGATTTCGGTATGTAATTTACTCCTTTTGCTTTGTTGGGTTTGGCTTGCTTGAACTCGATGCTGAAATTGCCGATGATCATTTGTTTATATAGGAGTTCGATCTCCTTGAATTGCGTTCGTCTGATTTGTTCAATATCATGCTTTTGGCCATTCGATTTTTTTTGAACGTTGATGATTTATTTCTGACTTTTTCAATTTACTTGGATAACACGATTTAGAACTCTGACTTGGTCATAATCGATTCCTTGTTTGTGAAATTCGAGTCGGTTAGCATTTTTGACATGTTGTATCATTTCTTTTCATTCTTTGATTTTTTTGCATTTTGTATCATTTCTTTGGTTCAATGCTTATATATGTACACTGTGTCATTAGATTGCCGAGTCTTTGAGCATTGTTGTGTCACTTGATTCTTCTGAAGCTCGAGTTGCACATGCTGTGTATTTACTACTTCGATTTGAACTTGCAGTTTTATTCGAGCTGCTGCAGTTTGATTTGTAGACTCTGGTACATTGTTGTATTGATTTCTGAGTGTTGCATATCATAGCCTTGGTTTCTGTTATCATGTCACCAATCTTGATACTTGTACTACCTGGTCTGGTTCTCGGCCTATAGTGTTCATGTAGTCTAATGCATTTGGTTCTTCACTTGTGCATATTGCCTCGAGTACATGTATATAGTGATCATTTGATCTGTCCATTTGAGTCAGTGATATTGTCTTCATTCTGGCCTTGTTGTATTGAACTTTGATAGTGGCTGGCTTGCTTATGTCTTTGACTTCATTGGTGTCACTGATCGAGCCTGGTTCATGAGTCTGGGTTTTTGTTGCATATATTGCTGTTGTAGATGTTGATGTTGTAGTTGTTCGACCTGGCATTTGGTCTGTAGTTAGTCTTGTTTCATGTTTGAACTGGTTTGAGTGGTCACTGACACTTTGGTTTCACTTTGAGCTACAGTTTCAGTTGCAAGTGCATTTGTTGTTTAATGTGCCTCTTTGTGTATTGAAGGTCTGATCATTCTTTGGTCTTGCTTGCTTGATGGCATTTGATCTTGCCTGGTTTTTCCTTTGTTGGTTTGTGATGCACTTGTTTTGTACTTCACTGTACTGCATATTGATCACTATCTTCCTTGCATGCTTGAAGTCGTAGCCTGTACAACTGCCCTGTGTCGAATCCAACTAATAGCTCGGGTTTGACCTTGTGCGCGTGATGTGATTTTATTTATATTGCATTTGAGTTGAACCCTGCTTTTCATTTGGGTTTGACCCGTGCTCACCTGTCCCTGTAAATCAGTCAAGTGTATATTTCGATGTACACGGCCTTGTGGCATATACAGTGATACACTGTGTATGTCACAAGTTGTTCGTGTATGATGAATTCAAATTTAAATGATGACGAACAACCCAAATAACTGAGACAAATATTATTTTCAAAATTCACATTTTATTTTATACTGCAAAAATATTTCTTTTTCAATTTTACTACGTTAGTGAATATTTTTGCAGATTGCTCAGATGCTAGATTCAATCTGGAATGAAGTTGAAGATAAATACGAGTGTGAGTGATATGTAGTGAGGTCAATTGTAAATGTAAAATTTGATGTAAATGAATTTGTATCAAAGTTGTATAGTGTATAGTGAAAACTTGAATTTGTACTATTCAAAATTGTAATAAATTTTTGTTTGAATAAAATTTTTGTTTGAATTCAAATTCTGTGTTATTTATTTTTATTCAGCAAATATTTATTTAGTCGATGACAAATAAAATAGTACATTAACAAATACATTTAAATGAATATATATATATATATATATGTTTGTTATCATCAAACAAAAATCATATAAGCGCATATTCAACACAATGGTTTCGAAGGGGCACTTTCAAAGTTTAAATATTTCATCAACAAAGTTTTTGGTAAATTATATATAGCATGACAAGGTGATTTGAGTAAAGCATGGAGTATATTTTCCTTGTTTAAAGTATGATTTAAAGGTTTAGATCAATTTGAGAGAAAATGTTCTCAAGGAAAATTTTATGGGTAGATGACCCCAAGTAAAATGACTCAGATATTAGAATACCAAATGGGGCTGGTATGCGGCCGCGTCCTATACTTTAGCTAGTAGCCCCTAGTTAATATAAGTCCAAAATTCCAGTGTGTAGGGCTTTGTCACAGGTAAGACTAAAATGAAGTTACACACAGAAAGGAATCTATAGAGGAGAGATATGTTATTGGTGAGCTTGAAAAACCATTAGGATCAGTTGACCCTGAGAGAACTAAGTTAGGGACAGATCGTCCAAAAGAGGGTATCTAACAGAAGTTAGATTATTTGTTTGTTTTGTCTGGTAGGCCCGAGTCAACCAAAGGTTAGTAGTTAGCCAAACAAAACTATAGTATTTGGATAGATAGTCTATTCGTTACCTAATTTGTATGCATACATGATATTGCTTTATTGTTTTAGCCAGTTTTGGTTGCAGGATTAAGATTTGCAAAAGACATGTTTTAAAGGGATATTAGTGAGGGGAAACCCATTCCGCTAAGCGACGTGGCCTCATTTAATATCAGATAACCGAGATGTATAGTATTATTCATACTAGGTTTATGTCTGACTCGAAGTTTATGTTTTCCCCTTAAACTCTCGGGTGCTCAAAATTGATTTGAGTGAGTGAGAGTTGAGGGTTTACAGGTTTCAGTAGGTTAACGAATAAAGCTTCCGAAGACGAGCAGGAGGCTGATGGCTAGCTATTTAGGAGTTGTTATGTTTTTATTTCCGTTGTGTTGTATTAAGTTTGTTATGACTATTTAATACTCTGGTCAACCAAGGGGGTATCTTCATATGTCGCTCTTGGCGTATTTATGTAATAGTTATATTTAATCTGAAACCAGGAAACGATTGGGATTATGTAACTTGGATATGAAACGTTGTTTTGAAATGTAATTAGAAAAGTGTTATAATTTGTGATGTTTTTATTTCATATTCAAGTGCTTCTGATATTATGGATACCATTAACTCTACCGTATTTGGTCACTACAAGTTAATACTATGGATGACTGCAAATCTGTAGTGCTTAGCTTCGGGCCTCCAGATAAGAGATGTTACAATATTCGATTAGAGAGCATCAACTTCATTTATAACTAAAAATGTAGTTAACTTCTTTAAGTCTAAAAACGCTCATTGTCATTATGATGTGCACATTAAAATGTATATTTTTTACTCCCATAGTTAATCTTCTTCTATTAAAATAAAAGACATATTAGGGTATTATTACATGTTTTGACCAAAATTTACAAAGTGTTTTAAAATCATCATCCATTCATCTACATTTGGGCAAAACGATAATTTTGTGTATTTGCATTAATTTTGTGAGAACTTATTTGCACATTTCAATTTTATTTTGTAGGAACTTGAGTACAAATTGAAAAAAGCATCATAGTTTATGCATGCACATGTTTTGAAAGCCAAAAGAAAGAATTAACTCCTCATGGAGGTGCCCACCTACCCCTTTGCAAATAGACCGCAATTAAAATAAAAGCATATGTTAGTGGGAATTAATTAATCTTTAGTTATTACTTAGAGAGCACACAAAGTGAATGGTAGTTTTGGTAACACCCTAAAATATAGTAGGGCTTTAAACTTGTATAAATACTCTCTTATGATTCATGAAAGAGATGAATAGTTGCAGTCACAAAATTATAAATAAAAGTTGTTCTTTTCTTTAGTTTAATGGCTTTTTAGCTTAATACTTTACGCAATTTTATTTCATGCCTATTATTTTGTGTCATTTTATTTATGCTTCCCTTTTATTTTATGTAAGTAAATTAGATTTTCGCTATGCAAACTAGTGTAGATTTATTTTTATGCAATTAATTAGCTCTCTTTCTCTTTAATTAGCATTTTATTTTATTTTGTTAATGTTGGAATCCACTTTTATTGAAATGAATTCAAGGATGAAATGTTATACCCTTTTTATTCAAGGGTAATGAAGCTCTCATGATTCATGTAAAATCAACATAATGGTTTCATTTATTATCTCTCGCTTTTGTGCTTAATGCAAATGTAGATATAGATGAAAGTTTGATGTTTATAAATAAATTTGATAGCTTATATTGTTAATCACGGATAGGCTATACTTAATCAAATATAGACTCAAGTTACATCTTCATCTACCTATTTTATTTTGATAATGACGTTAAAAGTAGAATTAAAATTTGGCGATCTATGTTACTTGATCTATGGTAAATTGATCGTGCTTAAAATAGATTTTGTTTCTAACTTCATAATCATTTTCATGAGATTTAATAAGTGAGTTTAGTTGATGTGTTAAAATTTGATGGTTTATGTTGCTTCATTTAATATCACAAATAGACTATTCTTAAAATCAATACATTAACTAATTCCACTTGGGTTAAAAAGAGAGTTATTATGTGTTGATTTATATGAATAAGAGTGGATTTATCAGCAAATTGCCTTTTAACCTCGTTACTTTTATTCTAGCTTTACTCTAGTTTTTCTACAATTTTTAGTTAAAAACATTTTCAAAATTTTTAGGATAATTTGATCGAGTAAGTTGAAATTCTTGCTATCCTTGTGGTTTGACCCATACTTGTCGATGCACTATACTTGTATGTCGTGCACTTGCGGTATTTTATAACGATGAAATTCAATGGTTTTCTAATAGATAGAAGTCCACTCCGAATCAAGCTTCTGGCACCAGTGCCGAGGAAAGCAATTTAGTTTTACTTTGCTTTTCGAATTATTTTTACATTTGTTTTATTTTATTTTGTATCATTAAACAAAAAAAAAAAAAAAAACTGTGTTGTGCACTTGTTGCTACATTTTGTATTTTGTTCATTTGTTTTTGTTCATTTGTGCATTTCAAACATGCTAAATTACAATTTTCGGTTTGTTCATTTGTGCTTTTGTTCATTTTGTTTTGTTCACAGTTTTATTTCAGTTTTTTGGTTCTATTTTTGTTTTGTGCATCAGTTTTTTACACTACAATTAAACTGCTTTTGTTTTAAACACAACCCTATTTTCAACACAACCCTATTTTTGTTTTGTGCAACACAATCTCTGATACATAAACCTGCTCCTCCTCTAAAATACAAAACTTCTTTCATCCAACATAACCTACGACCTGCCAATACCATTATAATACTATAACTGAACTATCACAGGGAATTTCAATCAACAACACAGCAAACCAATCAAACAACCCTCAGCATTTCAACTCAACCTGCATATCTCCAATCCCCAAACTCAACATGTGACCAACCTGCCTGCCGTTCACCTCCTCCGCCAACATCACCTGAAGCAACCAATCTCACCTCACTACAAATTCCAAACTCTAATCCACAACTTCCATAACATGAATCACTCAATCATTGCAATAACCCACCACTGCAAACAACCAACAACCCACCACCTCCTCCTCCTATTTCACAAACACGCAGCCCTAAATGTTACTGAGACGCTTGAGTTGCCCTCTTTGACCATCTTCGATAAACACCACAACCTGAAACCACCCTCATCAACAAATTGCGACCACCAATCCATTAAGCTCAAACCCGCGACCCAAGCCAGCAACCTAATCTTAGTTGCTGCTGCTTTCGATTTTGGAATTTTATTTTTGAAATTTTGACTTTGGAGTTTGTTGCGGTATTTGTTGATTTTGGAATTTTAGAATTGTTATTGGAATTGTGATTCCTAGGTTGTAAATGTGATTTTAGCAATCATCTAAGTGTTTTATTTGTCTTTGGAATTGTGTTTTCGGCGACCACTAAGAATTTGTTCTTTTGGTTGAGATCTGTTTGTGTTGCGATATTTGCTTCTAGGTTGTTGATTTCTTAATTGGGCTTGTGGTGGGCTTTTTTTATTTTAATTTTTTTGTGTAAATTCATTTGTTTTTTTTTTTTAAATTTGCTTTCGTTTGGTTTGGGTAACTCAGGTTAAGTTCAATTTTTAAGTTTTCTTTTGTTTAACTGTCATTCTTTTTGCTTTATTAAAAAAACATCCAAAAACAAAATCTTTTTCAAATTTTCAGATTTTGAATAGAAGAAAAGCCGACAAAAAGAAGAATTGCTTGCTAAAGAATTCCTCTGCTTTACTTGTCAAAATTTGCGCTAAAAAATTCCTAGTTTTAAATAAATTTGCACATAATTCTACATGGTATGGTATCGTGTTCTTATCTTCTTTTTTTTTGGCATTGTTGGTTGCTTACATTTGTAAAAGAAAAAATAAGAATAAAAACTCATATGTAGTTGCATTGATAACGCACGTTTAATTTCTGTTTTGCATCACTTCATACCTATTTTTATTTTCTAAGGGCACTATCCAAATGCACATAAGGTAAGGATTTCATCATCTTTTCGTTGGTCCACAAATTGCAATTCATTATATAAACTGAATTAAAAATAAAGATTAGACATTTGACTTATCATGCGCTCATTTAGTACAAATTTCTATCCTGATAAGTTGACCTATTTTAACAAACTTTCTCTTAGTGTCCAAGGAAAAGGTAAAATCTCAATCATTTATAATTATTACGATGATTCATAAGATATTATATTGATTGTTTCTTTGAAGTTTTTTAAAGTTTCAACTACATTGCTATGGTGATTCGTGGTGCAATGATAATTCCTATCCGTTACCTGGCTAAGGATTTTTTCATTAAATTAGGTCAAAGTGCACTCTACAAGTTTGGGTTAGGAGTTATTAAGGAAAGAAAATTTATGATTAAGTTCATGCATCTATTTAGTTGCATTAGTTTCATGCATATATAAAAGATAAATAAATAAACTTTTTAAAGTAAAAAAAGTTGAAAAAACACACTTCCATCTTATTAATTTACCTTTGTTGTTCACCTTTTCTTTTTCTCTCTCCCTTTAATCTTCTTCCATATACATGAGAGTTTGGACTCGTGACATTTCAAATAACCTTTAGTGTGAAAAACAATTCTTCAACCTTAACAAACGAAATTCCTCCTCATACTTTCATGGATAGAATTTTCAATGATTGAGTTTATGTACCTTCTTGCACTACCTTACCCGCCACAACGGGTAATTACTTTGAAATCCATTGAAGTCATATTAAAACACTTCCAAAATTTAGCAGTTTTGAAAACAATGATCTTTATATCTTTTTAACGAAATTTGAACAAGTTTGTGCAACCATAAAACTCCAACTATTATGCAATGATGGAACAAAACTTAGGTTAATCCCATTTGCATTGACCGACTGTGCAGAGAAATGGTTGTATAGCTTGCCTTCGAATTCGATTAAAACGTGAGATGATTTTGTAAAGTTTTCTTAAAGAAATTTTAGCGCTTGGAAAAACAAACAAAATTCGAAATGAAATTATATACTTTCATCAATATGGGGGTGAATCCTTTGGAAAATGTTTTGAAAGGTTCAAGGAACTTTTAATGAAATATCCACCCCAAAATTTTGAAAAATGAAATCTTTGCCAAATTTTATATGACGGATTTAAAAATAGCTCTCAAACATTGCTTAAATCAATGTGTTAAGGAAACTTTTTAGCACAAGATTGCGATGCGCTTGGCAAATCCTGGAAAAATTAGCTGAAAATCAAATCACTGGGAACAATCCAATGAAAAATCAATCTATTCAAGATCAGGCGCACCTTCGATAAGATCATCATTAGCCTTAGAAGTGAAAATCGATGTGATGATAATAAATCTGATAATGTGTTTTCATCAAATCAAATGAACCAAGGTTCTGAAGTCTTGTGTTACAAAAGTAATGATCCAAACCACATTATCGATAATTTCCTAACTCATTAGAACAAATCAACGCTTTTAATAAAGTTAGGAATGATCCATTCACTTTAACATACAATCCCGATTGAAGAAATCATCTTAACTTCGCTTGGAACCAAAACAATTCGACCACAATTTTGGTTCGACCGTCTTTCAAGCACTTCCAAACAATGTTTCAAATCCTCCTTTTTAACCAAATTAATTTCAACAATACTTTATGCCACCTTCCCAAAACCAAGCACAATAATCTTTTGTTCCTCAAGATGATAAACTAATGAAATCGCTTGAAAAAAGTTTAGAAACTTTGGTAAAGCAACCACTCAAAATTTTTAATCGAACAACAATTTGCAAAACCTACTAACCTTGCACATGCAAAATATAAGTCAATCAATCTCTAAACTCGAAATGCAAGTAAGTTAGTAAGCCATTACCATGAGCGAGAGATAAAGAAGCACGTTTCTGAGCCAACCCATAATGGACCCTAGGAATTAAAACACAAGCTCAAACTAAGCTCATGTCATTCAAGATAGAAATATGAATCAAATGAACGCTATCACCACTTTGCGATCTGGTAAACAAATTGATTACCAAGTTGCCCGTTCAAATAACATACCAGAAATTCCTCTCAACACTGCAAAAACCACAAATATTTCTGATCAAAACATCGAATCGAACATCAAACCAACTTCCAAATCTAATTCTTTTCCAACTCAAGTAGACCACCCTATTGAGTTTTGAGTTCCATTTCTACATCGACTTTGACCTAAAAAACAATCCGATCAAATGGAAAAGATTTTAGAGATTTTCAAATAAGTCAAAGTGAAAATTCCTCTCCTAGATACCAACCAACAAGTCCCAACTTATACTAAGTTTTTGAAGGAATTGTGCACTCAAAAGATACACAAGTACCCAAAAAGTCTTTTTAGAGTCCGGCCTAAGTGAAGTCTTGTCTCAATTTATTCTTGTAAAATACAAAGATCCTAGTTGCCCAATAATCTCGTGTACAATAGGAGACAAGAAAATCAATAAATGTTTGTTAGATCGAGGTGCTAGCATAAACTTTCTCCCAAATTCAGTTTGCCAGCAACTAGGTTTAGGTGAGCTTAAATCGACAAAATTCACCCTTCAATTGCGTTATCACTCTGTAAAGAAACTAACAGGTGAGATTGTGGATGTCTAGATTAAAGTGGGAGAATTCATATTCCATGTCGATTTCATCGTCCTTGAAACACACCCTATAAATAATCTTATTAGCCAAATTCCTTTGATTTTAGGACGACCTTCTTAGCCACCTCGAATGCCTTGATCAACTACCGAAATTGTTCAACGAAAATTTCCTTTAGTACCATGACCGTAGATCTTAGCATCTTCAATTTAGAAAACCAATCAAACGAACCATTCGACCACACTTTGGAAGTTAGTGCTATTCATAAAAATGTCAAAATTGAAATAGTTGACCTTAATAACAAACATGAGGCAAAGTACGAACAATTGTTTCAAGACATGCCAAACGAGATCAAAGACAAGCTTTGTAACAACCTTCCTTTTCGACCCTCAAAAGTCGATATAACACATCCACGGTATTTACGTGCTGAGTATCCAAGTGCCGAAAAGACATATTGTTAAGGAAAAAGAAGAGGAAGATAGAATAAAATCTCACACCATGACGAGTAACATATAATATACAATAGATGTTTATAAAAGAAAAACTATAATATACATACGTCTATCAGAGTTAACTAACTAACCATCAGCATGGACAGTTATAACAACATATCCTCATAATTGCTGATAAGTACACTACAACAAATGAAGTGGAAAACAAAATATATGCCAGTATGTTTTGGAGGCAAACAACTCATATCCTAAAGTTTCAAAGCATCCAAACTAAATCTATAAATATGCTCAGTGTGGCCCAAGCATCATAAGAAAAGTAACGTCCAAGTCAGTCTAGTAAACAAGCATGAGAAACACACCTCAAATGGATTTTGGTGTTATAAAACCTTTCAAAATAAAGGTATCTCATAACACTATACCGCACATAAGCACGAATCGATTTTTAACTTACGATAACCAAACTATTTCATAAGAAATCTTCTGATATTATAATAATGTCTAGGGTTTAAAATAAATATTGAATCATAGCCAAAATTGTTACATTAAGTAAATTCTAGCATAATAAGTATACAACTAAGTCCAAAGGCACTTATTGGGGAATGGATTCCATCAATGACAAGGCATCGAGGTGCCACCTGTCACGGTACACCTTTAGATAAAATGTACCGAGGTCAAACCTATCAACCCCTGCATGGCAAGATCAGCCTATCCCTTACTGGATAGTAGCAAATATTTCATCACCCTGGTTGTTTTGCAACCTTTTCCCGAGAGCTCTCATGCATGATCAAATCCATAAATAATAATCTAGAAAGGGTGATGACAATGCCAAAATGGGTGTGACCCACATAGCCTTGCGGCATATCCCCTATTTTAGTCATTCACAGCTGGGGAGGCTAGAGGCTACGTTTACCTTGTTAGCAAATCCCACTTGGAACACTAACACTGTCCTCTAGGCAACAATGCAACACCAGCACTAGTCCATATAATTTGTTCCAAATATGAACAAACCAAAGGCACTTCTTCTACAACATCCATTTTGGAATCACCCTCAGGATTAGTAGTAAGTAGCTCTTGCACTTCAAATAACTTTGTCTTCGGTCGTCTTCAAGATATCTCTAATTCGAACGCTTATGCTGGTTCGAAGCGGTTTTCGGATAATATATCTGATCCCAATCTCTCTGAATCAATAATGATAATTTTTAAAAATTGGCCAACATTTGATAGTCGATTATTTAACTATCAAATAAAAAACAATTCAACCAGAGATTTTACTAAGCATGGTTAAGCACAAAGCAACCACCAAGCCTCTTTAATTAATCCTTTTGTTAATTAAAACCACTTTATAAATACTTGTATCAAAATACTTTTACAAAGATATATTCACAAACACTTCTCTACTCTTTTAAATACTTGGAAAATATTGATATATGTATCTCAACTGTATAAGTACACTCACAAAACATTCCACTTTCAAAACTTAGAAAACTTCTCCATATACTTATATCAATAGTATAAGTATATTCACAAAACACGACATTTTTAATACTTAGCAAATTTACTCATATACTTATCTCAACGGTATAAGCATATGCACAAATCTTAAGAAAGATTTCATTTCCAAAACCATAATTAATCGGGTTTAAACAAATGTCATTTTAAAACATTGACAACAATAAACCCAAAACAATTTCCTTTTGGTGAAAGTAAATAAATTAGATGGAAATTATACCAAATACGACCACTTCTCGATTTCAAACAATACTATCTCTCGATTAACAAAAATATTAGACAAGTTAGAAAACTATCGTTGCCTTGATACACATTCTTAACTCTCAAGATAGAAACGAGTTTCCATACCTCGGAATTTGGTGTTAAGTATAGGAAGAAAACTTACCATACCACGGTAATTTAAAACGATCATTTACGTAAATCAGATCTCAGTCTTTTATTATAAATCCTATTTATAAAATGCCTTTATAAAATTTCTTTTTATTTACAGAAATCTTTTATATTTACAAACTCCTTCTATAAATATTATCTATAAAACTCCTTTTATTAAACCCTAACTACATTTATATAACTTTTTTTTTATAAAACTCATTTCTATTTATAAAACTCCTCTCATAAATTCCCTAGTAAAATTTATAAACTCCTTTAATAAAAATCCCTTATAAAAATCATTTATTAACTCTAAATAAAACACTTTTATATTTACAAACTCATTTTATAAAATATTATCTATAAAACTCCTTTAATAAAATTCTAACTCCATTTATACAACTCTTTTTTTATAAAACTCATTTCTATTTATAAAACACCTTTCATAAATTCCCTAATAAGATTTATAAACTCTTTAATACAAATCCTTTATAAAAGTCCTTTATAGATCCAAAACTCACTTTTAAAATTTTATGTACTTAACACAAATCTTCATTTCCAAAGTAAGACTAGATACTTTCATAAAACGATCCTTTCCTATATCACCAAAAATTCACAAGTGGAATTAATTATTCCAATTTATCAAAATGATATTAATTTCTTTTTAATAGAATATCATTTATAAAACCGTTCCCTTATTTATAAAACACTATTTATAAAACTATATTTTTCTTATAAATAATATTTATCTATCCATCATTTTATGCAACATTTAACATAAATTTTTCGCAAATATTCATTCCAAAATATTCCTATCTTCCTTTAAAAATAAAAATCACTTAAAAATAAAAGATAAACCCCTTTAATTCCTTTAAAATAAACATTTCTTATTATATTAACTTTTCTATAAAGATAAATACTTCCTAAAATAATTTTAAAACATTTACGTATGTACATGTATTAGAAAAGAATTAAGGAAGTTGAAGGAAAAATAGAGAAGTTCATAAGCTATATTTTATTTTAAAGAAAATATCACGAAAAATCAAAAAGCCAGATTAGAAACCGCTTTCTCAAAATGAAAACTTTTCCAAATCAAATAACACTTAATAGTGTTTGTAAAATACTATACGGGGGCCAATACTTACTATAGCACTTAATCAGTGTTATTTCGTCCTTGTTCTCTAAAAAGGTTCAACCTTTAACATATGTCAGTGTCGCACCTAATATGGCAAAACTATCAAATTTTAGAATTTAACACTCTGTATAATAGGTATATGACTGAAATAAAATCAATAAGTAAACTGGAATTAAAAATCACAATATCGAGAAATCTGGATTTCCCTACTAAATTCTTGTTTTTTTAATTTAAATAACATTTACTTCTAAAAAGCGGATATTTGACCAAACCAAGCAATAATTCATCCAAACACAAATAGTAAATTTTTATCTACTATATATCATACTGATTATCCAAAAAGTGAGTTTAACTCACCGAAATTCCAATGGACGCTTTGGCGTTTCAATTTGAACTAAAATCGAACGACATTCGATTTAAGCCCAAAATTTTACTTGCTCCAACTTCAATGAAACCAGTTCCATTGCGTAGCCATCACCATTACAAGCGCAACACAAAAGATCATGTCTCGATTGGATCTCGTATAGAATAGTTATTCAATTTATAAGATTTCAGTTTAATTTTAAATAATTAATTATATTAGTTACTACTTACCCAAACTAATCCCTTACAAATCCATCTTCCTCTTCGTTTAAACTCCCGCCTAAACCTAAGACTAACCCACTCCATAGCCGTACTATCCACCTCCCTTCTCAAGCTCATACTCCACGAAACGCCATGAGAAGACCACCAATCTCCTCCTCTTCATGAAAGCAACCCCCTCGACACATCGCCATTGGCCCCGCGAACTCCCTTCGAAACGCGACCACAGCCCTAGCCCACGCGATACAGTTGGTCCCGAACCTCCTACATTAGCCGAGCTTCACCAAAAATTGCCAAGAGATGCTCCTTTACCTCACAACAGCAAATCCACACTTCCTCTAGCCTAATATTGCCTAAACCAAGCAAAATCCCAAACTCAATTTCAAACGCTCCACTGTTCAATGCTGTCGCACTCACTCCACATCACCGAACATCACAAATCCTATACTAAATTGAAGATCTAGTCTAAAAAACCTAAAGCTTCTTATTTTCGGATTTTTAGGTGAGTAAATCTTGAGATATGGATTTTAAAGTTTGCTTTTCTTACTTTATTTTTGATTTTTGATGGAACGGTGAAAACGAAAGAAGAAGAAACATTTGGTACTCATTTTACCTAAGTGTTGAGTTAGATTTTAATTTGCAATTTCCAACATCTCGCTACATAGAGTTTCATTCACCTATGAACCGTGAATAACAAAACAAAAATACGGTCATGATCAAAAATGCAACACGATCCTAAAATAATAACAATATACACTAGTTAACCGATTATATAAAATCACAATAAAACCGTCATTTGTCAAAAAATCATCAAACGATAAATTAAATATTTTCCAAATTAAAATTTATGGAAAAGTCAAATAAATTAAATTAAAAATACGTCAACAAAAATCGAGTCGTTATATTAAAAATTAATTTCCTTGTTATTTATCCGAACTATTTATTACTGTAAATAAATTTACAAAATGAATTCACCGTTACTATTAATTAATTAAAAAGAGTTAAGTAAGACCATTAAATCCATTTAATTAATATTCAATGCAAAATCCATAAATTTAAATTACTACTCAAATATTAAATTCTCAATTCGAATATTTTAAATAATCACTATATTTTTAATTCAAGATTTTAAATTTAAAAGCTAATTATTTCAATATTTAAAATTAATTAAATATTCAAAATCAAATGATAAAATTTCAGGTTGTTGCATTCTCCCCTTTAAAAGAATTTCGTCCTTGAAATTCCCAAAGTAAGAAAAATTTCTCTAAGCCCTTAGGCTTTCCCGACAAATTAGTTGAAATAGGTTGTTAAATTTCCAAGTCTTTTAAAGTTACGGAAAATTTCGATAGCATCTTCTTTGCGCGGTTCGATTGGAAAAACTACAACCTACCACTACGCGTCCAAACCAACAAAAGAAAAAAAAACCCAAAAGTGGCCTCCCATATTTAGGGCATAAAATCATCAAACCAAAACAAAAATATAAACATGTATGTATTTGTCGAGCAACCAGACTCTACCCAACAAACCAAAAGCATTAAACTAGCCTTTGTTCCCATCATCCTGTATCTCACTTACAAATGATATCCAATCGTATAACTTGCATTTTTTAAAGTCAAAAGCATTCAATTTATCTGAAGCCCATACGATGTACATATTCCATCCGTACACAATATCTACCCAAATGCTTGCTCGATCGCATAAATTTCATTTCTGAACTAGTATCGCTAACTCGACTACTCTAGTGCAGACTCTGATCTGATTCCTTGATTAGAAACACCCATTTTCCTTACATAGCCATAAACTATAATAGAAATCTCCAGAATCAGATCAAAAATCTATATTGAGTGTTCGTCGTCAAGAATCGAATGAAAAATCCTTATTCGGATTGGTGTAAATCACCTCGAAATCATACACTCGAATCTGGACCAAAATCAGTTTATGAATAAAATAATCTTCGTACAACATACGTATTTATTCCAATTTGTTTCTTAACTATACCAATTATTCTGTTTATTCACATTCATTTTAAATCACAATTAATTACACCACTAGTATTTCATCTAATCTACAATCACTTATGAACCATTTTATAAAACCATTTCATTTAAACTTTACACAAGTCCAATTTCATTTCATAACTCAAGTTCATATATAATGCTCCTCTACATTCTAAGAGTATATATACAAACTCAGAATTGTTCTCCTAAACTAGAACGTTTAACAAATTTTAAATTTTGTTTTAACCTACTATTTTCTCAAATTTGTAAGTTACATAAACTTATTTCCTTATAACTTAACAAAGCACTTAGCTCAATTTCCCAATTGCCTCGAAAGTTTTCAACTATCTAAAATTATCGAAAATTTCATTTCATTTCAACAACTGAAAATTACCGAACAACGCACATTATAATGAGATGCACAATCCAAACTATCCCAATGAATAGGATACATGAGTTCATATAATAACTTAACTGAAAACTTCAAAATTAAACACTTGGTTTTATGTCAACTTTATTTGAAATAATAATATACATATCTCCTTTTGTATATAACAAATCATACTTTTGGAATTTAAAACAAAATTTGTTTTACCAAACAAATCTTAAGCACACTAATATTGTTGCATCATGTTAGTTAGAAGCTCAAAAATAAATGCCGATGATGTTGCAGTCATTACCAGAATTATTTTCTAACTACATAAGTGAGTTTGGTGCTTTCTATCTCTTTTAAATTCTTTTTAAAGTATTTCTATCCATATATACTTCCAAATAATATTATTACTATTTCCCCCAAAACATAGAAAAAACAATGTTTCAAAATCACCGGGTCTAAGTTCTCAAATTCTCAGTTTAAATCTTTTTTATTTATAAACCATATTTATAAGTTATACTTATAATATTTCAGTTTCTTATATAGAACATTTCACAAGTTTTTATCTGGTTAAGATTACAATAAACAGTCTAAATTAAATTAAATTAAAATTTTAAACCAACTATTACATCAAGCAGTCAAACTGTGAAACTGAATTCACAAGGTTTTCGTAATTAATTTAACTAAAACAACAACTGCTTATAAACTATCTAAGCACAAAAATCAATCAACAACAATATCAATGCTTCTAAGCTGGAAAAGCATGACTAATCAACAAATAAATGATAATAGTTGAACATTATCATTTCCTAACAAACAAACACATCATAAATTACTATATAAATTTTCTAAAAATATTCTTTTATTTATAAAATATAATCTGGATAAAATTATTTCATTTACCTAATTTCAGAATAATACTGTGTTGATTTGCCTTGTTCAAGTGTTTAGAAACCCCTATCGATACAGTCGCCCCTACTGTATCGATCAGAATTCATAAACCATCAATCGATACATTAATACAATGTAAAATATTTTTATAGCACTGACTATTACGCACTCTTATAAATACACAGACTCAAACTCATTCCAGGGTATTACTAACCCTATCTCTAATGAGTCTACCCCACCAATACCTAGGTGTTCGTTCAACCTAAGCTCTGATACCACGCGTAACGATCTGCCTTTTCAACCCTCAAAAGTCGACACTAATATATCCACGGTATTATTGTACCGATCATACAAGTGCCAGAAATATAGATTGTAAAGAAGAGAAAGACAAAATAGAATCTCACACAATGACAGATATGCATATATCAATCAGAGTTAACCAACTAACCATCAGCCTGGATAGTTATAACAATATGTCCTCATAACTGCTGATAAATACAACACAGCAAATGCAACGGAAAATAAAATATACGCGGGAATGTCTTGGAGGCATCCCGCTCGTCTACTGAAGCTCCAAAGCATCTAAACTAAGTCTGTAAATATGCACAGTGTGACCATAGCATTATAAGAAAAATAACTCTCGGATCAGTCTGGTAAACCAGCATGAGAAACACACCTTAAATGGATTTCAGTGTTATAAAACCTTTCAAATTAAATTTATCTTGTAAGACCGTACCACACATAAACACAGACGGGATTTTACCTTACGATAACCACACCATTACATAGGAAATCTTCTGATATTATAATAATGTCTAGGGTTTAAAATAAATATCGAATCATAGCCAATATTTGTAACATTAATTAAATTCCAGCATAATAGGTATACAACTAAGTCCGAAGACGCTTACTGGAGAATGGATTCCATTAGACAAAGTACTAGGATACCACCTGTCACAGTGCACCTCTAGATAAAATGTACCAAGGTCGAACCTATCGACCCCTGCATAGCAAGACCGACATACCCCTTACTGGATAGTACCGAATTTTTCATCACCCCGGTTGCTTTTCAATCTTTTCCTGAGAGCTCTCATGCATGACTAAATCCATAAATAATAATCTAGAAAGGGTGATGATAGTTTAATGGGTGCGAACTACATAACCTTGTGGCATATCCCATGTTTTAGTCATTCTTGGTAAATGAGATTAGAGGCTACGTTTACCTTTTTAGGAAATCCCACTTGAAATGCTAACACTGCCCTCCAAGTGACAATGCAATGCTAGCATTCATCCGTATGAATTGTTCAGGATATGAACAAACCAAATGTGTTACTTATACTATATCTATTTTGGAATCATCCTTAGGATTAGTAGCAAGTAGCCCATGCACTTCAAAGAACTTCGCCTTCAGTCATCTTCGAGATATCTCTAATTCAAACGCTTATACCGGTTCGAAGTGCTTTTTGGATAGTACATCTGATCACAGTCTCTCCGAATCGACAGCAATTTTTAAAAACTATCTAACATTTGATAGTCAGTTATTTAACTATCAAATAAACATTCAACCAGAGATTTTACCAAGCATGGTTAAGCCCAAAGCAACCACTAAGCCTCTTTAATTAATCATTTTGTTAATTAAACCCACTTTACAAACACTTGTGTTAAAAGATTTTTATAAATATATATTCACAAACACTTCTCTACTCTTTTAGTTACTTAGCAAATATAGATATACTCATCTCAACTGTATATATATGCTCACAAAACATCCCACTTTCAAAACTTAGAAATTTCACCATATACTTATCTTAAAGGATAAGCACATCTACAAATCTTAAGGAAGATTTCATTTCCAAAACCATACGTAGTCGGGTTTAAACAAATGTCATTTTAAAACATTGATAACAATAAACCCAAAACACTTTCCTTTTGTTAAAAGTAAATAGATCGCATGGAAATTAGACTAAATATACTTACCACCACTTCCCGATTTCAAACAGCACTAACTCTCGTTTAACAATAAAGTCAGATAAGCTAAAAAACTATCCTTTCCATGATACACATTCTTAATTCTCAAGACAGAGATGAGTTTCAATACCTTGGAATTTTTTGTCAAGTATAGAAACAATACTTTCCATACCACTGTAATTTAAAATGATTATTTATGTAAATCGGGTCTCGGTCATTTATTATAAATCCTATTATAAAATGTCTTTATAAAACTTCTTTTTATTTACAAAAATCTTTTATATTTACAAACTCCTTTTATAAAATATTATTAATAAAACTACTTTTATAAAACTGCAACTCCATTTATATAACTCTTTTTTATAAAACTCATTTCTATTTAAAAAGCTCGTTCCATAAATTCCCCAATAGGAATTTTAAACTCCTTTAATAAAAATCCCTTATAAAAATCCACTATAGATCCGAAACTCACTCTTAAAAATCTTATGTACTTAACACAAATCTTCGTTTCTAAAGTAAGACCAGATACTTTCATAAAACGATTTTTCCTATATCACCAAAAATTCACAAGTGGAATTAATTATTCCAATTTATTAACATGAAATTAATTTCCTTTTTATATAACATCATTTATAAAACGCTTCCCTTATTTATAAAAAACTGTTTATAAAACTATTTTTCTTATAAAATAATATTTATAAATCTATCATTTTATGCAACATTTTATATAAATGTTTCGTAAATATTCATTCCAAAATATTCCTGTCTTCCTTTAAAAACAAAAATCAATTAAAAATAAAAGATAAATCCTTTACTTCCTTTAAAATAAACTTTTCTTATGATAATAACTTTTCTATAAAGATAAATACTTCCTAAAATAATTTTAAAACATTTACATATATACATGTATCAGAAAAGAATAAATAAGGAAGTTGAAGGAAAAATAGGGAAGTTCAGAAACTATATTTAATTTAAAAAAATCACAAAAAAAATCAAAAGGTTAGATTAAAAAATACCTTTTCAAATCGAAAACCACTTCCAAATCAAAAAAATTAATAGTATTTATAAAATACTATTTTTAGCCAATAGTTATTATAACACTTAACTGGTGCTATTACTACCTTATTCTCAAAAAAGGTTCAACTTTTAACATATACCAGTGTCACATTCAATATGGTCAAACTATCAAATTTCAACATTTCGCAATCAACATAACATTATATAATTGAAATAAAATAAACAGGTAAATAACCGAACTTAAAAATCACAATGTCAAGAAATCTAGATTTCCTTATTAAATTCCTGAATTTTCAATTTAAATAACATTTGCATCTAAAAAGCAAACCAACCAATAATTCATCTAAACATAAATAGTAAATTTTTGTCTACTATATGTCATACTGATTATCCAAAAAGGTGATTTTATCTCAAATGAAGTTCTAGCGGACGCTTTGGCATTCCAGTTTGAACGTTCGATTTTAATCCAAATTTTCACTTGCTCTAAATTCTGCGAAACCAGTTCCATCGCGTAACTACCGCCATTACGAGTGTATTGCAAAAGAACGCGTCTTGATTGGACCTCGTATGGAATAATTATTCAATTTATAAGATTTCGATCTAATTTTAAGCTATTAATTATATTAAGTACTAATTACCCAAACCAGTCCCTTACTGATCCATCTTCATTTTCGTTTAAACTCCTGCCTAAATCTAAGAATAGCCCACTCTATATTCGTGCATTCCACCTCCTCTCCCAAGCTCGATGCTGCACGAAACGCCATGAGATCACCACCGATCTGCTCCTCTTCACGAAAGCCATCCCTTCGACCCATCGCCATCGACCCCCCACCCTCCCATCGAAACTCAATCATAGCTCTAACTCGCATGACATAGCAGATCGCGACCCTCCTTCCTTAGCCGAGCTTCGTTAAAATTTTCCAAGAGATGCTCCTTAACCTCACAACCACAAATCCATACTTCATCTAGCCTGCCTAAACCAAGCAAAATCCTAAACCCTAGTTCAAACGCTCCACTGTTCAACACTACCACACCCACTCTACATTACTGAACACCACAAATCTATACCAAATTGAAGATCTAGTCTAACGAACCTAAAGCTTCTTGTTTTAGTATTTTTAGTTAAGTAGATCTTAAGATGTGGATTTTTAAAGTTTGCATTTCTTACTTTATTTTTTATTTTTAGTGGAATGGTGAAAAGGAAAGAAGAAGAAAACGTATGGTACTCATTTCGCCTAAGTGTTGAGCTAGATTTTAATTTGCAATTTTCAGCATCTCATTACATAGAGTTTTGTTCACGTACGAACCTTGAACGACGAAACAAAAATATGGTCACACTCAAAAATGCGACATGATCCCAAAATAATAATAATATACACTGGTTAACTGATTCTATAAAATCACAAAAATACCGTTGTTTGCAAAAATGGTCAAATGATAAATTAAATGTTTTCCAAACTAAAAATTATGGAAAAATCAGATAAATTAATTATAAATACATCAATAAAAATCGAGCCATTATATTAAAAATTAATTCTTGTTATTTATCTGAACTATTTATTACTATAAATAAATTTACAAAATGAATTCACCGTCACTATTTATTAATTAAAAGGAGTTAAATAAGACCACTAAATCCATTAATTAATATTCTATTCAAAATCTAGATATTTAAATCACTATTCAAATATTAAATTCATAATTCAATATTTTAAATAATTCCTATATTTTGAATTCAAGTTTTTAAATTTTAAAAACCAATTGTTCCAATATTTTATTCAATTGAATATTCAAAATCATATGATAAAATTCTGGCTTGTTACAAGCTTCTCTTCGAACCTTTCACGGTTGAGTCTGAATCTTAACCGATGTAACACCCCTAATTTTTAGTTAACATTATTCAGAACATTTAAATAGATATATTAAATGGAATAATGCGAATAATTAGGGAGAATGGTATTTGGTTAATTAATGTGGTCGTGCCAAACTTAATAAACTAAGTAAGATTGTTTAAAAAAAATTACATATAGAAGAATATAAGAGAGTGGAAAAATAGGCATAGATAACTCTTCATTGATTAAACGTTCACCTCCTACATCATTCTCATCACAACAAAAACAATCAAAAGGAAAGCTCAATCAAGGCCAGCCATTGGGAAGCAATAGGGAGATCGAAATCTAGGATTTAAGGGAAGCAAGCTTAGGATTAAGAGCTGCACTAAATGTCAACTCCAACCATTAACCTAAGGTAAATAATAACACTTATCATCTCTTAAATCTTTGTTTTGATTCAGTCATGGGTAATACCTGAATCTTATGCATTTGATTGGTCAAGTTGTGATCTAATAATCATTATTTGGATAAAACAATGGTTAATGGGATTTTTGGAATTTATCAAAAATGGTTTAATTCAGTTTTGGGGTTAAATTCGAAGTTTTATCCTCCAAATGATATAAAATTTTGATATGTTAAGGAAAACATTATTTTAGAGATAAATTTTTTATTTCATAATTTTTTGAATTATGGAGATTATTTTATGAATTTCTTACAGAGGAAATGTCTGAATTATGGGTTTTAATCATTTTAAATAACTAAATGAGATTTTGGACTCTAGAATTTTATATAATGTAGAGAAATGTATTCTCTAATTTCTGTGAATTTTGGGATTTTTCCCATGCAATTTTGATTTATGAAGAATTATTTATGCTAGAATAAGCATATAAAAGTTCATGTAATTATGGTTATTAGTTAATGATTTGAAATAATGTTTTGGATCTTGGAAATACGGGGCGGTAGTTTTTCAGTAAAGAAAATTGATGAAGTTTTGCTAGTCAATAATCTTTTGACAAATTATAGAGGTCTGGTGAAAACTAATATCAATTTGGCAGGTATTACGTTAATTAAAGTTTTACCATGTCGATTTTAGCTAAGTTGAGCCATCACTCACCGCATCATAGTATTATCTATTCCAAACCGAACAATGTCGCATAATGCCAATGGGTTTGGCACAAAGCAGATGAGTTTTGGATCTCATCGAGGTCACAACAACAAAAATAAAGAGATGATCTTTGACAAGACGATGTCAATGTTTATACATGCCGAGTTTTATACCAAGTGGCTTATTGTCGCGTTTTATAATAGAAAGCATTCTTCCGCATATACCATTCTATGTTTTTGCCTCGCCGACCCAAGGGTTGTCGAGCCTAGTCCTTACTGCTTTTAAATTATCATCGAGCCTAGATAGGCCGCATTTATACTTGTCGTCGAGTTTACCTCATGCCGATTTTAACTAGTCTTCAAGTTTTAAATAGGCAGATAACCTATGAGGATCGATGACTTCATTGTCATCGAGGCTCATGATGCCACATGTTTTAGTTGTCGAGTCTTAAAATAGGCAGAGAGCCTTATGCTTTTATATCGACATAGTATAGATGTCGACGTTAATGCATATGGAGCTTATAAATGAAAGAGAGTCATTTGTTGCATGATTTTAACTTCGAACCTTAGGGACACTAAGGTACGTCTTAATGAGTTTGACATGAAATCTTTCGAGGTTACTAATGTATGTCACCATGAAATTTAAATAACTAGGGTCAAATAAATTAATGTAAGACACTAATAAAAATAAGTTATACATGTGGATAACATGGATAATGTTGAACATATGGGTAGCATAGAGTAAAGTTAAACATGTGGGGAAGGTGGGATAAATAGAAACATATGGATCACATGAATTTAATGGCCAAGCAATGGGTTTATAGTCATCCTAGAAAAACTATAGGATGTATGATGGATAGTCTACATCATTCCGGAGATGGATAGCCTCTAATTAGTTAATTTAAGGGTTCATGTTCATTCCAGGAAAACTAGGAGATGTGAGATAGATAGTCTGAATCAATTTAAATGTTAAAATGTGAGATGGATAGTCCACATTAGTTTAAGTAAAATAAAATGTGGGATGGGTAGTCCACATGAATATAAAATGGGTAGTCAATAAGAATTTAGATGGGTAGTCTAATAAATGGGGAATAGGTAATCTAGTACATATGATGTGTTTATACACTATCATATTATTCTGTTACAACCATTATGGATGCAGGATCATGGTATATGGTTAAGATGTTTGATTGGGTACAAGCGAGGAGAAAACTGTATTGCACAGCGGCGTGGTCTCATTAGATATCAATTGGTTCGAAATGGTAGATTATTATTCACATCAGACTTTTTGTCTGAATCAAAGTTTTTCCCCTTAAACTCTTGGGTGCTCATTTGAGTAGGTTGAGAGTAAGGGCTTTTTAGGTTTCCTTTAGAAGAATAAGCTTTTGGAGACATGCAGGAGGCACTCTAGCTAGTAGGAGCTATATATTTATTTTCCACTCTGTTGTGATTCTGCTTTTGTGTTGTAATGGCAAGTTGTACTAAATGCCAGATATTTGACTCTAATCATCTAAGGAGGTACCTTCATATGTCGCTCTTATAAATGTTGTAATAATTATATTTTCTTTGAACATGGTTTCCAAATAGGGATTACGTAATGAAATTGAAATCTTATTGTGAAACGAGATGAGAAAATTTATTTTAAAAATTACGTTGAATTTCCATATTCATGTGTTTCTGGTATTATCAAAAAAATTAACATAGCCATAATTTGTCATTGGAAATTAATAACTATAGATGACTACAACATCTATAGCACTTAGTTTCAGGCCTTAAATTATGGGATGTTACAGTTTGATATCAGAGCATAGGTTTATGTAAACTTCAAAGGAATTTAAACCTAAAGGGACTTTGAAAATATAAACTAATGAATCATCGAATAAGATTGGGGTTGGGATAACACAATGATAATGTACTTGTATTTTGCTATATGTATGTATGTATGTATTCCCCTCTCTCTTAGACCGTTCTTCTATATCTTACTAAGGTTCATATGTAGATTTACGGGAAAGAAAGGTATGGAAGCAGGAAACAGAAGAGTAAATCTAGGTGGAGGAAGCACCACAACTAACGGAAATGCTCGACCTAATATCAGGAGAAACCAAATTCGATAGGCAAATGCTAATCAAAATGTAAATGCCAATGTAGGTGCTGGAACCCCACCAGTGGATATAAGGACGATGTATCAATTCTTCGTTAACTTGATGCAAGCTGAAGCGGCTATAGGGATAGCTAGAGGAAATGCTGTGAATGTAGGAGGAGCAAATATCATGGCTTCGGTTGGCAATAACTATGCCAAGCTGAGTCGAGATTATACTAGTTTAGGTGGGAAGCCATTTCTGAGGACTGAAATTGTTGTAGAAGTGGAAAATTGGCTTTTAAATTGTGAGAGAATTTTTGTTGATCTTGGTTTGGAAGATGAGTAGAAGAGAAGATTGGCTTTGAGGAAATTGCAAGGTGTAACATTATTTGGGTGGAATGGAGTTACCATGGATGTGCTAGAAGAAGAGTTAACTTATGCAGATTTTTGAAGGAGATTCGAGGAGAGATTTTTATCCAAGGTAGATAAGTCCGCTTTGTTCATGAAATTTATGGATTTGAAGCAGTGGGAAATGTAATTGTTGGAGTATTCTATGAAGTTTGATGAGCCACTAGGTATGTATATGCCACTGTGGACACTATCATTAAGGGGAATGAGAAGTTTATCTAGGGTTAAGGTCAGAAATCACTAGGGCAACCATGCCACATTTCCTAGATCCATCAAATGTAGTAGTGGAGATGGCGATTAGAAACGAAGAAATGCTTTCAACCTTTAGGAAGGAGAAGTCAACGGAGAATCAGGAATCCCAGAATAAGAAAACAAATTTTTTTAAGAAGAAGGGTGCTTAGAATAAAGGAGCAGCTAAGAACGGGAAGGCGGGTCTTTTCTATTATAAGTTCGATAAGAAGGGGCACTATGCTAAATGAGTGTCGCTCGGGTGATGGAAAGGTTGTTATGGAGAAGCAGAATATGAAGTGCTTTAACTATGACCAAGTGGGGCATTATAAGAAGAAGTGTCCAGAAGTAGCCAAGGCTGAGAAGGATAGAGTTTATGCTTTGGAACCTTCATCCTCTAGACCAACAACAGCTAAGAATAAAAAATCTACGATGGAAGGTACGCTTTTGATCCTATACCAGTTAGGATATTATTTGATACCAGTGCATCGCATTCATTTATATCTCGGTATTTGGTAGATAAGTTATGCTTAGAACCTTCATACCTAGTTACTCCTTTTGGGGATTGTGAACCCAATAGGAGGGTATGCAACTCTGGGGATGAGATGTGATCGGTTAGAACTTGATTTCTCAGGTCATAAGTTTGCATGTAATTTGTATGTCTTTGATTACGCTTCAGGATCATATTTTGTATGAATATGTTAGATAAATATAATGCTAGGATATTTTGATAAGACAAGGAAATATCATTGGTACATTCTAGTAATAGTAACCAAATGGTATACTCCATCAAGAATTATAGTCTAGGAATTTGTTCTTTGCTAAATGCTTTGGAAGTAGAAGAATAGTTGAATAGATTTTTGGTAGTAAGAGAATTTGCAGATGTTTTTGAGTCGGTCACAGGACTACCACCAAAACGAGCTATCGAGTTTCGAATAGATTTTGCCAGAAGCAGAACCCATAAGTAGACCACCTAGAAGGATGACACCTATCGAGATGAAGGAGTTAAAGGAGCAGCTATTGGACTTAGAAGGAAAGAACTTTATCAGACTAAGCAGTTCGCCTTAGGGAGCGAGCACGGTGTTCATAAAGAAACCATATAGGTCGTTAAGGTTGTGTATGGACTATCGTAAGTTGAATGAGAAGATGATTAAGAATAAGTATCTTTTGTCGTGAATCGACGACTCATTCGATCAGCTGAGTGCAGCCAGAGTGTTTTCCAAATTGGATTGGTTATAGGTTCCATCGGCTAAGGGTGGCAGAGGACAGTATTCCATTGATGGCATTATGAATGACATATGATTCGTACAAGTGGTTAGTAATGTCATTTGGGCTAACGAATACGCCATCCTTCTTCATAGATTTGTTAAACAGGTTTTTCGAGAGCACTTGGATAAATTCATATTAGTGTTCATAAAAGATATTTTAATATATTCTAAGGATGAAAGAGAGCATTAGGTTCATCTTAGGATAGTGTTAGAGAAACAGAGACAACATCATATGAAAACAAAATTTTCGAAGTGTCATTACCAATTGATCCAGCTGAGATTGAAGCGGTTAATAGTTGGAAGAGACTTGAGATAGTGACCGAGGTAAGAAGTTTTCTTGGATTGGCTGGATATTACCAAAGACTTATCAATGATTTTTCACGGATAGTAGCAACCCTGACTAAGCTAACCAGAAAGGACATTAAGTTTGTTTGGTCCGACAGAGGTGAGGAAGCATTCCTTAAGCTAAAGCATTTATTGACCAATGCGTCCATGTTAGTAGTGTATACAGATGCAAGTGGGACTAGATTAGGAGCTGTGTCGATGTAGAAAGGTAAGGTAATTTCCTACGCTTCTCGACTGTTCACACAAAATGAAGTAAGATATCCGACCTATGATTTAGAGTTCGCAATGGCGATCTTCACACTGAAAGTGTGGAGACATTATCTTTTGGGAGAGAGATTTGAATTTTACATAGCTCATAAGTCTTTAAGGTATTTATTCTCTCGAAAGGAGTTGAATATGAGATATCAGAGGTGGCTGGAGTTTTTAACAGCTTATTATTTCGGTATAGAGTATACACCGGGGAAACATAATAAAGTAGTGCATATTCTTAGCAGAAAACATCAGAATGTGGTGCTAGCTATGTTGGCGGAATGGAAGGATCTTGATGCATTGACTACATATAGTGTGCAACTAAGATTGACTTTTAGTTCTAGTTAGACTACTGCAATTTTAACTATTTTGAAGTTTGACCAGTTTTGATCTAAAAGATTGCTTCTAAGTAGAAAGATGATCCATTATTGGCCGAGAAGATAAGAATACTTGAGATTGGAACTGAGATTGATGATTTGAGAGATTTTAGCGTTGACTAAAAGGGATGGTTGAGAAAGAAGGGACGACTGTGTGTTCTGAATGGACTTAAGGAAAGAAGTTCTTAGGGAATGTCATCGATCGAAGTTTCAGATTTATCCTAGAGGAACTAAGATGTATCAGGATATAAAGAGAAGTTTCTTCTAAGAAGTTATGAAGAGAGATGTTGGCTTATGGTAAAGCAATGTTCGAAGTGCCAGCAAATAAAAGCCAAACATCATAAGCCGAGTGGTTTCTTCAGCCTTTAGATATACTAGTTTGGAAATGGGATTCGATATCCATGGACTTTATTGATGGGTTGCCAAGGTTGAATCAAGAAATGAGAGTATATGCGTCATGGTGGACAGATTGACCAAGAGTACCCATTTCATTCTCATTAAGTCAACCAGGACGACATCTGTTTTGGCTAAGTTATTTATGAAGGACATGGTTAGACTACATGACGGAGATACGTTGTTTACTAGTGAGTTCTAGAAGAGTCTATAGGAAGAGTTAGGTACCAAGCTTAAGATGAGTACCACTTATCACCTCAGATAGGTGGGCAGATAAAGAGAGTCAAATAGGTACTTGAGGATTTTTTGAGAGCTTGCGTACTAAATTTTGATAGATCATGGGAAGACCACCTACGCTAAGTTGAGTTCTCTTATAATAATAGTAATTAGACTAGTATAGGAATAACATCTTTCAAAGCTTTATATGAAAGGCCGTGCAGGTCACTAGCATGTTGGTTGGAAACCAGAGACAGGTTAGTCTTAGGTCCAGTTCTAGTGAAAGAAGCAAATAGAAAAAATTGAGTTAATCTGAGATAGGTTGAGAGAAGCTCAGTCTAGACAGAAAAGTTACGTGGACCGAAGTTGTAAGGGTCTAGAGTTCTTAGTTGAAGATAAGATTTTCATTAAGGTATTACTGATGAAGGGTGTGATGTCTTGGAAAGTCACGGAAACTGGCACAGATATTGTTGGACCGTTCCCAGTCATAGAGAGGATCGGAAAGCCAACATATCGAGTAGAGTTACCGAGCAGTTTGGCAGGTGTCCATAATATTTTTAATGTTTCTCATCTTTGAAAGTATATGCATGATCCAGAGACTACGATCACTTCGACTACATTGGAAGATTTAGTAGTAAAACTGGGTCCGACTTTTGTTAGGCAATCAGTTCGGGTTGTAGTTAGAGATGAGAAGAAGTTAAGTAAAAAGATAGTCAAGTTGGTGAAATTTCAATGGAGCAACAACGAGAAGACTGTTCTAAAGAGATAGAGGACAAGTTTAGGGATACTTATCCTGAGCTGTTGTAAGGGTATATTCTATATTTTTTTGTATATAGATTTTATGCTGGTAGGGTATATTAGCTTTGGTTGCATGTTTGTTATGCTTATTTTGTAGTCCTTATTGAATTTCGACGACGAAATTCTTTAGGGGGGAGCCTGTAACACCCCTAATTTTTAGTAACAATATTTGTTTTGGACTTATTGAAAATCTATAAGATGAAAACTTATTTTCTTTCTTTATTTGAAAACTATGGATGTAGTAGTCTGAAAAATTCTTATCACAAAGAATTCCGAGCTATATTCCACTTTATATGCTTATTTAAAATTTACGGCGTGAAATCGCGAAATACCATTACGCGACGCACCTAGTTTTGACTTGATTATCAATTTTCATTTAAATCTTATCAATACAAGTTTAAATGATTGTAAAAAATTAGAAAACATTTCTCATCATTTTCAAGGGGATTAATGATTCCATATTACTTTTATAACTTGATTCAAAAAGTGATTTTCTTGTGTAATATCGAGATGTAATTAACGTGACTTGTTAAAACAACCATACAAACAATCAATAATTAATGATTAAAGTATAAACAAGCAACCAAACATGATTAATAATCATCACAACCAAACATAGAAAACCATATTATATCATCCAATATTATATATATAGTTTCTCACCATAATCCAAACCGAAACTTCCTACCAATATTCAAACAAATCAACGCTTCACTAAATATCTCCTAAAAACCAAAAGCTCATATCCATGCCTCCTTCCACTTGCTAATCATGCCTCTTATGATGACTTAGGCTTAATACTAGAGTTTAGAAGAGATGGGAGAAGATTTGGTTAACTTTTGAAAAAAGTTAGAGAGTAATTAGTGGATTAGTGCTTAAGCACTTCCACTATTTTTAACCCTCCTACTTTTTATCAAGTTTTGAGAATGAAGAGAGGCTTCCATGGAAGCCATTAAAGAGAATAAGAATGATCAAGAATGAAGAAGAAGAAGAAGAATGCAAAGAATAAGTGAGAAGGAGGGGTGGCATTTATAGGGGGAAAAATGAGAAAATATCTTCGAAGTGAAATTACCACCGTAACCTTACCTACCGAAGCAAACACCTCCCCTCCATCCCTTTTGGTGCATGGCAGCCACCCATGTGGTGATGAGGTGTAGGTGATGGTGGTGATGGTGGTGGAGGTGGTGATGTGATGTGGTGTAAGATTGATTGATGCTTGCTTTTTAAAGTAATTATTACTTTAGATATTTTATTCTTTTACCATTAATAAATATGTACTTACTTTCTACTCTTATCATGTGTATACGTACATGATAATGTGTGTATGTGCATGTCGCAAATGTATAAAGTCAGTTGAACAACGTTATATAACTTATATACATCAAATCATTATGAATTTGGATTCCGATCTTCGGTCATATTTTCATTTATTAATTAACGTATATATTTGTAAAAAAACTTTGAAAACTATTTTCTTATTATTATTCATGAATTAAAATGATCTCATATGATTTATAAAGCCATATAAATCAATATTAAATGATTGTTTCCAAAAGTGTTATTATATCGATAAACCGATAACGATTTTCCTTATATTTTCAAATTAATTATATATCTTTATAAACTATTATAAATGATTTATTATCACTTTATTACTGTTACAAATGAATTATTATCATTTTAAAACAATTAACTACATAATTATATTAATTATTAAATCATTTTCTCTTAATTTAAAATCATTAATTATTAATTATAATGAAATTATTGATGAGGTTATAAATACATTTTGTTTTTTCAAAAAATAAAATAAATTATTGTATTTCATATTCTTGTTTAAAATAAAAATGAGTGTATGTATCCAGTCTTGTTCACGATTTTGGATAATTACAGAGCCGTTTATCGATAAAACAATTTTCGACTATTTTATCGATTTAAATCCCGAGGAATATAATTTTGTAAATATCCTTTCAAAATAAGATTACCATTATTATTCATTGTTCAAAACAAGATTATTACTATTTATTATTACTCAAAATAATTTGTATTATCAAACTTTTATTTTAATATTTCAAAAGTAAATCAAATTTATCAAAGTGATAAATTTGTGGATCATTACAAACTTCCCCCGTAAAAGAATTTCGTCCTTGAAATTATACCAGAACAAAAACCCAATGGTGTTTGCCTAAAATATTTATTTTTAAACATACTCTTGTACAATGTATATAGATCATTCATACCCATTATCTGATTCGATCTACTACTAAAATCCATAATTTAACTTTCGTATTAGTATCGATCCCTCGATCCACCAGTGCAGATTATAATCAGGCTCTTCGATCAGAACTTTAGTCTTCCTTGCATAGAACTCAACTATGATAGAAAACTTAAGTACTTAATCATAAACCCTCAACAATGTTCGTCGTCAAGTGATAAAACCATTTTCGGACACACTTTAAAGTTCCATGCCTGAATTTTTGATCAAAAATTTTCGACGAAATAATCTATGCACAATATACTTATTAACTTCCTAAAATCTTTATGAAAACCTTTCATTTATTATGTTTCACTCACAAATATACTTCTTTATAAAATCTTTATAGCACTTATAAATTTTATTTATAAATATATCCCTTTATTTATAAAACTTTGTTCATAAATATATTACTTCAAAATATTTATTTACAAAATATTTCTATCTCTTTTCCAAAAGAAACTATTTGAATTTAAAAGGTAATTTATCTTTATTTTCCAAATTTACAATAAACTTCTCTTATTATAATATATTCCCTTTTAACTTTAGAAAATTATCCAGATAAATTAACTCTAAAATAATACCAAGGAACTGGATACTACCAATAGTATCACATATCCTTTTAACAGGAGGGATAATACTTAAGAGAAGTGTTTACCATCCGAACATAACTCCTACCCATTTTTAGTTACTTTCAAGCCACTAGAACTAGTTAATCTTTAGATTCATTTTATTCATATTCATTTATTACTTAGTATATTTTTTGAAATACTAATAATACTTTAGGAACCATTCTATAAAATCATTACTTAAGTTTATTATAAACTTATGTTTTATTATCACTTCAAAACTTAAGTTTTTATTTATAATATTATTTCGTTTAACTTCACTTAAGTTAAATTTTCATTTCATAGCGCACTTTTAAATTTTGTTTTTACTTAACCAAAATGTTTAACCATTTTTAAAATTTGGTTTTAATTTCCACTTTCTAAAATTCATAAGTCACATAAATCTATTTACTTAAAATTTTATGAATCCTTACTTGAGTTTATTCACATTATATAATTACAACTTATGTTAATATAATCACTTTACAACTTAAGTTTATATTTATTTCACACTCTTTTATAGTATAAAATTTCCAATTTACTTTACATTAGCCTGAATATTTAACAAATTACAAATTTGTTTTTTACTTATAATTTATCTGACACCCCATAGTCAAATTATGAAAGTAAATTCACAAGGTGTACATGCTTAAACTTTTGAATCAAACAATTCATTAAATTGAAGTGAACTAAGTTTATTGTTATTTCAAAATTACTTTGTTTTTATAAAACATATTCATACAAAATACATCCATATATTTCATTTATTTTAATCAAATTCCTTAACCTAATGAACTTAATCAAACACCACATAGTCAAACTGTGAACTAAATTCACGAGGTGTTTGTATTTAAACTTTTAACCAAACGATTGATTACTCAATGGTAATAACTGAATATTTATTATTATCAACTTTCACCATTTTGAAAACTTTTTCTCTAAAACATTTTAGATTAAAATCCTCATTTCATAACCATTTTTCAACTTTTCAGGTTTTATTTATTATTCATATCCCTTAATATTCTTAGCATTATTTGATATTCTTAGCATTATTTGTTAAACATCTTATAGTCAAACTGTGAAATTCTAATCACAGGATGTTTATACTTAGATTATACAAATCTTGATTAGAAATCATCCAAGTTATAATATATCTATCTATAATCCTTTTTAAAATATATTCATAATATATAAAATATAATTCTAGGTAAAATTATATTATTTACCATATTCTTCAAAAATCATTTTTATATATCATTAACAAATACACACTCATATATATGATACTCTCAACTCATTCTAGGGTGTTACTAACCCTATCTCTAATGATTTACTCATCTTAGGGTATTACTAACCCTATCTCTGATGAGTTCTGACACCGATCAGTTTTAGGTGTTTGATCAACCAAAGCTCTGATACTAAATATAACGAACAGGCTTTGAGACCCGAGCAGTGGGTACACCCACCAACCTAGGCTTTGAAACCATCGACAGTGGGCAAAACCACTATGGCATACACTAGTACCTTGAATTTGCTTTTATGGCCAGCCTTGCGACTAACAACCAACCCTTTTCTAGGGACATGTAGGGGTAAGATTGTAACGACCCAGAATTTTTATTAATTAAAATTTTAATATTTAATTAATTTTAAATATTAATAAGTGAATTTATAAGTCGAATAATTTTATTTTGAATTTTTGGATTTAATTGGATAATTAAATCGATAATTTAATATGTTAAATTATGGAAATAATTGAAAATTGGGTTAAATATGATTGAAAATGATTTGTAAAATTTTATTTTATCATATTGAAGTTAGAACGATATTTTAGAACTTTTAAAATTGAATTAAAAGTTAATTTGTGAAAATTGAATATTTTAATATTTAAATCGACTAGTGAAAATAGTCAATTTTTGAACAGTCTCAGAATTGAACGAAACCAGTTCCATTGGATCCGTAATAGTTAGTTATTACCGGATTTCAATTTTCGTGTCAATCGGAGTTATCGTTTGATCGTGGCAGCTCGAAACGCCTCGAATTATTTTTAATTTTAATTTGGCGAGTTAAAATAGCCATTTTTCAAAAAGTCTCGGATTTCGACGAAACCAGTTTCATCGGATCCGTAATGTGATATTATTGTAAGGTTTCAAATTTCAAGTCAATTGGATTTACCGTTTGTCCGGTACAAATTAAAACGCCTAGAAATCGATTTAAATCGGTTTAATTTAAATTGAGCGTTTATAGCCATAACTCGCACAGATGTCCGAATTAGCTTCCGAAACCTATTCCATTGTGTCCGGAACGCGGGGTAAACCCTAGGAACGTTAGTTTCGGCGCGTAAATCGGAGTTCGGAATTTCCGGATGAATAGTGTTCGAAAATTCTCTATAAATAGACCTTAATTTCCAAAAAAATAAAAAAACACTAAACCCTAAACCTAACTATCATCAGCCGCCATTAACAATTTCAAAGGCTGAAAACATTCGATTTTCTCCTCTCGATCTCTCTTAATCCTCACCGTTTCAAGCTAAGGCTTCAACTGCAAACTTGTCGAGCTTCGCGAGCTCTATGTTCTCAACGGTGGAGATGTGATTTGGAGCAACATGGAGTGAGCTACAGGGGGCCGTCGGCCATAACTTGTGCACGCAATTCTAGGATGGAGGTGGGGCCGAGTTGCAGGGTATTGGGGCCGAGTATAGGTCTTGGTGAGGGCTTCGACATGGAGTATTCTGATCGTTGCAGAAGTCGAAGTGGAGGCCGAGCATTTAAACCCTAATTACATATAGATGGGTTCGGCCTCTTCAACGTGTGCCTGGAGACGTGAAAAACGTGGGAGAAGGGGAGAAGCAATGTGCGGTGGTGATGGCTTTGCTTTGGATCTAGTGGCCAGAAATTACTTAGGTTATAAATTAGTTTATATATGTTGTAATTATTAAGTTTAAATTCGTACAAACTTCAAATATTCATAACTTTTTCATACGAGGTCGAAAAAATGCAAACTCAGTTGCGTTGGAATCGTATCGTCGAGCACTACGCGATGGAGTTGGATTGGAGTTGTTTGGAGTTAGTGAGAATTTTGGGTAAAATTAAACGTCCGTTTAATTTTATTCGACATAAATCGCTAAAACGGAAAATAAAATCAAGGTGAGAACTTCTCACTCAATCGAATCAGTTTCGATTTTATTTTAAATAGTTAGATTTAAAATATTTGAATGCATGTTTGAATGATGATAATATCTATTGATTGTTAAAATAGACATTATACGCCGTTAGTAAGCGGTTGTTATTTATTAAAAACATATACCGCGAATATTTCATAAACAGTGAAGTTGGTATTATATATAATAGCAATATATATATATATTGGCATATGTATATATTGGAGTTATTGATTTCCCGCATTTTTTGTTTAGCGGATGAGACCCTATTGCGCCGTCTATTAAGCGGATAATATTTTAAATCCCATATACCGCGATAATTTCGTACTGGAGCGAAATTGGTATTGTGCTAATGTTTGTGGATGCAGGAAAACAGGTTGGAGGGATCCAACAGGATTCCTCAACACTATTTATTTTTGATTTCAGATATTTTGATATTTGATGGACTATCATATCGATATATGATGTCGTTGTTGTCGTGATTGACTATTTGGTATGTAGCATCATTGGACCAAGTTTTGGAATTTTAAAATGATTTTTAAAGTGATTTTTGAAAATATAAAATATTTTTGGAATTGATCCATTTTAAATAAATAAACGTTATAATTTTTAAAGTTATAAAAATTATGATTTTTGAGAAAAATAGTTAAAAAAACTGATTTTTGAGAATATGATGCTAATGATTTTATAAAATAGTTTAAATTGGATTTCTGAATTTATTTATAAAAAGTTTAAATATAGGATTTATAAAACTTAATTATTTTATAAATCAAGAGAATGATGAAGTTTCTAAAGGAGTTTAAAGACATTTTAAAAGAATAATATAAATTGATTTATATTAAGAGATTTATAAATGGATATTTATAAATTGAAATATGGACATTATAAAACGAGTTTTTATAAGTGTTCGAATGAAGTGAAAATGAATTTCATAATTGAATGGAATTTATAGAATTTTATACGGTGAAGTTATAAATGGAATTTTATAAGCAGTAGGTTTATAAAATTTATTAAGTTATTAAAATAATGGTTTTGGATAAATGAATGAATCTTATAAGTTATAAGATTTATAAATTGGGAAGTTAAAAAGAACGATTTTGTAAAATAATCGTTTTATAAGTATTTGACTTATAATATGAATCTTTGGTTTATAATTGAGATATAAAATCGAAGAGGTTAATAAAGGAATTTATAAAAGGAAGTAGTTATAAAATGAATAGAAATAGAATTTATAAACGTTGTTTTATAAATTCGCAAATGACTTATTTTGATAAGTAAATTGCTGAAACCTATTAATGGAGTTATATTCACGTTTTGAACTGTGAATAATCCTTTTAAATAAAATGTATAAAAGGATGAAATGTGTTAACGTAGAATATTCACGTTTTTGAATAGTGAATATTATGTTAAAGAAATTGTTTTGAATGTGATATTTCAAATAGAATTAAAACGATCTAACGATGTTTTAAATGCATTGAGATTCGAAACCATAGATTTCAACATTCATTGTTGGAATAGACGTTTTCGAGAAATAGAAGGAAATGGTGGACTATAACACTGTTGTTATAGTAAATGATTTCCGAAAGGAAATGTTTTGTATAGTATTGTGATTTACATATCTATTTTAATTTCGAATCCCTATACTAGTGATTTTGGGACGTCGTAACGATGTTTTACGCAACATTCGTTTTAGCCCAAATAAATATGTTTAAGAGAATGATTTCCTTAAAGAATGAAATATATACTTAATTTCGATTCAAGTATATTGAATATTTTCCAAGTGTTGAAAATAAAATTTGTGAATTACTTATTAAATAAGTATGGAAATGTTTTCCAATATAAAGTGAATACTTTGAGAATTTATCTTTTTGAAGATAAATTGAAATGAATAATTGAAATCGAATATTCATAGATAATTTTGGAATATAAATTCACTATGGAATTTATGAATGAAAAGGAGAATTTGTTTTCAAAAATAAATATTGATTTATTTTTGAAGTGTGAAATTATATATCTTGTAAAGATATTTTGGAAAATAAATAATTTGGAAAATTATTTGGAAACTGGTGATGTGTGCATATCCATTGATAGTTCAATAACCGACTATCAATATTTCCCTTTGAATGGATAATTATGTGAATTGTTTGAATTTGAATGCCACACTTATTTTTGAATAAGCGCTCACTATTCGGGTTAACCGGGAAAGGACCATGGGGTCGTATAACCCATTCCGAATATGTGATACGTCGTTGTGAATTGCATTAAAGATCGGTGTTGAAGACCGAGTATTTGCAAAAGCGATAGGATGACCTATCGATTGTCTCTGCACTGGGTAGCTCCTGGTATAGAGATTTCCTAAGTGATGGGAAATTCGATCGGGATTGTGAATACCCGGATTGCAAGGGCTTCGTGAGAAGTGCCTTCGGTTTTGTTCGAGCCCGGAACAGACTTGTATGGATTGTATGTCTGACATTACAAGTTGAGATATAAAGCCGATTTCTTTCAAATATATTTCTGTTGGTGGCGGAGAATTTATTCTTTTAGCTTAACACCCTTCTCTGAGACGTACGAGCTCAGAGGTTATGTAGTTGAAGGTTATCAGCGATATATTCCCAATTTGGTAATGTGACATGCTGAGTGTTGCTGTAAATGATCATTGTGTTGATTATTTGTGATAGGATCATTTATTTGATCGTCTATCTTGGTGATCATTTCTATGATCATTTGTTGACCCAAAGCATGGCTTTTGTATAAAGTATGTTTTTGTAGACGTGACTTCGTCGAGCCTCACACCCCGTGAATGGTCAAAACAGGAAAGAAGCAGCAAGGTTATGAGGGGTAGCGCCCTTTAGGATGTGTGCATTTCCACCTGGAAAAGGGTGGTATCATGGTATGGAGCCCAGATACTTACTCATGTTGAAAACACTTTGTTATGATTGTGTGAATTGATTACGAGCGCTCGGTGAAAAGGTCCCAAAGGACCGGGGGATGGCATATTCGGTCAGTTGTTACTCAGTTAGGGGTAACCCGGCCTTGTGTTGGTAGAGATCCGGTTTGGTTCTCGGGGATGTCCATCCAGAGGCATTCTCATGTGGCAATGGGAAGTTCCTTGGCCTGATCATTCGTTGGAAATCCAAAGAAACAATACGAGACTTGTACGGTATTAGTTGTATAACCTGCTATGGAATGTGGCGGTAACCTGCTATTGAACATAGTTAGCTATAGTAGGCATAGTTCGGAATGTCTATGCTGGCTAAGATTTATATTCTACTTTCGAAATAAATTTTTTCTACACTATGCACTAATAATAATATCAAATGCTCTTTTAAGTGCGTATCAAGCATCTTTGACTATCATAAGGAGAAATCTCCTCCGATTCTGCGTTTGCATGTGTGTGTGTGCGAGAGGCCTTATGGTAGTCTCATTTTTAAAAGCATTGCGAATTGACTTAAAAATATTCTTCTATTTTGATTTTAAAGATAAATAAACTGTTTTGAGTTCCCACACCAGTCGCATGACTGACTCGGAGTTTATTGTTTTCCTTCCTAAACTCTGGGTGCCCACCAATTTCCACACGGGCAGTCAAGAGTTAGGTTTATCAGGATATTCTGGATATTCAGGAGTTGCTGGAGGCAAGCTGGATGGCATGACGTATTACTAGTTATATAGTATTTCTTTTTCCGCTGTTTGTTTGATGTTGTATACTCTGATGATATGATGTAATGAAATGAAATGTATAAAATGTAATAACTGATATAGTTCTTTGTTTAAAGATTATTCATTTATTATTATATGTTGTTCCGCTGCGAATTGTGAGATTCTAATGTGTTCTGTTGTTTCCTATTCCGTTCTATGTTCTATTCTCTTTTTCTTCTATTTTAAAAATTTTCTGTTTTCTTTCCTCTCCATCTTCTACCTCTTTTCTTCTCTTCTTTTCTACTTTTTCTTTTTTTTAAACCCTCAGTGTTCGGTTTTCCGTCGTTCGATTGCTCGGCAGTCGATAAAGTGAGTATCGATGTTGAATTTTCGAAAGACGAAGAATCGGGTCCTGACAATGTGGTATCGGAGCTTATGGTTAAGCGACAACCATGGTTCTGTTGGGTATTACTCATTAGAGATAGAGTCAGCAGTACTCTAGAATGAGTTGAGTGTAATAATAGCTATGAGAGCGTATTTGTTAGTGAATATAAAATTGTTTTATATTGTGATAATTGGTTTGTTGAGTGGTATATGAACTTTCGTCAGCGTGGTCCGCAAGACTATGCCGAAGGGGTTTCTAAACACTTGAATAGAACAATTCGGCACAATATTGATTTTTAAATTGGGTAAATGAAATAATTTTACCTTGATTATATTTTATATATAAAGAAATAATTTTTCAGAATTATTAAAGTGTATATAAGTTGATTGTTTAGTTGTTTGAATAATCTAAATAAAAGAAAAATTGTATAAGTAAAGAATTATAAGAATTGAATTATAATTAAAGTGATTTACAATTGTGAATAAACTTATATATATAAGAAGTGAAACTATATGAATATATTTATGAATATGAGTTGTAAATGAAAATGGATTTAAAGTTAAATGGAAATTTACTTTAGAAGTGATAAATGTGAACTTGAGTTATATAAATGAAATTCAACTTTGTAATTGAATTGGATTAATGGATTAAATGTAAATCAATTGAATGTGAATTAAGTTGATATGAAATAATGAGTGAAAGTGTAAATTCATTAAAATCTAATGTTATTAGAAAGTTGAATAATTGAATGAAAGTAAAGGTGTTAAACCAAATTGAATGAACATAAGCAAAGGAATTTGGTTTTAATTAATATACATTGATTGTTATATGGTTGTTAGATTGATTGTATATAATTCATTAAGTGTTAATGAAATCGAATTAGTGAAATTGGAAGCTAAAGTAATTGAAATTCAATTGGAAGTAAGTGAATCTTAAATGGAATTGAATTTGATTTGAAAGTGAACCAACTTGAATATGAATTAGTGAATATAAACTAACTGAAAATGAATGTTAGTAAGAACATCCACTGTAATGAATCAAATGTGATTAAATTGAAAACCAATTCATTAAATATTAATGAGAATATGAAAGAATATATATTGGTTATGAATTTGTTGGATGATAGTTGGTTGATGGTTGAATATATTGCTTTTACTACATTTGCTATGTTGGTATATATAGTTATTATGTTGCTATATGTTGTATATCGATACTATTATCCATATGCATGGTTCTCATGTTGTTTGTTGAGTGTTTAGTAGGTGCAGATTGCGTTTGCTTCGCATTTGGAGCTCGCTTTCGCGCTATATTAGCCGTATATGCTCGCTAATAAAATATAAGGTACATATCTCGGATTACATACCGTACTTTTATACTTTTTCCCTTCGGGATGCCTCATTACTTGATGAGATGTATATTTGTGATATATATACTATCATTTTTTTTTTCGGATCGAGCCGCGCAAAGGAGACTATGGCAAATTTTTCCGGAAATTTAAGGCGTTAGAAAAATTTAAGAAAATTGGAAATTTTGAAAACTTTAATTTTGATTTGAAGTTTAAAGTTAAACAATAGTAGTTGTTTTTGAAAAGATAACTAAGTATGATTTAAAAAAACTTAGTAAAGTATTATAAGAAGTTTAACTATGGATTTTGGAAAGTTAATAAATTCTGTAACTTTTCTTACTTGTTAATTTCGAGGACGAAATTCTTTTAAGGGGGGAAGATTGTAACGACCCAGAATTTTTATTAATTAAAATTTTAATATTTAATTAATTTTAAATATTAATAAGTGAATTTATAAGTTGAATAAATTTTATTTTGAATTTTTGGATTTAATTGGATAATTAAATCGATAATTTAATATGTTAAATTATGGAAATAATTGAAAATTGGGTTAAATATGATTGAAAATGATTTATAAAATTTTATTTTATCATATTGAAGTTAGAACGATATTTTAGAACTTTTAAAATTGAATTAAAAGTTAATTTGTGAAAATTGAATATTTTAATATTTAAATCGACTAGTGAAAATAGTCAATTTTTGAACAGTCTCAGAATTGAACGAAACCAGTTCCATTGGATCCGTAATAGTTAGTTATTACCGGATTTCAATTTTCGTGTCAATCGGAGTTATCGTTTGATCGTGGCAGCTCGAAACGCCTCGAATTATTTTTAATTTTAATTTGGCGAGTTAAAATAGCCATTTTTCAAAAAGTCTCGGATTTCGACGAAACCAGTTTCATCGGATCCGTAATGTGATATTATTGTACGGTTTCAAATTTCAAGTCAATTGGATTTACCGTTTGTCCGGTACAAATTAAAACGCCTAGAAATCGATTTAAATCGGTTTAATTTAAATTGAGCGTTTATAGCCATAACTCGCACAGATGTCCGAATTAGCTTCCGAAACCTGTTCCATTGTGTCCGGAACGCGGGGTAAACCGTAGGAACGTCAGTTTCGGCGCGTAAATCGGAGTTCGGAATTTCCGGATGAATAGTGTTCGAAAATTCTCTATAAATAGACCTTAATTTCCAAAAAAATAAAAAAACACTAAACCCTAAACCTAACTATCATCAGCCGCCATTAACAATTTCAAAGGCTGAAAACATTCGATTTTCTCCTCTCGATCTCTCTTAATCCTCACCGTTTCAAGCTAAGGCTTCAACTGCAAACTTGTCGAGCTTCGCGAGCTCTACGTTCTCAACGGTGGATATGTGATTTGGAGCAACATGGAGTGAGCTACAGGGGGCCGTCGGCCATAACTTGCGCACGCAATTCTAGGATGGAGGTGGGGCCGAGTTGCAGGGTATTGGGGCCGAGTATAGGTCTTGATGAGGGCTTCGACATGGAGTATTCTGATCGTTGCAGAAGTCGAAGTGGAGGCCGAGCATTTAAACCCTAATTACATATAGATGGGTTCGGCCTCTTCAACGTGTGCCTGGAGACGTGAAAAACGTGGGAGAAGGGGAGAAGCAATGTGCGGTGGTGATGGCTTTGCTTTGGATCTAGTGGCCAGAAATTACTTAGGTTATAAATTAGTTTATATATGTTGTAATTATTAAGTTTAAATTCGTACAAACTTCAAATATTCATAACTTTTTCATACGAGGTCGAAAAAATGCAAACTCAGTTGCGTTGGAATCGTATCGTCGAGCACTACGCGATGGAGTTGGATTGGAGTTGTTTGGAGTTAGTGAGAATTTTGGGTAAAATTAAACGTCCATTCGACATAAATCGCTAAAACGGAAAATAAAATCAAGGTGAGAACTTCTCACTCAATCGAATCAGTTTCGATTTTATTTTAAATAGTTAGATTTAAAATATTTGAATGCATGTTTGAATGATGATAATATCTATTGATTGTTAAAATAGACATTATACGCCGTTAGTAAGCGGATGTTATTTATTAAAAACATATACCGCGAATATTTCATAAACAGTGAAATTGGTATTATATATAATAGCAATATATATATATTGGCATATGTATATATTGGAGTTATTGATTTCCCGCATTTTTTGTTTAGCGGATGAGACCCTATTGCGTCGTCTATTAAGCGGATAATATTATAAATCCCATATACCACGATAATTTCGTACTGGAGCAAAATTGGTATTGTGCTAATGTTTGTGGATGCAGGAAAACAGGTTGGAGGGATCCAACAGGATTCCTCAACAGTATTTATTTTTGATTTCATATATTTTGATATTTGATGGACTATCATATCGATATATGATGTCGTTGTTGTCGTGATTGACTATTTGGTATGTAGCATCATTGGACCAAGTTTTGGAATTTTAAAATGATTTTTAAAGTGATTTTTGAAAATATAAAATATTTTTGGAATTGATCCATTTTAAATAAATAAACGTTATAATTTTTAAAGTTATAAAAATTATGATTTTTGAGAAAAATAGTTAAAAAAACTGATTTTTGAGAATATGATGCTAATGATTTTATAAAATAGTTTAAATTGGATTTCTGAATTTATTTATAAAAAGTTTAAATATAGGATTTATAAAACTTAATTATTTTATAAATCAAGAGAATGATGAAGTTTCTAAAGGAGTTTAAAGACGTTTTAAAAGAATAATATAAATTGATTTATATTAAGAGATTTATAAATGGATATTTATAAATTGAAATATGGACATTATAAAACGAGTTTTTATAAGTGTTCGAATGAAGTGAAAATGAATTTCATAATTGAATGGAATTTATAGAATTTTATACGGTGAAGTTATAAATGGAATTTTATAAGCAGTAGGTTTATAAAATTTATTAAGTTATTAAAATAATGGTTTTGGATAAATGAATGAATCTTATAAGTTATAAGATTTATAAATTGGGAAGTTAAAAAGAACGATTTTGTAAAATAATCGTTTTATAAGTATTTGACTTATAATATGAATCTTTGGTTTATAATTGAGATATAAAATCGAAGAGGTTAATAAAGGAATTTATAAAAGGAAGTAGTTATAAAATGAATAGAAATAGAATTTATAAACGTTGTTTTATAAATTCGCAAATGACTTATTTTGATAAGTAAATTGCTGAAACCTATTAATGGAGTTATATTCACGTTTTGAACTGTGAATAATCCTTTTAAATAAAATGTATAAAAGGATGAAATGTGTTAACGTAGAATATTCACGTTTTTGAATAGTGAATATTATGTTAAAGAAATTGTTTTGAATGTGATATTTCAAATAGAATTAAAACGATCTAACGATGTTTTAAATGCATTGAGATTCGAAACCATAGATTTCAACATTCATTGTTGGAATAGACGTTTTCGAGAAATAGAAGGAAATGGTGGACTATAACACTGTTGTTATAGTAAATGATTTCCGAAAGGAAATGTTTTGTATAGTATTGGGATTTATATATCTATTTTAATTTCGAATCCCTATACTAGTGATTTTGGGACGTCGTAACGATGTTTTACGCAACATTCGTTTTAGCCCAAATAAATATGTTTAAGAGAATGATTTCCTTAAAGAATGAAATATATACTTAATTTCGATTCAAGTATATTGAATATTTTCCAAGTGTTGAAAATAAAATTTGTGAATTACTTATTAAATAAGTATGGAAATGTTTTCCAATATAAAGTGAATACTTTGAGAATTTATCTTTTTGAAGATAAATTGAAATGAATAATTGAAATCGAATATTCATAGATAATTTTGGAATATAAATTCACTATGAAATTTATGAATGAAAAGGAGAATTTGTTTTCAAAAATAAATATTGATTTATTTTTGAAGTGTGAAATTATATATCTTGTAAAGATATTTTGGAAAATAAATAATTTGGAAAATTATTTGGAAACTGGTGATGTGTGCATATCCATTGATAGTTCAATAACCGACTATCAATATTTCCCTTTGAATGGATAATTATGTGAATTGTTTGAATTTGAATGCCACACTTATTTTTGAATAAGCGCCCACTATTCGGGTTAACCGGGAAAGGACCATGGGGTCGTATAACCCATTCCGAATATGTGATACGTCGTTGTGAATTGCATTAAAGATCGGTGTTGAAGACCGAGTATTTGCAAAAGCGATAGGATGACCTATCGATTGTCTCTGCACTGGGTAGCTCCTGGTATAGAGATTTCCTAAGTGATGGGAAATTCGATCGGGATTGTGAATACCCGGATTGCAAGGGCTTCGTGAGAAGTGCCTTCGGTTTTGTTCGAGCCCGGAACAGACTTGTATGGATTGTATGTCTGACATTACAAGTTGAGATATAAAGCCAATTTCTTTCAAATATATTTCTGTTGGTGGCGGAGAATTTATTCTTTTAGCTTAACACCCTTCTCTGAGACGTACGAGCTCAGAGGTTATGTAGTTGAAGGTTATCAGCGATATATTCCCAATTTGGTAATGTGACATGCTGAGTGTTGCTGTAAATGATCATTGTGTTGATTATTTGTGATAGGATCATTTATTTGATCGTCTATCTTGGTGATCATTTCTATGATCATTTGTTGACCCAAAGCATGGCTTTTGTATAAAGTATGTTTTTGTGGACGTGACTTCGTCGAGCTTCACACCCCGTGAATGGTCAAAACAGGAAAGAAGCAGCAAGGTTATGAGGGGTAGCGCCCTTTAGGATGTGTGCATTTCCTTCTGGAAAAGGGTGGTATCATGGTATGGAGCCCAGATACTTACTCATGTTGAAAACACTTTGTTATGATTGTGTGAATTGATTACGAGCGCTCGGTGAAAAGGTCCCAAAGGACCGGGGGATGGCATATTCGGTCAGTTGTTACTCAGTTAGGGGTAACCCGGCCTTGTGTTGGTAGAGATCCGGTTTGGTTCTCGGGGATGTCCATCCAGAGGCATTCTCATGTGGCAATGGAAAGTTCCTTGGCCTGATCATTCGTTGGAAATCCAAAGAAACAATACGAGACTTGTACGGTATTAGTTGTATAACCTGCTATGGAATGTGGCGGTAACCTGCTATTGAACATAGTTAGCTATAGTAGGCATAGTTCGGAATGTCTATGCTGGCTAAGATTTATATTCTACTTTCGAAATAAATTTTTTCTACACTATGCACTAATAATAATATCAAATGCTCTTTTAAGTGCGTATCAAGCATCTTTGACTATCATAAGGAGAAATCTCCTCCGATTCTGCGTGTGCATGTGTGTGTGTGTGCGGGAGGCCTTATGGTAGTCTCATTTTTAAAAGCATTGCGAATTGACTTAAAAATATTCTTCTATTTTGATTTTAAAGATAAATAAACTGTTTTAAGTTCCCACACCAGTCACATGACTGACTCGGAGTTTATTGTTTTCCTTCCTAAACTCTGGGTGCCCACCAATTTCCACACGGGCAGTCAAGAGTTAGGTTTATCAGGATATTCTGGATATTCAGGAGTTGCTGGAGGCAAGCTGGATGACATGACGTATTACTAGTTATATAGTATTTCTTTTTCCGCCGTTTGTTTGATGTTGTATACTCTGATGATATGATGTAATGAAATGAAATGTATAAAATGTAATAACTGATATAGTTCTTTGTTTAAAGATTATTCATTTATTATTATATGTTGTTCCGCTGCGAATTGTGAGATTCTGATGTGTTCTGTTGTTTCCTATTCCGTTCTATGTTCTATTCTCTTTTTCTTCTATTTTAAAAATTTTCTGTTTTCTTTCCTCTCCATCTTCTACCTCTTTTCTTCTCTTCTTTTCTACTTTTTCTTTTTCTTAAACCCTCAGTGTTCGGTTTTCCGTCGTTCGATTGCTCGGCAGTCGATAAAGTGAGTATCGATGTTGAATTTTCGAAAGACGAAGAATCGGGTCCTGACAAAGATTCTCTTGCTCGCTACCAAACAGAAAGCGGGAACCTCTTATCATGCTATACAGAGCAAGCAAAGCTGATCCCAACACTCTAATATCAAATGTGACGTACACCCACTTTTCAACATGGTGGTGACCACAAATGATGACCTCGAATTTGATATTATGGCTAGCCTCATGACTAGCAACCAACCCTTTCAAATTAGGGACATGTAGGGGTGAGAGTCTAAGCTTCGTCACAATTCACATAGCGAGAACCACCTATCATGCACCATAGAGCAATCAGATCCGATCCCGGTTCCTTCAAACCAACCATCAATAAAAAGATGGTTTATAAATCTGTGATTATCATTTGACTTATTCATTTCTTTTTATTGAAAAAAATATCTTCGAGAGATATATATGTTTAAAAACATTCTTGTTGGTATATACAGAATCATTAAACCTCACTTTATTAAATTCTTTGGTTTAGTTAAATAATTCCGAATCATTTTGCTTCAAATCTAACCAAGATTTCTTGTTTTTTAAAACGTAACTTTTTAATAAGATGAAACCATGTTATCTAAGATGGTAAATCGGAATTGTTTAAATTTAGAAAATTTAATCTTCTAGACTTAACTCGTTTCTGATATTTTACCTTATCTATCCCTCGCCTGGGTGAGACCAGGTGAGCCAGGGCACTGGTTTCTCATGAACATCTATTTAGTTTAAGAACCTTAACTAGATCTCACGATAGAAAAATTAGGTGTACTGTTCGGCTTATTAGAGCAAGATTAACATATTTGTTTATAATAGCTTTTCCTTAAATCATTTACTTTGAATTCTTTTAAATAAATTATAAAATCTTCAAATCATCTTTAAAATGCTTGATTATTCATTTAATAACATTTATAATAGATTTAAAAAGAATTGTTACTTCTAAAGTTATATTTCAAAAGTTATTAAAAACCGCTATAAAAAGTATTGCGAATAGTGTTTTAAAAGCTATATTGATTTAAAATATCTTTTCTATCATTTGGAAGTTCATTCATATAACCCTAATCTCTTTTAAAGCATTTTAAAAGATTTATTTTATAGTTTTAAACATTTAAAATATCCATTTTAAATCATTTTTAAACTTTGGTCATTAAAGTGCAAAACCACGATATTTTTGAAAACTTGTTTTGGACTTATTTAAAAGTCTATAAGATAAAAACTTTATTTTCTTACTTTATTTGAAAACTACGGATAAAATAGTCTAGAAATTCTTATTACAAAGAATTCTAAGCTACATTCCACTTTATATACTTATTTAAAATATATGGCGCGAAATCGCGAACTACCATTACGCGAAGTGCCTTGTTTGACCTGATTATCAATTTTCATTTAAATCTTTTCGCGATAAGTTGAGATGATTATAAAACATGTCTAATAATTTTCAAGGGGTTCAATGATTCCATATTACTTTTATAACTTGATTCAGAAAGTGATTTCCTTGTGTAATATTGACGTGTATTTAACATGACTTGTTAAAACAATCATATTAAACAATCAGTACTTGATGATCAAAGTATAAATAAGCAGCCAAACATGATTAAAAATCATCACAACTAAACGTAGCAAACTATATTACCTCATCAAATACACACACACACACACATAAATGTAGAGTTTCTCACCATAATCCAAACTGATACTTCCTACCAACTTTCAAACAAATCAACAGTTCACTAAACATCTTCTAAACACTTAAAGCTCATGGCCATGCCTCCTTCCACTTGGTAATGATGCTATCTATGATGACTTAGGCTTAATACTATAGTTTATAAGAGATTATAGAAGATTTGGTTAACTTTTGAAAAGGCTATGGAGTAGTCAGTGGATTAGTACTTAAGCACTTCCACTATTTTTAACCCTCCTACTTTTTCTCAAGTTTTGAGAAAGAAGAGAAACTTCCATGGAAGCCATTGAAGATAATAAGAAAGATTAATGATGATGAAGAAGAAGGAGAAGAATGTGAAGAATAAGTGAGGAGGGGTGGTATTTACAGGAAAAAAATATGAAAATGTATTCGAAGTGAAATTACCACTATACCCTTACCTACCCAAGTGAACACCTCCCCTCCACCCATTGTGGCAGCAACCCCCTTATGTGGTGATGAGATGTAGGTGATATGGTGATGATGGTGGAGGTGGTGATGGGATGTGGTGTAAGATTGATTTGATGTTTGCTTTTTAAAGTAATTATTACTTTAGATATTTTTTATTTTACCATTAGTAAAATATATTTACTTTCTACTCATATCATGTGTATATATACATGATAATGTGTGTATGTGCATGTCACAAATGTGTACAAGTCATTTAAATAACATTGTATAACTTATATACGTCAAACCGTTACGAATTTGAATTCCGATCTTTGGTCATATTTTCATTTATTAATTAACGTACATATATTTGTAAACAAACTTTGAAAACTATTTTCTTATTAATATTCATGAATTAAAATGATCTCATAGGAGTTATAAAACCATATAAATCAATATTAAATGATTGTTTACAAAAAGTGTTGTTAAATCGATATTGATTTTCCTTGTATTTTCAAATCAATTATATATCTTTATAAACTATTATAAATGATTTATTATCACTTTATTACTATTAAAAATGAATTATTACCAGTTTAAAAAAAATTATCTGGAGTATTGTATTAATTATTAAATCATTTAATCTCAATTTAAAATCATTAGTTAATTATTAATTATAGTGAAATTAATGATGATGATATAAATACATTTAAAAAGTAAAATAAATTATTTTATTTTATATTCATGTTTAAATATAAAAATGAGTGTATGTTCCTGGTCCCATTCGCGACTTTGGATAATTATGGAGCCGTTTATCGATAAAACAAATTTCGGCTATTTTATCGATTTAAATCCCGAGGAAGATATTTTTGTAAATATCCATTCAAAATAGGATTACCATTATTATTCTTATTCAAAACTAGATTATTATTATTTATTATTACTCAAAACAATATTATTTGTATTATTAACCTTTTTTTTAATATTTTAAAAATAAATAAAATTTATCAAAGTGATAAACTGCGGGTCGTTACATATTCTATGTTTTTGCCTCCCCGACCCAAAGGTTATCGAGCCTAGCCCTTATTGCCTTTAATTTTCATCGAGCCTAGACATATTGCTTTTAAACCTATCATCGAGTTTACCTCATGCCGATTTTAACTAGTCTTCGAGTTTTTAAATAGGTGGATAACCTAATGTATCATGAGGATTGATGACATCATTGTCATCGAGGTTCATGATATCGCATGTTTTAGTCATCGAGTCTTAAAATAGGTGGAGAGCATTATGCTTTTACATCAGCATGGTATAGATATCGACGTTAATGCATATTGAGCTTACAAATGGTAGAGATCCATTTATTGTATGATTTTAACTTCGAACCTTAGGACACTAAGGTATATCTTAATGAGTTTGACTTGAAATCTTTTAGGGGTTACCGATGTATGTCATCATGAAATTTAAATTAATAATCAAAATGATTGACACTGCCGCATTTTATCACTGAAAATTAATAATTATGGATGACTACAACATTTGTAGCACTTAGTTTTGGGCCTTAAAATGGGGGATATTGCAACTGATTTCTTTGATTGAGCAACCTCCTAGGTTAAAGCTTAAAACTCTTCCTTTTCACCTTAAGTATGCGGACTTAGTGATAACAAAACATTTTTTGTCATTATTTCCTCCAATCTTTTTCTTTACCAAGAAGGTCTCTTCTTTCAATTCTATCGAAAAACAAACAAGCAATTGGGTGGTCCATTACTGATATTAAGGGAATTAGCCCTGTAATTATTCATCATCGCATTCAGTTAATTACTGAAGCCAAGCATACTCGTGATTTGAAATGAAGGCTTGACCTAAAAATGAAAGATGCGATTCAAGATGAAATTCTTAAGCTCCTTGATATGTATCATATATTCCATATCCAACAGCTCTTGGGTCAGTCCAATTCACATCGTACCAAAAAAACTGGACTTACCATTATCGTGAATGACATGGCACGTAAATATCATTTCCCTCTTCCTTTCATCGACCAAATGTTTAAATGATTAGGTGGCCATAAATTCTATTGTTTCTTGATGGTTATTCAGGTTATAACCAAATTCTAGTCGCTCTCGATGATTAAGAAAAAACGACTTTCACTTATCCTTTCGGCACCTTTGCTTATTGGTGTATGCCATTCAGACTTTGTAATGCCTCTGCGACTTTCCAAAGATGCATGGTTAGCATCTTTTCTAACATGATCGAACACTTTTTAGAAGTTTTTATGGACGATTTCTCTATCTTTGTACGTTTTTTTCGAATGCTTACATCATCTTGAGTTGATTATAAATCAATTCAAAGAGAAACACTTAACTTTAAATTAGGAAAAATGCCCCTTTATGGTAAAACATGGCATAGTCCTCAGACATGTCATTTCAAATAAAGGCATGGAGGTAGATAAAGCAATAGTTTATGTTATTTCAAAACTACCCATTCCCAAATCCGTTAAGGACATTCGATCCTTCTTATGGCATGCTAATTTTTACAGACACTTTGTAAAAACTTCAGTAAAATTGCTAAGCCTGTAACCACACTCTTAGGGAAAGGCCTTCCTTTCAATTTCAATTCTGATCGTATCTCTTCTTTTGAACATCTTAAAAATGAACTCATTTCTGCCTAAATCATCAGCTCACCTAATTTGGATCTGCTTTTCGAGTTTATGTGTGATGCTTCTAACTTTATGGTTGGTGGTTTTTTAGGACATCGCATTAACAAAATCCTTCACGTTATCTATATGCTTGTATGACTTTAAAAGATGCTCAACTTAACTACACAACCATCGAAAAAGATCTTATAGCCGTAGTTTTTGCACAAGGAAAGTTTAGACCTTATTTGATAGGTCATACATCATGGTCTACACTGAACATTTCGCTCTTAGGTATCTTTTGCTAAAAATGATGCAAAGTCTCGTTTGATTCATTGGATCCTATTACTTCAAAATTTGATCTTACAGTCAAAGACAAAAAAGGAACTAACAATGTCATAGATGATCACTCATTTTGTCTTCCAAGTGCACCATCTTCTTTACCTATCAACGAGAACTTTCCTGATGGACAACTCTTTTTTGTTTCCATCGATCCTTGGTTTAGCAGTATAGTAAACTATTCAGTCATTAAGGAAACTCCTTCATTTTGGTCCAAATAAGATAAATACAAATTTATGTCCCAAGTGAAATATTTCTATTAGGATGATCCATACTTGTTTAAGTATTGTTCCAACCAAATTATTCGACGATGTGCTCGAATAGCAAAATCAAGAGTGTTCTTTCGTTTGTCATAATCAAGCTTACAGTGGACATTTTGGTCCTAAGAAAACCGTGGAAAAGGTGCTTCAATGTGGCTTTTGTTGACCTACACTTTTCAAGGATGCCTTTGAGTTTTGTAAAGGTATGATCATCGTCTTAGGAAAAATCATGAAAAGAAACATAATGTCATTGACTCCAATCCTAACAATTGAAGTATTTTATGTTTGCGGAATTGACTTTATGGGACCATTTTCTAATTCTTTTGGAAATATTCATATTTTTCTTGTCATCGATTACGTGTCTAAATGGGTTAAAGCTATTCCATGTAAAACTAATGACCACAAAATTGTAGTGAGGTTTTTGAAAGAAAACATCTTTTCTATGTTTGGTACACCTCACACAATAATTAATGATAACGGAACGTACTTTTCGACAATCTGAAACTTTAGTGAGGAAATACTCGATGGCCCACAAGTTATCCACTCCTTGTCATCGTCAAACTTACGATCAAGTTGAAGTTTTAGACCGACAGATCAAACAAATCTTGGAGAAAACTATTAATAAAAATCAGAAAGATTAGTCTCAAAAATTGACAGATGGGCTTTGGGCTTTCAAAACTGCTTTTAAAACTAATCTTGAGATGTCTCCTCTTAGATTAGTATTTAGAATATGTCACTTACCAATCAAGCTTGAACATAAAGTGTTATAGGCAATAAAGAACATAAACTATGGTCTTGAAAAAGTTGGCAAAAATAGAAAATTGCAACGCAATGAATTAGAAGAGATTAGAAAAAATGCGTATGAAAAATGCGAAAATTTACAAGAAAAAGGTATTTCATGACAAGTCAAACCTCAGAAAAACGTTTTTGCTAAATCAAAAGGTTCTTTTGTATAACTCTCGACTTCATGCATTCTCTGGTAAATTAAAATCGAGATGGACAGACCATACGTGGTACGCATTGTTTTTACCGCACGGCGCCATAGAAATAGAAAACCCTAAGAATGGATCGATTTTTAAGGTCAATGGTCATTGTTTAAAGCCTTACTTGGAATTAGCAAGTGACCAAGAGGAGGAACTCATGATTCTTCATGAGTCACACCATGTCTAGTAAGGAATTTTAACCCCCTCTTGTAAATATGTATATATTATTCTGTTTTACACTCATTATATCATGCATTGACTGTGGAGGCACAGTCAAAATCAAGCATGGAGGGGTTTTCATGTTTATTTTGATTTCACATGATTTGATTTTTGCATTTTCTTTCCCTTTCTTTCAAAAAAAAAAGATTTTTTTTACATATTAATTTACTTTTGAATAGGCATTATAGAGTAAGCATACAGTTATGGTCATTAGATTGAAATTTTTGGGAAATTGCTTGTCTCGATGAATAATAAAAAGAAAAGTTTAAATTACAAGCAGGTATGGGGTAACTAGTACATAGGGTGATTCATAGGTGGTGGTTATGAAGTATATTCCAAATTATAGTCTTTGTTTAAAGAGTGGTTGATTTAAAGTACGTGCGTTAACATGTTTAATCTTTAAAGTTAAGTGGTGCTAAGATGATTTTGGACAACTCTCTCTCTTAAAATAATAATAATAATAAACGTCTAGAGGCAGGTGTTCACACCAAAGTGTGTACGCTCGCCACACTTAGCGCTCTTCTCACATAAGCCCGCAAGGCAGTAGATGAATGGTATATTTAGCCTCTATATTCTGAGTTAGGTGTATGTATATAAAATATAATAATAATAACAACAACAACAATAATAATATAAAAACCTAGAGTCAGGTGTTCACACCTAAATGTGTGTACTCGCCACACTCTGTACTCTTCTTAGTAAGACCACAAGGCAGTGCATGAATAGTATATCTGGCCTTAGATTTCTGATCAAGGTGTACGCAAATAATAATAATGTTAATGTTAAAAAGTTACAAATAGAGAGAGATAAGAAATTGAAACCCAAGCATTATATTGACTTTATCAATTTGGCTTGTTATACAAATAGAAATGATGATACCACATTGCAAAATCTGACAAACAATTAAAGAATTTATTTCATAGTTGCAGTATGTTATAAACCAAAACAACTAGCCATGCAAGAGTTATATTATAATGAAAACTTAATTTTGTTGGAAGTTTTTATTAGTAAAGAACTGAAATTTCCTAACAATGATCGAGACTTGTATACTACTGTCTCATGTCAATTGAAATGTAATTTCTTCATTTTGTAAATAAAACTTGCATCATATCTTTTGTATTAGAAACTTTGTATATTGCATTTGGATTTTGTGGATAGTATCTCCTAAAAACCCTTACGAGACAACACTTGTCCTACTAGGAATGTCTAGAGGTTTAACGGTATATTGCATACGCACGATGCAATCATGTTTCCTACAATATCTTAGTTTTACTTTATTTAAGGATAAATAAAACGATAAGTGTGGGGATATTTGTTATGCATGTAAAAATGTATATTTTTACTCTCATGGTTAATCTTCTTCTATTAAAATAAAGTACATATTAGGATATTTTTACATGTTTTGACTAAAGTATACAAAAGCATTTTCAAATCATCATTCACTCATCTACATTTGGGGAAAACGGTAATTTTTGTGTATGCATTTATTTTGAAAAGATTTAGTTGCACATTTTAATTTTATTTTGTAGGAGATTGAGTGCAAATTGGAAGGAACATCATGGACTTATGCATGCATATGTTTTGGAAGCCAAAAGAAAGAAGAAAAGAAAGAATTAACTCTTCATGAAGGAACCCGCCCACCTACTTGCAAATGGACCATAATTAAAAGAAAATTATAGTTATTGGGAATTAATTAATCATTAATGATTACTTGGAGACCACACAAAGTGAACTATAGTTTTGGTAGGACCCTAAATTATATTAGGGTTTTAAACTTGTATAGATACCCTCTTATGATTTATGATAGAGATGAATAGTTGTAGCCACAAAATTATAAATAAAATCTCTTCCCTTCTTTAGTTTAATGATTTCTTAACTTTCAACTTTTTGCAATTTTATTTCATGCCTATTCTTTTGTGTTATTTTATTTATGCTTCTTTTTTATTTCATGCTAGTCGATTAGATTTCCTTTATGCAAATTAGTGTAGATTTACTTTTATGCATTTATTAGCTCTCTTTCTCTTTGATTAGCATTTCCTATCTTTTTGTTAATGTTGAAATCCACTTTTGGTTAAATGAGTCCAAGGATAAGAGTATAAACCCCTTCAATTTAAGGGTAATGAAGCTCTCATGATTCATGTAAAATCAACATAATGGTTTCGTTTATTATCTCCTATTTTTGTACTTAATGTAAATAAATGTAGATGTAGATAGAAGTTTGATGTTTATAAATGAATTTGCTCGCCTGCATTTTTTATAACACGTAGGCCATACTTAATCAAATATAGACTTAATTTACATCTTCATCTCACTATTTGTTTCTGACAACAAAGTTAAAAGTAGAATTAAAATTTGATGATCTATGTTACTTCATCTAAGATGGTAAATAGATCATGCTTAAAATAAATTTTATTTCTAACTTCATAATCATCTTTATGAGATTTAATAAGTGGGTTTAGTTGACGTATTAAAATTTGATGGTTTATGTGATTTCATTTAATATCACAAATAGACCATTCTTAAAATCAGTGCATTAACTAATTCCACTTGGGTTTAAAATGAGAGATTTTAAATTTAATATGTGTTGATTTATATGAATGAGAGTGAATCTATCTCTTAATTGTCCTTTAACCTCATTACTTTTATTCCAGCTTTATTCTAGAATTTTCTAGAATTTTTAGCTAAAAATGCTTTCAAAATTTTTGGGATAATTTGATTAAGTTAAAATTCTTGCTTTCCTTGTGGTTTGATCCATACTTGCCGATGCACTACGATTGCAGAAGCGCACTTGCTGTATTTTGTTATGATAAAATTCGTCGATTTTCTAATCGATAGAAATTCGTTCTGAATCACATCGACCCACTAGTAGTATCAAATCCTATTGGGGGTTGACACAACTTTTCTTAATTTGTCAATACCTGATTATGGATATATGTAACGTCGATTTTACATGTAATGCATATTTCTTAATTTTGAGGGCTATAGACTTATCTAAGGATGGATTGCTTATCTTATAATGGGGTTATTTTAGTTTGGGATATGAGAATTGTATGTGTTTAAGGAGTTTTAAGAGGCTAGATATAGATGTTCGTTGTATACCCCAAAACTCAATCGAGTTAAACTACTTATATTTACCGATCCTATCATAAGATGAGCCCTCATCTATACCGCAACTCGAGAATATCCTGACATCTTCGAGGAAGCCTTGGGTCTCCCACCCTAAAGGGAGATCGAGTTTAGGATTGATTTGGATAAGGACGCTGAACCTATTTCTCTTTCATTAAGGCATATGGCTCCCAAAGAAAGAAGAAAGTTGGATAAGCAAATTTTAAAGCTATTGCAGAAAGGATTCATTTGTCAAGTAATTCTGAATAGGGGCACTTGTTGTCTTTGCCACCATGGTAGATAGCTCACAAACTCTATGTGCCGACTATAGAGAACTAAACAAGTTGACTAAGGATAATAGGTATCTCTTACCTAGAATAGATGATTTATTTGACCAGCTTGTTGGAGCCGAAATCTTTCCCAACGGATTTAGCCACTAGATTTTAGCAATGAAGGATAGCTGAAGATAGCCAGCAGAAGAACATATTTCGCACTGTAGATGGACTATATGAATGGGTAGTGATGCCTTTTGGATTAATGAATTCCCTTGCATACTTTGTAGGTTTGATGGGTAAAGTTTTCTGGTGATAGATGAATAAATTCATCATTGTGCTTGTGGATGATATCATAGTATTCTCCATAGGGGCATTGGGAAGGCACCAACTTAAAGCAAAATCCTCAAAATGTCACTTTTGAAAGTAAGAGGTGGGATTTCTTGCACATATTAAGGGATTTTCTATAAACCCTACGAAGGTTGAAGCTATTCAATATTGGAAGATTCCAAAGAACGCCTCGAAGGTTAGGAGTTTTTATGGTTGGCAGGTTACTATTGGAAATTCATCAAGGACATTGAAAAGATAGGAATCCCACTAACTCACTTAACCAATAAGAATCTGATTTTTGCATATGATGAGAAGTGCATGGAATAATTAGAGGAGTTGAAGGAGCCATTGACTAGCACGCCAATACTAATTATTCCCGACGGTATAAAGCCTTTCACCATTTACATTGATGCATGTAGTATGGGATTAAGAGCTATTCTTATGCAAGATAGGTGGGTAAGAGCTTATGGAGTATGCAATTGGAGGACCATGAGAAGAGATACCTAATTCATGACTTGGAGTTAGTAGCCATCGTTTTTGCCTTAAAGATGTGGAGGCACTATCTTTTGGGAGAGAGGTTTTAGTTCTTAACCGACCACAAATCACTCAAATACCTATTTTTTCAAATAGATTTGAATCTTAGGCAGCAGAGGTGGATGAAATTTATAGCATCATATGACTTTGGAATACCGTATACCACCAAAAACGAGAATGTTATCGTCGATGCCCTTAGCCGGAGGCATGCTACTTTATGTGCCATTTATGAGTGGAGGCAGTTGGAGTTCCTTTTCGATTTCAATTTCTAACAGCCAAACGAACCACTCTAGTTTATCAAGTAGTAATGGAGATTAGGTCAACATTGATGGACCATGTTGGGCTAAAGAAAAAGGAGGATGCGATGATAGTAGATATTTTGGGCAAGATGAGTAGAGGAGAGCATTTACCCCATTTTAGTAGACATGCATCTGACGAAAGAGGATGTTTGAGGGGATATGGATGCCTTTGTGTTCCTATCATCGAGGATGTTCTAGCAGAAGTGGTAACAGAATGTCACCATTCTAGGATGGTCATTTACCCTGAAGGAGATAAGATGTATAGGGATATAAGAAAATTATTTTAGCCAAGGGTAGCAGGATTTTTGTAACACCCTTAATTTTAGTTTAGCATTATTCAAGATATATAATTAGATAGATTAAATAGAATAATGTAAAAGTTTAAGGAGAACGAGATTTGAAACTTTATAAGGTCATGCCATTATTAATGAATTAAGAAAGATTGTTTAAACATAAATGTAGAAAAGAATACATGAGAGGGGCAATTTAGGTATAGACCTATCTTATATCCCCTAAACCCTCTCCCCCTCATTATCATTCTCATTTTTCCTAACATCAAAACAATCAAAGATAAAAGTAAAGGCCAGCCATTAGATTAGCTAAGGAGGATCACGAAATCAAAGGGGGATTCAAGAAAAGTTTAGAGAAACTAAAGCACTAACCAAATCTCAACTCCAACATCAATTTTAAGGTGAATAATACATGAAACATCTCTTTTGCTTGTGTTTATATTTTGGTTATGGATAGTACCTGAATTCTTATTATTTGCTTTACCAAGATATGGTTGTATAATCATTGTTTGGATAGATAATTATTTACGAGATTTTTTAAAATTATTTAAGTGGGTTTTAAGGTAAAACTTAAGTTTTAATATCCTATAGCTTTGATTTTCTGGTATGTTGAGTAAAACATTATTTTGGGAGATCGACTTTTAATTTTATAATTTCCCAAGTTAAAACAAATATTTTATGAATTTCCTGGTGGAATAGTTTAATTTTTCGTTTTATTTATTAAAAATAATTGAATATAGTTTTTGGACCTAAAATTTTTATATGGTAAAGAATGTGGTATTTTCGAATTTCTAGGATTTTCGGAGATTTTTCCCAAGTGATTTCGAATCGCTATGAATTTATTTTACTAGATAAGCATTTAAATGGATAATTAATTAAGGATATTGATTAATTAGTTTGGTCAATGTTTTGGGACTTTGAAAACTAAGTGCAGCAGATTTTTGAGAAAGATTTGGGTAAAAAAACTTATTATCCAATAGGAATTTGACAAAGAGCAAGAATTGGTGAGAAGTATTTACTTTTAATAGAAATAAGTCAGTTTTCATGATAATTATGATAATGCCATGCCATTACATCATCACCGCGCCTATAGAAATGCCACACCAATGAATGTCGATGTTGATATGGAATGAAGCTTAGGATAGCTACTTTGGTAGGTATGGAATGCTTCTAACCGTGTCTACACTGATTACGTCGATAACCTATCATTGGTGGCATATCCTTACCAAGATTCATCTAAGTGTTTAAAGATTTAGTGTTGTAATCATTTAGGTCACCTCTTATCATTTACACCGCCATCAATGATGCCACATGTCTTCACCATTGTTTTAAAGCGACGCCGCACCCTTCCAATTTGATTGTTTTTGACACCAAGACGTTGACGTCGCCTATTTTAACATCTACGTTATATATATATATATATATATATATATATATATATATATATATATTTGGCAGCATAATAGTCGAAGTATGCAAGTATGTTTATATAATGACACGGATTGTCTTGATGCCATCATCCATCAGTGTCTATACAAACGTTAACCTTTGTTTTGAAAAGGGTAGGTAACCTATATTTCTTCTAGGTCGACGACCTTATTTTCAGCATAGTATTTTATACTTAAAAGAATTTAATTTTTTTTATAACCTTGGGTAGAGGCTAAATGCTATAAAGCGCAATGTGTAAGTTGCCTATCTTCTTTACTAAAGGCGAAAGCCTTAAGTCTTCTTCTTCGTCCTTATTATTGGGATACCAATGTCGTTTTAGTTGTAAATTGCAACACTATCAATGGGGACACCAATTGTAGATTAGCTTCGACAGTGTTTTAACGCCGCATGTGTAATATGTTATCTTATTAAAGGCGGAGAGCTTTATATCCCGTTGTCGACATTGTTATTGATGTCAATATTGATCTGTACTATCCTATTTAAAGACAGCAAGTCTTATGTTTTATGACTTTGACTTCAAAACCTAATTAGGGCTACCAATGTTTATGTTGCTATGTGTTAAAAGTGTATGAAGTTGACATCATTTATTAGGGGCACCAAGGTAGAATAAACTCGACACAAATCATTGGGGATACTAATGCATGTTTTAATAAATTTGATATAGATCACTGGGATACCAACACATGTCATTATGAGAGTTATAACTTTAAAGGGAGATAAGCTAATTGGGGATAACAATAGACATAAGTTAAACATGTGGGATGAATTAAATTGTTAAATGATGGGTTCATAGTTATCCTAGGAAAACTATGCAATGTGAGATAGATAGTCCACATCATACCAGAAATGGATAGTCTCTAAATGGTTAATGAAGGATTCATAGTCATCCTAGGAAAACTATGGAATGTGATGGATATTCCATACCATTTTAAATAGATGAAACCACATGTGATACGCAGTCCATATGAGTGGGGATAGATAATCCATAAAAATGTTTATATACGAGATGGATAGTCTTCATAACTCTGACAATGAAACCATGGGTGATGGGTATTCAACATGGTAGGGGATGGGTAAACCAAAGAATTAATATATGTGAGATGGGTAGTCCACATAAGTATAAGACGGATAGTCAATGAAAACTTAAATGGGTAATCTAATAACTTAGGATGGATAATCCAGTGAATATTGCATGTTTTCATATTAATATATTATTATGTTACAACCATTATGGATGCAGGAGCATAGTATATGATTGTGATGCTTTGGTTAAGACACCTATCAGGGGAAAGTCGTTCCGCTCAGTGACATGATCTCATTAGATATCTATTTGATTCGAGATGGTACGTTATTATTCACACTAGACTATTGTCTGACCCAAAGTTTTTTGTTATCACCTTAGGTACTCATTTGAGTAGGTCGGAAGTAAGGGCTTTTAGTTCTAGTTAGACGAATACGCTTCCGAAGACGTGTAAGTGGCAATCTAGCTATTAGGAGCTTTATCTATTTCTATCGTGTTTGTCTGTTTGAATGTATGTAATGACAGAAGATTCTAACTATCAAGTAGTAGTAGACTTTGATCAACCAAAGGGGCATCTTCATAAGTTGCTCTTGGAGTATTTGTTATATTTTCTCTGATCGTGGAATTGCGAATGGGATTATGTAATGAATATGAATTGTATTTTGAAATGGAATGTAAAAGTTATTTCTGAATTGTGTTTGAAATTTTTTCATATTCATACGCTTTTGATTATTGATACGATTAACATAGCCGCATTTTATCGCTCGGATTAATAATTATGGATGATTGCAGCTTCCGTAGCGGATATTTTTAGGCCTCGGAATGGTGCATGATACCAGCCGGTATCAGAGCATAGGTTTATGTAAATCTTAATAGATTAAAAGATTTTTGAAAGCATAATCCTAATGAATCAGAGAATAATATTGGGGTATGGGATAACGCCTTAGTAACGTACTTGTATTTGCAATATATAAGTATGAATTCTATCTCTATTCGCCCCTCTCTTATGCCGTTCTTCTATATCTTACTAAGGCTTGTATGCAGATTTACGAGTAAGAAAGATAAGGAAGCAAAAAACGGAAGAGTGAATCTAGGAGGCAGAAGCACCACAACCAATGGAAATTCTCGGCATAAAACTAGGAGGAACCGAGGTCAACAGGCAAATGCTAATCAAAATGCAAATGCTAATGTAGGTTCTGTGACCCAGCCAATAGATATGGGGCTATGTGCTGGTTTTTCATTAATCTAATGCAAGCTGGAGGAGTTGTAGGAGTAGTTGGAGGAAATGTTTTTAATGCGGGAGGAGCCAATCCCGTAGCGCGAGCTAGTAATAACTATACTAAGTGGAGTCGAGATTACACGAGTCTAGGAGAAAAGCTTTTTCTAGGGACCGAGGATGCAATAGAAGTGGAGAACTGGCTGTTACACTGTGAAATGATTTTTGCTGATTTCGGACTGATTGATGAGCAGAAAAGGAGGTTGGCTTCAAGGTAGTTGCAAGGAGCTGCTTTGTTTTGGTGGAATGGGGTAACCGTAGGGGTACCAGAGGAGGAATTGACTTAGGTGGAAATTCAAAGGAGATTCAAGAAAAGGTTTTGTTTGAAGTAACCAATTTAGTATTGCACAAGAAGTTCATGGAGTTGGAGCAGGGGGAAATGTCAGTGTTGGAATACTCTACTAAGTTCGATGAGCTGCCCAGATATGGATATGCCACTATTGATACTGTTATTAAGAGGAATGAGAAGTTTATCTAGGGGTTGAGATCCGAGATCACTAGGGCAATCATGCCACATCATTGGGATCCATCGAATGTAGTGCTGGACATGGCTTTTCGAAACGGGGAGATGCTTTCTACTTTTGGAAAGGAAAAGCCAGTTGGAACCAAGAGTTCTTTGAATAAGAAGAGGAAGTTCTTTAAGGGAAAGGGAGCTCAGAAATGTGAGCTGCTAAGAAAAGGAAGGCAGATATCATTGTTATAAGTGTGATAAGAAGGGGCACTTTGCAAATGAGTGTCGATCAAGTGATGGCAAGATAGTTATAGGCAAGCAAAATGTGAAGTGCTTTAAATACGACCAGGTATGGCATTATAAGAATGAATGTCCAGGAGCGGCCAAGGCTGATAAAGGGAAGGTTTTACTTCGGAGCCATCTGCATCAAGACCAACAACTGTTGAGAAGGGAAAGTCTGTGATGGAAGGTACATTTTTGATTCATAGCATACTAGTTAGGGTACTTGATGCAGCTAAGGCCAGAGAAGAAATTGTGCGATCTTTAATTCCTGAAAGCATGAGTTTGTGGTGTAGTTTGATGAGTCGTCCACGACTCATTGAAAACTTGAGTCGTTTCCGACCTAAGGAGTTACAGGGGGAAGTGATAACCATAGGTCGAATGGAGGAGGTATCGGACTTGAGTCGTTCACGAGTCAATGGAAGCATGAGCCGCTTCCGAGCTAACTGGATATCAGAAGGAGACTGTGCCGAGACAACGAGTTACGACTCATGATGAGTCGCCCTGATTGAGTCGTTAAGGAGTTATGCCGCAATGTGTTCTGTTGTAATATGAGTATGTATGTTGAGTCGGTCAATTGATGAGTCGGTTGAGTCATGTTGTAATGTAATTGTTTTGAGTCGTGTGTCGTTCTGTTGAGTCGTGGCATTTTTAAGTCATAAGTGTTGTACTGTTTGTATTTTTCCTAAGTCATGAGTCGTATGGACTGTGAAGTGATGAGTCGTTCACAAGACATGTTGAGCCGCTGTATTGTATGAATGGTAGTGAGTCGGTTGAGTCGCTGAGTGTTAAGCCGGTGCCGAGTTAGCTAAGTCTTAGGTCGGTTGCCGACTTAAGGGTCAGGGGCAAAACACTATAAATACGCGTGAGTTGTACATTTGAAAAGGAGTTGATTTTTTTTGAATAAAATTCTTTTTGTTAGCTTTGTGCTTTCATACAAATTGGTAGTTGAGTGTGATCTCCTATCTCCTCTTTCGGTTAATCGAGTGCGCTCGATTCAACGATCGTAGAAGCCGATTCACGGTATCTAGTGCGCTAGATCAACGTACGAAGAATCGTAGATCTTCTTTCTCGGCATCGTGCGCGATCAACGAGACGAAGATAGCTAGAATCCGGTATCTTTGGATCAACGGATTTGGGCCTTGCAGTATTCTCAACTCACCGATTGCTACATTTCACCGATTGAAGTTTGTTTCGAATTATCCGCTGCGTCAGTTTGGTATCAGAGCCATACTTAGCCAATCATAGCTAAGTTGTGTCTTGGAGCCAAGTATTTGAAGTTGAAGTTTGAAGTTGTGTTCGTTGTGTTCATCTAGAAGTTGCAACAAGTTCGAAGATTTTGATCCATCTCATTTTGGATCTAGATTTGGAGAAGTGTTTGAATTTGAAGTTAGGCCGTGTATACTTGGAAAGTAGCCGAGCTTAGTGAAGGGTTTTGAAGTTTGAAGCCGTGACTTGAAGTTCTATATTGTTTGAATCATGCCGCCTAGGAGAGCTAACCGTCATCAAAATGTTGAAGCGTTGTATCGAAGAGAAGAAGCCGAGCTTATGGAACAACGTATTAATGAGAAATTTGATGAAGGCATTGGGAAGTTGGAGAAATTGATGAATGATTTGAATCAAAGGAGGAGATCACCAAACTCGAACCATGGAGGAAACCGAGTTTTGCCATCGGTTACGGAAGCGAGGCGGATATCACCACATTCTTGTAGAGATAGAAGAGAAACGTCAATTTCATCACGAAGAGATCATCATGACTATACACATGAAGAGAGAAGAAGTCGCCGTGAATTTGACAATGAAGCATATAGAGAGGAAGAGAGACATAGTCAAAGAAGCATGCATGAACGGAGGGATGATAATGGTCGAGATCAATGTAGGCGTACTTTTGATTTTTATGAAGAGGGTGATAGAGCAAGTATTCATTATCGAGATCGAGATCAAATTCGAAATTCTTACCGGGATGTTGAAGATGATCGTCGTTGGGAATCGGGGATGAAGACGGAAATTCCAGAATTTAAAGGAGGGATGGTAGCAGAAGAATTTCTTGATTGGTTATCTAATGTTGAAGAGATCTTTGATTTTAAGGAGGTTCCTGAACATAGGAGAGTGAAGTTGGTTGCTACTAGGTTGAGGGGGAGAGCTTTGGCATGGTGGCAGCAAACTAAACTTACTCGTGAGCGAATGCGAAAGTCAAAGATAGAATCTTGGGAGAAGATGAAGAAATTGATGCGAGCTACATTCTTACCATACAACTATCAATCACTTATGTACCAGAGATTGCAGAATCTGAGGCAAGGGACGAAGTCTGTTAGTGATTATGCTGACGAATTTTACCAACTCATTGCCAGGAATGATATCATGGAAACGGAAGAACAGTTAACTGCTAGATTCATTGGGGGATTGAGAATGCAGATCCAGGATATGGTTAATATGTTTGATCCTAGATCAGTGGCAGAGGCACATCAGAAAGCGTTGGCTTGGGAGAAGCAAGGAAGACGTGAAGGTGGTGTGTTTACTAATTCCAATAATCAAGCAAGGGGTGTTAGTGGAGGTTCTAATGTACCTAAACCTGTCAATAAGCCAGTGGTGAAGGAGGCTGAGAAGACGAAGGTTAACAGTGGTTTCAAATGTTACAATTGCCAGGAGTTGGGTCATAAAAGCAATGAATGTCCGAAGCCGAAGAAGAGGGCAATGGTTGCTGAGATTGAGGATGATGGTGAGGAGGTAGAATGTTCAAATACACCTTATGTTGAGGAGGAAGAAGAATTGTCTGGGGATGAAGGTTGTAGTCTTATGATGAGGAGGTCATGTCTTACACCAAAGCAAGAGGAGGATTGTAGTTGGTTGAGAAGTAATATTTTTCAGTCGACATGCACTATTCTAGGGAAAGTTTGTAAGTTCGTTATTGATGCTGGAAGCTGTGACAACATTATTTCTACAGAAGCAGTGAGGAAGTTGAACTTGAAAACTGAGAAGCATCCTAAACCGTACAAGTTAGCATGGTTAAGGAAAGGTGGTGAAGTGAAGGTGTGTCGAAGGGCTTGTGTGAATTTTTCTATTGGGAAGAAGTACAAAGATGAAATTTGGTGTGACGTTGTAGACATGGATGTGTGTCATCTGTTGTTGGCAGACCATGGCAGTTTGATAGAGCAGTACAACATGATGGTCGTGCTAATAGTTACAGTTTCATGTTCGAGGGTACTAAAATCACTTTGGTTCCCAAGAAGCAACAACAGAAGGAGAGCAAACTAGAAGAGATTGAGGAATTGAAAACTCTGTTGACTTTGAAGGAGTTTGTTAAGGAGGTTGAAGAGGAGCCTGAAGTATACTTGTTGATTGGGCGTGAGAGCAGTGAAGAGGTTAAAATTCCTGAAGAAGCAAAGCCAGTTTTGAAAGAGTTTGAAGATGTATTTCCAGAGGAGTTGCCTAAGGAGTTACCGCCATTGAGGGACATTCAACATTAAATTGATCTTGTTCTGGGAGCAGTATTACCACATCGACCACATTACCGAATGAGTCCGAAGGAACATGAAGAGTTACGAAGGCAGGTGGAAGAATTACTTGAGCAGGGACGTGTTCAGGAAAGCTTGAGTCCTTGTGCAGTACCAGCTTTGTTGGTGCCGAAGAAGGATGGAACATGGAGGATGTGCACAGATAGTAGAGCTTTGAACAAGATTACTGTTCGCTACAGATTTCCTATGCCGAGGTTGGATGATTTGCTAGATCAGTTGAGTGGGGCAACTATCTTTTCGAAGATTGATTTGAAGGGTGGTTATCACCAGATTCGAATTAGACCAGGTGACGAATGGAAGACAGCTTTCAAGACAAGAGAGGGGTTATACGAATGGTTGGTTATGCCATTTGGTTTGTCAAATGCACCTAGTACATTCATGCGGGTGATGAATCAAATCTTTAGACCATTCATTGGGAAGTTCGTGGTGGTTTATTTCGATGATATTCTGATATATAGCAGGAGTATGGAGGAGCATGTTCTACATTTAAGGGAAGTGTTGATTATTCTTCGTGAAGAACAATTTTATGCTGCTACGAAGAAATGTGTGTTTATGACAAGAAGTGTTTTATTTCTGGGTTATGTTGTGTCAGGTGAAGGTATTCAAGTTGATCAAAGTAAAGTTGAGGCAGTCAGAAATTGGCCACAGCCGAGAACTATCACTGAAGTTAGAAGTTTTCATGGATTGGCATCATTCTACCGAAGGTTCATTCCACACTTCAGTAGCGTGATGGCACCAGTTACCGATTGCATGAAAGGAAAACAGTTTGTATGGTCGGAGGAAGCGGGAGTTGCTTTTGAACGAATCAAAGAACTATTGACGACAGCACCAATTCTTGTTTTACCGAATTTTCAGTTGTTGTTTGAATTGCACACTGATGCGTCGAAGGTGGGAATTGGAGGAGTCTTGAGTCAGAATGGGAAACCCGTTGCTTATTTCAGTGAAAAGTTGTCAGGGGCGAAGATGAGATACAGCACATATGACGTTGAATTCTATGCTGTGGTGCAAACGATTAAACATTGGAGACATTATCTATTTTAGAAGGAATTTGTTCTGTACACTGATCATGAGGCGTTGAAGCATTTGCAGGGGCAGGACAAGATTTCAGCGAGACATGCGTCATGGATCGCGTATTTACAGCAGTTTACCTTTGTTGTTAAGCACAAATCTGGGGTGACGAATCGGGTAGCTGATGCTTTGAGTAGAAGGAGTCATTTGTTAACAACATTGAAGGTTGAAGTGACGGGGTTTGAATTACTGCCAGAGATGATTGAAGAAGATCCTTACTTTGTGAAATATGTTGAGAAAGTGAAGGATGGGAGTACTGATGAATTTATGATGATTGATGGATTTTTGTTTAAAGGAAATCGGTTATGTATTCCTGAGAGCAGTTTGAGAATGAAAATTATCAAGGAGTTGCATGAAGAAGGCCATGTGGGTAGAGATCGTACATTTCAGTTGGTTTCTCAATCTTACTTTTGGCCGTCGATGAGGAAAGAAGTGGGAAGGTTTGTGGAACAATGTCATATTTGCCAAGTTTCAAAAGGAACCGCGACCAATGCTGGTTTGTATATGCCGTTGCCTGTACCGGCTAGACCATGGGTTGATGTGAGTATGGACTTTGTATTGGGATTGCCGAGAACGCAGCGTGGTAATGATTCTATATATGTAGTAGTTGACAGATTTTCTAAAATGGCACATTTTATTGCCTGCAAGAAGACAACGGATGCAGTTCGAGTGGCACAATTATTCTTTAAGGAGGTGTATCGATTGCATGGTTTACCAGAATCTATTGTTTCTGATTGAGATACTCGTTTTCTGAGTCACTTTTGGTTGAGTTTGTGGAAGATGGTGGGAACGAAGCTGAAATTTAGTAGTGCTTATCATCCGCAAACTGATGGACAGACAGAAGTTGTAAACAGGTCATTGGGAAATTTGTTGCGATGTCTTGTACAAGATAATTTGAGAAGTTGGGACATGAAATTATGCCAAGCAGAATTTGCTCATAATCATGCCATGAATCGCAGTACGGGATTCAGTCCATTTCAGGTTGTATATTCAAATTTACCAAGGGGACCGTTGGATTTGGCAGTGGTATCACGACCAAAGGGGACAGTTAAACGAGCTGTAGACTTTGTTGACGGGTTGACGGAATGTCATAAGATCGTTCAAGAACGATTAGAAATGTCAAATGAGAAGTATAAGCGGGCTGCTGATTTGAAACGACGGAGTATTAAATTTAAGGAAGGTGATTTGGTTTATGCTGTATTGACGAAGGATCGTTTTCCGGTGGGTGCTTATAACAAGTTGAAGGAGCGGAAAATTGGTCCAATTGAAATTGTGAAGAAAATTAATGAAAATGCTTATAAGTTGAAGCTGCCAGAAGATGTTTACACGTCTGACGTGTTCAATGTTAAACATCTTGTTCCATATTACGGAGGTAAACAATCAGATGGAGAAGAATATACAAATTCGAGGACGAATTTTTCTCAACCAGGGGAGGATGATGCAGCTAAGGCCAGAGAAGAAATTGTGCAATCTTTAATTCCTGAAAGCATGAGTTTGTGGTGTAGTTTGATGAGTCATCCACGACTCATTGAAAACTTGAGTCGTTTCCGACCTAAGGAGTTATAGGGGGAAGTGATAACCATAGGTCGAATGGAGGAGGTATCGGACTTGAGTCGTTCACGAGTCAATGGAAGCATGAGCCGCTTCCGAGCTAACTGGATATCAGAAGGAGACTGTGCCGAGACAACGAGTTACGACTCATGATGAGTCGCCCTGATTGAGTCGTTAAGGAGTTATGCCGCAATGTGTTCTGTTGTAATATGAGTATGTATGTTGAGTCGGTCAATTGATGAGTCGGTTGAGTCATGTTGTAATGTAATTGTTTTGAGTCGTGTGTCGTTCTGTTGAGTCGTGGCATTTTTAAGTCATAAGTGTTGTACTGTTTGTATTTTTCCTAAGTCATGAGTCGTATGGACTGTGAAGTGATGAGTCGTTCACAAGACATGTTGAGCCGCTGTATTGTATGAATGGTAGTGAGTCGGTTGAGTCGCTGAGTGTTAAGCCGGTGCCGAGTTAGCTAAGTCTTAGGTCGGTTGCCGACTTAAGGGTCAGGGGCAAAACACTATAAATACGCGTGAGTTGTACATTTGAAAAGGAGTTGATTTTTTTTGAATAAAATTCTTTTTGTTAGCTTTGTGCTTTCATACAAATTGGTAGTTGAGTGTGATCTCCTATCTCCTCTTTCGGTTAATCGAGTGCGCTCGATTCAACGATCGTAGAAGCCGATTCACGGTATCTAGTGCGCTAGATCAACGTACGAAGAATCGTAGATCTTCTTTCTCGGCATCGTGCGCGATCAACGAGACGAAGATAGCTAGAATCCGGTATCTTTGGATCAACGGATTTGGGCCTTGCAGTATTCTCAACTCACCGATTGCTACATTTCACCGATTGAAGTTTGTTTCGAATAATCCGCTGCGTCAGTACTGTTTGATACCAGTGAATTGCGTTCATTTATATCTTAGTGTTTGTTAGATAAGATATGTTTAGAACCATCATACCTTGTTACATCCTTAAGGGTAGCTAATCCAATAGAAGGGTATGCAACTCTTATGATGAGATGTGATTATCTAGGATTTGAGTTGCTTGGTTATACTTTTGTCTGTAGTTTATATGTGTTTGATTTTGTAAGTTTTGGGATTGTTTTGCGTATGAATTAGTTGAGCAAATATGATGCTAAGATATTTTGTCGGGATAGGAAAATATCAGTTAGACACCCTGTTTGTAGTGACCGAGTTATATACTTAGTAGTTAACTCGAGTGTGGATATTTGTACTTTGTTGGGAGCAATGGAAGTAGAAGAATATGTGAATTTGGTTTTAGTTGCAAGGGAATTTCTAAATGTTTTGAATCGGTTGCAAGATTACCACCAAAACGAGCTATTGAGTTTCGAATAGATCTTTACTTGGAACTAAATCCGCAAGTAGACCACCCAATAGAATGACACCTACCAAGATGAAGGGGTTAAAGATGCAGCTAGTGGACTTAGAAAAAAAGAGTTTTATTAGACCAAGTAGTTTTCCTTGGGGAGTGGTCGCGGTATTCGTAAAGAAACTAAATGGGTCGTTGAGATTATGTATTGATTATTGTAAGTTGAATCAGAAGACGATAAAGAATAGATACACTTTGCCAAGAATTGATGATTTATTTGATCAGTTGACTGGCTAAAGTATTTTTCCAGTTGGATTTGGCAACAAGGTTCCATTAATTAAGGGTGGTAGAGTACAGTGTATCTTTGATGGCATTCCGAATGAGATATGGTTCATACGAGTGGTTATTGATGCCATTCGGATTGACTAATGTGCCTGATTTCTTTGTGGATTTGATGAATCGGATTTTTTAAGAGCACCTAGATAAGTTCTTGTTGGTATCCATTGATGACATTCTGATATATTCTAAGGATGAAAGAGATCATGAGATTCATCTTACAATGGTACTTGAGATGTAGAGGCAACATCAACTGAAAGTGGAGTTTTTGAAGTGTCATTTCTGTAAGAAAGAAGTGAAGTTTCTTAGTCATGTAGTTTCAAAGAAAGGGTTGTCCATGGATCCAGCCAAGATTGAGGCTGCAAATATTCAGAAAATACCTTAGATGATGACCGAGATAAGGAGTTATCTTAGATTGGCTGGCTATTATCGAAGATTCATTAAGAATTTCTCAAGGATAGCAGCACCCCCTGACTAAATTAACTAGGAAGGACACAAGGTTTATTTGGTTTGATAAATGTGAGGAAGCATTCCTTGAGTTAAAACATTTGTAGACCAGTACGCCCATGTTAGTTGTTCTAGATGGGAATCATGATTTGGGGGCATATACGGATGCGTATGGAACACGATTAGAAGCTGTGTTGATGCAGAGGGGTAAAATGATTTTCTACGCTTTTTGACAGATCAAATCACATGAAGTTAGATATCCGACTTATGATTTGGAGTTGGTAGTGGTGATTTTCGCATTGAAAGTGTGAAGACACTACCTTTTAGGGGAAAGATTCGAGGTATACAGATTATAAGTCTTTGAGGTACTTATTCTCTCAGAAAGGGTTTAATATGAGACAGTAGAGGTGGTTGGAGTTTTTTTGTATTGAGTATACACAAGGAAATGGAAATAATGTTGCGGATGCACCTAGCAGGAGACATCAGAATGTGGTGTTATCTATGTTGGCTGAATAGGAGGATTTAGAGATGTTGACTACTTGTAGCATGCAATTAAGGTCGACTACTAGTTCTAGTAAAAGTACTGCCATATTGTCTTGCTTGGAAGCTTGACCAGTATTGATCGATATGATTTCTTCTAAACAGAGAGATTATCCATTGTTAGCCAAAAAGATTAGAAGATTGAAAGGTGGAACTGAGATCGATGATTTGAAAGATTTTTGTCCTGACCAGGGAGGATGGTCAAGGAAGAAGGGACATTTATGTGTTCCAGATGTTGGTGACCTAAGAAAGGAAGTTCTTAGGGAGTGTCATTGATCGAAGTTTACCATACATCCTGGAGGAATTAAGATGTATCAGGATATAAAGAGCAGTTTGTTCTAGGAAGGTAAGAAATGGATGTATGCTTGTGGGTGAAGCTATGTGTTAATGGCCAGCAAGTTAAGGCCAAGCATCAAAAGACGAGCTGTTTGCTTAAGCCTTTAGATACCAGTTTGGAAATGGAGTTCGATATCCATGGACTTTATTGACCGGTAGCCAAGGTCAAATAGGGGAATGAAAGTATATGGGCCATAGTGGATAGACTGACCAAGAGTGAACACTTCATTCACATTAAGTCAGCCAAGATGGCACATGTACTTGGCTAAGTTGTTTATGAAGAATATTGTTAGACTGCATAGGATTCCTAGTGGTATAGTCGGTGATAAAGATGCTTTGTTCACTAATGAATTCTGAAAGAGTCTACAGGAGGTATCAGGTACCAAGCCTAAGAATACTACAGCTTATCACCCATAGATGGGTGGACAGAGAGAGAGAGCCAATAAACTACTTGAAGATTTATTGAGAGCTTGTGTTCTAGATCTTGGTGGGTCGTGGGAAGACAATTTGCACTTGGTTGAGTTTTCCTATAATAACAGTTATCAGATTAGTATAGGAATGGGACCTTTCGAAACTTTGTATGAAAGCCATGAAAATCGCCAGCATGTTGGTTGGAGATCGAAGACGGATTGGTCATTGGTCCGGATATGGTGAAAGAAGCCACAGAAACGATTGAGTTGATCCAGGCTAGGGTGAAGGAAGCTTAGTCTGGGTGGAAAGATTATGGTGATAAAAGGCATAAAGATTTAGAGTTCTCAATTGAAAATCGTGCTTTCATTAAAGTATCACCGATGAAGGGTGCGGTACGATTTGGAAAGTTGGGAAACTGGCATCGAGATATGTTGGATCGTTCCCTATTATTGAGAAGATCGAAAAACTCATGTACCGAGTTGAGTTACCAAGTAGTTTGGCAGGTGTCCATAATGTGTTTCATATTTCTCATCTTAGGAAGTATGTGCATGATCCAGATATATTATTGCTCCAACTGCATTGGAAGATTTAGTGTAGAACTAAATCTGACTTTTGTTAGACAACCAATTCAAGTTGTGGCGAGAGATGAGAAGAGGTTAAAGAACAAGACAGTCAAGTTAGTGAAATTCCATTGAAAAGAAAATGAGAAAAACTAATTGCGAGACAGAGGACATGACTAGGGATACTTATCCTAAGCTATTATGGTGGTATGTTCAATATTTGTTGTATATAGACTTAGTAACTAGTAGGATATACTGGCATTGTTTGCCTAGTAGACTGCTTGTTTTGTAGTCTCTACTGAATTTCAAGGACGAAATACTTTAAGGAGGGGAGCTCTGATTTTATTTTAACATTATTTAGGATATTTAATAGGACAAATTAAATAGAATAATGTAAATGTTCAAGAAGAAAGAGATTTAAAACTTTATAAGATCAAGCCATTATTAATGAACCAAGAAAGATTTTTTAAACTTAAATATAGAAAAGAATATATGAGAGGGGCATTTGGGTATAGACCTATCCTTTATCCCTTAAGCCCTCTCTTCCTCATTATCATTATCATTTTTCCTAACATCAAATCAATTAAAGATAAGAAGTAAATGTCGTTCATTAAATTAGCTAAGGAGGATCATGAAATCAAAAAGGGATCCAAGCAAAGTTTAGAGAAACTAAAACATTAACCAAATCTCAACTCTAACATTAATTTTGATGTGAATAATACATGAACCGTCTCTTTTCCTTGTGTTTATATTCGGTTATGGATAATACCCAAAATTATTATTGTTTATTTTACCAAGATATGGTTGTATAATCGTTGTTCGGATAGAATGATGATTTTTAGGATTTTTATAAAATTATTTAAGTGGGTTTATAGGACAAAACCTAAGTTTTTAATCCTCAATAGCTTTGGTTTTCTGGTATGTTGAGTAGAACATTATTTTGGGAGATGGTTTTTAATTTCATAATTTTTCAAGTTAAAATAAATATTTTAAGATTTTCCTAAGGTGGAAATTGGGTTAATTTAGGGTTTTAATTGTTAAAAATAATTAAATATAGTTTTTGGCTTTGAAATTTTTATATAGTAAAGAATATGGTATTTTTGAATTTTTGGGGATATTTGCCAAGTGGTTTCGAATTGCTATGAATTTATTGTGCTAGAAAAGCATTTAAATGGATAATTAATTAAAGGTATTAATTAGTTAGTTTGATCAATGTTTTAGGACTTTTGAAAACCGAGTGCGACGGATTTATGAAAAATATTTAGGTGAAGAAATTTTATTATCCAATAGGAATTTTAAAAAGAGCAAAGCTTGGTGAAAATTATTTACTTTTAATAGAAGAAAATCAATTTTCATGATAATTACTATAATATCATGCCATTACATCGTCGCTGCACCTATAGAAGTGTCATACCTGTGAATGTCGACGTTGAAATGGAGGGAATCTTAAGATGGATACCTCTGTAGCTATGGAATGGTTCCAACTGCAACCTATCTTAGTGGCCTGGCTTTACCGTGATTCATCTAAGTTTTTAAAAATTTAGTACCATGGTCACTGAGGCCGCCTCTTATCATTTACGCCACCATGATATTGCATGTCTTCACTACTGTTTTAAAGTGGTGCTACACCCTTCCAATTAGATTATTTTCGACACCAAGACATTGACGTGCCTGTTTTATATATATATATATATATATATATATATATATATGGCAGCATAATAGTCAAAGTATGCAAGTATGTCTTTATAATGACGCTGATTGTCTTGATGTCATCATTCATCAAAATCGACGATTTTATACTTGTTTATACAAGCATTAAGCTTTTTTTGAAAAGGGTGGATAACCTATATTTCTTATATGTCGACAACCTTATTTTCAGCATAGTATTTATACTTAAAAGAATTTGAGTTTTGTTTTTCTAACCTTGGGTATAGGTTTGACGATATAAAGCATGACATGTATGTCGCCTATGCTCTTTATTAAAGGTAAAGAGCCTTAAGTCTTCTTCTTCGTCGTTGTTATTGGGGATACCTATGTCATTTTAGTTGTAAATTTCAACACTATCAATTGGGACACCAATGTTGATTAGATTCAACAGTGTTTTAAGTCTGCATGTGTTATATGTTATCTTATTAAAGGTGGAGAGCCTTATGCCTCGTTACATTGTTATTGATGTCGACATTGATCTATACTAACCCATTTAAAAGCATATAGCCCTATTTTTTATGACTTTGACTTCAAAACCTAATTGGGATACCAATGTTTATATTGCTATGTGTTAAAAGTATACGAATTTGACATCATTTATTGGTACCAAGGTAGAATAAACTCGGCACTAATCATTGGGGATACCAATATATGTTTTAATAAATTTGACATAGATTATTGGGGATACCAACACATGTCATTGTGAGATGATGTAACATTAAGAGGAGATAACCTAATTATGGATATTAATAGCCATAGGTTAAACATGTGGGTAACATGAATTAAATTGTTAGATGGTGGTTTCTTACATAGGAAAACAATGGGATGTGAGATGGATAGTCCACATCATGTCGGAGATGGATAGTCTCTAAATGGTTAATGAAGGGTTCACAATCATCCTAGGAAAACTATAGGATGTGTGATGGATAATCCAAATCATTTTAAATAAATGAAACCATTTGTGATGGGTAGTCCATATAGGAGGGGATATATAATCCATTAAAATGTTTATATATTAAATGGATAGTCCATATAACTCTGACAGTGAAACCATGGTTGATGGGTAGTCAACATAGTAGGGGATGGGTAATCCAAAGAATTAATATATATGATGGGTAGTCCACATAAGACAGATAGTCAATGAAAACTTAGATGGGTAGTATAATAACTTGGGATGGATAATCTAGTGTATATTACATGTTTACATATCAGTTTATTATTATGTTATAACCATTATGGATGCAGAAGCATAGTATGTGGTTGAGATCTAGTTAAGATACTACTGAGTGAAACATGTTCCATACAGCAGCATGTTCTCACTAGATTCTATTTTTGTTCAAGATGGTAGATTATTATTCACATTAAACTATTTTCTGACCCGAAGTTTTTGTTTTCCTCTTAAACTCTAAGGTACTCATTTGAGTAGGTCGGAGTATGGGTTTTCAGGTTTCAGTTAGACAAATAAGCTTTCGGAGATGTGTAGAGACAATCAAGCTATTAGCAGCTTTATCTATTTCCGCTGTGCTTGTCTATTCGAATGTATAATAATAGAAGATTCTAACTGTGAAGTAGTATTAGACTCTGATCAACCAAGGGAGCATCTTCATATGTCATTCTTGGAGTATTTTTAATGGTTATATTTTTTCTAAACATGGAATTGCGACTAGGATTATGTAATGAATATGAAATCTTATTTTTAAATGGAATGTTAAAGTTATTTCTGAATTGTGTTTGAAATTTTTTCGTACTCATGTGCTTTTGGTTGTTGATATGATAAACATAGCCGTCTTTTCGTTGGGAATTAATAAATATGGATGACTATAGCATCCGTAGTGGTTAGCTTTGGACCTCAGAATAAGGGATGTTACAATTTATCTCTGTTTTTGATGTGCCAAAGGATAAAGGATGAACAAGGAAGGCCCGAAGGATTGTTATTGCCATTGGAGGTGTCGACTTGGAAATGAGAGCATATATCAATGAACTTTATAGATGGGTTGCCTTGGAATCAAAAGGGTAATGGAGCTATTTGGGTTATAGTAGATAGAGTCATAGACTCACTAAAAGCATCTATTTTATTCCCGTTAGAAGTAATAGTATCATGACATCTTTAGCACAAATTTATATAAAGGAGGTGGTTCAACTTTATGGAATCCCAATTTTCATTTTCAGTGACACCACCCATAGGTCAATGGTTAGACTGAAAGGGTGAATAAGATTTTGAAAGACTTGTTGAGAGCTTGCATCATAGATTTTGGAGGACATAAGGCGCAACACTTACCTTTAGTAAAAATCACATACAATAATAGTCACCAAGCGATGATTGTCATGGCACCCTTTGAACATGGTATAGGACGCCGTGCGAATCACTAATTGTTGTGGGAAACCACCGATAAAATTCTACTCGAACCAGATTTTATTCGCAAGGTGTCGGAGAAGATAGAGTTGATTAAGCAGCGAATGAAGGCTGCACGTGACCATCAAAAATCCTATGTTGACAAGCGAAGGAAGGAATTGGAGTTTGAGGCAGGTGACATACTGTTATCTAAAATGTCCCCTCTTAGGAAGGTTATGAGGTTTAGTAAGTTGGAAAAGTTGGCGCCAAAGCTTTTTGGGCCTTTCTGGATCTTGGAAAGAATATCAGGTAGAGCTACTGGATAAGTTGGCGGGAGCCTATAACATTTTTCATGTTTCGCACTTAAGGAAACGCCTTCATAATGCAGCCACCGTGGTAGAGCCTGGTCAGTTAGTTGACACTGAGACAGAGCCGATAGCACCCCGTGCCACCACACACATAGTACAGTGCAGAACTAGAAATCTCCACAACAAAGAAATTAGGCTGGTTTGAGTACAATGGGGAGATAATCTGGTGGAAAGCACATGGGAAATTAAAGAGAAGATGAGGACTTCTCATCCTGAGCTTTTCTCTGGTAAATTTTTTCTCTCCAAAATTAGATTTGGTTGCATCGTGGTTGCTAGATGGCATGGTAGGGAATGCTTGCCACACTCTTTATTGTCATTTTTACATTTATGTAGAATCTTTTGCATGTTTAGGAAGCTTGCACACATGCTATATGTCACGACCTTGCATACATGCTAGGCTTGGGCTCACCTATAGTTGTCTACATACATAGACACATTGCACTTTTGGTTGTATAGATAACTTAGTTGTATAACATTGATTCTTAATGCATGTTATAGGGATTTCAAGGATGAAATTTTTTTAAAGGGGGGAAATGTAACATCGCGTAAAAATTAATAAGAATTAATTAATTAACAATAAGGATAAAAGTGGAAATTTTGCATATGTCGAAATTTGGCTATGGAAGTTGTGTCATTGTGTTCTTAGCGACTTTCAGATCATTTTTCATATATACAGTTGTGTAATCGGAGCTCAAATAGAAACGTTATTGACGTTTAAAGTATTCAAATTCAAAATAATTCAAATAAAATTCAAATTCAAATTTATAATTAATGTTAAGAATTTGGAATTTAAAAATTAACATTGATTAGAAATTTGGGTTAAGAAAACATTAAAATAAACGGTAACATTAAAAGTTAATAAGGAATTAAATAAAAATAAAAATGGAAAAATAAATATGTTACGAATATAGGCTCCCGGTTTACTGCCTTCCTTGTGCCAGTCGACGACTAGTGGTCGACCGCTTAAGGAAAGCTGGTCGATGGGTCGGCTTTGTGGCGGCTAGGGTTTTGTGTGGCATGAACGGCATGTATCTTATTATTCTAAACTGAGTTAAATCCAACGGTTCTAGTGCCTCCTAAGCACTATAAATAAGAGGCTAGTCACCTCACTTTTATTTACAAATTATTTGGAATAACAACAAAGCTCTATTGTTTTCTTCTCTACGATTCAGAAGACTTTCAAGTAAGGGATTCTAAACGTTAATATTCAATTTCTACTTTTATTCTCCTCCAATCCCAGAAATTCTGAATCTAATTCATATACAACCCAATTGTTGTATATTTCTAAAGGAAGAGGTCTAAAAAGAGATTAAAAAGCAAGCGTAAATAATTCCAAGAGGAAAAGCTGGGAATCATCTATGAGTGGAAATCTTAGGTTTTATTACATAGTAATTGTATAGTATAGGTTGGATTTGATATATACCTTGGGGATTTTGTTCACTGAAACCAGACTAAAACCCCAAAAATTCCTCCAAAGCGAAATGTCAATTCTTATGTTTTGGAATCTCAAGTATTCTATATTAAAATAGAAAAATTTATGTAGTTATTGCAAATTTAATATTATGCATTCTATTCCACCTCTCGCTTTTCTCTTCTAATGTGATAAGGGTTTTAAAAACAAAATAAGTTAGAACATGGTGTGTAAAATACGGATTCTCTTATTCATAGTTTGTATTGTCTATTTCCATAATTTAATTATGAACCCTTTTTCATTTTATATGCAGAAGTTGAATAGAGTGTAAAAGTATTTGAATTGTAAAATTTTATTAATATTGATTCTACTATTTTAATATAAAATAAGTATGGTGATTGATTCTATTTTTTATATAAGTTTATGGTTGGGATAAGGATATTTGTTGATTTGTATGTTATGGTACGAACTTGGACTTGTATAAATAGGAAAATTTGACATTTAAATGCTTAGTATAGGTCGCAACCTTCGCACGCTTAGGAATTTTTTAGTTACGTATATATATGTATATAAGCATATAAATAACATATAATCAATAAAGTACTAATTTTGTAGTAAATAGGTTATTAATTAACATTAAAACCCCCTTAGAAAAGAAGTTGGGATAATTATGGGAACTAATTAAGAATTAAATGCGGAATAATGAGATTTCCTTATAAGGCCTTGGTTATGATAGTATCTTACGAGAGTGGAAATTATAACTAAATTATAGGATGCGATGTCAGTCAAAAGAATACAGAAGTCTACCCAGTAATCTAGCTACCAACATCGTCACTTTGGGGTTGATGTGAGACATCATATAATAAGTACTCACAGAGGACTCGAGGCGAGTCCCAAATTCTATAGGGTAAGTATGCCACGTTAATCTAGCTACCGGTGCCTACAAATAATCGGAGTACTATGAGACATAACAATTTGGATTACGAATCATAATATATAAGACCTACTTCGAGGATCGTGAGTAGCTATTGTAGGGTCCAACTCCTCCTTAATTAGAAAGTATTAAATGGTCAGGGCTAGCGTTTAGGCAATTTTGGGGTCTGCCTCTTCCATAATGAAGTATTAAGTGGCCTGATGAGATTCTATGCGATGTTAGTTAGATTGTACCAGTGAGGGGTCCATCTTGGGTTAGGTATTCAATGACAGAGACATGCCTAAGATATAAATATTAAATAGCCTAATTCCCATCGAAAAGGTATTAAGTGGCCTAGGCACTTTTTCTCACATTGTTAGGACAAAATTGATGGTAGATGCATGGGACTGGGAATGGCATTGGGCCTACAGTTGAAAGTATATTATAAAGTTGGGTTAGAAAAGTGTAATTTATAGGATTGGACCGGGAAAGCCTTCGGGCTTACAGTTGGAGGTATTTTTAAGAAATACAGTTAGGATGAATAAGACATATTCTTATCTACGTTATATAGCCAAATCTACGATGGAAAGACTCGAGATTTTTTTCACCCAACTTTTTTGTTCCAACTCCCTCGTCATTGCAACAAAGGTTAGAGAAGATGATGTAGATTTAGGAGATGAAGGTGAAGATGGAGTCGTGGTGGCAGTTATCTATCTACTTATGTATTTATATATTTGATGGACCCATTACAGACATGATGTTATTATATTTTAAGATATTATACTAGGATATCGGAATGTTATGTTTTGTTTTGAGATTTGGATTTTTATATGATGGGTACTATTTCTGATATTACATTTTATCCTTTCCGCTATGAGATTCTAATACTATTAGTAGATAGCTCTGTGTATTGTTCATTGTATTAATTTTACCAACCAATAGCCAGCTTTGGAATGGGTCTAATGTTCGATGGGCCTTTTTTAAGGTAAAAAATTAAACTGTTTTGAGGCGGGTTGTTACATTACACTCTTCACACCTTTACAAATTTTTCCCCCGAAACCCCATCAACGATTAAAATCAAACATCATATTTACCTCGCATGCCTAACAACCATAATCAAGCATCGCAAACATCAATCATGCAATCATAAGCAATCAAATATTATCTACGCCTATCCTAGCATGTAGGATACTAAACTGTCTAATATAGAACATCAAATATGATATGAACTGTGAATTTTAACGATAAAATGGAGATCTTACTAGGTGAAGAGCTCTGTATAATCCATACTCATGCTCTCCTCAGTCTCTTAAGTGTAATCGCCTTCATTTTCACTCCAATGAACCTTCATCAGCTCCACCATCTTCCTCCTAAGTTGCTTAACTTCATGTCCAATGATACGAATAGGCCTATGAGGTCTTGAATCTTCTAGTTCAATCTCGATGTCATCTTGCTGATTTGGTGAAACAATCATGGCTGAGCTATGCACAGACTTCTGCAAATAAGAAATGTGGAACACATTGTGCACATGCACTATCTTTTGAGGTAAGTTGACACTATAAGCAAGGTCACCAATCCTCTCTACTATTTGAAAAGGTCCTATGTGTTGAATATGCGCTTGTATGATTTTTGTTTGATGATAATAAACATATATACATTCGTTTAAATGTATTTGTTAATGTACTATTTTATTTTTCATAGATTAAATAAATATTTGCTGAATAAAATTAAATAACACAGAATTTGAATTCAAACAAAAATTTTATTCAAACAAATATTTATTACAATTTTGAATAGTACAAATTCAAGCTCTCACTATACATATACAATTTTGATTACAAATACATCACAATTTTGTATTTACATTTAACCTCACTACACATCACTCATTCACTCAATTCATATTTTATCTTCAACTTCATTCCAGTTAGAATCCAGCATCTGAGCAATCTGCAAAAATATTCACTAACGCAGTAAAATTGAAAAAGAAATATTTTTGAAATATAAAATAAAATGTGAATTTCGAAAATAATATTTGCCTCGGTTATTTGGGTTGTTCGTCGTCATTTACATTTGAATTCATCACACACGAACAATGTGACATGCACAGTGTATCACTGTACATGCCACAAGGCCGTGCATACCGATATACACTTGATAATGTTACAGGGACAGGTGAGCACAAGGTCAAACTCAAATAAAAGACGGGTTCAACTCAGGTGCAACATAAATAAAATCTCGACTTCAGCACAAGGTCAAACCCGAGTTGTAAAACTGGATTCAACTCAAGTGTAACGCACAGTCTACACAAATTCAAGAAGGCACTAAATAACAAACAAAGTGCAAAGGTCAAGCCATCACTGCAAACTCGACTCAACTCAATGCAATCCAAACTGCAAGTCCAAAACAAATGCACAATGCACTAAGCAAATGACAGCATCAGTTCAAACATGAAACAACATAAACCAAGCTACAAACATCAAGTGCATCACTACAAAACAAGCCCAACTGGACAGTTCCATCTAACCAGAGTTCAATGCATATGAGACCAGCAATGCTCAAGTGAAGTTCAGGCCTGACCACACATCAAATATGCAGTAGCAAAGCAATCCAGACCAAACAAGACAATGCAAATGAATTCGACAAAGTATGTACACAAGTAACCGAACTACAACAAGCACAGACACACATGTATATAGTACACAAGTGCAACAAGCAGCAGTGTGCAAGTGCAGACCACAAAGAAAAATGCAACATGCCTCAAAGACCAGTGAACAACCAGACTTCAAGCCATGCACAGCAGCGACCGAAGACAAAGCAAAATCAGGTTGAACAGAGACTAAAAGCAGTGAACACTTGTATACATATACGAGCAACTCAAGTGAAGATATCAAATTCAACATGACTGAAAGTACAGTGGATAGAAGTCGATGCAAACATATATGAAGACCACAAAGTCAGTGCACATAATCAATGTGAACACATCAACTACAAGCCCAAGTGACAATTTGAAGACAGCAAATACAACTTTAATGCAAACAGTAAGTGACAATGCTCAATGCATAGCAGTTCATATATATATATATATATATATATATATATATATATATATACGTATACAATGCAGAAGAACCCACACTCATACATCCAGAATCAAGCAACAATATGCATAGGAGCATCAGGATATACTACAGATATGAACACATGAGAATGGAATGCACAGGTCAGGGAAGCAACAAATATACAGAGACAATAACCACTTCACCAAAGTCAAAACAAAATCAAGGTGAAGCCGTGCAAGTCCAGGTTGACACAAATGGTAAAAACATGTACAGACAATGAAGAACCAAGTCAAAGCCGTGTTTCTTAATCAAACAAGTTAACGAATGCCCAAAGACGAAAGGAAATCAACATCGAGCCAGAGCCGTCAAGTTTGAATGCCACAAAATCAAAGCCATAATGACCAAGTCACAAGTGAAAACTGTGAGTATCAAGAATCAAATTATACGAAATTTATCAAGTCAGAGAAAGTCACGGAACCAAAATCAAATGTCACAAATTCAAGCCGAGAATGTTCTACCGTGACAATCAAGGAATCAAGTACATACGAAAAGGTCAGAGATAAATCTCAACATCCAAACGAAAAATAATGGCCGAGCTATATCAGTTGACAAATTCAAATAAAGTATATACAAAGAGAATTCAGGGGATCGAACCCTATAAATTACAATCTAACATCATCGGCAAAGGCATTGAGTTCAAGTACAAAAAACATTAAAGCACAAAAGGATTAAAAACATACCAAATCCCTCTCGAACTCAATCAATTCGAAGCAGTGAAGCAAATTAACAGAGACCATCGATTGACTGAAAAAGGACGCCGATTCATCTATTTAATCGAGCAATTAGAATTGGCTTCTTCGAATTATACGAAATCCCTAATTTATTGAAGGAAGAGGAACGAACAAGAAACGCAAGCCGCCATCTCCAAATAAACGAACGAAGAAACTAAAAGAGAACGGGCTGAATAATAAACAAAAGGGGCCGGCTATTTTAATAAGGACTTTTAATTGTTTAAATAGGGTTATTTTATTTGAAATTGTTTTTAATTTGTAATTTTATTTTTAAACCATTGTATTTACTAGTCGTGTGACTAAGGGACAAACTACGTGGCGTAGTTTGAGAATTCACAACTCAGTGGCTGAGTTGTGGCAGGGTTTTGAGCGTAGAGTTAGGTTTAGTCGATAGCGGGTGTCGCAAGTTTACGTGTGTAAGCGTCTGACTATCTAATTTCTAGTAGAAACCTTGGGGGCAGCACGTAGGCAGGGTTTTGCCGAAGCTAGGTAAATTCCGTGTCGTTCTATTTCTACATTTATTATTCTGCTATTATCTGTGCTGCTATTGTTCTGTGATCTGTGTTGAAAGTATTTCATAGACTTCCGCGATAAATTTTTATAACTTATACTGTCACCCTATTCACCCCGCCTCTAGGGTGAAATCGATCCTACAAGTGGTATCAGAGCAAGGAATAGAAGTCAACTTCTATTTTAAAAAATTCATTTTTCAAAAACCAATTTTTGTTTTAAAAATTTGAATTTTTAAAATGACTTCTTTTAATAATGCTTTTGCTGAGGGTCAGTCCATAGTTAGACCACCAATGTTCAATGGTGAATATGCTTACTGGAAAAATAGGATGGAAATTTTTCTGAAAACCATTGACGCTTGGGATATTGTTGAGACAGGTTATAGAGCACCGACTATAACTGTAGATAATCAAGAAATAGATAAACCAAAGGAACAATGGACAGAACTAGAAAATAAATTACAAAATATTAATGCTAAAGCTATGAATTCTATTATCTGTTCATTAGATCAATTTGAATTTAATCATGTCTCACATTGTCTAACTGCGCAGGAAATATGGCACACACTAGAAGTGACTCACGAAGGAACATCTCAAGTCAAAGAATCTCGCCTTGCCATGCTAAGCAGCGAATACGAGAACTTCACAATGGCAAAGGAAAAAAATGTGAAAGAGATGCATGGACGACTTTCTAATATCGTATACAAATCAAAAGCTCTTGGAAAATCATATACAGAGTTGGAAATAGTCCGAAAAATCCTTAGAGTCCTTCCACGAAGATTTGAATCAAAAGTGACTGCCATTCAAGAATCAAAAGATTTGAAACAAATGAAAGTCGAGGAACTCATCAGAAATCTCACCACTTATGAGCTAGAAATGAAATTCAAGGAAGAGCGTGAAGGAGGAGATACTCGAAAGAAATCAATAGCTCTCAAAGGAACAACTGAAAGTGATGACGATGACGATGATGATGCAGCAGCAGAATTGGAGCTATTAATAAAGAAATTCAAAAAGTGGAATTACAAATATGAAAATTCATCTCGAATTCAAAAAGCGAAAAGCAGGATTGCCAAAGCACTAGACTACTCTGAAGAACAGAAGATCATCTGTCACAAGTGCAACCAACCCGGACACATCAAGCCCAATTGTCCTCAAAATCAACGCGACTTTAAAAAGAAGTCAAAAAGGAAAAGTTTTGCAGCCACGTGGAATACTAGTGATGAAGATAATCAAAGTTCTAGCAGTAAGAGTGAGGAAGCAGATATGTGCCTTCATGGAAATATAACTGATAGCGATGATGACGAGCCAAGCGAGGTGTCAAAACTTACTCACTTTGAATTACTTATTTATTTCCACGAAGTAAATGGCTGTTTTGAATGACTTAGGGAGAAGTATGTCAAACTTGAATCACAAAAAGACACTTTGATAGAATTAAATTAACAACTTGACCAATTAGTTAAAACCTATCAAAGTAGGATCCCTAAGTGTGATAAGTGTCCAACATTTGACGAAGAAATTAAAAAATCAGAAATTAATATAAAATCACTTGAAAATGAAATTCTAATTTTGAAAGAAAGTGAAAATACTGGGAGAGAAAATTCTATTAAAAAGTGCACTTAATTGTTGAACGAAAATGAATCTCTCAAAACACAAGTCCAACATTTGTCAACGACTTTAGATAAATTTTCCAAAAGTAAAAAATCGTTGAATATGCTCTTAGGGAAACAAACTGTTAATACAGTTAGACAAGGACTTGGATATAATCAATCTAAAAATGTTAGATGTGAGATTAATCGAGAAAATTTAATGTGCACAATTTGTAGAAAATTTGGACACGATCACAATAATTGTTGGTATAAACCCAAACACATGAAAACTATACCAATTTGGGTTCCAAAAGGCACAAATATAAAAACTCTCAAAGTTAAACAAATTTGGGTGCCGAAGGGAACAATTATAAATAGTTTTGGGTCTTTACAAAATTGTTTTTCAAAATTTTCTGCCACTAACAACTGTGGACCTATAAAAATAAATAGGTCACATAAATCTTTTCCCGTGTAGGTGTGGTGGCAGGCTAAGGAACAACAACAGTGTTCTCTGGATTTTTGGCTGTTCCAGAAACACAACGGGCGACAAAGAAAAGTTCCTTAGCCTAGTATAAAGGTGACAGAATCACAATGGACAACAACGAAAAATATCGTAAAGGTAAAACAGGTAATGGTATATTTTGAACGATATATTAAATGTGATAATCTGCACCGTATTCTGAATTAAATCAGCCAATAATGTGATGATGAAAAGATGATGATTCTGACTTATTCAAAATAGTTGGCCAATTATATTCTTATGCCAAAAACACTATAAAAATCCCTAAATTCTTTGAATTACTACATATATATTAATTTGGATTAAAAATAGTGTTTTGTTGGATGATAATACATTTGGTTATAATATGGCTAACTCAAAATTCACGATTTTTGATTATTTACATGGCTTCATTTCAAATTCAAAGAATGTCATTTAAATTGTTGTTAAAATTGAGTTTGAAATTTTTGATGCACACTTCATGGTTTGGTCGATCAAATTCAATTAATGATAATTTTTGAGTGAAAAAGAAATTCAGATGCAGATTACACTGGTAATCTAGTTGATAGAAAAATTACTAGTTGAACGTGATTTTTGAGACATTTAGTAACTGCATCGTTTTTCAAAGAAAATATCTGCATATTTTTCATTTCAAATAATTTTCAAATAGCAGAAAATTTTCTTATAAAACCCTCTCGAGAAAATCATTTTTGACCATATTTTCAGATTAGTCATTTTGAAAAATAGGTTTCATAATTATGTTTGAATTTGATTTTAAATGACTATTTTGACTAATCTAACTCCCTAATAATTATCGAAAAGATAAATGGTGATTGAAAAAGTGATGAGTGTTGATATATATCATATATTATTACTCAAGATGGTATAATTAGTAAATTTATTTAGAAATTTAAACAAGATTTATAAAACTTTTTGTTGGTAAAAATTCCATGACCATTTCTATATCTATCATATTTCTAACGACCATCACTCATCAAAATTCTATATAGTTTGTCGATATGTGGTACTTTAAACAGGAATCGTTCGTTTTTCATTTTCACATTTTTTAAAAAAAAGGATAATAAAAAAAAATACTAAAAAAATAAATACCAAAGTATTCACTCTCATTTAAAAGTCCTCACGGTTATGCATGGGTGAATTACTTGGAATTTGTTATGTGCTTCCATGCTCATTTAAAAGTCCTCATAGTTATGCATGTATGGAACGCATATCAAAAGTTGATTTTAAAATAAACAAGTTGATTCTAATCCCATTTAAAAGTCCTCACGGTTATGCGTGGTTAGAAGACACTTGAGTTCATTTTAAAAAAAAATAAAATTGGAATACTACTAATCTCATTTAAAAGTCCTAACGGTTATGCATGGTTAGTAGATATTCAAATTACTGATATAAATATACCACAAATAGACACAACTGTATGGTTTTATATGATGACATAATTCCCATCATTCTAAAAGTGGAATATGCGCCTAACAGAATATTTATGATTTTTGTTTGATTTTTTACTGAAATTTAATATTTATATTCAATTGAGTTTTAATGTTGGATTAATATCGATCACTTTATCTCTATTTTCTCTAACACTATTATTCTTTTGCTGATAACAAAAGGTGGAGAGAAAAGTTAAGATTTTGTCAAATAAAATCAAACTAAGGTCAAATATTTTCCATTTGCATCTAGGCTCATTTGCATATTTTTATTTGTATGCATATTTGTAGGGGAGCTTTGTGTAGAGAGGAAGCATTTAAATAGGGGGAGCAATTACAGCATATCAATGATCAAATACATTTAACATATTCAAAATCTTAAAATATGTTTGTTATCAACAAAAGGGGGAGATTGTTGAATATGCGCTTGTATGATTTTTGTTTGATGATAATAAACATATATACGTTCGTTTAAATGTATTTGTTAATGTACTATTTTATTTTTCATAGATTAAATAAATATTTGCTGAATAAAATTAAATAACACAGAATTTGAATTCAAACAGAAATTTTATTCAAACAAATATTTATTACAATTTTGAATAGTACAAATTCAAGCTCTCGCTATACGTATACAATTTTGATTACAAATACATCACAATTTCATATTTACATTTAACCTCACTACACATCACTCATTCACTCAATTCGTATTTTATCTTCAACTTCATTCCAGTTAGAATCCAGCATCTGAGCAATCTGCAAAAATATTCACTAACGCGGTAAAATTGAAAAAGAAATATTTTTGCAATATAAAATAAAAAGTGAATTTCGAAAATAATATTTGCCTCAGTTATTTGGGTTGTTCGTCATCATTTACATTTGAATTCATCACACACGAACAATGTGACATGCACAGTGTATCACTGTACATGCCACAAGGCCGTGCACACCGATATACACTTGATAATGTTACAGGGACAGGTGAGCACAAGGTCAAACCCAAATAAAAAGACGGGTTCAACTCAGGTGCAACATAAATAAAATCTCGACTTCAGCACAAGGTCAAACCCGAGTTGTAAAACTGGATTCAACTCAAGTGTAATGCACAGTCTACACAAATTCAAGAAGGCACTAAATAACAAACAAAGTGCAAAGGTCAAGCCATCACTGCAAACTCGACTCAACTCAATGCAATTCAAACTGCAAGTCCAAAACAAATGCACAATGCACTAAGCAAATGACAGTATCAGTTCAAACATGAAACAACATAAACCAAGCTACAAACATCAAGTGCATCACTACAAAACAAGCCCAACTGGACAGTTCCATCTAACCAGAGTTCAATGCATATGAGACAAGCAATGCTCAAGTGAAGTTCAGGTTTGACCACACATCAAATATGCAGTGGCAAAGCAATCCAGACCAAACAAGACAATGCAAATGAATTCGACAAAGTATGTACACAAATAACCGAACTACAACAAGCACAGACACACATGTATATAGTACACAAGTGCAACAAGCAGTAGTGTGCAAGTGCAGACCACAAAGAAAAATGCAACATGCCTCAAAGACCAGTGAACAACCAGACTTCAAGCTGTAGGATCGATTTCACCCTAAAAGGGGGGTGAATAGGGTGATTGTGTAAATTATTAAAATTAATCGCGGAAGCTTATAAATTAATTTCAATTCAGATCACAGAATAGCAGCACAGATATCGCAGAATATAAATAACAGAATAAAACAGAACAACACATAATTTACCCAGCTTCGGCAAAACCCTGCCTACGTGCTGCCCCCAAGGTTTCTACTAGAAATTAGATAGTCCCTCGCTTACACACGTAAACTCGCTATACCCGCTATTCACTAATCTAAATCTACGCTCAAAACCCTACCACAACTCAACTACCGAGTTGCGAATTCTCAAGCTACGCCACGTAGCTTGTCCCCTAGTCACACGACTAGAAATTTAAACGGTTTCGAAAAGTAAAAACAGAAAACAATTAAACAACAATTAAAAAACACTTAAACCCTAATTAACAATAAACCCAAAAACTAAAGCCCTTTTAAAATGAATAAAGCCGGCCCAATAATCAGTTGAAAAAATGCGTCCCCCTTTCTTCCTTTTTAATTTATCGGCCTGGTTCCTTCTTGAGAATAATGGCGGTTGTATTTGTCTGTGCAAATTAGGGCTTCTGCTCCTTGCACTCTTTGTTCCAAATTAGGGTTGTAAGTTAAAAGCAGCTGATAGTAGTTCGATCATATGATTGATTTAGCTCCTCTCTATGCCGATCGACTATTTTTCTGAGTTGCTCACTGCTGCTCGATCGAGTTCGACGCTTGCGATTTCGGTATGTAATTTTTCCTTTTGATTTTCTGGGTTGATGCTTGAACTCGATGAATTGCCGATGATGATTTGTGGTAATTTATAGGATTCCAGTTCCTATAATTTCGTCGTATATATTCATTTGACTTCGTCTGATAATTATGCTTGAATTCTTCTTAGCTGTACGATTTTGATCGAATGCTGTGATTCATTTTTGACTTATTCAAATTCGTATAACTGATGGCTTGGCTTGATATTCACGGCTTTGTTTTCTGGCATTTTTACATTGTTGACTTGTTCAACATTGAATTGGCGATTTTATTATGACTTCGGCCTTTGAATTCGTTCAACTTGGCATTGGTTTGTGATGTGAATTTCTGGACGTTGATTATTGTTTGCTGCCTGTCGAACTTGCTTGCTTTGTCTTGAACACTGCACTTGTACATATTTGCATATAAAGTTGGATTTGTTTCATTTGAAATTCTGTTGCATACATTACTTTTCCATTGTTGTAGCCTTGGTTACTGATCGAGTTTATTTTCATTTGAACTACTCACTTGTTTTAATGCCTGATGCATATTACCTGACCATTGTTGCTGCATTGCTTACTGTCACTACTGTGTCCTATACTTGGCGAGTCTTCGAGCATTGTTGTGAGTAGTTTGAATCACTGTCATTTGTTTTCGAGTACGAAACTTGTAAGTTGCACTGTGTTGGGCTTGTAGTACTTGGATATTTGCAGTTTGTAGTGTTTGGTATCACTTGTGTCACTAGAGTCAGTTGTCATGCTAGGTGTGATTATATGCTTAATTACTGATGCATTTGCCACTGTACTTGATTCATGCTTGTTGCATTCGGTTTGCACTTGTTCATCATGTAGCTTGTTGGTCTTCATGTGTCTGGTTTTGTTGCTCTGACTTGTATCACTTGATGTTTTGAGCTTCAACTGTGCTCGAGCTCGTATCACAGCAAACTGCATGTTATGTTTCCTGATCATGTTGGCCATTTGATCGAGCTGTAGTATTGTTCCATGTACACTTTTGACATCCATGTTCTTCACTGTGTTGATTATTATGCATGTCACTGAGTTTTCATTTGCTTGAGTTTTAACTGTGCTCGAACTCTGTTCATGCTTGCCTTTGTGGTCTTGTACTTGTATACTGCTGGTTTGTTCACTGGTGTACATTATTTGCTGTGCATACTTCATGCTTGCACTATTCATTTATGTTGTCCAGACATTGTTGAGTTCTTGGCCATTTCTTGTTGATTTTTGAAATTTTACTTGAGTTGAATCTAGTTTCACAGAATATTACCAGCACAGAAATAAATAGCAGAATAATAAAATGCAGAACAGAACAACACAGAATTTACCCAGCTTCGGCAAAACCCTGCCTACGTGCTGCCCCCAAGGTTTCTACTAGAAATTAGATAGTCCCTCGCTTACACACGTAAACTCACTATACCCGCTATTGACTAAACTAACTCTACGCTCAAAACCCTGCCACAACTCAGCTACCGAGTTGCGAATTCTCAAGCTACGCCACGTAGCTTGTCCCCTAGTCACACGACTAGAAAAATAAAACGGTTTAAAAATAAAATACAATTAAAACAATTTAAAAACAAAATAACCCTAATTTAAAACAAGTAAGCCCAAAATAATATTATTAGAATCGGCCCACTAATTAAAAGTTTGCGTCCCCTTTCTCCTTTTTATTTTATCGGCCTGGTTCATTTTTTTTTTTGCTTGAGAATAATGCCGGCCGTTGTTTTCTTCTTTCTGAGATTAGGGCTTGTAAAATTGGGGCTTTCGTTCTCTCTGCTCTGGAAATTAGGGCTTGAAGTCGCCGGCTTTAATTCGATCGATCCAGTGATGTTTTGCGTGTCGCCTTGATCGATTGATTCCTCGTTGCTTATGCGGCTGCTTCGATTTGATGGAGTTCGACTTCAATTCGGTATGTGATTTTCGTTTATGCTGTTCTGTTATGCTTGATTGAACTCCATGAATGAAATTGCCGATGATGATTTCTTTATATAGGGTTTGTAACCCTAGATTTGCGTTCGTACTAATATATTTGAATTTGTCAAATTATTTGCTCTGGCCATTCGATTATACTTGGATGCTCGTGATTTTTCCTTGACTAATTCATTTGTGTAAATACTCGATTGCTTGATTGACACGGCTTTAAAAAATTGTGATGAGCACGGCTTTAATTTGACTTTGTCATATTCGATAATACTGCTGCTGTTGAAATTTTATTTCATGATTTTCTCTGGTTGACTTCGACTTGGTTTTTGACTTGTTCAACATTGATTTCACTGTCACTTCGACCTTGACACTGAGTGTTTTCTTCGCGGCCATAAATTTGTTGCTGATACTTGTATACTGTTGTGTCCTTTACTTGGTGTTGTAGCAGTTTGTGCTTTGAGTCAGTTTCATTGTTGCTGTGTTATCATCATGTTGGTTTGACTTGAACTCGATTCACTTGAACTGTCATTTGGGTTTCACCGTGACCTGTTGCACTCGATCATATTGTCTTGACTTGTATTTGCTTTGAGATGCTTACAGGCTTAGTCTATACTCTGTTGCATCTTAGTTGCTTCCCTGACCTTGTAGTTGTACACTTTGATTCCATATTGACTTTGTAGTCAAGTCTGCATTGCTGTCACATGAATTAAGCTTATTGTATATCATTATTTTGAACTTTTGCATTTGTCTTTGCTTGAGTCTTGATGCAATTGTGATATTTGACAGCTCTGGCTCGATGTTGTTACTGCATTCATGACCACTGTCTTGCATTGAGTATATGCAGTGACATGTTTTCCTGTATTCATGTTCTTGCAGTCTTCATTTTCGGCCTATAGTATTCATAATGCATTTGTATGTTGTCACTGTACCACTGGTGCAATCTTGGAGTCTGCCTTGATCATCTTGTAGTTTGATCTGGTCTGGTGCACCTTGTTTGCTGTTTGATTGTGCTGTTTACCCGTGTACATTTGAGTCAGTGAACTTGTTTCATTTGAGTTGTAGTTTGGTGTCATATTTGCTGTGCTCGAGCTCTTTGCACACTGATGCACTGCCTTTGTGGTCTTCATTGCATTCATGTCATGTTGCCTTGTGTTGAATCCAGTTTTAAAAACTCGGGTTTGACCTTGTGCTCGTGTCGTGAATTTCAATGTATTGCACGTGAGTTGAACCCGACTTTTCATTTGGGTTTGAGCTGTGCTCACCTGTCCCTGTAGCATTATCAAGTGTATATATCGGCGTGCACGGCCTTGTGGCATATACAGTAATACACTGTGTATGTCACAAGTTGTTCGTGTATGATAAATTCAAATTTAAATTATGACGAACAACCCAAATAACTGAGGCAAATAATATTTTCAAAAATCATATTTCATTTTATATCGCAAAAATATTTCTTTTTCAATTTTACTGCGTTAGTGAATATTTTTGCAGATTGCTCAGATGCTGGATTCAAACTGGAATGAAGTTGAAGATAAATACGAGTGTGAGTGATATGTAGTGAGGTGAACTGTAAACATGAAATGTGATGTAATTGTAATTTGTATCAAAGTTGTATAGTGTATAGTGAGAGCTTGAATTTGTACTATTCAAAACTGTAATAAATATTTGTTTGAATAAAATATTCGTTTGAATTCAAATTCTGTGTTATTTATTTTATTCAGCAAATATTTATTTAATCTGTGAAAATAAATAGTATATTATCAAATACATTTAAACGAATGTATATATGTTTATTATCATCAAACAAAAATCATATAAGCGCATATTCAACACAAGCCATGCACAGCAGCGACCGAAGACAAAGCAAAATCAGGTTGAATAGAGACTACAAGCAGTGAACACTTGTATACATATACAAGCAACTCAAGTGAAGATACCAAATTCAACATGACTGAAAGTACAGTGGATAGAAGTCGATGCAAACATATATGATGACCACAAAGTCAGTGCACATAATCAATGTGAACACATCAACTACATGCCCAAGTGACAATTTGAAGACGGCAAATACAACTTTAATGCAAACAGTAAGTGACAATGCTCAATGCACAGCAGTTCATACACACACACACACACACACACACACACACACACACACACACAATGCATAAGAACCCACACTCATACATCTAGAATCAAGCAACAATATGCACAGGAGCATCAGGATATACTACAATATGAACACATGAGAATGGAATGCACAGGTCAGGGAAGCAACAAATATACAGAGACAATAACCACTTCACCAAAGTCAAAACAAAATCAAGGTGAAGCCGTGCAAGTCCAGGTTGACACAAATGGTAACAACATGTACAGACAATGAATAACCAAGCCAAAGCCGTGTTTCTTAATCAAACAAGTTAACAAATGCCCAAAGACGAAAGGAAATCAACATCGAGCCAGAGCCGTCAAGTTTGAATGCCACAAAATCAAAGCCATAATTACCAAGTCACAAGTCAAAACCGTGAGTATCAAGAATCAAATTATACAAAATTTATCAAGTCAGAGAAAGTCACGGAACCAAAATCAAATGTCACAAATTCAAGCCGAGAATGTTCTACCGTGACAATCAAGGAATCAAGTACACACGAAAAGGTCAGAGATAAATCTCAACATCCAAGCGAAAATCAATGGCCGAGCTATATCAGTTGACAAATTCAAATAAAGTATATACGAAGAGAATTTAGGGGATCGAACCCTATAAATTGCAATCTAACATCATCGGCAAAGGCATTGAGTTCAAGTACAAAAACATTAAAGCACAAAAGGATTAAAAACATACCAAAGCCCTCTCGAACTCAATCAATTCGAAGCAGTCGAAGCAAATTAACAGAGACCATCGATTGACTGATAAAAGACGCCGATTCATCTACTCAATCGAGCAATTAGAATCGGCTTCTTCGAATTATACGAAAGCCCTAATTTATTGAAGGAAGAGGAACGAACAAGAAACGCAAGCCGCCATCTCCAAATAAACGAACGAAGAAACTAAAAGAGAACGGGACGAATAATAAATAAAAGGGGCCGGTTATTTTAATAAGGACTTTTAATTGTTTAAATAGGGTTATTTTATTTTAAATTGTTTTTAATTTGTAATTTTATTTTTAAACCGTTGTATTTACTAGTCATGTGACTAGGGGACAAACTACGTGGCGTAGTTTGAGAATTCGCAACTCAGTGGCTGAGTTGTGGCAGGGTATTGAGCGTAGAGTTAGGTTTAGTCGATAGCAGGTATCGCAAATTTATGTGTATAAGCGTCTAACTATCTAATTTCTAGTAGAAACCTTGGGGGCAGCACGTAGGCAGGGTTTTGCCGAAGCTGGGTAAATTCTGTGTCGTTCTATTTCTGCATTTATTATTCTGCTATTATCTGTGCTGCTATTGTTCTGTGATCTGTGTTGAAAGTATTTTATAAACTTCCGCGATAATTTTTTATAACTTATACTATCACCCTATTCACCCCCCCTTTAGGGTGAAATCGATCCTACACTATGAATATCGGTACCAACTTCCCATTAGTACTGAATCGAACTATATTCTTCAATAAAGAGATCTTGACAAATACAATGTCGCCGATAGAGAACTTAATATCATGTCTTCTCTTATTAGCTTAGCTCTTCTGTCTATGTTGAGTAGCTTTCATTCATTGCTAAATGATCTCAATCTTCTTCATTGTCCCTCTAATAATAATTGGCCCAAATATGAGTTTTTTGCCAGCTTTCAACCAACATTAAGGAGCATTGTACGGTCGGCTAAAGAAAGCCTCAAATGGTGTCATACCAACGGTAGACCAATAATTGTTGTGTATGCAAACTCTACTAATGCATGTGATCATCCTACGAGCCTGCAAAGTCAAGAGTGCTAACTCGCAAGAGGTCTTCCAAGATATGATTCACCCTTTCGGTAAGCCCATCAGTTTGTGGGTGATAATCTATACTCAGATGTAGCTTGGTCCCCATGCCTTTTGTAAGCTCTTTAAAAACCCACTCGTGATAAAATCTTGATCACTCACAATGCACTTTCGTAGATCGTGGAACCACATAATCTATTATAAATATAACGTGGCTAATTTGGATACCGTTTTATTAAAATTTATGGGTATGAATCAAGCACTATTCGTCAACCTATCGACTATGACACAGAAGTTATTGTACCCTCCTATGGTCATCAGCAATCTATCGATGAAGTCCATTGATATTTGTTCCTACTTCTATTCGAGAATCTCAAGCTGTTGTAGAGAACCACTTGGCTTCTTCAGCTCAGCTTTTACTAGTTGATAACTCATACACTAATGACGAATGTCCCAATATCCTTATTCATCCCTTCCTAAGAAAATGTGTGCCTCATATCATGGTACATTTTATTTCCTCTTGGATGTATAGTCAGTCTCGAATGAAGGCACTCTCATAGCACCTCATCCCTCAACCCATCAACATCTGGTACAAACAATTTCCCATCTTAGTAGAGCCAATCGTCTCCGTCGATTCTGTACTACTTTATCTCTTTAGATGCTACTTCATTCTCAATCTTAGCAATGATCTCTACCAGTCTGGCATCAGGCTTCTGATTAGTATCGATTCACCCAATCAACGTAGGTTTGATAGTCAAACTAGCCAACATCTCTAGGCCAAGCTCACACGAAGGTCTGAAGTCATAACCAACGATAAACTCAAGTTGCTACCACTCTAGGAACAACTCTTCCAAAATTGCATATCTTCTAATTAAAGCGAAAAGGCTGCATTTCCCTTACCGTGCGCATAAGAAACATCGAAGTCATAAAAGGCTCAAAAATCTAACCATTGCTGCCGACGAAGGTTAAGATCCTTCTGAGAGACGTAGTACTTCAATGATTTGTGATTCATGAGTAACTTGAACCTCTCTCCAAAAAACTAGTGCTTATAAATCTACAAATCTAATACTATCATTGCAAACTCAAAATCATGAGTTGGATACTTCTATTCATACAGTTTCAACTATCGATTAGCGTACATGAGAACTTTACCCCTCTTTATCAACACCGCACCTGGTGCAGTACCATAGGCGTGTAATAACTTTCCCCAAAATAGCCCAAATTTCAACTTAGAAAAGGCCCATCAAAATTTAGACCCATTCTAAAGTTGGTTATTGGTTGGTAAAAATAACAAAATAGAGCTTGTTATCTATTCTTTCAAAACTCACAGCAGAAGGAAAAAAATATAATTACAATAACAGTACCTATTTATTTCAAATCAACTTTCAAATGTAACAAAACATAATATGATGTCAACAACAACCGTTACATCATCATTTTACTTAGAAGTACATTTTTATGGGTATAATAGAAAATACCAGGAATAGATAAATAGCAACTTCACAAGCTCTACTCTCGCCATCTTCAAGCATCATCATCAACTCCTTCTCTAACCCATGCTGTAATGAGAAGGGAGTTCCTTGATCAATTATGAATTTAGAAAGCAATCAAGAGTTCAAAAGTAAATAACTTTGCTTAGATAGCTTAAGCATGAAAACATACACAAGGTTTAGAAGATGGTGCAAAAAGTTTGAGTCAAAAACTTAATATTTAAAGCTTTCAGAAAAGTCGAAAGGTTTACTGTGAAAGCTTTCGATTAAGTAAAAAGGTTTATAATGAAGACTTTCGACAAAGTCGAAAGGTTATAGATCAAGCTTTCGACAATGTCGAAAGATCAACAATTCAAGCTTTTGACAATGTCGAAAGGACAATGACATCAACTTTGACCATCATACTTCAACAATGTTGAAAAGCAAGTAAAAATATGACTTCCTTAAGCTATCGACAAGGTTGAAAAAAATGAAACATCAACCCATTCATCACCTTTCGACAATGTTGGAAGCTCTATTGAAACCTCGATTTACTCTAAGTATAATATAAAGTTAAGTGACAAGAACTTTCGACATGGTCAAAACCAAAACCTTAAAATTCCTAAGTTAAAAAAAAAATATTGATATGGTTGATGTTGTCGAAAGGTCTGGTCAAAGTTATCAAAATATGTCATATCCATTGAAGTCGAGAGGTTTCTGGTTTGGCTCATGCATGCTTTAAACGTTTCGACAAAGATGGGCAGAAGCAACTCTAAGGGTAAAGAATTTCAACCTTATTGAAAGCAAGTAGTCGAAAGGTTCAATACTCTTCAACCTTGTCGAGAGCTTGTTGCCTAAAGGTTACACCATTAAATTATCTAACCTTTCGACAATAATGAAAAGTTGGCATCACAATACCTTTCGTCCCCATCGAAAGGTACAAAGAAGGCAAATCCATTATTGCTGCCATAATCTCCTTCACAGGGGTAGAAAGGTCATTTTGAGTTACCAAATTGTACACAAGTGGGTTCCAGGTTATCATATTGGATTTAACCAAACCCAAACCCGATAATAAATGCAGTTTTCAATTTTTTCTTGAAGAACAAGTAAAACAAACCCATTAACAAAACTGATTTCACCTGGAATCGACTTAATTCGATTTCGAAGAGGAATACAAATTTTCAACAAGTCAAAAACCAGGATAAAAAACCAAAAGCTAAATTTAGAGACTTTGGATTTAAATTGAACCAGATAAGGGGATTTTCCTTTATCAGACATCACCAGCTTAAAAATCCAAAACCATAGATGAGTTTTGTTAGAAACCGATATAGAGAAAAAAAAATTCAACAAACTAAATAAAAATTAGATTTCGATTTCGGGTTTGGAGAACTGAGAATTTAATCAAAAACCGATAAAGGGTAGAGATTAGATTAAGATTTATGAAACGAATTCAAGAAATTACCTTGTTGTTGCAAATCGAGATTCAAAAAATTTTGGGAATTCTTTTACTTGTATACGATGATTTTAATTTTAGATAAAAGAGGAAGGAAGAGACAAAGCATACTATATATGAAAAGTCGTTGTTTGCGCCAAAAATGGTCACAAACCTCAGAAGTCGTGAAAGCACCAGTGTATGAACAAAGATCAACAATATATGATTACCAATCACATATCTAGATAATGTAGAGAATAAAAAATGAAGAATAATCAACTTAAAACGGAAAGAAACAGTCAGAGACACCAGATTTATAGTGGTTCGGCTATCTCCGGCCTACGTCCACTCCAAAAGTTAATCTTTTATTGACTTTCCTTGCTGGTTACAACTGATTATAGCGGATTACAATGAAGAAATTCGAGTACAACAGTAGTTTAGTAATGCAAAGGTGTTTCCGTCAGAGTCTGGACGTTTGATAGCCAAAGATCCTCTTTCTATAGGCTCTGGGGTGCTATTTATACGCGCTCCATGCAAATATCTCGCTCAAACTTTGGGGGACTTATTATGGCACGTGAGTGGGCCCACGCAATCGATCCCACGAAGTTTCGGCTCGATACGTGATCGATACGAATGTGATTCATATCGATCAAGATTTTTTCCAATGGAGTCGAAACTTGGTGTGAACATTCTTTAGCTTGTACGTAAGCTCCTGTGAAAATTTCATAGCATTTGGACTTATAAATCTCCAGATATGATCGATACGAGATGTAGTGTTCGTGTGGTATTACGTTCGCATCGATCAATTTCGTATCGATACCGGATCGTATCGATACAACGCACGTGCTTGCCGATGACGTGGCGCTACTTCCAAGGCACGATCCATTTTATACACCGCGTTGAACGCATCTTACCTCGATTCTTGCATATTTCTAATTCGCATCCAGGCTTCATGCCCATTCGTATCCACCTGTGTCCATAACGTGCTTCGAATCCATTACTTCGTATCCACAAAACCTGCTTCCTTCATACCCTTCACAAGCGCGTTGCTCATATCGACCTACGAGCAATCGGTACGATATGTCCAACTAAAGCCCTGAAACCATTACTTCCATTCCGTATTGACCCAGCAACGATCGATACGAAGTTCACCCGTGCGTCCATCCAAGTGATACGCACTGCATCGATGCGAAGTACATCGATTCGAAGTAAGCTCTAAGCTCCAACTTTCCACCCTGATCGGTACGAATCGATCGAGTCGAACAAACCATCACACGCTTACCTATCCGATCCGGGTCCACTACCATCAAGTCGAAATCCATCTAGCCTTCCTACCTGATCGATACGAAAGCACTGTTCGTATCCATGCTGATTGATACGAATAATACGTTCGTACCCATGCCAGACCAATACAAACAACATCGGTTCGAAGTGCTGCCTGCCGACCGATACGAAATGTATCGATACGAACCATTATTCACGTATTTTAACCCATCCATATCTCAAGCATACGAACATTGATTTACCTGAAATTTAAAATGTAGCCTCTCCTATCCTTGATCATCGTTCCCAATCGACCCCGCCTTGATTGGATCTTGGTCAAATTTTGACGACATTGATCACAACCATGATCCCACTCAATTTCTAATCCTGATATCCATCCTTTTTCAGCTAATTTGTTGATATTCTAGCCTTGACCAAAGGGTGGGATAACATTTACCCCCCAAAACATGCCTTGTGATAAGAAGGTGTGTTTTGAATAGTTCTGAATCTGATATCCAAAGTCCGTCGCCATATCATCCAAGCTATTCGTTCTTGATTACTCCGAGTTGATGTCTGATTCCAAATCCAGTAACCAAAGCCTTAGCCAATTCCATATCCATCCGTACTTGATATCCGAGTCCTAATCCGTCCTTATCCAACAACTTATAACCGAACCCAGGACCTCTCCGAATCGATACGCAAGTCCTTTGTCATTCATAGCCAATATTCATATCCGTAACCTCACCCGGTTCTTTCCAGGTGCAATCCATACCTGACGACCGTGGTCCAGTGTCCTTGAACACTGAGTAACGCCATGGCTTAAGTCCTAAGCCGAATCCTGGTCGCTCCGGACCTTTGTCAAGCATAGTCCATACTCGGCGACGTGAAATAATAACCGATAATATAGGGCCTAACTCCTAGGCCGAATCTTGGTCTCTCCGGACCATTGCCGAGCATAGTCCATACTCGACGACCTGAAATAATAACCGATAATATTGTGGGGCCTAAGTCCTAGGCCGAATCCTGGTCTCTTTGGACCCTTGCCGAGCATAGTCCATACTCGACGACCATTTACCAAAAACCAGATAAAAATTCAATCAAAATCTAATCCAAATCAAATCGGAAAAGCAAAAATCCATACTAGAAATCCAAATCAATGTCCAAAACAGAAAACAATCATCCAAACGAGAGTCTAAACCAGAAAACAATAAAACCAGGAGTTCAAACCAAACTCCAAATCCAAGCCAAAATAGAAAAATGTCCAAACCAAAAGAAAAGCGGATTTCACAAACCATAACGTCATGATTTATCATCATCCAGAGCATGCCTAAAGGCCATCTCCATCCTCATACATGAGTAAATGACTTGGTCGTTTGCCAGTAGTTTGCTACTTATTTCATATCATCCTCGTCAATTGATAACCAATCGACCATCATTCCTGGGCCTCGCGCCATCGTTGTTTGAGGTAGACGGTGGTGGCTCCTATTCCACCGCCGCATTCCGAGCCCCGACATATTATCGCAACTGTCCATTCCTTACATGAGCCTCAATAATGTCCTTTAGATGCTCGCAACTGTTTGTATCATGTCCGTCCAATTCATGAAAATGACAGTGCCTTCTTGATGCCCGTTCACGTTCTGAGGGCTCACTCCTAGTGGCCTTCGGTAGGGAAGGTGATTCCTAGTCTCCATAAATATTCGTTCCAACGTCTCGTTCAACCCTGTGTAAGTGGAGAATTTTGGCTCTCTCCACCGCTTCCTAGCTTTTCCTGATTCATCTTCCAGCTTCCTTTTTCCTTTACCTTTATCTTTATCCGAGCTTCCGCTGGATGACCCTCCATCCTCAGTCGCATTCACCTCCTTTAATTTCATACCTGAACATGCATCTTCCTGTCGAAGGAATCTCTCAGCTTCGTGAAAGAATTCCCCTAGATCTATTGGTGGGTCCCGTATTAGAGATACTTTGAAAGCTGAACCCTCTCTGACTCTTGATACGGCTGCTATTAAAACCATCGGTGGATCCGGCCGATCTACCAAAGCAATGGCTACATTGAACCGAGTTTGGAAATCCTTGAGCGATTCGTCCATCCTTTGTTTTACTGATGTTAGCGTCATCACGTTCTTCGTCCTTTTGATATGAACCCGAAACTGCTTCAGAAACCTGTCCACCAATTCTGTCCATGTCCTAATAGACCCTTCCTTCAGCTGTCTGAACCACATCGCAGCTATATCTGTCAAGTATAGAGGGAAACATCGGGCCATCACTTCCTCCGATGCCCCCAGCACTTCCATATGTCTTGTATATCTCATCAAGTGATCAATAGGATCAGCCTTTCCATTGTACATTTCCAAAGTAGGTATCTTAAACTCTGGTGGATTTCGAGCAATTCTGATGTCACGAGTAAACATACTCTTGTTTACTCCTTCCAGATCTCTGTTTGTCAAGCCTCCGTGCATAGTTCGCCTGATAATCTCAGCCAATCCAGCGTTGTCCGCCAAGGGTTACCCCCGAGTCCTTGAGGGAATTCTGGTACGCACTCTTCATCACGCGCTCCTGCATTCCTACCAGCATCTTGTCGTGTGGTGTCACTTGGAATTCCTCCATGGATTGGCCCATTATTGCCGGGTGGTGTGCCCCTATGCATGGATCCATCCAGATTAGCAGTTGTGTGCTGATCAGGGGTTGTGCCTTGTTGAGCTGCTCCATTCGATTGCCTGTTTGGTCCTTCTGCTCCAGCTCCGTGGATCTGAACGCCTGAAGCTCCAGCTGTTCCTACTTGTCCAAACTGTCTGAGGAGGTTCTGTGTCATTTACTCCTGCCTTTTCAGAAACTCTTCATGCATTGCTCCCATTATCATTTTCATCTCGTCTCTGGTGATGAAAGCTGAAGTCTGATTAGCCCCTGATGATGCCTCCTGTCCTGGCTCCCTTCATGTTGACTTCTCTCGGCTCTTTGTCTTCTATTTGATTGCCTTGTCATAGCTCTTTAGATCTGAACCCTTAAACCTTCAAATCTGAACTCCAAATCTGGTATAGCGGGTGCTTGTTCTTCTCAGTGAAAGCATCAAAGTGTTTGCGCCAAAAATAGTCACAAACCCCAAATGTCGTGAAAGCACCAGTGTATGAATACAGATCAACAATATATGATTACCAATCACAGATCTAAGTAATGTAAAGGATAAAAAATGAATAATAATCAACTTAAAACGGAAAGAAACAGTCAGAGACACATGATTTATAGTGGTTTGACTATCTCCGGCCTACGTCCACTCCAAAAGTTAATCTTTTATTGACTTTCCTTGCTGGTTACAACTGATTACAACGGATTATAATGAAGAAATTCGAGTACAACAGTAGCTTAGTAATGCAAAGGTGTTTCCGACAGAGTCTGGACGTTTGATAGCCAAAAGATCCTCTTTCTACAGGCTCTAGGGTGCTATTTATAGGCGCTCCATGCAAATATCTCGCTCAAACTTCGCGAGACTTCTTCTGGCACGTGAGTGGGCCCACACGATCCATCCCACGAAGTTTCGGCTCGATCCGTGATCGATATGAACGTGATTTGTATCGATCAAGATTTTGTCCAATGGAGTCGAAACTTGGTGTGAACATTCTTTAGCTTGTACGTAAGCTTTTGTGAAAATTTCATAGCATTTGGACTTATAAATCTCCAGATATGATCGATACGAGATGTAGTGTTCGTGTGGTATTACGTTCGCATCGATCAATTTCGTAGCAATACTGGATCGTATCGATACAGCGTACGTGCTTGCCGATGACGTGGTGCTCGATCCATTTTCTACGACGCGTTGAACGTATCTTCCTTCGATTCTTGCATATTTCCAGTTCGCATCCAGGCTTCATGCCCCATTCATATCCACCTGTGTCCATAACGTGCTTCGAATCCATTACTTCGTATCCACAAAACCTGCTTCCTTCGTACCCTTACCAAACGCGTTGCTCGTATCGACTCACGAGCAATCGATACGATATGTCCAACTAAAGCCCTAAAACCATTGCTTCCATTCCGTATCGACCCAGCGACGATCGATATGAAGTTCACCTGTGCGTCCATCCAACTGATACACACTACATCGATGCGAAGTACATCGATTCGAAGTAAACTCGAACTTTCCACCCTGATCGGTACAAACCGATCGAGTCAAACAAACCAGCACACGCTTACCTATCCGATCCGGGTCCACTGCCATCAAGTCGAAATCCATCTAGCCTTCCTACCTGATCGTTACGAACGCACTGTTCGTATCCATGCCGATTGATACGAATAACACGTTCGTACCTATGCCGGACTGATACGAACAACATCAGTTCGAAGTGCTGCCTGCCGATCGATACGAACCATTACTCACGTATTTTAACTCATCCATATCTCGAGCATACGAACCCCGATTGACCTAAAATTTGAAACGTAGCCTCTCCTAGCCTTGATCATCGTTCCCAATCGATCCCGCCTTGATTGGAGCTCGGTCAAATTTTGATGATATCGATCACAGCCTTGATCCCACTCAATTTCTAATCCTGATATCCATCATTTTCCAGCTAATTTGTTGGTATTTCAGCCTTGACCAAAGGGTGGGATAACAATCGTCCAAATTCTCAACCGTTGGATCATATTTGAATGGACGTCCCAGATCAAGCGGGAAGTTTCATAGCTTTCGATAAAGATGACTTGGAAAGTCAAAGCATCCCTTCGAAGGGGGGAATGTTACATTAAAAACCAACCTTTCGACTAAGATGAAAGATACTACAACAAAAGCAAAAGGAAAGGAGTACAGACCAAACCTTTCGAAGGAGTCAAAAGGAAGCGGTCATCAGAATTCATTAGCATCAAACCTTTCGAAGGAGCTGAAAGGTTCCATCTCTAGTATCCAAGGTGTTCTTACCTTTCGAGAGGGATGAAGAAGTCAAAGCAAGTGTGAGCAACTAATTAGTGACCTTTTCGAAAGCATAACAAGCCTTTCGAACCGGTTGAAGCACATCCAGGTTACCTTTCGACAATGACGAAAGGTTTGTGAAGAAATCAGCACTCACAACTCAACAAAAAGCGAAAGACAACCTTTCGACAACGTTAAAGGAAAGCACAATTCTCGAAGAGCAACCTTCTGACAAGGTCGAAGGGTTCACAATAACCAAGAGAAGAGCAACCTTCCGATAAAGTCGAAAGGTTCACAGCAGTATAACGAAGGAAAACCCTTCAACAAAATCAAAAGGTTTATGAAAACATAAAGCGAAGCAAACCTTTCGACTAAGTCGAAAGGTACAGAATAGCAGATGAAAGGCGAACGTTTCAACAAAGTCGAAATGTTCAAAGCTGCATATAAAAGGAAAACCTTCCGACCCAGTCGAGAGCATGGAGTCAAAAGAAGGGCTGTCTGCATCTATAAATAAGACCCAAGGGGTCCTATTTTGGGTATCTGAATTCTCTCATTCTAATCTTGTATTTTCTTAATCAATACATTGTAACCCTAATCGGGTGCTGATTTGGGAATTTAATAAAAATAGAGTTCTTTCATGGATAAAGAGGGAAGTCTTATGCTCTATTAATTTCTTTATTGTTTAATTATACTTTTGTTGGATTGACTCCTAATTTCAGGTTTAACATCATCGAAAAGGTTCTTGTCAACAAGGTCGACAACACTTCTGCTACAAGTAACTACCGCAACCTTTCGAAGCCCTTAACCCTACAGTTTAAAGCTTTTGATAAGGTTGATAATGCAATTGGTCTAAACTGCATTGGTAACCTTCCGAAGTGATTAACTTTGAGACCTAAACATTTCGACTAGGTCAGAAGTGTCTATGCTATCAAATATCAATAACCTTTCGGAGTTATAGTCCAAGTGGTTTAACCTTTCGATTAGATCGAAGATTACTCTTTAAGTATAGATACCTGGACTTATAAGGCTTAATCAAAAGAGACCGTTCCTAAACCTTTCGACAAGGATCAAAGATACATCATATAAGTGACCTAACCTTTCGACAAGGTTGAAAGCTTCTACATATCCACTGAGAAGTTTGATATCCAACTAAGACCCAAAGTGGGTTATCCTCCTGACCTTTCAATAAGATAAAATCTAACATTTTAAGGACAAATTCAAGGAAATCCAATCTAAACAAAGAAGGAAACTCCTGAAGATGATCTCATACTAACTCAATAAAGTCAGAAGGTTTCATAACCCAACACCTAAACCTTTCGACGACGTTGAAAGGTCTGATTCGAAAGCTATCTACCAGTAAGGCTAAGTTTGAAGGCAATTCCGAAAGGATTCACATCCACTATTCATAGAAATGACTTTCATCTTTCTAAGCACTATTTTGGGGTGTTGACAAGAAATCTTGTCAACAGTAAGAATCCTCTGGATATTGATTTGGAGAAACCTTGCGACACATTCGAAAGGCCTTGAAGCTTCCAGTTTTGATGGCAGCATCCCTTCGATTTCTTCAAAATGTTTGGCTGGAACTCTTCTCACTTGTTCTATGCTTAAAGTGGTTTCGACTCAGTCGAAATGTAATTTTTGGAGAAACACCTGCTTTCAGTTGAAAATGCTGAAAAATAAGAAAGTGAACAAAAAACATATTGAGAATGGTAAGCTTTAACTTTAGTAATAAAAAAAAAGAATGTTAACGCAGAAAGAAAAAAAAGTTTTTTTTTCAGTTTAGCCTAGTTTAAACTTATTACACTTTTAGCCATATTTGAAAATTTATCACACTTATAGCCCCCTTTTGGTCAGAGCTAGACAAAGCATACTGGCAACATTTCAATGTGGCCCGTGTTTGTTTGTTTGTTTTTTATATGTAATTGTTCTCTACATTTTTTCTTTTTAACATTTACATTGCTCCTTTTCAAAAGGAGCCAATGTAAAATTGGAAATATAACATTTGAAATGTCGTTGACATACTTTAGTTTATTTTTATTTTTTACATTGGCCAATGCAATTTTTTTTTAAAAAGATAATATTGGCGACATTTCAAATGTCGTCAGTGTACTTTGGTCAGCTCGACGCTGAACTGGCCAAAAGTGGACTATAAGCAATTTAAGTATTTAATTGGGGTAAAAGAGTAATAAGTATGCAAAACTTGGCTAAATTTGAAAAATATATTGGGGTATGACGATTTTGTTGAAATAAATGGGCGTGTAAGCAAACAATGGCGGGTAAATGCTAAATGAGGATTTTCACTTTAAGGGCTTATTTGTGTAGGGTAATAAGTTTTAAGGATGCTACTTTTGCAAAATTAGTTTTAAGGACAATTTACAGAAAAAAAGATAAAATAATTTATCATTTTCAGTTATACTGAAATAGCGATGGAGAAATGCTAAATAGAGTCCGCCATTCACAAGTCCTCTTCATATTTTCTTGTCGGTCTTGCCTCCGAACCCAAAATCTCCAATTCCTATACAATACAAACTTTCCAAATTCATCAATACAGTGGTTAGTTGATCGCTTCCTCAATCATCTTCGAATGTAAGTTGTCCTTTCCCCCTTATTTTCATGCAAATATTTTTGATGTCAAGGCTTCCTTTTGGTACTAAAATTTTCAAATGCTGTAGAAAAATAGGTCATAAACAGTTCCTAAACGGCTGCAGTATAATATGAGTTTTTTGTTTTTATTGCTGATTTGGTTCGATTTCCTAGTGAAAAGTAGATAAATTTATAACTCTAGTGTTATAATTCTATAACTTTGATGCAGCTAATGGTGTACTGTAATGTTGTTTACAGGTACTGTGTGATCTGTTGGCTTAAGTGTACTTTTTATGCATGTTTAAATCAATGCAAACACATTAAAAATTTTGCACTCGAATTTAAAGTTAGTTTTTGTTCAATATTGAAATCAAAGTTTGAAGAACGGTGAATACGAATAATTGACCATTGAATAGTGTGAATTGTTTGCCCATCTCCAGTATCTAGTGTTACTGTAACTAGTGGTTCATCAACAATGATCTTATACCACAGAACAAACTTGAAGAATTGATACCTATGGCAATAAATAAAGACGTGAAATAAAAGGGGAAATACATGAAGAATTGATGCTTGTTGCTAGTAAAAAAAGAACAAATTCCATCTTCAAAGAATTGTGTACATCTGGAGAAAACTTATGTGCAGTAATTTTATTATTCAAACTATAACACTACAAATCCCAATAGCACGAATAAAATTCTCTAGAAAATTGAAGAGCTTACATCTAAGTATGTACATGATAAACCGTGGGTAAAAGTTTCCTTTAAAATCAGGAAAGCTTCATTGCTCAGTCTGAATTAGCATCACTTGATTTCTACGCTGTGTCTGTATCTCACTATTTAGAATGAAATAAGCATATGACAAGAGATGTAAACAAATGAGGGTAAGAACCAACAACAGTCCATCATCGAATCCAAGCATCATCAAACCAACAAGTCCCTAACAAAAGAGGGAAAAACAACAAAAAGAATTAAAGTTGAAGTTCTTGAGTATCCGAAAGAGAAGTTCCTAGTCAAAAACGAAGTCAGAGGAGCTGATTAGGATTAAGATTTTCGATTTTGTTGATCAGAGTGAAGAGAGAATTATGGTTTGTTTTGTCTGATTGTTATTTGAGGGCGAGAAGCATCACTTTTGAGAACACAGAGAGCAGAGTTTCATTGATGGATTTAGCCCAATTAAATAAACTGGAGCATAAACGTGGAAGGAATGCAGAAACTTCTGGTTTTCTCTGCGGAAATCAGAATTGGAATTGGAAATAAACGAAAGGAAAATGTCGGAAAACCAGTAAAATGGAGAAAAAGAAGTTTTCCATCCCTACTAAACAGTGAATGTTTTTTTAGTTACATTGATGTTAATATGAGATGTCACAATATTTTGCAGTCAAATAGCATGTACATAAGCAAGTCATGCTTCTGAAATGACATATTTTGGATTCCAAGCTTTCTGGTATTCGATAGTTTTGGTTCAGTAATAACTTTATAATACCTTCTTTCCTTCCATCATAGCCACATCACATTATTTAATAAATCAGCTATATTTTGTAGGAGTCTTTTACACTTCTTTAAGAAAGGTTTCATTCCAACCTTTTATACAAATTATCCTCAACAGTATCTCAAAATGACAAATCCCTATATGCTGTAAATAATTACATTTCCAGTTTTTAAGTGTTCAGGTATTAGTATTGGATCATTCAGTATAAAATTGTTGTATGGGGCTGATAGTTCTCTAGGATGCAGTGTATATGTCAACATGCTACGAAATCAATATTAAGAGCAGATGCAACAAATGCTAGGGCCTTGATGTATTAGTTTAAATAATATACGTATGCTTGTAATTTTTAACCATCACTAACAAATAAACTAATTAGCTAGTTGTATCCATAATAAATCAATGATATCCTTTTTTCTTTTCTAAATCAAGACTCCAAGTCATATTTAAAATATATTACTAGTCTTCTATGTGAATGAATTAACTTTGAGGCTTCTAAAAGGAAAGGACATTTTCTGTAACTTTGAAGGAAAAATCATGTGTATTATTCTTAATGTGATTTCATATTATTACTTTTGAGACGTGGATTCACAAAACCAAGGTTCGAGAACTCGGTTTTGGTTTTGGTTTTGGTTTCGGCTATTTGAAATTTTGTTAGTTTCAGATGATTTTGTAAATTTTGAAAGTTTCGGTTTTATTTCAGTTTCGATCCAAATTTTGGTTTCGGTGGTTTGTTAACAAACGTTCTAATAACGATCTCTGTAGTGTTTGCTTGGTTTTCCATAGCGTATCTGTGATTGAGAACAATATTATCAGAAAGTGTGAATAACTATTATAACAATCAAATTGCACTTACTATTAAACAAACAAGCTAAACTAAACCAAGCAAACACCCTTAACTAAATTATTTATTAAATATAAACCAGCCCAACCCAACTCTCTCCCATTTCAGCCCAAAGTACTGAATTATAAAACTTAATCAAAGCGCAAGTCATTTCAAATTTTCAACCCGGCCCACAATCTCCCTTTCCTCTGTTATAATTCACGTTTCCATTCCCCAGCTCTAAATCGCGATTTCCGGTTCTCGATTAAAAAAAAAAAAAAACACGTAAGCGTCTGAAGAAGAATCGCGACGTCGAATTCAGAAGGAAGAAGTCACCGTGAGTATGTAATTGAAGCGCGAGCAGAAATTGATTTTCTTCGATGCTGGGAGTATGTAATTGAAGCGCTGTATTTTATAGGCTTTCAACTTGAATTAATCATTCTCCTTTTCCTGTTGATTCACGCTTGGGTGAATAAAGTTTCTGATTTGATATGTTATTCGATTTCTTTTGATTTTTGGTTGCTTTCGGTCTTCGTCCCACTGTCATGCGCACTGATGGTTTTAATTTTTTCTTAGCAAAAATATGAAACCCATACGTCTAGGTTTCAATATGTATTTTCAGCCAATGGAGTGGTGTATATAAAATTAATCTGTAAAAGTTCAGACAAAAATGTTCAACCATCATGGTTTAAATTCAATATTTTCATAATAGTGAATGTCAATCGTGCTTTGGGAAGTGGTGTTTTTCCATCCATAAGTGAACATGCATTTGTACATTAAACGAACGATAATGATGAAATTTTATAAATCTTATATAAGTTGGATCGGTTCTAATAATGTCAAAGGCTTCTAATTTATAGTCTAACAATTATTTATAATCTTATATAAGATTAAACAAAGTATTTTTCATAAAGAAAACCATGTGCTCACGGCCATTGATTGTATATTAAAATGATTTGCATTCGTTTTTGTTTGTGCACATCTATTTATTTAGTTCTTCACCTTCATTAGGATATTTGTCTAGAGTTAATTTTTCGTTCGATTTGCTTGTTCTATGTTTAGTTTATACTCTTTATTAGGTTACTAGCCACCTGTAATCAAAACACTAAAGTATTGTGGGACAAACTATCAACATATTTATCCACTGTCATTCGTGATTTGGTCATTTGGACGCTAAAGTCAAAGCCTCATTTGGTTTCCAGAATTTATAAAGCTATTGAATTGTAATTATGGCGATCCGCACGATCTCTGGTGGAACTGATCTATTTCCTCCTCTGAACTTTCACTAGATATAGAATGTGCAAGGAACATTGCACCAGCTGTAATACTTTATAAACACTCTAAAAATAGAACTCTTAAGTTTTGATATTATCAACTCATATAATTACTCTTATGTATAAGCATGAAGTAGACATATAATTCAATGGCCATATCGTAATCTACACTTGTTACAGCAGTCCACATCCTACAATAGAGAATGAATCTAATAAGAATAATATGTATATGAACTAATCATTTATAAAGGCTTTATAATTTATAGTTTAACAATTATTTTTGTTTTGTAGGTAATGGAAACAACTTCCATCATTCTTCTTCAACTATGTTTTCCTTCAACGTGTACCTTTTGCAATTGTTCTATCCATACATTTAGTCAAAAAAAGTTAAATTTCCTAACTGTTATTGTTTCCTCTCTCATCCCCTCACACACATGACTTATCTTCCAAAATCTCATTTGCAAAAAACCCTATTTCGCAAAACCTCTTTCATTTCCACACTTTCTTGTTCACTTCCAACCCCCGAAGAAGTTTCCCATTTAATCCTTCAACAAAATTCTCCTTCAAAATCACTCGAAACCTTCGAATGGGCTTCCAAGATACCCACATTCAATCACAACCACTTAACCTACAACGCCCTAATCAATTCGTTAATCACATTCAACCATCTTCAAAAAGCCAATCAAATCATGCTCTCGTTGCCACCTCCATTAACATCTCACGAGCCCTCCATCATCTCTTTAGTCCGTGCCTTTGGTAGGGCACATAAACCCCATAATGCCATTAACCTCCTAAACTTATTCAATGAACAAAACCCTCCTTCCATAAACATACTAAACTCCATTCTCAACGTGTTGGTCAAAGAAGACATTGACTTAGCCCGAATGTTCTTTCGGAAAAAAATGAAGGATACACGTGATTCACGTACATATGGAATCCTTATGAAGGGTCTCTGTGAAACGAATAGGATTCAAGAGGCTTTCAAGTTGCTACAGCTGATGAAGAAGTCAGGGTACGTGAATCCCGTTATTTATAACACATTGATTCATGCCCTTTGTAGGAACGGGAAGGTCGGGAGGGCGAGGAGCTTGATGAGCGAAATGGATGGGTTTTCAGATGTCACGTTCAATATCATGATATCGGCTTACTGTAGTGAAAATAATTGCATTCAAGCGCTCGTTATGTTGGAGAAGTGCTTCGACTCTGGGTTTGTGCCAGATAAGATTTCAACCACAAAGATCGTGGACGTTTTGTGTGAGCACGGGCGTGCCATGGAAAGTGTTGAGATTTTAGAGAGAGTGGAGAAGAAAGGGGGGGCTATTGACGTTGTTTGTTACAATACGTTGATCAAAGGGTTTTGTAAAATGGGGAAGCCCGAGGTTGGAAGAAGAGTTTTGAAAGAGATGGAGAGAAAAGGTTGCCTTCCTAACGTCCATACATATAATATCTTGATATCGGGTTTTTGTGATATGGGTAAAGTTGATACGGGTATGGATGTTTTTCGTGAAATCGGCATGGTTGGTATCACTCCAAGATTTGAGACTTTTGATGTGTTAGTCAATGGGTTTTGTTGTAATGGAAGAGTTGAAGACGGGTTGAAGGTTTTGTATATGATGGAAGAAATGAAAACATGGCGCGAGAATAATATCGGTCCTTATAATAGCATATTATATGGCTTTTTCAAAGAGAATAGGTTAGAAGACGCTTATGAGTTTCTTAACAAAATGGAAGCTTTATTCCCAAAAGCGGTAGGTAGGAGTTTGAGAATCATACGACTTTGCAAAGACGGGAATATCGAAGAAGCGAATTTGGTTTATGATCAAATGGCTAATGGAGGTGAAATTCCTAATGTGTTGGTGTATGCTAGTTTGATAGAGAAACTGTGTAATGGAAACGATGTGCGCAAGGCGTTTGAGTTGATGAATGAGATGGTGGAGAAAGGATACTTCCCGATAATTTCTACGTTCAATGCTTTGATTAATGCATTTTGTGAAGAAGGGAATTTGAAATGCGCGATGAAGTTATTCGAGGAGATGGAAGTTAGAGGATGCTTGCCAAATATTGATACTTACAGTTCTTTGATTAAAGGTTGTTGCAATGAAGGAGATGTAGGAAGAGCATGTTCTTTTCTAGTTAAAATGATTCAAGGAGGTTTAGTTCCTGATCATTCTTCATGGAATTCCTTGCTTTTGTGTGCAGTTGGAAGCAGGTTTGAGTTTAATGACATGAAAATTGCTCAGCTTTGTTCTTTATCAATATGAGCAATTATTTAGTCTTTCTGAGCAATAAGAAAGATAATTTTGTGTGTTATTTACAGTCATATATCTCGTAACTTTAAAAGAGTTAACTGGCTCAATTGCCTGTATTTTTTACCTGTTTTAGTTTAATGAATGCACTTCTAAATGACTCTGTACCAAAAACACAGCTAAGACAACACAGATTTGTGTATCATTAATCTTATCTCTACTAATAATGCAAATAGTTTGACATGGTGAAGCTTTTTTGAACTTCCAAACCTACCCATCCACATACGTCCGAAAGAATAAACTAGGAAATAATGACAGAGGGTGTGTGTCATTTCTACTACCCATGTTCTGTTTCCCACTACAATATGAACGTTTAGTCATCCGGTTTTGACGGGTTTCTTTTTTTTCCTTACCGCTTTCACGTTTGTACTCCCATGTTTTTCTTCTCCAGTACAAACCCCTCGACCAACTCAATTGCCTCTCAAAATACCACTTTTTCCATCTGCTCTTCTCCAGTACAAACCCCTCAACGTTTGCTCCCTTCTTCCACCAAACTCCATAGGTTCTGAACTGAAATTAATTCTTCTTCTCAACATTTTCCCTTTTCTTCAACCAAACTCGGTAGGTTCCGAAATGAATTTAAAGAGATATCTGTAAGCTATGGTCACTTATTTCTTTGATTTGCAAATTGGGGGTTTACGGTGTAAATTACGGAGAAAATAGAAGCTGACAGTTAAGTAAACTCCATCCTACTCTTATATGCCTAATTTTTCTTCTAATTGATAATCTATCCATTTTATATGCCAGTTTGGTGTAAACATGAAAATAATATGAAAATTGTCAGGTCCAAAGCTAACAAACTTTGCATTATAGAAAAAATTTATTGGATATATAGATAGCTGGGTATTATTTATATCATATTGATATTTTCGAATATATATGCGATTGCAACCATTCATTCATCTCCAAAGCAGTGAATTAACGTTTTTTTAATTCTTTAACTACTTCCCGATTTTAGCTCTTTCGAAATATTCATAAATTCAATGTATTGGACAGGTTCAACTACTACTTTGATGATGCTCAGTTTGATAAAAGAGGATGTAGAATAGATATTAATTGTTTCATCAATATCCGTGCTAATTTTCTGTTTTAGGATTTAAAGTATTTAATATTTGATGCTAATAATCAATGTCATAGTACTGGTTGTAGGATGAGACGAGACAAAAATGAATAGCTGGAAGATTACTAAATATCTACCATTTTGTACGCTTCCTGTTTGATATGGATTCCAAAAGAAATTGATCATTACTTTCCTCTTACTTACCATTTGAAAATTTGTATAAGAATAGGTACAAAATTATAAGCATGAAATAGTATCGGAACCGTAGTTTTTCAAGTTTGTGTTCTGGTAGATCGGATCTCTTTTTATGGACATGAAAACCATTATTAGCAAACCATGCCTACTTAAGCTTAGGTGGTTGTATGATCATATTTCGCTTTGAGAATATGAAACTCATTTTGAGAATATCGAACTTTTTTTGCTGTAAATTTCAGTTGCAACTAAAACTTTTGTGTTTTCCTTCATAGCGATGCTTGCTAAATATTCCTGGGTATTGAGAAAGGTTAGATTGTCTGAGTTTCCAAAGGTATGTCACAATACTCTAGCTTGATAATCATAGTTTAATGATCAGTTACAGGGGTACTTAATGAGATTTCAAACACTGTATAACTGTCCTTACTCATATATAGTGCACAAAAATTGCATGTGTAATAACTAGATGTTTCCAAGCTTAACAAGTATTAATTACAAAAATTACTGTTACACTTAATTGCAAAAACTACTATTACAAGTAGTTTGAAAAATTAAAAAAGCGTTTCCACACGTAATTCTCCCAAATGGCTCCAATTTGTTTTCTCCAATTCATATGTATACTTATGTTTTACAAATTTTAGTTGTACGTTGTTTTATCATGTTTAATTATTTGGTTGAAGTTTTGGTTCATAAATGGCGATTTGTTTGAAACTGTTCATATCCTGTTTTAAAATGTTAAAACAGGAAACATGATATCTTATATACTAATTGAGTTTCCTATTTTAATTGAGTTTCCTATTTTTTTTTGAAAGGGAGACATGGTAAAAATAAAACAGCTAATTTATGAAGACAGATTGATTCTTTTAAGTCTTAGTATATTTTTTGAATTTGTTGTCATAATCTTCTCCCTTCTACAAAAATCCAACTCTGTCTGTGAATTCATAATTGATTAGAATAAAAATAGAAAATCTTGAAGTACTTCTTAACTAGAACAATAAATCTCCTCTCCTCTTCTTTTTATATTATTAAGCAGTGGCCTCTACATCATGTTTGCCAATTGTAGGAGGATCATAAAATAATACTCACTGGATTCCTCTTTATATTAAAACAATGATTATCACTGAAGATCCTACTAGCCTCTTTTTTTTGGCAAAGTTGCTTGAAACATGTCATTATAAAGGTAAATATTATCTGCATTTCTTTCTATACATGACTTCATCGTTTAAAATATTTCTTACTTATTGTCATAATATCTACTTCTTTTTTTCTTTCACTACCGCGTTACTATTTTACTTATATAATATACATATTTTGCTCTGTTTTTCTCCTGCAGCTACTGCGTAATCAGGTTACACACAATGCAAATTCTCACACACCATTACAATATTTACTCTTTCAATTATTCGATGTAAATACAATTGTTTACTGATTATAAATTACTATATATATATAATAATGTTATGTTATTTGCTGATGCACTATAGTGCCGTCCCCAATTGGAATAATATGAAATTTGCATTAAACATGTTTACATATTCTATTGTCAATTTGGTCTTTTTTTAGTAGTTATATTTTTATTTATTACCATTTACCTCAACATCATTTACTAAATTGAATATTTTTCGCTATTTTCTATGATAAACATATGGATGTTTAACTACAAGAACGTCAACAGGTACAATGAGCTCGGCGTAATAGGATGTCAATCAATGCAAGAGAAGTCAAGCTGGCTAATCGTAGACGACGTACACAACGATAAACATCTGAAATGAAAACACAATCTAGCTACAAACCGGTACCATTTTATATCCACTCCCATTTTCAGTTCCATCTTTCAAATTATCAACATTCTACATGACAATATTGATGACAAATAGTTTACACCTGAGAAACAAAAAACGGGCTGAATAGCAATAGACTGCACTATAGTTGAACCTTACAGTATGAGTAGGTTCACTAATGATAAGATCATATATATTTTTATATAGAAACATGCGAAAAAATTACTCCAAAATTTTATATACAACAAAACCGTTTTGCTTTAACTACAACAGTGAAACCAATTGAACTCTGATAATTAACTCTGTCATTCTACTAACATGATTTTTTTTACTATAACATTACGGGTCGATATTCATTATGCCATAGCTGATCAAAACAATTTTTAAACCTTATTGCTGTAGTACATAACGACTTATCTATTATGTACAGCACTCATACTAGAAACGTTGGTTACAAAGATGTTTACTCACATTTAATCAAAATATGAGTCAATCATCGTACTGTTCTCACTTAGTTTATATATATGTATGTGTATATGTATATGTATAATAAACCTACTGGATTATTGGTTGAAACCTATTTATTTTATTTTTCCTACCACCAATAATAATATAATAACATTTTAACTCCACCACCTGTATGTTTTTTTGTTTAGACGCCGGACTCAAGCCCGTAAAAGGAGGAGATAAAATGTTTTTTTCCAAGTTAACTGCAACCTGTACATTATCTGTTCATTTTTTTCACTCTTTGTTGACTTCACATACGAAGACTGACATTTTCATTTGCGGGACCAATCAATTTTCACACTGCTGCTCACCCCCAACCCTACATTGGTTGTATGCTTCAATGATGATAATACTACTTTTGGTTCACTGCATTCATTAAACAGCACAACATTAAACCGTGTGCTCCAGTTATTGTAGCAGTTAGCGTCAGTTGCTATCTGATGCATGTTTTTACTTCATATGCACTCCTTCTGTTAAATACAAATTTTATGAGTGATATACATTTCTCTATGATATACAACTTTAAAGTAATTGATATTGAACACAACCGCTGTAATATACGTTTTCCAGAATTGTAAGAAGCTGAAGTATTTTTATGACTTTGTTCTAAATAGTTCAATTTCGTCTCTACAATGATGATTCAATTTTATGTTATCTTTCCCATACATTTCGAACACTTGAGAGAGCTAAATGACTTTCTATATTCTCTATTAAAATGCATTTTACAGGTTTCATGCTGGAAACTTTCTTTTTGCATTCTGACGTTTCATATACAGGGTTTTTTAGCATCATTAAAAGATTGTTGTATGTTTTTTTCAACTTTTTGATTGGACTGTGCTCTGTTTGCACTTTTAAATTTCCTCAACCATCTCTAATTTTAATATTTCTGATTGTACCGAAATTTGATCATTCTCTTCTCATGTCTCAATCAATTTTTCATTACTGTACAAAACAATAGAGGCTCAATACTGTCTATGCATACGTTTTTTGTTCACATGTCCAACGGATGTGCCTTCGTACCTGTATATATAAAGCAAATACCTAGTCAAACAAGTCAAAGTGAAGCCTTTTTGTTCTACCGAAATAGCCCATTAGTGTATTGCAAATAAATTTTTTATACTGAGGACAGTTTTGTAATTCCTTTGCCTACAGTACAACCACCCACGTCTCCCAATAACCTAAAAAAAATTCATTCTTTCCTTTCTTCTGTCGATCCACCACTTCTCCTACCCTTCTCAATGGCGATAAAAATCTCTAACTACTATAACATAACATTTGATGTCTTCATTCTCCAATCTTCATGATTGGCTTCTAACCTCACTCTTTTCTCCGCCCTCCCTTCTTATTTCAACCAGGCCCTTTCTTCAAACAATGAAATTACTTAATTTACTTTAATTTTCCCAAAGTCTAAGGTATGATTTTCATATAGATGAAATTATTTGGTTTATGCAATGCTCTATTTATGCTTAATTAACTTATAAAATAACTGAGTTTCAAAGCGATAGGCAACTCAGCGATTTATTTCCTGTTGCTCTAATGGTGTACGTTTTTCTTCTTACTTTGTTTTGTTTTCTAAAGGAAGAGCAAATCAATTCAGATTGAGATCCTTGAATTGTTCGCTGTAAGTACTGTTCGGTTTTTCTCTCTTTTATCTTATATGTTATAGGGGCATATTAATTTAGTTAAATCGACACCGTTAATATATTTTAGCCATTAATATTGTGCAATTTTTGTCTATATTTTAGTTGTAGATTTGAATTAAAGTTAAAAATTAGTCATAACATAGGAAGCTTAATAGTATATAATTTTGACTGACTGCTATCATGGTTTAACCTACTTTTAGGTTCCTTTGTCCTACCGATATTATGCAAGAGCAGCAAAATCATTTTGATTACGATATCACAATTTTTTGTACTGCTAGACATAAAGGTAGCATATTGTTTCTCTGTACTAGCTTAAGTTGTATAAACTAATTTTTTTGTGATCAATTTTGCAGTTGTTTGTGGTTCATACAAAGTAACCGTCGATTATTAGTCTTCATGATATTTTGCACGAGATACTTTTATGATGGAACCGAGTACACATTTTCCTCTACAGCAACAAACATATATTATTATGCTTAATAATGTCACACCAAGAGGAATACACAGTAACATGTTGCATTCAGAAAACATCAGCCTGAGCTATGTGAATATCAATAGTATGTATGAATTTTGGATCTCTTTTAGTTAACTAACACTAAGTTTTCCATATGCAACTTTGTGGTTTTTACAACTGTGAGCATTTTTAAGTCATTAACTAAAATTTGCTCATCTGTTTTCATTTTTGCACACAAAGCTTTTTAATTTGATTTGTGTTTGCATGTTTTAGGTAGGGTACGTGGTTAGGTAATTACAACAGATCCGATGATTCTCAAGCCTCACTAGTCACCTTCATGGAGGGAAATTATTCTACATTTGATAAGGTTTATTGTTGTAGTTAGTGGTTTTCAAACCTTAATTTTGTTGAATATTGATAGAAGGTTCTGTTTTTTGCAGCCTCCTTCAGTTTACCATATCATTCATAACCTAATCGATAGTTAGATGTTAAGTATGGTTAAATGCCAGCATAAGGTGGCCCAAGTGACGGCGTAGCCACTGGAACCTTGCTTTCTGAATCTTCTAGAACTCTTAGGTAATCTTTGTCTTTTAGTTATAGATAATTTGGAGAACTTTTGAAACTTATGTTTCCAGTCTTAGTTCAGCATAAAAAGGTTTGAAGCATGATATCAAGGTGATAATCCCTTAATTATGCTACCTTTTGAAACTTATGTTATGGCAGTGTCTATTTATGCTTAAATTACCCCTCATTTATGTTACTAAGGATATTAAATAGTGGAGCCTTTTTCGTCATTTTCCTGCACACGTTTGACGATTAGTTCACTTATCCGCAAGATTCTGCCCACTTCCCCCAATTTTATCTTCTTCTCCCCTATTTTTTCCACACTCTACAAAACTCATTCGATCCACCTTCCAATTTCATGTCGAATCTTCAATAAGTGAGACATTTGGCTTTGAACTGGCAAGACTAGACCTACAATACAAAAGGATAGCTTCTCATCTCTTCTTCATGTAAGCATCTTTTTGAATAACTGTTTATAGAATTTGTTCTTAATGTTTTCTTTTCTGATGGTGTTAGGGATTCATTGAGAAAATTGAAATTAGGGTGATAAGTGCCGATAACGACTTAGGGAAATTTCATACTACTCTTTTAAAGGTTTAATTTTATTCCAAATCAAAAAAGCTGTCAACTTAAACTTGAATTTATGTTTCAATAGATAATTCCACAATTTAATTATGCAGCAAACCATATTTGGGATTCGTCTGTAGCAAAAGCAAAGATAGAATTTTGTGCTTTACAACAAATCTTGCTATGTATTTATCAGATGCTAGATTACAACCGTGGCTTCTGAAGACTAGATCGGAAAAAAGGTCCATTTGAACAATACCCTTTTTGTTATTTTTTAATAATTTTATGACAGTAGTCACCCAAAACCTTGGCTGCTTTAGTTAGCATGATTTGTTAGATAGCCTTTGTGGTCTTCAATTTGATTTTCCTATAGTGCAACATCATAAGTTGAGCTGAAGACAAAAATAAGAAAGTTTCATCTTATTATTTAAAATATGAGAATGATTTTTAATAAATAAAATAGGTTGAAACACACTAATTGATCAAAATCTAGATTTTTGATCTGATGGTTCAGTCATGCTTTAGTTTTCGACCAAACCAGATGAACCACTTTCATAATTATTAACCAGGTAATGTTTAGTTTGACAACAAAACCAGTTAAGATAAAAATATATTTATCCAAATTCATTATTATATATCACTGTAACCATGAGCCCAGTCATGCATTAGAATGTTACAAATTTGTTTCAGATGAGCTTATAGTTTATCTTTTTGGGTTTCCTTACTATGATGCCCTTACTAATCCATAGTTTCATATGGTAAAGGTGACCATGTTTGCCGAGCAAGGATAAGGTCGACTCTTTTAAAGGTTTAATTTTATTCCAAAGCAAACAAGTTGTCAATTTAAACTTGAATTTATGTTTCAATGGATAATTCAACAATTTAATTATGCAGCAAACCATATTTGGGATTTTTCTGTAGCAAAAGCAAAGATAGAATTTTGTGCTTTATGGCAACAAATATGGTTTGTTAAGTTTCAATCTCTGGCTATGTACTTATCAGATGCTAGATTACAACCGTGCTTCTGAAGACTACATTGGAAAAAAGGTCCATTTGAACAACACCCTTTTTGTTATTTTTTAATATTTTTATGACAGTAGTCACCCAAAACCTTCGCTGCTTTAGTTAGCATGATTTATTAGATAGCCTTTGAAGTCATCAATTTGATTTTTCCTATAGTGCAGCATCATTAGTTGAGCTGAAGACAAAAATAAGAAAGTTTCATCTTATTATTTAAAATATGAGAATGAATTTTAATAAATTCATCAAAACCTAGATTTTTGATCAAAACCTAGAATCACTTTCATAATTTTTGAAACACACCAATTGATCAAAACCTAGATTTTTGATCGGCTGGATCAGTCATGCTTTAGTTTTCGACCAAAGCAGATGAACCACTTTCATAATTATTAACCAGGTAATATTTAGTTTGACAACAAAACTAGTTAAGATAAAAATATATTTATCCAAATTCATTATTATATGTTACTGTAACCATGAGCCCAGTCATGCTTTAGAATGTTACAAATTTGTTTCAGATGAGTTTATAGTTTATCCTTTTGGATTTCCTTACTATGATGCCCTTACTAATCCATAGTTTTATATAGTAAAGGTGATCATGTTTGCCGAGCAAGGATAAGGTCGACAGCTGTAAGTAAAACAAGGAAAAGTCGAGTGTAAATGCATTCAATAATTTGCTTAGACTCATCATATAAATATAATTACACTAAATATGCACAATTCATGTTCACTCTTATACTTTGTACTAGAATAATCATGTTAAATTCATATACGTTATATGGGTTTGTCTACGTCCACTGGCTATATAATGATATCACCGCATGTTTACAAGAATTGGCAAAAAATTAATTTCATTATCACACTAACTTTTTATATATATATATGTGTGTGTGTGTATATATATATATATATATATATATATATATGATTTTTCATCTACAAAAACTCAAGAAGTCATCCAATGGCTATGATGACATATGCTCCCTTGATGGCTTTGCTCTGTATATTGTTTGGAAAGTAAAAGCTCTCTTGAAGTGGTATTGTAAGTCTTGTTCTTTGATTCTCTACTGTCACTTTTCCAAGTGAAATAACCCATCTCACTATTTCTGCATAATCTTTGAAGCACAAAAAATATGTGTTAAACGTATTGTCATCAAAACAAAGCTTAAATAGGGTACTGAAATAAATTTTCAAATCATTTCTTACAATACCAACATGAATAGCATTGGTGAAAAAAAACCCACTTTCAGTCCATTATTTTTAATTATTATCATGCTTTTATTCAGAAATTCCTTATTGCTATTTATTACGGTTTGTTTGTGAAATACTACATATGTCATTAAACCAGTAGATAAAATCACAGTCATATCAAACCCAATTTTTTTAGTACATATATTGTGCAAATAACATGCACACACATTGTACATTTGTAATGTTTTGTTGTGGTTTTCATGTAAATAATATTTTAATGTTGTCATATTACTAAATATATACCACAACAATAACCTAAAAGTGCACAACGCAATTTGCATTGTTTTCTTAATTTATTTTTTCATTCAAGTTGATGTTCATACTGTCATTGGTTTTTCATAATTATGCCTGCCATTAGGAGAAAATTTACCGTAAGTTTTCATATATTAGAAAGAGATGGTAAAAGATAATAAGTTTTCCCTACGATGATATCAAGTGCTATTGTTTTTTTTTTTTTTAAATTATCTAAAGTCTTATGACTAACCATACCTTCTCTTTACGATCCTCTTGCCACAACCACTCATATTACTGCCAATAACGAGCCTTTGACTTGGATACTGTACACTTACATTTTTGTAGCATATAATTTCTATTTATTCTTTGTGTTTATGATTGAATTGTTGTGGACAATATGAATAAATGAACTGCAATCACATAGCATTCATGGTATATTTTTTATGAACCGTGAACTATATAGTCTTTTTAACATGTAGCCTGAATCCTTATAATTTTTAGTGCACATGCAAAGCATGTCACAAACTTTGCAATCATACTATATACATATATTTCTTATAAGCTTCTTATCTAACTTCATTTTTCAAAACGTATTCTCCTACAGGGAATGGTCATGTTATAATCACAGTTACTTCTCTTCATTGTCAAGGATGACTGAAACCGATAGTTTGTATATGCTTAATAATTTAGCACTTAATAATCATGTCTACAAACTTTTTTTCTATATATAAGTATTATTATTATTATTATTATTATTAGCACAACAATCATGGAAGATTAATTTTTTGAGCATTGTGAACTTTTTCATATGCACCAGATTTCAACCTGCATAGTACAGTAATCATCTCAATACAGTTAACAGTTGAAAATATGTATAAACATGTTTGGACTTAGGCACCTAAAAGATCTCTTTGAGATAACATAAAAGCCAAATTACTATTTTTAATTGATGGTGCTCTATGTGAAAAGATGAGTTCCCAGTAAGCATAGTTTGATATGTATTTTACTAATAAACAGATGGAAGAACATATGTTAAACGATTTGTATACATGGTTTTATATCACAATCAACAATTGGTGTACCAAATGGTATTTCCCTGCTTTTTAGCATGTTACAAATGTTTGCTTGCTGCTTATTATTCTTGCATATATTGATATGGAGATTCAGCAAATTTTTGTAACCAATACTTAGATTGTTAGTTTTGGATATATTGATGTGGAGCGAGTATCATCCTGGATGAACTGTTTCAAAATATAACGGTTATATTCAGCATGACAAAACGCAAAGCTTGCAGTATAATCTTATTTCTTTCAATATCATTTTCTTTCAAGTTTCTGAAAGCTCAACAGTGTATCACTTTGAGAATTCTTTGACCTAATCCATCTTACTGTCATTGCAAACATGACGCTACAAAGCTGTAGGTGTATGTTATACGCCTTAGGCATGTATAGTTAATGTTTTTACGCTAAAATAAACTAAATAGAAGCCCTTTAAAGAACACTATATTACATACATTTAAATTATGTATAGGGTTGGTGAGAGTTGGCACTATGGACTCTTTTGTAATGACATGACTGTCAATGTATTGTTCATGTGGAGGATGAAAGTAAGGTAACTATAAGTACATCATGTGGAGGATGAAAGTAAGGTAACTATAAGTACAGAAGTATCTATAGTACAATGACAATTTGGATCAAAAATATGGTATATGCATTGGAACGCTTTCATTAGTTTGTTCCAAAAATTGACATGTAAAGTCTTCTTATTTTGCTTCAAAACTTCATGGTAGTGAATTACTTTGTCTTAACCCTCACATGGATTGTTATGAAAAACATAAGAAGTTTATGGTTGAATATAGCTCATATAATTTAGGTATACTGCTCTTAGCAACATAGAGATTAAGTGATAAACCGGTTGAGTTCTAATTAATCATCTCGAAATTGTATAAACTTTAAAAGCCAATTCATCAAGTTCCATAGTTATCTCTCATAAAATAAACAATTTACAAAACCGACAAGTATGTTTTCCACCCACCTTCACTTAACCAGTAAAATTTTGTGCTCCAAACTGTATAAGAGGGTCCACCAAGTTAAATTTCTACAACAGATCAAAGATGAGGCAAAACCAAAAATAATGCAGAAACAGTCCAATCCAAAAATCAAGCACAAACCGAGCATGAAACTAAGCAATTACAAAACACATATGCTAATATTGTACCCGTGTGCTTACTACAAAGATGTGTGGCTGCAGTGTCAAAGATTTGTTGATCATTGTACAGTGGTACATGGCTGAAGCGGCAAAGGTAAAGTTTGTGTGAATTGCTGCTGTGTTGAAGTGTATTTTGCATTGCCAACAGAGAAGGCTATAAAGAATATATTGCTGTGTTGCCAAGTCTGAATTGAAGGTTATGGTCATAGCTTAGAACTTTTGCACTACAGTGGCTTGATCGGATGCGTTGAGGGTTGAGGTTGTAAGATGATTGCATCAAGGGTAGAAATAAGGTGCAGAAGCATTAGGAACATTAGGAAACATGCTGGTGATGCATGTGGATGTTGTCATGGTGTCTGTAGTTACTATAGTGTTGTCTATCATTGATCTATAGGGTATTGGTGAAAGATACGGAGCTGTATGGTGTTATTGCGTTATCGAAGGCTGTTGAAGATGGTTGCACTAAGTACAGACAACAGATGGTAGGATCGGCCTAATAGAATGCAACACCAGAATTGGAATCATTGCACTCTCTATGTGCTGAAAAGCATCTACCGAACTAACGTACAAAATCTGAAACAACCGTGAACTAAAACAACAATACAAAGTGCGTTTATTTGTTATTTATTAATTTAATTTCATGTGATTTTGTTTTTATATGGTTAAGTCAAGGTTCTACTTTTAACATTTCTACATGATTTGTTTTCATCAAAATTCATTTTTTACCCGATCTATTCATTTTTGTGGTATTAGAAAATATACTAATTATTCTATTGGAAAATAATAATATTATTTTCTATCTTTAAAAATAAAACTCATTAATAAACATGCATTTCAACCTAATACGTAAACAATTTCCTATCAAATTAGTCTTTTCCTTAATAACTAATAAACCACAAGGACAAACCATCCCTTAAATTGATATTCATCTTTCCGAACATGTTTTCAGTCATGGTCGGCTATATATTGCTTTATCTAGAGTAGTGGGTCGAAAACAACAAAAGTTTTGGTGAAGAATGAAAAGATTTGAAATAGAAAGGGTACGCATCCTAGAAATGTAGTATATAAAGATGTATTATTAACATGTACTCATGAACTTAGTCAAATGTACTTCATGATCTCTAATTCAAACGCCTTATTTTTACAGTAAATATTATACCTCAACATGCATACTCATATGTATTCCATACTTATTATATTACTTCATTTACATAAGGTATTTTTTATATAACCGTAAATGGGTGAGAATTGTAGTCAACACAATTTTCTACACTTCATTTTTTTCTCTCCATATTTTCAAGCAAGGCTTTTAGAAATTATATCATTGCATTAATTATACCATTTACGTATAAAAATATATTCCGCTTTTATTACTAAAATGAAATTGTAATTTAGGTAAATATATCCCTTACACAACGTTTTAACTCCGCCATCTACATATTACTGATGTCGTTCTCATGCCCGGAGACAAGGGGAGAGAAAATGATTGCTACAACTGTATTTTAATTCTTACAGATTACTTACAAGCTACCGCCATTGACACCAACCATGAAAAAGCATAGAGAAAAATTATTACTTCAGCTTAAGCCTTATAAATTTTTATTACAATATTTATGTAACGGAAAATTCATAATCTATACACTAGCATCAGGTAGTTTAATCCTTTAGCAAGTACTAAGGGTTTTTGAGGAAGGGAGTATCATAGGAAGTGTAATCTTTATGGTCGACAAGAAAAATTCTCTATATATTAATACAGTAGTTTAATACTTTTTAAAAGAGAGATGATGTAAGTTTTCTACGTTCCAAACAACCGGAAGCGCTAATTTTAATATTTGTTTGATTTATTTAGATGTTCATGTAATAGTCGATTACTTCCTTTACCTGTTTAATTATTTTCTAAAAGAACTCAATCTCACTCATATTTTGGTTAGCAATTGATTTGTGCATATACACATGTAAAACATCAACATTAGGTACATGTCAAAGTCATTTTGTGAAATTCAAAAAAAGCTTACAAATAGCGTTTTTAATACCAATTCCTACTACGCACGTGCATTGCACATGTCAGAGTACTCATTAATCATAATGTTTCTACTTGTGCTGAATTTAAATAGAGGCAGGCTTCTTTGGCATTTTGTACAATTTTGAATGGCAGCTCTGACGGCTTTCGGACGTAACATGGGGGTTCGTTGAAATTAAACATCTTGCTTTATCATTGAAATTCATGTATGCTTTTTGTGAAAATTGATGTTTCATATGCTCTGTATAAAATATAACCCAATACAGAGGACTTTTGTTTAGATATTCGTCAACAGAGTACTTTTGCTCAAACATCCATATTATATACTTCAATACATTACAAGTATATGTTTATTTTACAAGATGATTTCTCTCACAAGAAAATGTATCCTTAAATTGATTTCGAATTTATTTAAATTTATTCTATTATTCATTATATAAAAGGTGGACCAGTGCAGGAGGCTCCCGCACGATAGCGAGCTTTGAGGAGATCGGTAATGTATGCTGTCTTTCCTTCGCATTGCGCAGAGGTTGTTTCTGGATTCAAATCCGGACGTCCAGATCACCATACGGATGACCTAACCGCTGCGTCAAGGCTCCACATCTCATTATTCATTATATCAATTAAAAAATTTGAAATAAGACAATAATAATACAAAAATTGATTTTTATTATTATATATATTTCATTACGCTGTATAAAATATAACTCAATCTATCTATTATATTATATACAAAAGAGAATCTCAGACAATTTATAATATTTGCTTTTATTCAATCTACCCAATTTTCCTTGATTTTCAGGTAAATTTTGCACTCAAGCGTTTCTATTTCTTTTTTATTTTTCAAAATACAAAAAACATTAAACTCTAAAATTTTACGCACATTAATTATTCATATACTCATTCTTTCCAACTCATTTTTTTCCACTCCCAACAATTCTACCAAAACATTTGAAAAAATCCTACATTTTGACATATGTAAAATTCTACGTCTCTTGCTTATTTTTCTTTTAATTTCAAGTAACTCCCAAAAGAGAGAAAATAAGGTTTTTCATATATGCCTTTGATTGACAAATTTGAAGAAGTTCAATCCATTTTATCTTCATTCCTTGTGGCACCCCGCACCTTTAGGCACCTCGAAAATCAGACATGACTAAAAATACGGATGGTCGGGTGAAATAAAAATGCATAACATAGCACAGAGACTAAGACACCAACATAAAATGATAAAAATATTGCAGTGGAAGAAAACTTTCATTAATTATAAGTTAATAGCAAAACAGCTTCAATAAAAATAACATTATCCCAAATTTATTATTGAAACCAAAAGTACCAAGTAGTCTCCACTAAAACATAAAACATAACAAAGTTCACAATAAGGTCTCCATATAAAGAGTAAAGTATGGAAAAGAGAAACGAAGGACATGAAACAAAAGAAACAAACGCTGAAGATAACAACTGCTCCAATGACCCTTCAAGCTGCAAAGAACTGCAACCTAGACCTGCCCTTCTGTGATTTGGGAAAAATAGAAAAAGTTGGAAATGGATCATACATAAAGTCTGGTAGATGAGAAATAAAATGTAGCAGAAAGAATAAAATAGTTTAATTCCAGGTCTTACCCGTATATCGTAGAGGGTGAATAATATAATGCAGTGAATCCTTCTTAGATACAGTTCCTAAAAAGCCAAAAATCCATGGTCACTCTAGGGAAGTCAAGCATGCAGTAATACTAAACGTCAATCAGCCTGTCGGATCTGTTGTCCTTATCCATCCACGTGCTACATCGTAAAAGTCATGCTCATCATCCGTGCACTGTGACTAATTGCCTCTTACGTCTGACCGCGTCGACTCAAACAACCTCGCAGGAGACCGAAGTTATCCTAGTTGGACGATTATGCAGGTGTGTGTACCTAGTTGGCCGATTATCCTAATAAATATCTATCTAGTGCATACAATGCATCCATTCGCAAACATTGACATCCACTTGCAATCATTTTCATTCTTTATACATAACATACCTTAATGACTTGTTTACAACCAAGCTACCATCTATAGGTTTCACCTAAACATTATTGAAAAGACCCTAACTAAGGAAAGATCAAAGATAGGATATTTGAAGTGTACCTTTAAATAAAATAGGATAAGAAGTTCGAATTCTTTCCTTAGATTCCCATGTGCACTCCTTGGGTCATCTCCCCACTGAACCTTCACTAGATGAACTTTCTTATTGCGTAATCTCTTGACGCCGTGTTCCAATATACGGGTGGGTGTACGAAGCACAAGTGATTCACGTTCGACCTCCACTTCCCTTAGCTGATCGGGTTCTACTACTACTGCAGAATCATGTAGACACTTCCTCAGACGCGAAACATGAAAAACATCGTGAATTCCTGCCAAATTATCTAGAAGATCAACTCTGTATGCCACTTTTCCAATCCATGCGGTAATAGGGAAGGGTTCTACAAATCTTGGTGCTAACTTACCCACTGAGTCAAATCTCAAAACTTTTTTCAGAGGAGAAACCTTGACAAAAACCATATCTCCAACCTTAAACTCTAAATCTGAACGTCTTCTTTCGGTATATGACTTTTGTCTATCTTGTGCAGTCTTCAACCTCTTGCGAATCAAATCCACCTTCTCGAAAGTTTCCCTCACTAAGTTTGGTCCAAGCAAGATCCTATCGGTGGTATCCCACCAACAGGTTGGTGATCTACATGGTTTGTCATAGAGGGTCTCGAACGGTGCCATCCCAATACTTATTTAATAACCATTATTATACGCGAACTCCACCAAAGGTAGGCGGTCTTCCCAAGAGCCTCTAAAGTTAATGATGCACAATTTGAGCAAATCTTCCAAACCTCTATTTGCCCTCTCATTCTGTCCATCTTTCTGAGGGTGATATGCCGTGCTCAGATTCAATTCCATTCTCAAGGCCAGCTGAAGACTTCTCCAAAATTCGCTGGTGAATAATGGATCTCTATTGCTCACAATGCTGGCGGGAACTCCATGAAGCCTAACTATCTCGCTTACATAAAAAGTCACCAAAGAAGCTGCCGTTCTATTACTCTTAATGGGTATAAAATGAGCATTCTTCGTCAGTCTATCCACAATAACTCAAATGCTCGTGTTCCTTCTCCGTGACCTTGGTAATAAATTCATGAAGTCCATAGAGATGCTCTCCCATTTCCATAATGGAATATCCAATGGCTGCAACAGTCCTTCGGGCTTATTCTGTTCCTCCTTTACCCTTTGGCAAGTGATGCACTTCGATACATACTCTGCCACCCTCTTCTTCATTCTGAGCCAATAAAATACCCTTTTCATATCCTGGTACATCTTATCACCATCGGGGTGCACTGTCATCCTAGAATGATGTGACTCGGCCAACAACGCATCTACTAAATCCTCACTATTGGGAACATAAAGTCTACCATCCCTTCCAAGCCATCCCTTAGTGCCTAGGTATAACGCCTAAGATGTGGTGATGACTCTCCTCTACCAAATTTATCTAAAATATCCTTTAACTCTTCATCCTCACCCTGCCTTGCTCGAATCTGCTCCATCAAAATAGGCTGGACGTCGAGGGATGCTAACAATCCCAGAGCTAAATCTGATAGAGGTCTAAAATCAAAGGCAGTAATGTACTCCAAATCCTTCCATTCCAAAAACAGAGGACTTAAAACCACTTTGCGTCTACTCAACGCATTTGCCACTACATTATCCTTGCCAAGGGTATAGGAAATCTCAAAGTCATAAGAGGCTGAAAACTTCATCCGCCTTTGCTGTCTAAAATTCAAGTCTTTCTGAGAGAATAGATACTTCAAAGACTTATGATCCGTGAAAAGCTCAAATCTTTCTCCTAAGATATAGTGCCTCCAAGACTTGAGAGCAAAAACTATAGCTGCCAACTCAAAATCATGCGTCGGGTAGTTCTTCTCATGCCTTTTGAACTGTGTACTCGCACAACACACTACCCTACCTTCTTGCATCAGTACCGCCCCTTGCCCCATACCACAAGCATCCGTATAAATTGAGAAAGGCTTGGTTCCATCCAGTAATACCAATATGGGCGTGGTAGTCAAAGCTTCATTCAATCGACCAAAGGCATCCACACACTTGGCATCCCAAACAAAAGCTGGGTTCTTCTTGGTAAGGCGGGTAAGTGAAACTAATATCCGAGCGAAGTCCTTATTGAACTTTCTATAGTAGCCAGCAAGACCAAGGAAATTCCTTATGTCCGTGGCATTCTTAGGGGTCTGCCAATCCTGTACTGTTGCCACTTTCATTGGATCTACTGTAAATCCATCCTCCGAAACGATGTGTCCCAAAAAGCAAACCTCATCCCTCTAAAAGTGACACTTGAAGAACTTCTCCTTTAATGTATGTGCTCGCATGGTCCTAAGCACTTCTTCCAAGTGAACAATATGCTCCACCATGCTTCGCGAATAAACCAAAATGTCACCGACGAACACCATCACAAACTTGTTCAACGATTCTCGAAATACTCGACTCATCAGGTCCAAAAAATATGTCGAAACATTAGTTAGCCCAAATGGCATGACTAACCACTCAAATAACCCATCTGGAGTCCTAAACGCAGTCTTCTCGATGCTATCCTCTGCCACACGCAACTGGTGGAATCCCATGGCCAAATCGAGCTACGAAAATACCTTGGATCCTACTAGCTGGTCAAAGAGATCATCTAAACGGGGAAGAGGATAATGATTCTTCTTTTTCAGCTTATTATGCTCCCTATAATCCATGCAAAGCCTAAGAGAGCCATCCGCCTTGGTGGCAAAGACGACGGGTGCGCCCCACTCAGAAATGCTCCTACGAATGAAGCCCTTCTCCAAAAGCTCTCCAATCTTCTAGCGCAACTCACGATGTTCCGTAGGAGCCATATGCCTTACTGGTAAAGCAACCAGTTTGGAATTGTCGACAAGATAAATCTTAAACTCGATCTCTCTTCGAGGTGGAAGGCCAGTAACCTCCTTGAACACGTCTGGAAAGTCTCTAACAATGGGTACCGAACTCAAACTATTGGGCGATAAGTTTGTTGGAATCTTGATTTTCATCGTTTTGATTGTGACAACTATATAAATCAATATTTGTGTGTACTAATCACTTATGTAGGAGATTCATTGCAGATTCGTATTCAAAATATTTTGAAGCAGATAGCTTTTGTTTAGAGTCTATATACATTTTAGAAATATGTTAAAATCTCTTCTAATGGTATATATATATATATAAACATATACACACATGCTCATACATGAAAAAAAGGCTGGAAACAGCCGGTTGAATAACCTTATTCAGCCGTCTGTTTGCTGAAACAATTTTATTGTTTCATAATATTCAGCTGGCTGAATGAGTAAATTCAGTCGGCTGTTTTAGGCCAAAAATTACCTATTTCTTTGCTGTTTTCGATTTCACCAAATTCAAAAGGCTGAATAATTATTTTTTTGAATTCTTATTGATGTGCACATTAATGTGCATATATTTACATCAATATTTTATCTCTTTTTATTTAAATAAATATCATATTTGGGCATTTTAACATGTTTAAAACCAAAATTCAATTATTTTCAAATCATCATATTTTCATCTTCGTTCAAGGGTAAAAAGGACATTTTTGTGCATGTATAAATTTGAGAATTTTTACTTGGACATTTTTGATCATTTTTATAGAAATTTGGATGCATATGGAAGAGGTTTATACGAAGAAACATGCATGCACAAATGAATACAAAGGAAAGAAGAGGGAAATAATTCAAGTCTAAGATCATGGAGGACCCCACCCACTTACCTAAATGTACAATTAGGAGCTAATGGACAACTAAGTGGAGGTTAAAGCTTCATGCACATGTAATGATAGATTAATTAGTGGCTAATGGTTACTTGGTGGCCACACTTCCTAAAGGGAATTTTAGGAAGCTCCTAAAAAATGGAATTAAGGTTTTATTCATGTATAAATAGCCCTCTTATGTACATGTAAATATCTTCTACTCTTTCATTTTACTTAGGAAATTAAGAGATCAAATTGTAAGCTCAATGTTCTATGAATAAAAATGCTTCCAAGCCTCTTTCTTCTCTCTTTTCTACATGCTTTTCTTTGTTTTTATGTTAATGTTTATTTCTATGCTCTCTTTCTTTTCTTTGTTAGTAGATTAGCTTTAATTTTATGCAAGTAGTTAGCAACTAATCTTTTTGCTTTCTTTGCTTACTTTCTATTTTCTTCTCTTTTTAATGTTGAAAATTACATGTGTTGATTTAATAACACAAATGAGTAGCTAAACCCCTTCAATTTAGGAGTGATGAAACTCTCTAACTTTATGTAATTTCAACATTTGTATGATTTATGATCTCTTTGTTTATGCTTCATGAAGGTGAGTTTTGATGCAAGTTTATACAAGTGGGTTTGATAGCTTATGTTGCTTATGCAAATGAGCTATTCTTATTCAACATAAACACAATTTGCATCATCATTTTCTAATCCATTTTTGATTTTGAAATGAAACTAAAAATAAAATTTGATAATCTATGTTACTAATTACAATAGCAAATAGATCATACTTAAATTAGCTTTTGTTTTGGCTTCATTTTCATGAGAATAGATAAGTGGTTTATGTGTTGTATTATAGTTTGATGGTGTGAGTTACGTTAATTAATAACATAAACAAACCGTACTTATGATAAATACAACAATATTTCACTTAATATCAAAACTAGAGATCATAAATTATTGTTTGTTGATTTACAAAAATATGAGAGTGAATTTATCCCTAAATTGTTCTCTAGTCCAATAGTTTTAACTCTCATTTTAAATCTAGCTTTAGTTTTTTTTTTGCAGTTAACAATTTCTTCTCTACATTTGGTCTAATTTAATTGAATAGATTTTTTTAAACTCTAACAATTCCCTGCGGATTGATCCGTATTCGCCACGTACTACAAAGTGTACGCCGTGCGCTTGCGGTAAATTTTTATTTGAAATTTCTCGGTAAATTTCTAAACCGATAGAAATTTTGTCGATTAACAAGTTTTTGGCACCGTTGTTGGGGAGTTGATTTGATTTTTAATTTCTATTCTTTGAATTATTTGTTGTTTTATTTTTGTGTATGTTTTCATAAAAAAAAATTATTGTGTATTTGTTTGATTTTTGTGTGCATTTTTTTGTGTGTTTATTGTTCTAGTTTGCTTCTCCATTTGCATAGCATTTCTATTCCAAAAAAAAACATCAAAAATTCAAAACACAAACAAAATATTTTATTGCCTTTTTTTTTTTTTTACATTTACAGTTTTTTCCTTCTTTTTACAGTTACAATTTTCTCTTTCACTGTCTCTCACTCTCTCTTTTCACTCCCTATCACATACATATTCTCCTTATCCTCCACATATAACATCCACTTCATCACCCCTTACTACTTGCAGCAAACCCGCTTCAGACTTTCCATTCCTCCACTACCACTATTGCCAACCATTCATTCAACAAACATCTGCCTCTTGCACCCTTCCAGCGACCAACATTCCAACTCACTGATCCATTTTCAATTCACCACTCACATACATAACATCCTCTGCCCAAACATCAATTGCTTCATCAAGTAAACCAACCATATCACTCACTCCCCAAACAAAAATCAACAACATCACAGCACGACACTCCCTTGACCACTAGTATTCTGTTGTGAAAAAATGGCAGCGCTTTGCGGAAGCTTATATCAATGGATCTTTGTCGCCCAAATCACAAAGAGATAACTTGGATTAAAAATAAGACGGAATTGAAATTAAAAGCAATAAGACAAGATATTCCACCCAACCACCCAATTTATTGATTCACCAAAATTATTGTTTACAATTAATAGAACAAAGCTAAAATAAATAAAATACCATTGAATCAATAACCAAATTGAGAAAGGGAGCAAATATCTATATGACTAAAATTGTTGGAGAAGAAGAACAAAGATGAAGAACAGAGAATTAGCAAATAGATTTTCCACCATACATTTACCCTCTCTTCTAGTCTCTATTTATATAATCTATTACTTAATGCCCAAGTTAACATTAGATGGCAAAAAATAATTTGATTAGCCAATTAGAGAAAGAAATAAACATACTCAATATGCCTATTAATTAGGGGAAACAAAATCTTCTTTTTCTTTCTTTTGCATATTTCTTTCCCTCTATTTGTGATTCTGTATCACCAAAATTTAACACTCTACCTTGATGCAAAATCACATATCTCCAACATATCAAACATGCCATATCTAGATCTATCACAGCTCCATATATCTCAATCATACCAAATTACAAACCTCTACCACCGACTGCAAATGATGCATCTCCCATATGAGGTGCACCACACAAATCCGGTCTCAAAAACGTTTGTAATACCACAAAGATCTCCGTCTTGTCTTTGTGGATTTTGCAACTCGACATCCGTCTATCACTCGATCTGAGCTCATTACTTGATCACTATCGATCCCCCGAGCATTATCAACATGAAGACCCCTGTCTAAAATATGATCCTTAATGCTCGAATCATAAGCAGTGACCACATTAACCTCTCCACCTTGTTGTGGACTAGGTTTTTCAACCGTCACTCGTTTTCCATAGTCGACTACAGAACCCACCAAGCTATAAAGATTTCCTTCTTCCAATACTCCTCTCATCCTTACACGACCACATTTCTTCACTCTCAAAACTCTACCTTGAGTCTCATAAGTGCAACCACGGCGATCCAACTGACCGAGAGAAATAAGATTATGCGAACAAGTGGGCACATGTCTCACTCCAGAGACTTCTCTAACCACACCATCATGCATACGAAACTGGATAGATCCAATACCACAAATCGGTAGCTCTTCTTCATTGGCTGTCCTAATCATATCGACACTCTTCTCATAAGAAGAAAAACAATTCACATCTCTACAAATGTGAAAACTGGCTTCCGAATCCATCTTCCAAGGCTTATTTTCACTAAAGAGGACATCATAAGAAACATCACTATCGGTACCTTCAGCAAAACCTGCATGTGCATCACTACTAGTGTCACCGTGCGCAGCCTTTTTCTGATCTCTTTTATAAGCATAACACTTGTTGCGTATGTGACCTTTCCTATTACAATAATGACAAGTGATAACACCTTTACCATTAGCATCCTTCTTCTTCCAAATTGTATCTTTCTTCGAGTCCCTTGCCACCATAGCCTCACTTTGAATTGATTTCATACCCGACCCTTTTCTTCTAAGCTCCTCATTCAAAAGACTGCTTCGAACAGTTTCCAAAGAGATAGTTCCATTAGCATTGGAATTACTCAATGAAACAACCAAAGTTTCCCAACTTTCCGAAAGCGAACTCATCAATAAAAGAGCCTGTAACTCATCATCAAAATTGACCTGCATATTTGCCAATTGATTTATTACATCCTGAAATTCATTCAAATGCTCTGCAACAGACTCCTCTTCATCTAATCTCAGTTGTACCAACTTTCAAACTAGAAAAGCCTTACTAGTAGCACTCTTTGACACATATAAAGATACCAACTTATCCCACAAAGCCTTTACGGATTCACAACTAGCCACATGATGGAAAACTGAATCATCAAGATATTGGCGAATCAAAGCAATTGCCTTCTTATCCATCTTCTTCCATTTTCCCTCATCTACATCAGAGGGCTTCTTTCCATCTCCATCAATCGGATCATGAAGATCATTGAGGTACAGAACATCCTCCATCTTAGCCTTCCAAATACCCCAATTCTTCCCATCCAAAATAGCCATCTTCGAAAATGAAATCATATCCGATATCAATAATTTTTCAATCCAAAATTACTCTAAGCTTTGCGATGATCTGTGCTCCAATCCAATCAGTTGTGAAAAAATGGCAGCGCTTTGCGGAAGCTTATATCAAGGGATCTTTGTCACCCAAATCACAAAGAGATAACTTGGATTAAAAATAAGACGGAATTGAAATTAAAAGCAATAAGGCAAGATATTCCACCCAACCACCCTATTTATTGATTCACCAAAATTTTTGTTTACAATTAATAGAACAAAGCTAAAATAAACAAAATACCATTGAATCAATAACCAAATTGAGAAAGGGAGCAAATATCTATATGGCTAAAATTGTTGGAGAAGAAGAACAAAGATGGAGAACAGAGAATTAGCAAATAGATTTTCCACCATACATTTACCCTCTCTTCTAGTCTATATTTATATAATCAATTACTTAATGCCCAAGTTAACATTAGATGACAAAAAATAATTTGATTAGCCAATTAGAGAAAGAAATAAACATACTCAATATGCCTATTAATTAGGGAAAAAAAATCTTCTCTTTCTTTCTTTTGCATATTTCTTTCCCTCTATTTGTGATTTTGTATCACCAAAATTTAACATTTTCCACAGCAGTGCAACAACATAGTGCACACCCACCAATTTCCACAAGCCCTTCTCATCAACTCCTCCTACCACCCCATTATACAAACCATCTTACTGCAGTGCTCACTTCAACAATCATCACATCCACTCTCACCAAAGCCTCTACATCACATACCTGCACTGTAGTTCCATCACCACAGCCACCATATACAACAACTTGCTTCTCACCGTCTCGCAACCCAATTCGAACAACGTCCAACCCGAACCACTTCACTGCTCCGTTTCCACTTCCTCAGCACCGCGACGTCACCACTTCAACCAAGTCGCCTCCCTTCATCACTTCAATCCCCACAGCCAACTTCAACAAAAGGAATCACCAGATTCCCCCAAATCCACCACTTAACTGTTGCGATAATGTACGAACAACCAACTCGAACAACACAATCACCCAATCCAATCGAACGAAATCCCCAAACACCCAAATCTGCTATCAAATCCATCTTCAACCACACCTTCAATCCCCTCGACAACTAGCCTACATCATCACCTGACCTCATCACAATCGCCAGACCCGAAACCACTTTGCAACCAACCAACGACCCGTGACCTTCCTCTACAATTCACGAACACCATAGTCGCAATCTACCACTCCTACCACCAGAGCAGTCTTCACTGAACTCAGGAAACCCAAATGCCGACCCACCATAATCCGCGGCCACCCTTGACTTCACCAGAAATCTTCATCAGTAACCCAAATCGAACATTCACCGCATCACCAAAATCAACCATTGAAGCAACCAATCCAATCGGCTGTCGAACATCCTTCGTGACCTCCACTGCAATTCGAGCCAGCACTGCAATCCATTCACGATTTCCAATCCACTTTCGATTTGCAACTTCAATTTTTTTTCTTTCATTTTGTTTCTTCTTTCAGTTCGTGATTCCTTGTTTTGTTTTTAAAACAGAAGAGGAGGAAACGAGAGTTAAAAAAAATAAAATAAAAACCTGTTTGGGCCGGGCTTTGTTTGTTTGTGAATTTTGTTTTCGAGATTGAATGGTGAAGTTGTTTTGTGTTATATTTGTTTTGTTTTTTAATAGTTTTAAGTTCATTTTCTTTTCCTTTAAAAAAAAAATCTTTGAATTTGTTTTGTTTTTATTCTTTTGATTTGATTTGATTTGATTTTTCCCTTGTTTCGGTTACTTCTTTGATATCAATTTTTTTTAAAGTAAAACTTCACTTTTAAGTTTCCTCTCCAAAAAAAAAATTAAAAATCCAAAAAAAAAACAAGTTCAGCTTTGTTTAATTTTCATTTTTCACTTGTTTTAGTTTTCATTTACTTTATTTTCAATTTTTTTGTTTTTCGCTTATTTTGTTTTTCATCTTTGATAAACATACTAAAAAATAATAATAATAAATATTGTTGAATATATCTTGTTTTTCATTTCAGGTTGCCAAAGCAGATTAAAAGGAAGAAGTGCTTACTAGAATAACCGTCTTGCTTTTCTTTATAAAAAAAAATATCGCCGCTTAAAAATAAAATTGCTAATAAAATCTGCATGCTCTAGTATCGTGCCCTTTTTCCCTTGTTTTTATTTTGAATTGCATTGTTGGTTGCTTGCATTTGCATTTATATATATAAAAAAATTCAAAAACAAAAACAAACTTCATTTTAGTTGCATTGTAAATTCACGTTTAATTTTTGTTTTGCATTCATCTCATCTTATTTTCTTTTCTAAGGGCAATACCCCAATTCACATAAGGTGAGAGATTTCATCACCCTTTCCTTAGCCCACAAACGCATTTCATTGTAGAATTTGACTAATAATAAAGGTTAGATGTTGGACATAAGGGTGTCACGAGCTCGCTTAGGGCTTAATTGTATCTTCACAATTTTTTATTTGAACGATTTTATTTCTTGGTGTCTAGACTACGATAGAGTAATAACCAGTTATAAAAATTACGGTGATACGTAAATATTATACTGGTTGTTCCTCTGAGGGTACTTAAACCTTCGGTTGCATTGCTATGGTGATTCGTGGTGCACGATAACTCCTGCCCGTTACCTGGCTGAGAAATATTTTTGTTGATTTAAGACAAAGTGTGATTATACAATTTTGGCTTAGGAGCTACTAAAGACAGAAAACTGTAATTAAGTTATTTGCATTCATTTAGTTGCATTAGTTTATGCATATATAAAAAACAAAAAAAAGCAAAAATCAAAAATCCAAAAAAATTGTACATTTTCGTTTGAAATCCTTTGAAATCCATTCCTTTCAAAATAACAAAAATCCAAAATATAAGATCTTTTCAAAAAAAAAAATCAAGTTCCATCTTTTAAAAAAAACAAAAATCCTTTTGGTAAATATTTGAAAATTTGAAAAACAAAAAAGAATCCAAAAATAAAAACGTATAAAAAATATTTGAAAAAAAAACCAAAAATAAAACAAAAATCAAACTTCTCTTTTGAAAATAAATTTCACTTGGTAAATAGTTTTATTCCTTTAAAAAAAAACAAAAAAAAACAATTTTTCACTTTGATTTTCAAATCTTCTTTCATTCTCTAAACTCGTTTCTAACTTCTTTCTCTTCTCGACTTTCACTTGTGCATGAGTACTTGGGCTCGTGACACAACAACAAATCGTTGGACTCGCGACTCAACAACTAACCGTTTAACTCGAACAAACGATCCTCCCGAAATGGCAAACGAGAACGCCCCTCGAACTCTTATGGATAGAATCTTTTCCGATAGAGTTTCTATTCCATCGTGCATCACGTTACCTGCCCCTGCGGGTGACCATTTCGAAATTCACTCTCACCATATTGCCACACTTTTGAAATTTGGCAATTTCGAGCACGATGACCCCTACATCTTTTTGACTACATTCGAACAAGTTTGTGCAACCATTAAACTCCAACAACTTTCCGATGATAGAATCAAACTTCGATTAATCCCATTCGCTCTTATGGATTACGCTGAAAAAGGTTGTATAGCTTACCATTGAACTCGATTAAAACTTGGGAAGAATTCGTAGAAGCTTTTTTAAAAAAGTTCTACCCTTTGGAAAAAACGAGTAGAATTCGAAATGAAATTGTAAATTTTCATCAATTCAAAAGAGAACCATTCGAAAAATATTTTGAAAGATTCAAAGAGCTTTTGATAAAATGTCCACATCATAACTTTGAAAAATGGATGCTTTGCCAAATCTTATACGATGGACTCGAAAATAGCTCACGAACCATGCTCGAATCAATGTGCCAAGGCAACTTTCTTGCCCAACATCACGACGATGCTGGGAAATTCCATGAAAACCTTGCTGAAAAATCATGCCAATGGGAACGTTCGAACGAAAAATCAATTTACTCAGGATCGAGTGCGAACTCGATAGGATCTTCTTTTGTTTTGGAAGCTAAAATCCATGCAATGATTAAAAAATTTGATAATGTTTTCTCGTCGAATCCAATGAACCAAGCTTCCCAACCGATGTGTTATAAATGCAATGATCCTAATCATATAGCCGATCAGTGTCCCAATTCTGTCGAACAAATCAACGCTTTCAATAAAACCAAAATAGACCCTTTTTCTACAATGTACAACCTTGGTTGGAGAAATCATCCGAATTTTTCATGGAACCAAAATAATCCCAGTACGGATACGATTCGTCCCAATTTTCAAGCATTTCCGAACAATGATTCAAATCCTCCCTTTCAGCCCAACATTTTTCAACCAAACTTTGCGGGTTCATCTCATAATCAATCGCAACAATCAAATTTTCAACAAAATTCTGCTCATCCTCCCCAAGACGATAAACGTTTAACTTCGCTTGAGAAAGCTCTTGAAACTTTGGCTAGGGCGACTACTCAAAGCCTTTAATCAAACAGCAATTTGCAAAATTTGTTGACTTCATATATGCAAAACACAAACTAATCAATTACAAAACTCGAAATGCAAATGAGTCAATTAGCCACTCTGTAAATGAACGCGAACGAGGAACATTCCCAAGCCAACCCCTTCCAAATCCCAAAAATCAAAACGCGACTTCAAATCAACCCATGTTGTTCAAGATAGCTATGTCACCCAACTGAATGTTATCACAACTCCACGTTTCGGTAAACAAATCGATAATCAAGTCGTTAACCCAAATGATTTACCGAAAACCTCTCTTGACACTTCTAAAGCAACGAGCGAATCAGAACAGAACGTGGAGCCAAACGTTGAATCAAATGCCAATCAAAATTCTTCTTCTTCTACCCGAGTAGACCCACCTACCGAGTATCGTGTTCCATTTCCACATCGTCTTCGACCAAAGAAACACTCGGACCAAATGGAAAAGATGTTGGAAATTTATAAACAAGTCAAAGTTACATCCCGCTTCTTGACATTATTCAACAAGTCCCAACGTATGCGAAATTTCTTAAGGACTTGTGCACCCAAAAGAGACATACTCAAGTGCCCAAAAAGGTCTTCTTAGCTGCTAGTATGAGCGAAGTCTTCTCCCAATCCATGCCCGTAAAATACAAAGATCCTGGCTGCCCTACGATTTCATGTACAATTGGGGACAACACGATTAACAAGTGTTTGATAGACTTAGGCGCGAATGTCAATTTGATTCCTTACTCCGTATACTAACAATTAGGCTTAGGTGAGCTCAAACCCACAAAAGTTATGCTTCAATTCGCCGATCGTTCCATTAAGAAGCCTGTGGGAGAAATCGAGGACGTGCTCTTCGAGTAGGGCAATTCATATTCCCCGTTGATTTTATCATTCTCGAAACACAACCCGTGACGAATCCCGCGAGTCAAATTCCTTTGATTTTAGGTTGACCATTCTTAGCCACCTCAAATGCCTTAATCAATTGTCGTAATGGATCGATGAAAATCTCTTTTGGAAACATGACTTTGGATCTCAACATTTTTAATCTTGAAAGCCAATCAAATGAACCTCACGACCAAACGTTGAAAGTTAGTGCCATTCATAAAAATTTCGAAAATGAGACTCCCCCACCCTTGAATTCTTATCTTGTCTCTTAATCTATTCTTGAATTCAATAAACAATTAACTTAACTGATTTTAATATTCTTGAATTCTTATTTCTCAATCTATTTTCAATTTGCACTCTAATTGCATACGAACTCTGATCTTCGATCACTCAATCTTCCACATTCTTCAAGCACATTACACTATATATCATAAAGGAGAAGATTATAGGAAGATTGTACTTAAATGACTTATCAGTGCTATCTAAAAGAGCACACTATAGTTAGATACTTTTGCCTAGTTGTAAAGAAGTCCTTTGCATTCATTTAGTTGCATTGGTTCATGCATATATATAAAAAAAAAAAATTCAAAAATCAAAAATCCAAAAAAATTGTACATTTTTGTTTGAAATCCTTTTAAATCCATTCCTTTCAAAAAAACAAAATTCCAAAAAAAATATAAGATCTTTTCAAAAAAAATTAAAAATTCAAAAAAAATTTCAAAAAAATAAAAAAACAATTTCCATCTATTAAAAAAAACAAAAATCCATTTGGTAAATATTTGAAATTTTGAAAAACAAAAAAATCCAAAAATAAAAACATATAAAAAAAATGAAAAAAAGCCCAAAGAAAAACAAAAATCAAACTTCTCTTTTGAAAATAAATTTCACTTGGCAAATAGTTTTCTTCCTTTAAAATAAAAACAAAAACAATTTTTCACTTCGATTTTCAAATCTTCTTTCATTCTCTAAACTCGTTTCTAACTTCTTTCTATTCTCGACTTTCACTTGTGCATGAGTACTTGGGCTCCTGACACAACAACAAATCATTGGACTCGTAACTCAACAACTAACCGTTTAACTCGAACAAACGATCTTTCCGAAATGGCAAACGAGAACGCCCCTCGAACTCTTATGGATAGAATCTTTCCCGATAGAGTTTCTATTCCATCGTGCATCACGTTACCTGCCCCTACGGGTAACCATTTCGAAATTCACTCTCACCATATTGCCACACTTCTGGCAATTTCGAGCACGATGACCCCTACATCTTTTTGACTAAACTCGAACAAGTTTGCGCAACCATTAAACTCCAACAACTTTTCGATGATGGAATCAAACTTCGATTAATCCCATTCGCTCTTACGGATTATGCTGAAAAATGGTTGTATAGCTTACCATCGAACTCGACTAAAACTTGGGAAGAATTCGTAAAAGCTTTCTTAAAAAAGTTCTAACCTTTGGAAAAAATGAGTAGAATTCGAAATGAAATTGTAAATTTTCATCAATTCAAAGGAGAACCATTCGAAAATATTTTGAAAGATCAAAGAGCTTTTGATAAAACGTCCACATCATAACTTTGGAAAATAGACGCTTTGCCAAATCTTATACGATGGACTCGAAAATAGCTCACGAACCATTTTCGAATCAATGTGCCAAGGCAACTTTCTTGCCCAACATCACGACGTTGCTTGGCAATTCCTTGAAAACCTCGCTGAAAATTCATGCCAATGGGAACGTTCGAACGAAAAATCAATTTACTCACGATCGAGTGCGAACTCGATAGGATCTTCTTTTGCTTTAGAAGCTAAAATCGATGCAACGATTAAAAAATTTGATAACGTTTTCTCATCGAATCCAATGAACCAAGCTTCCCAACCGATGTGTTATAAATGCAACGATCCTAGTCATATAGCCGATCAGTGTCCCAATTCTGTCGAACAAATCAATGCTTTCAATAAAGCCAAAAACGACCTGTTTTCTCCAACGTACAACCCTGGTTGGAGAAATCATCCGAATTTTGCGTGAAACCAAAACAATCCCAGTACGAATATGATTCGTCCCAATTTTCAAGCATTTCTGAATAATGCTTCGATCCTCCCTTTCAGCCCAACATTTTTCAACCAAACTTTGCGGGTCCATCTCATAATCAATCGCAACAATCAAATTTTCATCAAAATTCTGCTCATCCTCCCCAAGACGATAAACGTTTAACTTCGCTTAAGAAAACTCTTGAAACTTTGGCTAAGGCGACTACTCAAAGCCTTCAATCAAACAACAATTTGCAAAATTTGTTGACTTCATATATGCAAAACACAAACCAATCAATTACAAAACTCGAAATGCAAATGAGTCAATTAGCCACATCAGTAAGTGAACACGAACGAGGAACATTCCCAAGCCAACCCCTTCCAAATCCTAGAAATCAAAACGCGAATTCAAATCAAGCCCATGTTGTTCAAGATAGCAATGTCACCCAACTGAATGCTATCACAACTCTACGTTCCGGTAAACAAATCGATAATCAAGTCGTTAACCCAAAGATTTACCGAAAAACTCTCTTGACACTTCTAAAGCAACGAGCGAATCGGAACAGAATGTGGAGCCAAACGTTGAATCGAATGCCAATCAAAATTCTTCTTCTTCTACTTGAGTAGACCCACCTACCAAGTATCGTGTTCCATTTCCACATCGTCCTCGACCAAAGAAACACTTGAACCAAATGGAAAAGATGTTGGAAATTTATAAACAAGTCAAAGTTAACATCCCGCTTCTTGACATTATTCAACAAGTCCCAACGTATGTGAAATTTCTTAAGGACTTGTGCACCCAAAAGCGACACACTCAAGTGCCCAAAAAGGTCTTCTTAGCTGCTAGTTTGAGCGAAGTCTTATCCCAATCCATGCCCATAAAATACAAAGATCCCGGCTGCCCTACGATTTCATGTACAATTGGGGACAAGACGATTAACAAGTGTTTGATAGACTTAGGCGCGAGTGTCAATTTGATTCCTTATTCCGTATATGAACAATTAGGCTTAGGTGAGCTCAAACCCACAAAAGTTATGCTTCAATTCACCGATCGTTCCATTAAGAAGCCTGTGGGAGAAATCGAGGATGTGCTTATTCGAGTACGACAATTCATATTCCCCGTTGAGTTTATCATTCTCGAAACACAACTTGTGACGAATCCCGCGAGTCAAATTCCTTTGATTTTAGGTCGACCATTCTTAACCACCTCAAATGCCTTAATCAATTGTCGTAACGGATCGATGAAAATCTCTTTTGGAAACTTGACTTTGGATCTCAACATTTTTAATCTTGAAAGCCAATCAAGCGAACCTCACGACCAAATGTTGAAAGTTAGTGCCATTCACGAAAATTTAGAAAATGAGACTCCCCCCACACTTGAATTCTTATCTTATCTCTTAATCTATTCTTGAATTCAACAAACAGTTAACTTAGCCGATTTTAATATTCCTGAATTCTTATCTCTCAATCTATTTTCAATTTGCACTCTAATTGCATTCGAACTCTGATCTTTGATCACTTCATCTTCCACATTCTTCAAGCACGTTACACTATATATGATAAAGGAGAAGATTATAGGAAGATTGTACTTAATTGACTTATCAGTTCTATCTAAAAGAGCACACTATAGTCAGATACTTTTGTCTAGTTGTAAAGAAGTCCTGTTCGGTTGCTCAGGCGTTAGAAGTCCTATTCGGTTGCTTAGGTGGTAGAAGTCCTGTTTGGTTGCTCAGGCGGTGTAAACCTATTCCTTTGGGTTAAGTGAAGGTTGCTAGTTTAATTCCAGACGGAGTCTTGGACTAGCATAGAACAGGAGTTCGAACCAGTATAAAAATCTCTAGTGTCATTTATTTTATTATTTTCTTATTTAGTTTATATTCCACATAAATAGTTTATCCACATTACAGGATCCTATAGCACATCATTTCATTTGGTATCAGAGCATAGTAACTTTCATTTGGTACCAGAGCATAGTAACTTTTCATTTGGTATCAGAGCTTTTTATTTAGTATCAGAGCATAGTAACTTTTCATATAACCGTAACATAGTTATACGATATTGTTTTAATATGAAAAACAACACCAACACTGTTGCTAACACTACCTTTTTGGAAAGTCAATCTACTACACGACCACCTCTATTTAATGGAATGAAATATAACTATTGGGCCACTAGAATGAGAATTTATATACAAGCAAGTAGTTATGAAACCTGCAACATTATGCAATCTGAATATATTATTCCTACCACTGAATATTCAACATGGTCTAACACGCAAAAATTAGATGCTACTGCAAATGCTAAAGCTATGAATATGTTATACTATGCATTAGACAAAATAGAATAAGCATGTGTAAAAATGCTCATGAAATTTGACGGACACTTAAAATTACACATGGAGGTACTAACAAAGTAAAATAGAGTAAAATTTCTATGCTCGAAAATCAGTTTCAGAATTTTAAAATAAAGCAAGATGAGACTATAAATGAAATGTACTCTAAATTTCAAGATACACACACACACACACATATATATATATCATTCTTTGATAGCATTAGGAGAAACTTATACAGATTTTGATATTGTTTAAAAATCCTCAACTCATTAATGGATGAGTGGGAACAAAAAGTCTTAGCAATCGAAGAAGCTAATGACATTTCGACCATAAAACCAGAAGAGTTGATTGAAAATCTAATGTCTTATGAAGTTAATTTTCAGGCAAAATGAGTACAGGCTCAAGATAAGAAGAATATAGCATTCCAGGCAGAAAACGATGAATCAGATTCAGATGAAGAAGATATGGCGTTCATTGCTAAAAATTTCAAAAAGTTTTTGAAATTTAGAAAGAGCAACAAATTTAGAAATAATAAGAACAACTCCAGCAGCAATAACAACACCAACAAACCATCATCATCTGCTCTAGATTTTTATGAATGTCATAAGAAAGGCCACATCAAGAAAGACTATCACGAGAAAAAGAAAGACAAATATAAACACAAAAAGACAGATTCAAGAAGAAAGCTTTCTCTGTCACATGGGACGATACTGAACCATCTTCATCATCAGAAAGCGACTTGGACAGTGATTCAGAACAAGCCAACATTTGCTTTATGGCCACAAAAGACGAGGTAAGTGATCTAACTTTTGATGATCTTTTGGAAATCAATTCAGAATTACTTGATAAATTAAAAGACAAAAATAGAAAGTACAATGAAACTATTGAAAAATTGAATAGAACTGAAATCGAAGTGGAGATGCTAAGAGATGAAAAAAAATTTAGAAGAAGAACTTCAAGTTACTCAAGAATCTTGTTCTAATATGACATCTCAACCTTCTCTGCTAAGTCAAGAGATAAAAACTCAAAAAGAAAAAATGATGCTTTATTAATTAAGAATCACGACCTTAGGGAAAATATCAAGATGTTGGAGTTAGATAATTCTAGTCTTAAAAAAAAGTTAGAAGTCATTACTAAAAATATATCGACTTTTAACAAAGGTAGAGAAAATCTTTCCAAAATTATAGAAAATTCTCAAACTGCTTCAAATAAAAGAGGACTAGGATATAAACAACCCTCCAGAGTTATTCCAAAGAAAAAGAATTCTTCATATAAAAGGAATAATAAGGTTGAAAAACCTGGTTCTAAAGTTTCGAATTTTACTAATTCAATTAAAATTTGGGTTCCTAAAACAAATAATTCTTCAGTTAGAAATAAGTATATAAAATCTTTTATAAAAACTGTTCATAAAAACAAAGATTTTGTTTTCAAAAGGAATTCCGAACCTTCTAGGGTTTGGCTTCCTAAGACCTAACTCTTAGGACCCAAAGTAAAATGGTGGGTACCAATGTTATTTCTATATTTTGAAGGTACCATCTAGAAAGAGAGGAAAATAGATACTTGACAGTGGTTGCTCAAAACACATGACAGGAAACAAAGGGATGCTAACAAACATAAATTACTCAGATGGAGGTTCTGTCACATTTGGAGATAATTCCAAAGGATATGTCATCGGCAAAGGCAATGTGAGAAATAACGGTATATCTAATTTACCTCTTATTACAAATGTCTTATTAGTTAAAAATTTGAAGCATAATTTACTTAGTATCGACCAATTGTGTGACAAATGATTTAATATTTCCTTTTCTGAAAACAAGTGTAGCATTTTTGATCAAAATAAAAATCTTATTTTTGAAGGTTTTAGAGATAAAAATATTTATATTTTAAATATGAATGTAAATCGTAATACTAATATGTGTTTAATAGCTAAAGAAAATGATCCTTGGTTATGGCACAAAAGATTTTGTCATATTAATTTCAAAGCTATAAATAAATTATCTAAAAATAATTTAGTAAAAGGTTTACCAAAAATGAACTTTATAATAAACAATATTTATGATGATTGTCAATTAGAAAAATTATCAAAATCATCCTTTAAATCAAAGAAAAATATTTCTACTGTATAACCACTAGAATTATTGCATTTGGATCTCTTTGGTCCAACTCAAATTCAATCTATAAACCATTAGTAAATATGTGTTTGCTATAGCAGATGATTTCTCAAGATATACTAGTACTATTTTCCTAAAAAATAAAAGCGATACTTTTGAAAATTTCAAGATTTTTGCAAAGAAAATTCAAAATCTCATCAATTTAAAAATTAAAAATATTAGAATTGATCATGGAGGTGAATTTGAAAATGAAGCTTTTGAACATTTTATAATAAAAAAAGAATTTATCATAATTTTTTCTTTCTAGAACACCACAACAAAATGGAGTTGTAGAAAGAAAAAATAGAATGTTACAAGAATGTGCAAGAACTTTATTAAATGGAAGCATATTACCAAAACATCTCTGGGCAGAAGCTGTAGCAACTGATTGCTATGTCCTGAATCCTGTTTCCATCCGACCTTTAACAAAGCGCACTGTATATGAACTTTTTCATCAAAGAAAACCGAACATGTCTTATTTAAAATTTTTGGTTCAAAATGTTTTATCTTAAACACAAAAGATCAGCTTGGAAAATTCGGTCCAAAATCTGTTGAAGGAATCTTTATAGGATATTAGAAATGAAGCAAAGCGTATCGAATTTTCAATAAAAGAACAAAAACAATCAAAGAAACACTTCATGTTTCATTCGACGAAAATTTCAAATTTAATAAATTTTTTGAGGATGATGAAAATATACCTAAGACGGTCATAAATATGGTTACTCAAAATAATTTTAAGAAGATGAAAACATTGTTCATAATTTTGAAGAAGATGAAAACATTGTTCATAATGACAATGAATTAAGATCCCCGCCTTAGATTTTACGAGATTACCCAGTAGAAAATGTCATAGGAGAAATTGATTCACATGTTAGAACTAGAAATCAACTTAATCGAATGGGCCATGTAGCTTTTCTTTCTAAAATCGAACCTAAAAATGCAAAAGTAGCATCTACTAATGACCATTGGATTATAGCTACGCAAGAAGAGCTAAACCAATCCGAACGAAACGAAGTTTGGGAACTAGTTCCTAGACTAAGTGATCAAACAGTCATTGATACTAAATGAGTCTTAAAAAAATAAAGCAGATGAACAGAGCAATATAACTAGGAATAAAGCTAGATTAGTTGCACAAGGAAATAATCAAAAAGAAGGAATTGACTATGAAGAAACGTTTGCTCTTGTTGCACGATTTGAAGCATAACGTATCTTACTGGATTTTGCATGTTTTCATAATTTCAAACTTTATCAAATGGATGTTAAAGGTGCTTTCTTAAATGGTTATATAAAAGAAAATGTTTTTGTTGAACAACCTTCTTATTCATACATGAAAAATTTCTAAACCACGTCTATAAACTTAAGAAAGCCTTATACGGTCTAAAACAAGCACCCCGTGCTTGGTATGAATGTCTTAAAAGCTATCTAATAGATTCTGGTTTAGAAATTGGCAAGGTTGATCAAACTCTTTTTATTAAAAAGAACTAAAAAGGATATTTTGATAATTCAAATTTATGTAGATGATATTATTTTTGGCTCTACAAATGAAAAATTATGTCAGGAATTCTCAAAAATATTGACCAAAGAGTTTGAAATATCACATATTAGCGAATTATCTTATTTTCTTGGATTACAGATTAAACAATTAGAAAATGTTAATCAAGAAAAATATTGTAATAATCTAATTAAACGTTTTAGTACAGAAAATACTTCTTCTAAACCAACTCTAATGAGTACAACAATTCATCTCGTTAGAGATGAAGATGGCAAAAGTGTTGACCAAAAATTATATCGAAGTATAACTGGATCATTATTTTATCTAATGCTAGTAGACCTGACATAATGATGAGTGTTTGTTTATGTGCTCGATTTCAAGCAAAATCCTAAAGAATCACATATGCGAGCAACAAAACACATATTGTGTTATCTAAGCAAAACCAAAGATTTTGAACTTTCCTATCCGAAAGAATGTCCTTTCGAGTTAGTTTCATATAGTGACGCTGACTTTGGAGGATGTCGAACGGATCGAAAAAGTACTAGTGGGACATGTCACTTCATTGGACAATCCTTAGTCTCTTGGTTTAGCAAGAAACAAAATTGTGTTTCACTTTCAACTTGTGAGGCATAATATATTTCTGCCGCCTTAGCTTGTGCTCAAGTCATTTATATGCAACAAACACTTTAAGATTTTGGTGTTAATTTATCTAAATCAACTATTTTTTTTGATAATACTAGTACTATAAACTTAACTGAAAATCCTGTCAGTCACTCACGAACTAAACATATTGACATACGCCATCATTTTTTTTGTGATAATATTGAAAAGGATTTAGTCAGACTGGAATTTGTATCCTCTGAAAATGAATTGGCTGATATATTTGCAAAACCTTTAAATGAAATTATCTTCATAAAATTAAGAAGAGAATTAGGAATTGTATCCATAAAAGATTTATAATTTCTTTTTAATAAATAAATTTTTTTAGGAAATTTTCTAGATTTAAACTTGGAATCTCTTACTTGAAAATCTGGTGCTCTACCACTACACTACACTTTACTTTACAACTAAATGTGATTTACACTCCATTTTTATTGTTTATTTTTTTACCTTACATTTTTAACTTCTTTATAACCAATCTTTTTTTCTCTGGTTCTTAACAACCTAACCACCAATTTTGTTTCTATTTATATGATCCTCTTACATATGAATAACTCTACTCCTTTTATTTCTTTTGCAAATCAAATAAAAAAAGGAGAAAAACTAGTTTCAACTCCCTTAATCAAAAATGTCTTCCCAACACAACTTTGAATCCTCCGCACTATCATATTCTTCTCCTAGTTCGGGATCGGTGTATTTACCTACTCCTACATCGATTTATGAACCAGTCCTAATTGTTCCTCCTTCTACTCACACGGGTTACACTCACCCGGTAAAAGAGAAAGACCATCTCTATTTTTTGGTTCACCATCAACCAAAAGAAAGATAGATGACATTCACCACTACCAAAGGGAAACGCTGGAATTACAGCATGAATTTTATTATGAACAAAAAGTTAACGCCAAGCGTTTAAGCTTTTTGGAGCAAGCCGCCTTGAAATTCCGTGGTTCCTCATCTAAGAGCACGGTTCATCAACCGTCTCCAATTTGTTCTCCATCCAGACGCAATCCTTGGGAACTATCACCGCAGTGTTCACCAATATCTCCGAACTCATGGGAACATGGCAATAGATGGTCGCCACTCATGCCGCTATAGGAGAACACAAAAATAGGGCCGAATGAATATCACACTCTAAGCTCCTTATCCAAATCTATTTAAAAGTATTTAATTTATAATCTTTTTGTTTATTCAAATATGTTTACGCTATTCCCTTGATAATAAATCCTGTTATAAAATAAAAGAAGGCAGCCATAATTTTTCAAGCAATTCAGCCGGCTGTTTACACTAAAATAGACGACTGAATATTATCCGAAAACAAAAAAATCCCAGATTCAGACGGCTGAATCACTGAAAACGGCCGGCTGAATTCGTTTAAAAATGAACTGTTTTCTGGCAGGAAGGAATTCAGACGACTGTTTACAGCAAAATAGCCGGCTGAATCTCTTCTTCCAAATTTACCCTTACTTTTCACCTGCCTATAAATTCGTCTTTTCACCTTTTACCCTTTCACTATAGAACCCTAGCTCAATTTTTTCTCTCAACTTCTCATCTTCTATTCTTAATTTTTTTAAGAACTAATGGCTCCTAGATCTAAACGCATAAGGGAATCTGCCTCCGGTCCATCCAAAGACCAAATTCGTTGATGGCTTTGGAATGATGTTATAGTCTCCCGCTACAATTCTATGAAAAATTCCGACATTTTTGAAGGGGCTTCCATAAAGTTCCCGGATTTCGTAGCTTATCGAATTAGAGAAATGGCTAAGCAATTCACTTTGATAATCTCATATGGTATGCTCCCAATAATGTTAGAATTAACCATCTTTTGATAAAACTTTTCCTTGCAAATCTGAATCTAGACTACAATAATCCTCAACATCGAGAAGATTGTGTTTAGTCAATAGTTTGTGGTACTAAAATCTTTTTTCCTTTGCAAAGATTAGGCAATATTTTAAACTGTCCCTTTCAAGGTGTTGATATAGATGATATTGAAGTTGATATGGACCATAGAGATGAAGTTCCACAACGTTTCTTGTCCGATCACCTTACTAATTTAAGTGCATTAAAATCTAGCGCCTTAAGGCCATAACCATGCCTTATTCACTGTGCTTTCATTTTCTCCCTACAACCTCGAACGGGAAGTTATAAAAAATTTTATAAAAGAGATTTTCAAGACTTCTATTCATTCTACTCCAACCAATAAGTAAATTGGGGCAAAATCATTTTAGATGAGTTTCAAGACATCACAGTCCGAAGAAAATATAAGACCATCCATTATGGTGCTTATATTATGCGTATCCTTCTCAACTTCGGCATTCCAATGCCTGACTCCGAGTTTTCAAGCATTAGCAAGTTAGGCGCGAAAACCTTAGGATTGATGGGACTCCCTCCTCCGCATCCTCCACAACAAAACATTTATTTTCAAGAATGGTCTCATAATGTTCAACATGGTATTCAACAACCTCGTGACACTAGTACTGCCTCCTATTCACATACCCAACATGAAGAAGAAGAAGAAGCGGACGGTAACTCCATTCAAGTTGTTGGCCCCGAAACTTCCTCCAAACAAGCTATCCTCGCCCTCTCTCGAAATCAAACAAAACTTCATCGGGAAATTAATACTCTTGAAAAGAAGACGGAAAATAAACTCAACCCCATAAAAGGATTTCTTAATAGGATATGGGATAAAATCTCTTGTTCAGGTTCAACATCCACCGAAGCTTACAACCCATCTCCCTTTCAATGGTCGTCTTCGAGTTCGGATACTAATGATGATGAGCCTTCTATCTCTATCTAGTTTTATTATTTTATCTATGAACTTTATTTTCAGTAGGGTAATATTATTTCAACTTCTATGGTTCTCTTTTAGTTATAATGTTGTATGGATATTGTGATTTTTTGTTCGTAATAACATCTCGAGTATGTGTTTTAATCTATGTTCTGTAAAGTTTTTTTTTGAAAAAGGTTAACCGCCTCATTAAAAACCTAAACCTATATCCAGCGTGAATATAGGACAGGAAAAAAGAGTGCGGCGCTTTATTAACAACTCATTAACAAAGCAATAGTTATAATACAATGTACATAACCACCTCAAATACAACCAAAAAGAGACCAAACAGTATCTACATATGGCGTCATCACTGCTTTCACCACACCCACTCAATACATTACTCAAAATAAAAAAGATGAAGAAAGAACAACACTATACTTCAATAAACGGCCACTGACGATTCAATCTCCCATCAAATTTATTCCCCATCGATCCAGAATCCTCTTACATCTATTTGAGATTTCTTTTTTCTTCTTCAGTTTGTTCTTCCCCAACAATTTCAAGTCCAATTCAATTAGCTTCCATCGATACTGTCTCACCATTTTTCGATTATCATGTAGCCTACAGTTACGCTCTTGCCAGATGTGGTAAATGATAGTTGACATACTCGCATACGCCAATCCAACAGTTCGGTCCTTTGCATAATAGTACAAGAGGAGGAGTTGAATTCCTTCTTCTATAGTCATCAAGCTCGACTGAGGCAATTCCAATTTATTACAACATGTTTTCCATAAATATGCCGAGTAAGAGCATGCAAAAAATAAGTGGGACTTGTTTTCAGGATATTGGTTGCATAGTAAACAGTTAATATCTGTGTTATATCCCCATTCCAGTAATTTATCTCTGGTCGGCAGCCGATTTAAAATTGCTTTATAAGCAGTTAATGTCATTCTAGGATTATTGCATTTATTCCAGATAATTTTGCCCCATTCTTCGGTAGGATAGTGAATTCTACCCGAATCCCATGCAGATTTGAAGCTGAACCCTTTAACATCCCTACTCCATTTCCAGTAATCCTCATTTGCCGAGTTATCTATTTTGATATTCAAAATATGATTGTGCAATTGTCTAGTAAAAGGAACTAATTCCAATTTAAAATTACCATCATGTATAATAGATGACACTGTATCATTAGCATGTCCATATAGCTGTAAGCTATCCCATCCAAGAATTGATACCATGCTTTCACTATTAATCCAAGGGTCATGCCATAACAATGTGTTACTTCCATTGACAATGATTCTGGTAATATTATTGCATGCAAATTGTCTATGTTTGAGAATAGATTTCCAAGTACAAGAGGAGTTATTGTCTATATTCATCATCCAGAAGTGTTTATTATTGCAGTATCTTTTGTACATCCAGCGAGCCCATAAATTTTTTGAATTTATAAGTTGCCAAAGAAGCTTAAGACTAGCTGCTTTTCTGATATCTATAAAATTCCTCAATCCAATACCTCCTTCTGATTTAGGACGACATAGTGTATTCCAAGCAATTTTGTGACTTCTTCCATTCCATATAAAATTAGCACATATTTTATTAAGTTTTCCAATAGTAGCCAAAGGCAGTTGGTATACCATCATCCAATACATAATCATAGGAGTGATAACCGAATGAATCAATTCTATCCTTCCAGCCATGGATAATAATTTGCAATCCCATCCATTTAATCTTTTGTTAATATTATCAAATAAGGCTCCACAGTCAGAGAAATGAAGATAGTTATGAGATAGAGGTACACCTAAATATTTAACAGGAAGCTTATTTTCTTGCATTTTCAGAGTATTCATGATTTCTTTCTTATTTACTGTGCCTTTGCTGAAGTACAGCTTTGATTTATTATTGTTAACATTTAGCCCCGCAAAATTTTTAAGATTCATTAAGCACTTTCTAATTACCTTGGCACTTTTCATAGAAGCCCGAATGAAAATCATCAAGTCATCAGCATATAGAAGGTGTGTAATTGCTGGTTCTATATTAAAAGGAGGAGAAATGTCCTTTACTTGTATGCTTTCAACATCGAAATCGAGAAATATTCCATAGCCACACAAAACAGATAGGGAGATAAAGGATCTCCTTGTCTAATACCCCTGTTGCTGGTAATAAAACCTTTAGGATAACCGTTAATCATAATAGAGGATGTAGGAGAATTTATGCAATTATAAATTAATTTTACCAATTTTTCAGGGAAACCCATCTTTTTAAGCATATGACATATAAATTTTCTGTTGACCATATCATATGCTTTATGTAAATCTAATTTCAGACATAACTTACCAACTCCTTTACGATTAAATAATCTAACTTGTTCATGCGCAATAAGAATGTTTTCAGAAATTACTCTTCCCAGAATAAACGCAGATTGAGCTTCAGAAATTAAATAACTGAGAAAATGTTTAATTCTGTTGCAGATAACTTTGGCAATAATTTTGTAAATTACATTGCAGCACGATATTGGCCTATAATCAGCAAGAGACGATGGGTTGTTAATTTTTGGCACAAGGGTAATAAATGTATGGTTAATACCTTTATCTAGTTTGCCTGTGGAGAATACCTGATTTAACATATTAGTTAAACTACATTTTAACTCTTTCCAGTGAATTTTGTAAAATTTTGCAGAGAATCTATCAGGCCCTTGCAGTGAATACTTCCTCAGAACTTATACAAACAGATAAGTCCCTTCATCATTAATGCAATATATGCAGTTCACTTCAGGAAGAGTTGTATTTATATCATCCCCATTAAAGATTTGAGTGAAATATGATATAGCTTCATTTTCAATAGTAATAGGATCATGTGCTACTTTACCTTCTTTAGTAATAATGGAATTCAAATTTGAAGTGTGCCTCCTCATGGACATTTTAGAATGAAAAAATCTAGTGCATTCATCTCCTTCTGTTAGCCATTCCACTTTAGCTTTTTGATTAATATTTTGAAATTCAATATTATTTTGCTCCTTCCATTTTTTACATGCTGCCAATAGATTTTCAAAAGCTATATCATTTTCTGGGTTGTTATCAGCAAAATTAAGAGCTGATTCATATTCCTGCTGCATCTCTTTCAAAATGCTACCATCCAAATTTCTTCTATAATTCCATGCTTTTAGGTATATTTTACACATTTTCAACTTTTGTCTAAAAACATGTAGATGAGAACCCTCAAATTTTACCTTAAAAGCATTTGTGAAGCATTCGTCATAGCCATCTAGTAAGTGCCAAGTATTCACATATCTAAAAGGTTTTCCTGCTGAAGATTTTTGGATTTCCAATAATTTAAGGCATAGAGGGATATGATCACTGATTGGATTTGAGACTCCAAAACATGCTAGATTAGGAAATTTGTTTATTAAAAGATCATTGCAAAGAATTTTATCAATTTTTGTAGCCACTCCCCTTTTCCTCCAAGTGAAATTGAAACCCCCCTTTCTGTAAAGTTTACATGTATTTCTTTTTTTTCTTCTTTTTGTCGATGACAAAGGGGGAGAAAGTTAGCTTAAATTTTTGTGCATAATGTCATATTGACAGGGGGAGTAGCAGTGTTTATGTAAGTATTTATGTAAATATATTATGTATACTTATATAGTTGTCATCGTCAAAAATGGGGAGAATGTTGGAATCTCGATTTTCATCGTTTGATTGTGACAACTGTATAAATCAATATTTGTGTGTACTAATCTATTATGCAGGAGATTCATTGCAGATTCGTATTCAGAATATTTCGAGGCGGATAGTTTTTGTTTAGAGTCTATATACATTTTAGAAATATGTTAAAATCTCTCCTTAATGGTATATATATAAACACACACACACATGCTCATACATGCAAAAAGGCTGAAAACAGCTGGTTAAATGACATCATTCATCCGTCTGTTTGCTGAAACAATTTTATTGTTTCACAATATTCAGCTGGCTGAATGAGTAAATTCAGCCGGCTGTTTTAGGCCAAAAATTGCATATTTCTTTGCTGTTTTTGATTTCACCAAATTCGAAAGGCTGAATAATTATTTTCAACCGGCTGAATATTTTCAACAGCTATTTTTATGAAAAGAAACTTCTCTTCATCGAAGAGAAACATCTTCGAATCAACAGTTGCACCTGTTTCTTTTCAACATTATCTTTCATCAATGGTTGCAACTTTTTAATCTCTATAAATAGATTCAGAATTCAACAAACAATTAACTTAACTGATTTTAATATTCTTGAATTCTTATCTTTTAATCTATTTTCAATTTGCACTCTAATTGCATACGAACTCTGATCTTTGATCACTCCATCTTCCACATTCTTTAAGCACATTACACTATATATCATAAAGGAGAAGATTATAGGAAGATTGTACTTAAATGACTTAACAGTGCTATCTAAAAGAGCACACTACAGTCAGATACTTTTGTCTAGTTGTAAAGAAGTCCTGTTCGGTTACTTAGGCGGTAGAAGTCCTATTCGGTTGCTTAGGCCATAGAAGTCCTGTTCAGTTGCTCAAGCGGTGTAAACCTGTTCCTCCGGGTTAAGTGAGTGTTTCTAGTTTAGTTCTAGAAGGAGTCTGGGACTGAACGTAGAACGGGAGTTCGAACCAGTATAAAAACCTCTGGTGTCATTTATTTTATTATTTTCTTATTTAGTTTATATTCCGCATAAATAGTTTATCCATATTACACGATCCTATAGCACAGTCACTTTCATTTGGTATCAGAGCATAGTAACTTTCATTTATTATCAGAGCATAGTAACTTTTCATTTGGTATCAGAGCATAGTAACTTTTCATTTAGTATCAGAGCATGGCAACTTTCATTTGGTATCATAGCATAGTTAGTCTTCAAAGTCAAGAGAATAAAAGTAGCTCGACATGACTGATCCTCTAGGATCACAAGAGTCCTCCAAGGTACGTCCACTACAAGTGCCTAACTTCACCACCCTCTTATCGCAATCATGAATAGCACCATACATGGACAGACAATCCATATGAATAATCAACCCGTAGCTAGAAAAGCCCAATATAAAGGCACTACAGTCAAACTCAACCCCTAAAATAAACAATTTCAATTCTCAACATAACATGGACAAATAGGCCGATCCTCCTACGGGATTTGATGCTACTACCTGGTTGGTCACTAAGCAAGCATCAAGACCAAGACCCTCTACCAGAGTACTAGATATGAAAGAGTGCAAAGCTCCAGAGTCAAATAGGGTACGAATAGGAAAATAAGAGATAGATAACACACTTTCGATGGTCACCTTCTTTCCCTTATCCACAACCGGACGAGTACTAGAGGAAGGAGCTGCTCTAAAGCATAAGCCTGAGCAGGTTATGAAGGTGTCCGTGAACTGTCCTTGGGCTTTGACAGATAGTCCTTTTTCATATGCCCCACTTGGTGCAAAGATAGCACCTCTATCTCGGTCGCCCTCCTTCCCCTTTATAATCCTTAGCAAGATGACCTGGTTTCCATAAGTATTGCACTTCCAGTCCTTCCTTGGAACTTTCCTTTTTCCACCTGACCCTCCTCCTCCTCCTCTCCTCTTTCCTTTCCACTGCTTCTTCCCATCACTCTTCTGCGTCACATCTCCTTTCTTCTCAGTATCAGAAAGTAAAGCCATCTCTACCAATCCCCCAAAAGTTGCTCCCATCGGAATGTGGCTCACGGCCAAACTCTGCAGTGGCTGACTCAAACCCTTAGCGAACTTCAGTGCATTCTTGTGAGGAGTATTGATCAGGTCTAGTCCAAATCTGGCAAGCTCATTGAATTGATTAACATATTTTTTAACGGTCATATCCCCTTGCTTGAGCTGTATAAATTTCTCAAGCTGCACTCCCTCTTCAGCTTGCGATAAGAATTTCCTTTCAAACCTAGTACGAAAATCCTCCCAAGTCAAATTATCAGCCTCAACCTCTACAATCTCCCACCAACAAAGAGCCTCTCTCTGTAACTGCCATGAAGCTAACTGCCTCCTAGCCAAGTCCTTCAATCCCATAAGTCCAAATATCCGCTCACAACCACAGATCCAAGCTCTCACATCAGTATATGGTTCGGTGCCAAGAAACGGCTATTCTACTAAGCTAGTATAGTCCTTGCATAACTTGGGAATATCAGGAATGCCTGGTGGACGGGCTGGAGCCCCTTCTGCCAGAGCAGCATCCCTAGGTGGTGGCTCTACTCGTGCCGTAGCCTACAAATTACATCTGAACCAAGCAGGCATATTAAGGCCTAGAACTTTGGGAATATCTTGCGGTTCAGACATTTCTATCTATGGATATTAAAAAGATGGGATTCGGTACTCCACAAATAGTTCAATAGATAGGGAGGAAGAGATACGAGGGACCCATTTCTAAAATTTCTTTTCTTTCCAAAATATATACATATACTTTTAAAAGTATTATTTGGAATATCCTTTAAAAATTATTCGAAAACCTTTATATTTTTAAAATATTTTTAGGATTACCGAAACCTTAGCTCTGATACCAACTGTACCAAATGCACTTTTAATTTCTTTTTAATTATATTTCCCGTAAAATATCGGGGCGTTACATTCCTCCTTTTTCCCAAATAATTTTTTTAAACTTATATTACCTCGACTTTAAATTTGTTCAATAATGAAGATGTGAATGCTTGACTGGTAAAATCAATTATGGATTTTATTTTAGCGGTATATATTTTTAACAACGTATATGTAAAGGTATGTAAGAAATTTCTTATGTTTGTAATATATTCCATTATACAAAAAAAGGATCTCTGTCAAATAGAAGCCGTTTTAAAATGCAAATTTCTTATTCTCACAATATTCAATGTTTCATCATTGAGTGAAGTAGACATGTTGAAAACATCTTTGGTTAAAATTCAATTACTAAATTTATTTGTTTTGGATTTTGTTTAACTTTTTAATTGTCGTTCTTAATTTCTTCTTTAAGAATAATAAAACTAGATTTATGAATCCAAAGCCTTTTGTTCACTTACATTTATATATTAGTTATGCTCACTTTCCCTATTAGTTTAATTAGGCGAATATCTTAATATAAATAAATAATTTTAATGATCACTTTTTAATTTATGTGAAATCAAGTTATAATCGCTGTAAAAATTCAACTTTAATATGGTAATATCAATTTTTTTTATTGGTTTAAGGCATGATTTTTGTGATTTGATAATTTTTGTATTGTACTTCGTTATTAGATGTGTTCACAATTATATTCACTTTTCTATCATCTCCTCAAACGAATCATCAACTTTGCTATTTGTTTCATTTTAACCACGTTTAACTATTATGCATTTATATTTATATTATTTAGTTGTACCTAAAAATATATCTTGGTTGTAATAGATGTATTTAAGTTTCGATTGCTCGTAAGTTGTGTTATTTTAATTTTTATATTCACACTTTGTTCTTTAGGTGTTTATCATACAATTTCAATCATATTTAGCATTATTTGTTGATAACTTACTAACCGATTTGGTATATTATTAGAATGTTGTGTGCTGAAGGTTGAGACATCTTCGATATATAAGTTACTTATTCGTACTGTAGATAGTAATCTATATTATATAGGATTGAATTTTTTCCTAAAGTTTCTTTTCTTCTTTGTCTTCTTATTTTGGTTGCATTTTCTATTTCTTAATTTTATTATTGATTTCTTATTCAAATCTTTATTTCCTTTTTTTCAATAGGATTGATTTTACATTAATTCCATATTGGTTGGTTAACTGAAGGGAGAGATAAGAAGTAGCGTTATAGAGAATTCAAATCTTAGCATTAATACAAAAAGTTAACGGTATTCATAAATAGTAAAACAATTATAATTCGTTGTAATTTATTATAATTCAATTAATCAATTTAATAATAAATACATTTGCTTATATTTACTACAGCAAATACATTTCCCGATATGCATCCATTCTTCTTATATAAAAATTAAGTTTTATGACTGTGATGGCCCTGACTCAACTTTCAAAAATTGGCATTTGAATACGACGTGCACAACGTGTTTCGGGTATCAGTGAGTTTGCAGATTGTAAGCTCGAGTTGAAACTCGAGAAAATGCACGCTTGGCTTCGGGAAGAAACTCGCGTACGCGAGTATACTCTCTGCTATCTTAGTTTGGGTACTTAACTTAACTGGAAAAAAAAAGAAAAAAAAGAAAAAGGAAGAAGAAGAAACATGTACGAGGGGAGGAGAGAAAGATCTCGGGGAGGGGACGAGAGGAACTCGAGTTTGACTCGAGTGAAAAACCTGGTTGCTCGGGTTTGCTTTATAATAGGTTAAGCCCAAACAAAATTTCAAGTTTACAATGTATTGTAAATTTTTGTATTTACAATGTAACCAATATTGATTTATGCTAAATTAGGAACTTACTATAAGGTTTAAATCATTTAACAATGTTTTATAATTTAATTATTTCTTTAACTAAATAATTTAATTTAAGTTAAGTATTAAAGTTAATTAACATTAAAACTTTTTATAACTGTAATAAATTGATTTCCAAAGTATAAAGAAGATTTTCAAATGATAGTTAAGGTAAATAATTTTTATTAACTAATAGTTTTGGAAAGAAATTAAGAATGATTTACAATTTGTAATTAGAATTCATTAATAAACAATTAAGTGTTTAAATTAAATTGTAATTAAGAATTTGTTATTTAGATAAATTAAGTTGATTAATTATAATTGGCAGTTAATTAAAATAACTAATTAAGAAACAATTAATCAAGTTAATTAAGATTTAATTAATTTATCCAAATTAATCATTGATTTTAAATAATAAATAAAGATAATTATGTGGTTAATCTATTAAATCACACTCACGTTGATTGAAAATAATTAACTATTGCTCTGCACTAGATTGATATTTTTGTTATGATTGTGATACTGTGTGATGTAAATTGCTCTATATTGCACTATGATTTGTGATTTGTTCTTTATTGATGTGAAAACCCCTTTTCCCGTAAAATGACATTTAAACTTCGATGCGACAGGGAGTCAGATTTCAGTTAGTTATCCGAAACCCACATCGAACCCTGAATATGAATCTTGGTGATTGATATGTCCACGTGTTTTAAAAAAAATTACACGCTCACTATTCGGTTTAGCCAGGAGAGGACCTTCGTGTCAGATAACCCATTCTGAATAGTGATACGTCGAAATGGATAGCATTTGAAGACTGGTGGTGAAGACCGGGTGTCTTCGAAAACGATAGGATAACCTATCAATTATCTCTGCACTGAGTTGCTCCGGTATAGAGATTCCCTAAGTGATGGGAAGTCCGATCGGGATTGTGGATACCCGGATTTGCACGGACTTCTTCCTTTATTGGACGAACTGCCTTCGGTTCTGTTCGAAACCGGAACAGACTTGTATGGTTGTGTGTCTGACACTACACTTTGAGATATAAAGCAGATTTCTTTCAAATACGTATCTGTTGGTGGCAGAGAATTTATTCTCTTAGCTTAACACCCTTCTCTGAGACGTATAAGCTCAGAGGTTATGTAATTGAAGGTTATCAGCGTTATACTCCCAATTTGGTAGTGTGGCATGCTAAGTGCTGCTGTGTGTTGATGATCATTTGTGATCAAAGCATGGCTTTCGTGTAAAGCGTAGCTTTGTGGACGAGACCTCATCGGACCTCACAACCCGAAAATGGTCAAAACAGGGAAGATGTGGCAAGGTTATGAGGGTCGTGCCCTTTAGGGTATGTCATTTCCTTATGGAAAAAGGTGTTGTCATGGTATGGAGCCCAGATATTTACCTATGTGGTAGCTCCAATCTCATTTACTGTATGGTTGTTGCTTTGTGATAGAGGGCCCTCGGATAAAGGTCCCAATGGACCGAGGAGTGGCATACTCGAGTAGTAATTACCTAGCTATAGAGGTAACCCGGCCTTGTGTTGGCAGAGAGCCGGGTAGGTTCTCGGGACGTCCCTCCAGAGGCGTACCCATGTGGCAGTAGGAAGTTCCTTAGCCTGACCATTTGTTGGAAATCCAAAGAAACAATACGAGCCCTGTACGGCTTTAGTTGTAAAATCTGCCATGCAGCGTGGCGGTAACCTGCCACAAAACATGGTAGCTATAGTAGGCATACGACGAAATGTGGTATGCTGGCTAAGGTTAATATTGTACTTTCGAAATGCTTTCTACACTATGCACTAGTAATAATATCAAAGAATTTTTTCCTCGTATCAAGCATATTTGACTATCATAAGAAGAAATCTCCTCCAATTTTGCGATTGCATTGTGTGTGTGGTGGGAGGTCTTATGGTAGTTTCATTTTCCAAAAGCATACCGGTTTTCTTTTATAAATCTGTTTTTATTTAAAAGAAACTATTTTTTTTTACTCATACCAGTCCCATGACTTACCCAGAGTTTATTGTTTCTTTCCTAAACTCTGGGTGCCCATAATTTCCACACGGACAGCCTAGTAGCAGGTTTTCCGTGTTCTGTTGATAGCAGTAATTTGGAGCTTTTGCTTTGGTGATATTCTAGAAGCTTTTGGGATCTCAAGTGTTTAGTCTTTGGGAGTTCGTTATCACTTCATTCCTTTGAAGACTTTTGGATATATGATCACTGTTGTATTATTATGATGTTATTTTGGAGTTGTGGTGTATGTATTAAAAATACTCTGATGTAGTAATGGATATTATGATGTTGTGTCTGTGATGTATGCATGATATTCATTTCGTTCTGTTGTTATATATTCATCTGATGTTGTTATAAGCTCTGGCGAACCAGATTCGATGTTTGGGTCTACAGCATTTGAATACGAGTGTCGTATTCGGTGCCGATTTTCGAAAGTCGAGTCAGGGCCGTCACAATGACCATTTGTATTCATCTTTCACAAAATTTTGAGAATAAAGCCTAATCTTTTAGCATCTTTATTCATCATTTTATATGATATAACCGATAAAGAGTTATCCATCGCATGCAGACCTATAATTTGTTGATCATCCTCAAGGCCCAAGGTAAGCGATTTCTAACACCCATTAGAGAAATTAAAAGATTTCTATGTTTTCTATTATGATTTTAAGGAATATAAAAGTCAAGTGGGAGCTTATTAGATAAACGAAATGAACACATTTGACCTATCTAATAATACAAGAACGTCTGCTACGTATAAATTGTCCTAATCTACTTATATTAAATTGGTAGCATAATGGCCAACCTAAGATTATTTTTTGAAAAATGATAAGCTCATTGGACCAAACTATACTAAATGGTTAAGAGCAATTAAGACAACACTCACATACAAACATTTATGGTCGTCAATCAACGAATGTTTAAGAGAAACACCCACCGAGGGCATTGACTCCAAGGTAGTAAAAGTTTACAACACTTGGATAACTGACTGCGAAATCGCTCAAGTTTTCTTGTTGTCTACATTACACAAACCTTTCCAATAGCAACACCAAAATATGTCTATCCATAAAATCGTCGAAAGCCTCAAGCTTTGTTTGGGAAGTAATCTCGTTTCACATAGTACAAGATTACTAAGAAATTATTCAATACGAAGATGAGTAAGGGAAGTCATGTCAAGGATTTTTTTCTACATTATGAAAGGCTATATTGATAGTCTTTCAGAGCTAGATGTGACTATTAGCAAAAATATGCAATTGAATTCGATTTTATGCTTGCCGATTCCTTAGTTTGAGCTATTCATATTGAACAACAATATGAACCAATTTAGCATACGCCCGTCGAGCTACTTAATATGTTTAGGTTCGTTGAGGGATCATTGAAAGATCAAAACACAGTGTTACCCGTAAATAGGTAAGGTCACGTCTTCGAAAGGTTTAAAAAATGAATGCAAGGCTCAAAGAAAGGTAAGAAGGATAAACATATTGACAAAGGTGAATGTCACTATTGTCACAAGAAGGGACATTAGAAGTGCAATTGTTCGGACTATTTGAAGACAGTCAAAGAAAAGAATGAAAGAGTTTCTTTTGTTCCTAGATGTAACTACCCACCCTGCAACCTAAATTTTGATCCAGAAAAGACCCATCGAAACTTAGATCCATTCTAATGCAAGCTATTGGTAGTAAAAAGAAATAACATTATAGGGCCATAATTAAACTTTCAGAACTCACAAACAAATGGAACAAAATGTAATAGTAAGGTGTACCCATTTATTTCAAAACTAGAAAAATGTCATAACACGAAATCCCATAAAAACCATAATATAATATCCATTACAACAATTGTTTAAATCCACGGTTACACAGGAAAGCAATTAATAATAAATACTGCCACTTGCCAAGCTTCCTCATCGTTAAGCATCATCTCCACCATCACTCCGCTCTTAACCTGTGTTGCAATGAGGAGAGAGTTTGAATAGCAAGTGTTTGGTGAATAAAAACCTCGAGTCTTACCTTTTCATTACTTGAGTAGTATATTTCAAAATACGAATATGTTTACGAACATAAAACCATTAAAATCATTTAATACTTCTTTATAAGGAAAGGAGGTGGATCCAACCACTTAATACCTTCCATTCTAGAAGTAGATCTCATATCTCAATCATACGTCATAAATAACTAATAACATGAGAGATGGTATCCAAGCCACTTGATACTTCCCAATGGAAAATAGGAAGACCCCATCATTTAAGGCCTATTTCCAAAAGCATGTTCCTTAATGGTACCATCTAGCTGACATCATATAGAATCTCATAGGCCACTTAATACTTCCAAGTGGAAAATAAGCACACCTCTTCATTTAAGGCCTAATTCCAAAAGCAAGCACTAAAGAGATAACACCTAACATAATCCCTTGGCCATTTAATACTTTATATGGGGAAAAAGGCGAGTCCAACCACTTAATACCTCAAACCCTGAAGTAGGCCCTTCATCTTATGGCTCATACCCATAATGATATCTTACATTAGTCTGCTATTCGTAGGAACTGGTAGTTAGATTAGATGGGCAGATTTCCCATACGGAATTCGGAACTAACCTCGTGTTATTAAAAATATTTATCATAAGGATATCTCACATCAATAAAAGTATATATAAATGCTAGTAGCCTCAAAGTGAAGAGAATAATTCCATCATGTAACTCTATTGACCTCGCATCCTTATGACTTAGCCATAAATTATTTACTACACACACACTCATCTCATCATTTCATAAACAAGGCCTTATAAGAAATCTTCCACATTACGCCTTAATATAATAATTCAGCTATATAAGAGTTTCCTCTTATTTTCACCTCAAAATCAATTACCTTCCTAATGGGGGGAAATTAAATGTAAATAAATGCCTAATTAACTATGCCATATACGCAATAGTCATACATTAATTACATAAATAGAAATAAATAAATATTCACGCTTAATAAGTTTAAATGCATGGATTTATGCTCCAAACTAGCATTAAATGTCAATTCCCCAATCAACTATTATTACAAGTCCTTTTTCTTCAATTTCCAAGATTTTATGGAATCCTAATGTCCAAAACAAGAAATAAATACTCATAACCAAAACTGCAATAATAGACTTATAAATATAATAGAAACTCAATTTATTATACCAATTCAATGGAATATCTTAAATAATAAAAACTGCAATCTAAACCCCATATTCTATTCAACTCCTCTTTTTACAAAGAAATATATAAGAATAAGTGATGTAAACTATGAATAGAATTCGAATCTAAATCTGTAACTACCCAGAATTTTAATTAATTTAAATTTGAATATTTAATTAATTTTAAATATTAATAAGTGAATTTATAAGTCAAATAAATTTTTATTTGAATTTTTGGATTTAATTGGATAATTAAATCGATAATTTAATATGTTAAATTATGAAAATAATTGAAAATATAGTTAAATATGATTTAAAATGATTTGGAAAATTTTATTTTATCATATGGGAGTTAGAACAATATTTTAGAACTTTTAAAATCGAATTAAAAGTTAATTTGTGAAAATTGAATATTTTAATATTTAAATCGACTAGTGAAAATAGTCAATTTTTGAACAGTCTCAGAATTGAACGAAACCAGTTCCATTGGATCCGTAATAGTTAGTTATTGCCGGATTTCAATTTTCGTGTCAATCGGAGTTATCGTTTGAGCGTGGCAGCTTGAAACGCATCGATTTATTTTTAATTTAAATTTGACGAGTGAAAATAGCCATTTTTCAAAAAGTCTCGGATTTCGACGAAACCAGTTTCATCGGATCCGTAATGTGATATTATTGTAAGGTTTCAAATTTCAAGTCAATTGGATTTACCGTTTGTCCGGTACAAATTAAAACGCCTAGAAAATCGCTTAAATCGGTTTAATTTAAATTGAGCGTTTATAGCCATAACTCACACAGATGTCCGAATTAGCTTCCGAAACCTGTTCCATTGTGTCCGGAACGCGGGGTAAACCCTAGAAACGCTGGTTACGGTGCGTAAATCGGAGTTCGGAATTTCCGGGATGAATAGTGTTCGATTTTTCTTTATAAATAGCACCCACCTCTTCATAATTTAAAAAATAAAAATAAACCCTAATACTAAAACCCTAGCCGCCACTATCTATAACTGATGGCCAGAAATTAGTTTTGATTCTCCTCCATTATCTTCAAATCCAAGCATTATTTCAAGAATTTATCAACTACAAAGTTATAGAGCACATCAAGATCTACAAGATCAACGGTGGAGATCGCGAATAGCTTCACGAATCAACGGGAAATTGACCATGAAGTGGCCGGCCTGCGCACGCAAAACGAGGAGGAGGAGGGGGCCGAGCTCCACGTGCTTCAGGCCGAGTGTAGGGGGAGTGAAGGCCTTCGAATTGCAAGTGATGTGATCGAGTTTCGTCGAGAAATGAGGTTGTAAAGTTTAAACCTAATTTGGTGTTGTTGGGTTCTTGCTTGCGTGCTTGCTCCTGGAGATGGGAACGAACGTGAACGAGGGAGAGGGAGATGCGTTCTACGGTTGTGATGGAGGGGTTCTAGATCCAGTGGCCTGTAGTTGTGGAAGGTTTAAATTAGTTAGTTTATATTGTAATTTGTTTATAAAAATTCGTGTAAACTTTGAAAATACATAACTTTTTCATACGAGGTCGAAAAAATGCAAACCCAGTTGCGTTGGAATCGTATGGACGAGCACTACGCGATAGAGTTGGTTTGGAGTCGTTTGGAGTTAGTGAGAATTTTGGGTTTAATTTTATTCGAAATAAATAGCTGAAACGGAATTTAAATCAAGGTGAGAACTTCTCACTCAATCGAATCGGTTTCGATTTTATTTTAAATAGTTAGATTTAAAATATTTGAATGCATGTTTGAATGTTGATTGATATCTATTGATTGTTAAAATAGACATTATACGCCGTTAGTAAGCGGATGTTATTTATTAAAAACATATACCGCGAATATTTCATAAACAGTGAAATTGGTATTATATATATATAATATCAATATATATATATTGGCATATGTATATATTGCAGTTGTTGATTTCCCGCATTTTTTGTTTAGGGATGAGACCCTATTACGCCGTTATTAAGCGGATAATATTTAATAAGAACATATACCGCGATAATTTCGTACTGGAGCGAAATTGGTATTGTGCTAATGTTTTTGGATGCAGGAAAACAGGTTGGAGGGATCCAACTGGATTCCTCAACAGTTTTTATTTAATTTCAGATATTTTGATATTTGATTGATTATCATATCGTTATATGATATCGTTGTTGTCGTGATTGACTATTTGGTATGTAGCATCATAGGACCAAATTTGGAATTTTAAAATGATTTTTAAAGTGATTTTTGAAAGAAAACGTTTATAAAATATTTTTGGAAATTGATTCATTTTAAAATAAATAAACGTCATAATTTTTTAAGTTATAAAAATTATGATTTTTAAGAAATATAGTTAAAAGCTGATTTTTTGAAAATAAGGAATTAATGACTTTATAAAATAGTTAAATTGGGATTGCTGAAATAATTGTGAAAAGTTTAAATATAGGATATATAAAATTTGATTATTTTATAAATCAAAATGATGAAATTATAAAGGAGATTAAAGACGTTTTAAAGAATAATATAAATTTATTTATATTAAGAGATTTATAAATGGATATGTATAAATTGAAATATTGACATTATAAAACGAGTTTTTATAAGTGTTTGAATGAAGTGAAATAAACGAATGGAATTCATAAAATTATAAATGGTGAAGTTATAAATGAAATTTATAAATAGTAAGATTTATAAATTTTGTGAAATAATTAAAGAATATATTTGGATGAATAATTGAATCTTATAAGTTATAAGATTTATAATTATGAAGTTCAAAGGAACGATTTTGCAAACGAATAAATTATAAGTATTTCACTTATGATATGAACTTTTGTTTATAATTGAGTTATAAACTGGAATAGGTTAATAAAAGAATTTATAAAAAGGAAGTTTTTATAAATAAATAGAAATGGAATTTATAAACGTTGTTTTATAAATTCGCAAATGACTTATTTTGATAAGTAAATTGTTGAAACCTATAAATGGAGTTATATTCACATTTTGAATAGTGAATAATCCTTTGAATTAAAATGAATAAAAGGATGAAATTGTTAATGAAGTATATTCACGTTTTTGAATAGTGAATAATCCTTTGAATTAAAATGAATAAAAGGATGAAATGTGTTAACGTAGTATATTCACGTTTTTGAATAGTGAATAATCCTTTGAAATAAAATGAATAAAGGATGAAATGTGTTAACGTAGTATATTCACGTTTTTGAATAGTGAATAAGATATTAAAGAAAATTGTTTTGAATGTGATATTTGAAATAGAATTAAAACGATCTAACGAAGTTTTAATTGTGTTGAGATTCGAAACCATAGATTTCAACATTAATTGTTGAAATAGACGTTTTCGAGAAATGAAAAGGAAATAGTGGACTATAACACTGTTGTTATAGTAAATGATTTCCGAAAGGAAATATTTTGTATAGTATTGGGCTTTATATATCTGTTTTAATTTCAAATCCCTATACTAGTGATTTTGGGTTGTCGTAACGATGTTTTACGTAACATTCGTTTTGGCCCAAATAAATATGTTTAAGAGAATGATTTCCTTAAAGAATGAAATATATACTTAATTTCGATTGAAGTATATTGAATATTTTCCAAGTGTTGAAAATAAATAAAATTTGTGAATTACTTATAAATAAGTAAGTATGGAAATGTTTTCCAATATAAAGTGAATATCTTAAGAATTTATCTTTTTTAAGATAAATTGAAATGAATGATCGAAATCGAATATTCATTGATATTTTGGAATTATAAATTCACTAAGGAATTTATAAAGAAAGTGGAATTTGTTTAAAAATAAATATTGATTTATTTTTGAAGTATGAAATTATATATATCTTGTAAAGATATTTTGGAAAATAAATAATTTGGAAAATTATTTGGAAACTGGTGATGTGTGAATATCCAGTGATAGTTCAATAACCGACTATCAATATTTCCCTTTGAATGGGTAATTGATGTGATTTGTTTGAATGTGAATGCTACACTTATTTTTAAATAAGCGCTCACTATTCGGGTTAACCGGGAAAGGACCATGGGGTCGTATAACCCATTCCGAATATGTGATACGTCGTTATGAATTGCATTTGAAGATCGGTGTTGAAGACCCGGTATTTGCGAGAGCGATAGGATGACCTGTCGATTGTCTCTGCACTGAGTTGCAGCAGTATAGAGACTCCCTAAGTGATGGGAAATCCGATCAGGATTGTGAATATCCGGATTGCAAGGACTTCTTTGTAAGTGCCTTCAGTTTTGTTCGAGCCCGGAACAGACTTGTATGGATTGTATGTCTGACATTACAAGTTGAGATATAAAGCCGATTTCATTCAAATATATTTCTGTTGGTGGCGAAGAATTTATTCTTTAGCTTAACACCCTTCTCTGAGACGTACGAGCTCAGAGGTTATATAGTTGAAGTTATCAGCGATATATTCCCAATTTGGTAATGTGACATGCTGAGTGTTGCTGAAATGATCATTGTGTTGATTATTGTGATAGGATCATTTATTTGATCGTCTATCTTGGTGATCATTGTGTTGATCATTTGTTGACCCAAAGCATGGCTTTTGTATAAAGTATGTTTTTGTGGACGTGACTTCGTCGAGCCTCACACCCCGGAAATGGTCAAAACAGGAAAGATGCGGCAAGGTTATGAGGGGTAGCACCCTTTAGGGTATGTACATTTCCTTCTGGATAGAGGTGGTATCATGGTATGGAGCCCAGATATTTAACCTATGTGGTTACTACGAATTTATTACTTTGTGGTTGTTGGTTTTCGGGATCCCGTCAGAAAGGTCGTTTACGATCGGGGAATGGCGTGCTCGTGTCAGTAGTTACCCAGTTAGGGGTAACCCGACCTTGTGTTGGCAGAGTTCCGGTCTGGTTCTCGGGGATGTCTTTCCAGAGGCATTCTCATGTGGCAATGGGAAGTTCCTTGGCCTGACCATTTGTTGGAAATCCAATTCCCAATACGAAACTTGTACGGTATTAGTTGTAGAACCCATCATTCACTTATGGTGGTCACCACTGTTTGGATGGTAGCTATAGTAGGCATACGATACTGGTCGTATGTTGGCTAAGATTTATATTCTACTTTCGAAATGAATTTCTTCTACACTATGCAGTAGTAATAATATCAAATGTTATTTTAAATGCGTATCAAGCATCTTTGACTATCATAAGGAGAAATCTCCTCCGATTCTGCGTTTGCATTGTGTGTGTGTGCGGGAGGCCTTATGGTAGTCTCATTTTTAAAAGCATTGCGAATTGAATTAAAAATATTCCTCTATTTTGATTTTAAAGATAAATAAACTGTTTTGAGTTCTCACACCAGTCACATGACTGACTTGGAGTTTATTGTTTTCCTTCCTAAACTCTGGGTGCCCACCAATTTCCACACGGGCAGTCAAGAGTAAGGTTTATCAGGATATTCTGGATATTCTGGAATTGCTGGAGGCAAGCTGGATGGCATGGCGTATACTACTATATAGTATTTCTTTTTCCGCTGCATTGTTTGTTGTTGTTGTTGTACACTCTGATGATATGATGTAATGAAATGTGATGTAATGTAATAACTGATATAGTTCTTTGTTTAAAGATTATTCACTTATTATTATATGTTGTTCCGTTGCGAATTGTGAGATTCTGATGTTGTTCTGTTGTTTTCTGTTCCGTCCTATTTTCTTCTGTTTTTCTTTTTCCTCTATTCTCTTTTCTTTCAATTTTAAAATTTTCTATCTTCTTTTCCCTATCTAAATTTTCTATCTTATGTTTTCTCTTCCCTCTATTATCTATTTTCTTCTTCTTTCTTCTTTTTCTCTCTTCTTCTTTTCTTAAATTTTTCTTAAAACCCCTAAGGGTTCGTATTTTCGTTCATCTTGAATTAAACAAAGGAGATTAGTGCCTATTCAAGGAGTACGGATTTACGGGTCTTTACAGTTGGTATCAGAGCATATGGTTAAGCGACAACCATGGTTCTGTTGGGTATTATTCATTAGAGATAGAGTCAGTAGTACTCTAGAATGAAATTGAGTGTAATAATAGCTATGAGAGCGTATTTGTTAGTGAATATAAAAATTGTTTTATATTGTGATGATTGGTTTGTTGAGTGGTATATGAACCTTCGTCGGCGCAGCTTCGAAACTGAATCGAAGGGGTTTCTAAACACTTGAATAGAACAATTCGACACAATATTGTTTAAAAAAAAATTTGGGTAAATGAAATAATTTTACTTGAGTATATTTTATATATAAAGAAATAATTTTTCAGAATTATTAAAGTATATAAGTTGATTGTTAGGTTGTTTGAATAATCTAAATAAAGGAATTGTATAAGTAAAAGAATTATAAGAATGGAATTATAATTAAAGTGATTTACAATTGTGAAATAAACTTATATATATATGAGAAGTGAAACTAATGAATATATTTATGAATATGAGTTGTAAATGAAAATGAATTTAAAGTTAAATGGAAATTTACTTTAGAAATGGAAATATAACTTAAATTATGTTGAATGAAGTTGATATTAGTATCAAAGTAAATTAGTAAAGTGAAGTGATAAATGTGAACTTAAGTTATATAAGTGAAATTCAACTTTAGTAATTGAATTGAGTTAATGGATTAAATGTTAATCAATTGAATGTGAATTAAATTGATATGAAATAATGAATGTAAGTGTTGATTCATTTAAAATCTAAAGTTATTGAAAGTTGAATAATTGAATGAAAATCAATTAAATTAAACCAATTGACAAGTAAAGGTGTTAAATCAAATTGAATGAATATAAGCAAAGGAATTTGGTTGCAATTAATAAACATTGGTTGATATATGGTTGTTAGTTGATTGTATATAATTCATTAAGTATTAATGAAAGTGAATTAGTGAAATTTAAAGCTATGTAATTAAATTCAAATTAGAAGTAAATAAATTTGAATAGAATTGAACGTGAATTGGATTTAATTAGTGAATGCAAACTAATTAAAATTGAGAATGAATGTTGATAAAATCCAATGTTAATGAATCAAATGTGATTTGATATTGAAAACCAATTCATTGAATATTAATGAGAATATGAATGAATATTGATTTGGTTATGGATGATAGTTGGTTGATGGTTGAATATATATTGCTTTTGTTTCAATTGCTATGTTGACATATATAGTTATTATGTTGCTATATGTTGTATATTGAGAGTATTGTCTATATGCATGTTCTCATGTTGTTTGTTGAGTGATTAGTAGGTGCGGATCGCGTTTGCTTCGCATTTGGAGCTCGCTTTCGCGCTATATTAGCCATATATGCTTGCTAATAAAAATATAAGGTACATATCTCGGATTAAATACAGTACTTTTATACTTTTTCCCTTCGGGATGCCTCATTACTTGATGAGATGTATATTTGTGATATATATACTGTCATTTTTTTTTCGGATCGAGCCGCGCAAAGGAGACTATGGCGAATTTTTTCGAAAATTTAAGGCGTTAGAAAAAAATTTGAGAAAATTGGAAAATTTTTGAAAACTTTAACTTTGATTTAGAATTGAAAGTTAAACAATAGTAGTTGTTTTTGAAAAGATAACTAAGTATGATTTGAAAACTTAGTAAAGTATTGTAAGAAGTTTGACTATGAATTTTGGAAAGTTAATAAATTCTGTAACTTTTCTTACTTGTAATTTCGAGGACGAAATTCTTTTAAGTGGGGAAGATTGTAACGACCCAGAATTTTAATTAATTTAAATTTGAATATTTAATTAATTTTAAACATTAATAAGTGAATTTATAAGTCAAATAAATTTTTATTTGAATTTTTGGATTTAATTGGATAATTAAATCGATAATTTAATATGTTAAATTATGAAAATAATTGAAAATATAGTTAAATATGATTGAAAATGATTTGTAAAATTTTATTTTATCATATGGGAGTTAGAACAATATTTTAGAACTTTTAAAATCGAATTAAAAGTTAATTTGTGAAAATTGAATATTTTAATATTTAAATCGACTAGTGAAAATAGTCAATTTTTGAACAGTCTCAGAATTGAACGAAACCAATTCCATTGGATCCGTAATAGTTAGTTATTGCCGGATTTCAATTTTCGTGTCAATCGGAGTTATCGTTTGAGCGTGGCAGCTTGAAACGCATCGATTTATTTTTAATTTAAATTTGACGAGTGAAAATAGCCATTTTTCAAAAAGTCTCGGATTTCGACGAAACCAATTTCATCGGATCCGTAATGTGATATTATTGTAAGGTTTCAAATTTCAAGTCAATTGGATTTACCGTTTGTCCGGTACAAATTAAAACGTCTAGAAAATCGCTTAAATCGGTTTAATTTAAATTGAGCGTTTATAGCCATAACTCGCACAAATGTCTGAATTAGCTTCCGAAACCTGTTCCATTGTGTCCGGAACGTGGGGTAAATCCTAGAAACGCTGGTTACGGCGCGTAAATCGGAGTTCGGAATTTCCGGGATGAATAGTGTTCGATTTTTCTTTATAAATAGCACCCACCACTTCATAATTTAAAAAAAAAATAAACCCTAATACTAAAACCCTAGCCGCCACTATCTATAACTGATGGCCAGAAATTAGTTTTGATTCTCCTCCATTATCTTCAAATCCAAGCATTATTTCAAGAATTTATCAACTACAAAGTTATAGAGCACATCAAGATCTACAAGATCAACGGTGGAGATCGCGAATAGCTTCACGAATCAACGGGAAATTGACCATGAAGTGGCCGGCCTGCGCACGCAAAACGAGGAGGAGGAGGGGGCCGAGCTCCACGTGCTTCAGGCCGAGTGTAGGGGGAGTGAAGGCCTTCGAATTGCAAGTGATGTGATCGAGTTTCGTCGAGAAATGAGGTTGTAAAGTTTAAACCTAATTTGGTGTTGTTGGGTTCTTGCTTGCGTGCTTGCTCCTGGAGATGGGAACGGACGTGAACGAGGGAGAGGGAGATGCGTTCTACGGTTGTGATGGAGGAGTTCTAGATCCAGTGGCCTGTAGTTGTGGAAGGTTTAAATTAGTTAGTTTATATTGTAATTTGTTTATAAAAATTCGTGTAAACTTTGAAAATACATAACTTTTTCATACGAGATCGAAAAAATGCAAACCCAGTTGCGTTGGAATCGTATGGACGAGCACTACGCGATGGAGTTGGTTTGGAGTCATTTGGAGTTAGTGAGAATTTTGGGTTTAATTTTATTCGAAATAAATAGCTGAAACAGAATTTAAATCAAGGTGAGAACTTCTCACTCAATCGAATCGGTTTCGATTTTATTTTAAATAGTTAGATTTAAAATATTTGAATGCATGTTTGAATGTTGATTGATATCTATTGATTGTTAAAATAGACATTATACGCCGTTAGTAAGCGGATGTTATTTATTAAAAACATATACCGCGAATATTTCACAAACAGTGAAATTGGTATTATATTTATATAATATCAATATATATATATTGGCATATGTATATATTGCAGTTGTTGATTTCCCGCATTTTTTGTTTAGCGGATGAGACCCTATTACGCCGTTATTAAGCGGATAATATTTAATAAGAACATATACCGCGATAATTTCGTACTGGAGCGAAATTGGTATTGTGCTAATGTTTTTGGATGCAGGAAAACAGGTTGGAGGGATCCAACTGGATTCCTCAACAGTTTTTATTTAATTTCAGATATTTTGATATTTGATTGATTATCATATCGTTATATGATATCGTTGTTGTCGTGATTGACTATTTGGTATGTAGCATCATAGGACCAAATTTGGAATTTTAAAATGATTTTTAAAGTGATTTTTGAAAGAAAACGTTTATAAAATATTTTTGGAAATTGATTCATTTTAAAATAAATAAACGTTATAATTTTTTAAGTTATAAAAATTATGATTTTTAAGAAATATAGTTAAAAGCTGATTTTTGAAAATAAGGAATTAATGACTTTATAAAATAGTTAAATTGGGATTTCTGAAATAATTGTGAAAAGTTTAAATATAGGATATATAAAATTTGATTATTTTATAAATCAAAATGATGAAATTATAAAGGAGATTAAAGACGTTTTAAAGAATAATATAAATTTATTTATATTAAGAGATTTATAAATGGATATGTATAAATTGAAATATTGACATTATAAAACGAGTTTTTATAAGTGTTTGAATGAAGTGAAAATAAATTTTGTAAACGAATGGAATTCATAAAATTATAAATGGTGAAGTTATAAATGAAATTTATAAATAGTAAGATTTATAAATTTTGTGAAATAATTAAAGAATATATTTGGATGAATAATTGAATCTTATAAGTTATAAGATTTATAATTATGAAGTTCAAAGGAACGATTTTGCAAACGAATAAATTATAAGTATTTCACTTATGATATGAACTTTTGTTTATAATTGAGTTATAAACTGGAATAGGTTAATAAAAGAATTTATAAAAAGGAAGTTTTTATAAATAAATAGAAATGGAATTTATAAACGTTGTTTTATAAATTCGCAAATGACTTATTTTGATAAGTAAATTGTTGAAACCTATAAATGGAGTTATATTCACATTTTGAATAGTGAATAATCCTTTGAATTAAAATGAATAAAAGGATGAAATTGTTAATGAAGTATATTCACATTTTTGAATAGTGAATAATCCTTTGAATTAAAATGAATAAAAGGATGAAATGTGTTAACGTAGTATATTCACGTTTTTGAATAGTGAATAATCCTTTGAAATAAAATGAATAAAGGATGAAATGTGTTAACGTAGTAAATTCACGTTTTTGAATAGTGAATAAGATGTTAAAGAAAATTGTTTTGAATGTGATATTTGAAATAGAATTAAAACGATCTAACGAAGTTTTAATTGTGTTGAGATTCGAAACCATAGATATCAACATTAATTGTTGAAATAGACGTTTTCGAGAAATGAAAAGGAAATAGTGGACTATAACACTGTTGTTATAGTAAATGATTTCCGAAAGAAAATGTTTTGTATAGTATTGGGATTTATATATCTGTTTTAATTTCAAATCCCTATACTAGTGATTTTGGGTTGTCGTAACGATGTTTTACGTAACATTCGTTTTGGCCCAAATAAATATGTTTAAGAGAATGATTTCCTTAAAAAATGAAATATATACTTAATTTCGATTGAAGTATATTGAATATTTTCCAAGTGTTGAAAATAAATAAAATTTGTGAATTACTTATAAATAAGTAAGTATGGAAATATTTTCCAATATAAAGTGAATATCTTAAGAATTTATCTTTTTTAAGATAAATTGAAATGAATGATCGAAATCGAATATTCATTGATATTTTGGAATTATAAATTCACTAAGGAATTTATAAAGAAAGTGGAATTTGTTTAAAAATAAATATTGATTTATTTTTGAAGTATGAAATTATATATATCTTGTAAAGATATTTTGGAAAATAAATAATTTGGAAAATAATTTGGAAACTGGTGATGTGTGCATATCCAGTGATAGTTCAATAACCGACTATCAATATTTCCCTTTGAATGGGTAATTGATGTGATTTGTTTGAATGTGAATGCTACACTTATTTTTAAATAAGCGCTCACTATTCGGGTTAACCGGGAAAGGACCATGGGGTCGTATAACCCATTCCGAATATGTGATACGTCGTTATGAATTGCATTTGAAGATCGGTGTTGAAGACCCAGTATTTGCGAGAGCGATAGGATGACCTGTCGATTGTCTCTGCACTGAGTTGCAGCGGTATAGAGACTCCCTAAGTGATGGGAAATCCGATCAGGATTGTGAATATCCGGATTGCAAGGACTTCTTTGTAAGTGCCTTCGGTTTTGTTCGAGCCCGGAACAGACTTGTATGGATTGTATGTCTGACATTACAAGTTGAGATATAAAGCCGATTTCATTCAAATATATTTCTGTTGGTGGCGAAGAATTTATTCTTTAGCTTAACACCCTTCTCTGAGACGTACGAGCGCAGAGGTTATATAGTTGAAGTTATCAGCGATATATTCCCAATTTGGTAATGTGACATGCTGAGTGTTGCTGAAATGATCATTGTGTTGATTATTGTGATAGGATCATTTATTTGATCGTCTATCTTGGTGATCATTGTGTTGATCATTTGTTGACCCAAAGCATGGCTTTTGTATAAAGTATGTTTTTGTGGACGTGACTTCGTCGAGCCTCACACCCCGGAAATGGTCAAAACAGGAAAGATGCGGCAAGGTTATGAGGGGTAGCACCCTTTAGGGTATGTACATTTCCTTCTGGATAGAGGTGGTATCATGGTATGGAGCCCAGATATTTAACCTATGTGGTTACTACGAATTTATTACTTTGTGGTTGTTGGTTTTCGGGATCCCGTGAGAAAGGTCATTTACGATCGGGGAATGGCGTGCTCGTGTCAGTAGTTACCCAGTTAGGGGTAACCCGACCTTGTGTTGGCAGAGTTCCGGTTTGGTTCTCGGGGATGTCTTTCCAGAGGCATTCTCATGTAGCAATGGGAAGTTCCTTGGCCTGACCATTTGTTGGAAATCCAATTCCCAATACGAAACTTGTACGGTATTAGTTGTAGAACCTATCATTCACTTATGGTGGTCACCACTGTTTGGATGGTAGCTATAGTAGGCATACGATAATGGTCGTATGTTGGCTAAGATTTATATTCTACTTTCGAAATGAATTTCTTCTACACTATGCACTAGTAATAATATCAAATGTTATTTTAAATGCGTATCAAGCATCTTTGACTATCATAAGGAGAAATCTCCTCCGATTCTGCGTTTGCATTGTGTGTGTGTGCGGGAGGCCTTATGGTAGTCTCATTTTTAAAAGCATTGCGAATTGAATTAAAAATATTCCTCTATTTTGATTTTAAAGATAAATAAACTGTTTTGAGTTCTCACACCAGTCACATGACTGACTTGGAGTTTATTGTTTTCCTTCCTAAACTCTGGGTGCCCACCAATTTCCACACGGGCAGTCAAGAGTAAGGTTTATCAGGATATTCTGGATATTCTGGAATTGCTGGAGGCAAGCTGGATGGCATGGCGTATACTACTATATAGTATTTCTTTTTCCGCTGCACTGTTTGTTGTTGTTGTTGTACACTCTGATGATATGATGTAATGAAATGTGATGTAATGTAATAACTGATATAGTTCTTTGTTTAAAGATTATTCACTTATTATTATATGTTGTTCCGCTGCGAATTGTGAGATTCTGATGTTGTTCTGTTGTTTTCTGTTCCGTCCTATTTTCTTCTGTTTTTCTTTTTCCTCTATTCTCTTTTCTTTCAATTTTAAAATTTTCTATCTTCTTTTCCCTATCTAAATTTTCTATCTTATGTTTTCTCTTCCCTCTATTATCTATTTTCTTCTTCTTTCTTCTTTTTCTCTCTTCTTCTTTTCTTAAATTTTTCTTAAAACCCCTAAGGGTTCGTATTTTCGTTCATCTTGAATTAAACAAAGGAGATTAGTGTCTATTCAAGGAGTACGGATTTACGGGTCTTTACAAAATCCTTATTTTATTGAAGGATCACAATTTAACTCAAGAAGAAGGAGAGTGGAATAGACTATGAAATTATCAAAAATTGCATAAATGAAATAAATTCCACCAAATTAATGTAAATTATTGAGAATCTCAATATAGAATTGACATTTCGAAATAAAAAGTAATTTTGGAGGATTTTATCCATCATATTTTCGAAATTCCAAAGTTCCTAAGGCATATTTAAATACAAAAGAAATACACTAAACAATTTCTGAAAAGAAATACTAAGGTTTCTACTCATAAATTAGCCTTAGCTTTACTCAAATGGATTTGTAGCCTTTCGATCTTTTCCAAAATCTCTCTCTTTTGACACACACACAATAGGGAAGAGGCATATATTCATTAATTTAGAATATTTGGAGAAGAATAAGATAAGAATAGATTAGAGAAAGAAGAAACAAATAGAAAATAGATTGAATCCTTACTCGAATTCTCTACAGAGTTTCTAAATCTTATTAGAGATAGAGTTTTGTCATATTCCTTAAAATAATATGATAAAAGTGAAAAGGATAGGGTTCTATTTATAGGAGTTGAAATGCACCAGAACCATAAGATGGAAGTGTTAGGAACTGAGTTGATGATGTTTTGATGACAACAACCTTATATAGTTATTATACTTTACTTTATAAAATATATACTAACATTTCCATATATATATATATATACACACACATATATATGTATGTAGGAAGTATATGTAGGTATCATCGAAGACTGATCAATATAAAGACTCAAGCATCAAGATGAAGGTTAGAGATTCAAGATTCAAGACTCTAGAGAATCAAGATTTCAAGATCTCAAGATAAGTGTCTAGTATTTTGTTAAAAATTCATAATAGCACTCTCATCTTTCTTCTAATTTTCTTTTGGGATGGAACCCAATTTCTATCGAAACCAGTGGCTTACAAACCCATGACAAGTAGCTTACAAACTTACGACAAGTGGCTTACAAACCCACAAAAATCAAAATCATTTAAACTACTTTGTACAAGTTCTCGAGTCCTATAGAGGAGCTCTGTAGGAAGGTTCTTGCAATTTCAGTTTGAATAGATTTTTCAAAATGTTTTTAAATCTGTTTTCAAAATGTTTTAGCTTTCAAAATCATGTTTTCAAAATTATTTTCAAACTTTGTTTTAGCCTTGAAATATTCCTCTATTCTGATTTTAAAAACTTCTATTTTTAAAACATCAAAACTTATTCTGATTTTAAATATTACTTATATAATTGACGGTCTATATGAATTATATATATATATATTTAAAATAATGTTTTATATTCATTCTCTATCTCAAAATATTGTTTAAACACTTTACTTTGCTTCAGAGAAGTTTCAACTTTTTTTAAATTCAATTGTCTTTACAAAACAACATCTCTATAATTTTGAACTAAGGGATGTCGACATAAGGGGATACCCCATGTCGACATGGTGACAGTTGGATTCAAAATTCAATTTTCAAAAGAAATGTCCATTCGTTCAAAACCTTTCGCCAATGGTTATGACTGTTGTGCATCTATATAAAGGCTTCCAAAATGAATTTTTTTTAACAACTACTTTCTTATTTTCTTCACTCTTTCTTCTCCACCATTCCATATCCATAAAACTTCATATTTTCAAGATCATGCCATCATTCTGCCAAATTCTCAATAGGAAATCATTTAGATACTCTCTCTATTTGATTCTCCATCATTCTACTAAAGATCAAAGTGCTATTCAGAGTTATAGGATTAATTTGTATTCCAAAAGTCCATAGAGTCTATCCATTCAAAAAGATTGTTATTAAGAAGTATTAGGGTGATCTTGTGTCCTGTAAATCAAGAGAGTTTACCCCAGACTCGGAGATAGGAGGGTTCCTCAAGGCCTTAGAAATTGAGGGTTGTAATTTGGATATTGGCTTATAAAAATCTGTACAAGGATATTGCCTTGGTGCAGGAATGGATGTAGGAGGATTCCGAACCAGTATAAAATCCGGTGTGTTCTTTCCTTTTACTTGCTTTACTTTACTATTTGCATTTGTTATATGTTCTGTGATCATTCTGTGTTAGAATTCTGTTTAGATTTGCGTTGAAAGTTTTAATTTAGTCATATAGTTCATATATTCTTTAAAACACTATTCACCCCCCCTCTAGTGTTATTTTTGCCTTAAGATCCTTAATCCGCATCCCTAACAATTGGTATCAGAGCATTGGTTTTCATTATTTTCATAATCTGAAATTTTGAAAAGTTTTAATGGCACAACACACTAATAATGTCACTCCTGTCACCACTACTTCTGTCAACACAAGCACTAACACTAGTTCATTTGTAGAAGGTCAGTCTACTGTCAGACCATCACTTTTTAATGGCAGTAATTATGCATATTGGGCAGGTAGAATGAAAATTTATTTACAATCCATAAGTTTTGATACTTGGAATATGACACAAATTGAATATGTTGAACCAACTACTAATTTTGCCCAGTGGACTACTGAGAAAAAGACGGTTGCACAAAACAATTCTAAGGCTATGAATATACTATTTTGTTCACTGGATAGGAATGAGTTTAATAGAGTCTCTGTTTGTAAGTCTGCATTTGAAATCTGGAAAACTTTGCAAGTAACTCATGAAGGAAGAAGCAAAGTTAAACAGACTAAAATTTCCATATTAACTAACCAGTTTCAATTGTTTAAAATGCATGAAAATGAGTCCATTTCCGACATATATTGTCGATTTCAAGATATTGTACATTCATTGATTGCTTTAGGAAAGGGTTTCTCAGAAGAAGATCAAGTCAGAAAGATACTCAATTCACTCACTCCAGAATGGGATCAAAAGACACTTACTATTGAAGAGGCAAATGATGTTAGTCAAATGAAGATCGAAGAGTTAATCGGTAATTTAATGTCTTATGAAGTTCAACTACAAGGGAGAAAAGAATCTAAGGCAATGGAAAAGAAATCGATCGCATTCAAAGCAACAACTGGAGATTCAGAACAAGATAGTGATGAAGAAATTGCTTTCATGACCAGAAATTTTAGAAAGTTTCTGAAGTATAGAAAGATGAATAACTTTAAAAGAAATGATCAAAGGAATTCCAGAAATACTTCGGAGAACAACAACAATCACAACAACAACAACAATGGTGATAGATGCTACAACTGCAACAAAACAGGGCACTACAAGATAGATTGTCCATATCCAGACAAACAGACATTTCAACCAAACAACGAGCAACTAAGGAAAAGAAAGAAGGCGTATGCAGCAACTCTTGACGATTCAGATTCATCCAGTGATGACGAGAAGAAAGCTGATAATTCAAATCTGTGCTTCACTGCTATTCTCGAATCGGAAGACGATCGGAGTTTGGATCTAAAAATAGGTACACATTTATTTTGATTTTATTGGATACTTGCTTGTTTTGATTTTGTTTGCAATTTCTTGAATTTTTAAATTCAAAATCACCCTTTGAAATTTGAATTCTTAAATTCAAAATAATATTATTTTAATATTATTTTAAATATTAAAATATTTTAATATTATTATATTTAATATTATTACTGGAATTATATATAGATATAGAATATATATTAGTTTTCTTAAGATTTTAGGAATTTCTTAGATTTTAGAAAAAGACACCTCTTTTCAAATTCAACAGTCACATGTCGACATGCCAGGATACCCCATGTCGACATGTCTCTCAGAAATTTGATTTCAAAATTTGAATTCAAACTTTTGAATTTCCCTCCACCTTTTCACTTACTTCAAAGTTCTGAAAAGATACCTCTTGACCAGAGAACATGACTTTAGAGAATATATTTAATATACTTCTCTTATCATCTCTTTTCACTTTATTCTCATAATTCAAACTTTCTCATTATCTTCTACTCCTCTCAAACACTCATCAATGGCTTCCTCAAGTACCCCATCAACTATGAGGCTGACCAAATCCATCAAAAATGATCTTTTTAATGACCCGGAGGCTATCAAAGCTTACATGAGTTATGTAAACTATGGTAAAGTCAATACGGGAAAATTTGCTATTTTTGATGATTTTCCTTCTTATGAAATCGATCAACTTTTTGAAGAAAACTCCATTCTTAGCTTGATTGATAACAAGCAAAATGATTTCGTTTGTTATCCAAACCTTGTCTAAATGTTTTATGCAAACCTAAATCGTGAATTTTATAATGGAAGTGAAGATCAAATTTGGAGTAGTGTTAAAGGAACACTTATTGTTTTGGATTCCGATATTTTGGGTACTATTTTGGGTTGCAAATCTACCGGTATGAATCTCTCGCAATTTCAAATCAATGAAACCGATCGAGAGACTTTTCATCACATTTTTAGCGATGACCACATGGATTTTAAGAATCGCTTTTTCCGCCCAAAAGTAAGAATTGTCAACCTTCTTATTCAACACACCGTTATTCCTAGGTCGGGAAACTACAATAATCCAACCTCAAAAGTGTGTAAAGCTCTTTTTGCTATATTTGGAAAATATGATATTAATTGGGCACAAACTATTTTGGATGAGTTAAGACCCAAAATTTTTACTATGGGAGAAAACACTCTTTATCATGGAATTTATCTTACTCAGATTTTCAATTATTTTGGTGTGGATGTTAAAAAGGAAGAGTTTGTAAGTAGGAAAGTGTTCAATCATAAGAACATTTCCCTTATGAAAATCCCACTTATGTTTCAACCAAATGAAACACTTACCGAAAAAGAAGAGAGACTTGCTCATGAAGAGATGGAAGAAGAGGGAGAAGAAGAGGAAGAAGAAGGGTAAGGAATGGAAATTGAAGAAGAAGAGGAAGATGAAGAAACCTCTTTGGAAAGTATAGAGTATCCACATACACCCGCCAATCCGTCCAACAAGACCATACTCAAGAACCAAAAGATACTTGCTCAAAACCAAAAGGTTCTTAAGAGATCTATTAGCAAGAAAATGGATAAAATCTCTACCAAGATCGACAAGTTCTTTGGGAAGATAGGCAGGAAAGTTGGCTTGTCCTCATCATCATCTTCATCAAACTAATCCTAGCCATTATCTCTCTAGCCATCGTTTATCTATCTTTGTATTTTCTATTTTTTTGGGTTAATATTATGTAATGTTAACTAATATAAGTAATGCTATCTTATTCTCTGTTTTCCAGCTTTATATATCTCTGATAGTTATTTATTTTAAGTTTATATAGGTCCACTAGTATAAAAATAAACTTAGAAATAAAAAATAACTCAACTTGGCCGTTCTGTCTAGACCATGTCGACATGCCCCATCCCCCCATGTCGACATATAACAGTCAGAAAGTAGTTACAATTTCTAACTTCAAATTCTTGTAACTACCAAGTGACAACTCATTTTGAACAGCCAATAACTCATATAAATACCTATTTCTTCCAGAAAAACTTCTCTACCTCCATTTCTATTCATCTCTTCTCATACTTCAACTTATTTCTTAAATTATGGCTTCTCCAATTAAGAATTTAAGAGAAAATCTGGAAGAAACTCTTACTTCTTTCAAGAATATTCTCTCTTTTATACTTAGAAATCAAAGGCACTTAGAATTAAGCCAAATGCAGATGATCAAAGAGCAAGAGAGACACTTCGACGCACTTCGTTGGATGATCTCAAGCCTTAGCAAAGACGAACCCGAAGCAAATCCACCGGTCACTCTCAACAAAGATAATTGGGATGTTATCAAAACTGTCCTATCTTTGGAGAAGATGGATGGGTGGAAGTCTCAAGGAATGTCTGATCATTATGTATGTTTGTTTGTTTGTTTGATTTGATTTGATTGAATTGTTTACTTAAGTTTGATTTGGATTTGGTTTGTATATAACTTCATATACTATACATGATTGGTTTGCTATGTATGATATTGATTTGATTGTCAAGTTACACTTATATATATGCTCACACACTTGATCACTTACACGTTCACTTTACACTTTTATTATATATATACTTGATTATCTTAGAACAGGTAAATCTTTTATTCCTTTTTGCTGATGTCAAAGGGGGAGAAAGTTATAAAAATATATGTGCTTGGTGTAAGGGGGAGCCATGGAGTAAGGGGGAGTTGTAAGTTTAAGAAGAAATCAGGGAGTAAGGGGGAGTTATGGTATGGTAAGAATATTTTATAAATAAAGGTTGTCATCATCAAAAAGGGGGAGATTGTTAGGAACTGAGTTGATGATGTTTTGATGACAACAACCTTATATAGTTATTATACTTTACTTTATAAAATATATACTAACATTTCCATATATATATATATATATATATGTAGGAAGTATATGCAGGTATCATCGAAGACTGATCAGTATAAAGACTCAAGCATCAAGATGAAGGTTAGAGTTTCAAGATTCAAGACTCTAGAGAATCAAGATTTCAAGATCTCAAGATAAGTGTCTAGTATTTTGTTAAAACTTCATAATAGCACTCTCATCTTTCTTCTAATTTTCTTTTGGGATGGAACCCAATTTCTATCGAAACCAGTGGCTTACAAACCTACGACAAGTAGCTTACAAACCTACGACAAGTGGCTTACAAACCCACGAAAATCAAAATCATTTAAACTACTTTGTACAAGTTCTCGAGTCCTATGGAGGAGCTCTGTAGGAAGGTTCTTGCAATTTCAGTTTGAATAGATTTCTCAAAATGTTTTTAAATCTGTTTTCAAAATGTTTTAGCTTTCAAAATCATGTTTTCAAAAATATTTTCAAACTTTGTTTTAGCCTTGAAATATTCCTCTATTCTAATTTTAAAAACTTCTATTTTTAAAACATCAAAACTTATTCTGATTTTAAATATTACTTATACAATTGACGGTCTATATCAATTATATATATATATTTAAAATAATGTTTTATATTCATTCTCTATCTCAAAATATTGTTTAAACACTTTACTTTGCTTCAGAGAAGTTTCAACTTGTTTTAAATTCAATTATCTTTACAAAACAACATCTCTATAATTTTGAACTAAGGGATGTCGACATAAGGGGATACCCCATGTCGACATGGTGCCAGTTGGATTCAAAATTCAATTTTCAAAAGAAATGTCCATTCGTTCGAAAACCTTTCGCCAATGGTTATGACTGTTGTGCATCTATATAAAGGCTTCCAAAACGAATTTTTTTAACAACTACTTTCTTATTTTCTTCACTCTTTCTTCTCCACCATTCCATATCCATAAAACTTCATATTTTCAAGATCGTGCCATCATTCTGCCAAATTCTCAATAGAAAATCATTTAGATACTCTCTCTATTTGATTCTCCATCATTCTACTAAAGATCAAAGTGCTATTCAGAGTTATAGGATTAATTTGTATTCAAAAAGTCCATAGAGTCTATCCATTCAAAAGGATTGTTATTAAGAAGTATTAGGGTGATCTTGTGTCCTGTAAATCAAGAGAGTTTACCCCAGACTCGGAGATAGGAGGGTTCCTCAAGGCCTTAGAAATTGAGGGTTGTAATTTGGATATTGGCTTATAAAAATCTGTACAAGGATATTGCCTTGGTGCAGGAGGATTCCGAACCAGTATAAAATCCGGTATGTTCTTTCCTTTTACTTGCTTTTCTTTACTATTTGCATTTGTTATATGTTCTGTGATCATTCTGTGTTAAAATTCTGTTTAGATTTGTGTTGAAAGTTTTAATTTAGTCATATAGTTCATATATTCTTTAAAACACTATTCACCCTCCCTCTAGTGTTATTTCTGCTTTAAGATCCTTAATCCGCATCCCTAACAGGAAGTAGGTAGGAAATGGGTAAATATGGAACGCACAATCGAATATAACATAACATAAAACCCTATCTGCTACTTGCAACTGACGTAGCCAAGCGGTTGACCGCCCTTTTATTCAAGGGCGTTTATTTTTGTTTTCGTTGTCGTATTATTTTATTTCCTAATTAGCTTTTTAACGTTAAGTCTTAATTAATCATTTACTTAGCTACCAATCAAATTTTTGAAATTTAAATCCTAAATTTGATTTATCATTTGAATTTGAATTTAAACTAAATTAATTTAAATTTGAGAACTTCAAATGCTCGTAACTTCTCTGTTTGTGCTTCTTTTTCAGCATATTATATATCGAAATAGATCAAAATTTCACCATAAATGTGACAAAATAACTTTCTTGGTCAAATTCCAAATTTATAAAATCCAAATATCCAACTCTTCTCATATTTAATTTAATTTAGTTTATTTATTTATGGTTCATTTTATGGGGTGTTACATCCTTCCTCCTTTTAAAATGGATTTCATCCCAAAATTTTCCAAGAGACGAACAACGTAAGTTGCAATACATCTATGTTACACAACCAAGTTCTCCATATAACCATTAGTGCAATGTGATTATGTACCGTAGACAAGTTAAAATAAGCTCAATTGTAACGACCCGTAAATTTTGATTAATAAATTTGTTAGTTTAATTTAAATTTTGCAGTTTAATTTAGGAAGAAATAATTTTTTTAGAAGTTATAATAAAGTAAATGTTAGAAAATTTAAATGTAGCAATTGAAATTAAGATTTACAAATTCAAAATGTAATTGCAATCAATTGAAATTGTGAAAATTTGTCATACTTGGTTATAAGTACAATATAAGAAACAAACGGGAATATTAAATTAGCTAATGAAATGTTATAATCAGAAGTATAATTGAAATGCTACTAATTTAATATAATAAGAAGGTAAGTAATAAATAAATGATTGTAAACTTTAATAAACGAATTAATGTGCAAAGGAATTGAATTAAACATGAATAGCATGAATAGCATGAATATTAATAAATGAAATTATGTAATAATTGATAAATGATGGCATTAATGGATGAAATAAGGTTTGCTAGTAACAAAGGAATAATTAAAATAAACATTTAACCAATGAATAAAAGAAAAAAAGGTCGTAAGAAGTAAAATGCAATTCAAATGTGATTGAAACGACTGTTTAGGTTATAATGGAGTGTAAATAGAAATAGTGGAAAACATTATAATTTGTTAATTAAATATGATTGTGTAATTAATACTGAAAGAAATAAAATTGGAAATAGTATTAATGATATAATAACTAAAATGAATTGCAACTGTATAAATGGAAGTAAATTGTTAATAAATGGATGTAAATATTAATTAATTAATGGAAATAAAATCCAAATGTATGTTTGGATAGAATATAAGTGAATAAAATTAGTAGTATGGAATTAAATGCCAACGTTGATTGTAAGTAATAAAGGCCTATTTATGCGACTAAGAGTAACGTTAATGTTTATTTAGGTTACCTATTAATTAGTTTGTTAATTGGAATTTGAAATAAATTGTAATAAATGCAAATAAATGTTAAAGTTGTGTGGAATGTAATACAATGGTTATGAGTGTTAGAATGAATATATTAAACTAATGAATGGGAAAAACAAGGAAACTAAGTTATATAGTAGTATTGAACTTAATAAAAGATTTGAATTAAACGAATAAATTGATATACGTTTATTTCTTTGGCATGTGCATAAAATTTGGAAATCAAATTGCAATTAAAGGAAATTAGGTAGTACGTTATTTGGGAATAAATTTAATAAATACATTAGGGAAATGTAATATAATTTACTGTTATTTATACCCATAAAATGTCTATTTATTGAATAGCTAGATTTTTAAATCAATAAACCAATTTATGGAGGATTCAATTTATAATTAATAACATTTAATCTGGAATCAATTACAATTAATTGACTTAAATTATGCAGTTAGGATAGATTTGATTTGTCATTAAAGATGGTTAATTTTATAAGATGTAATTTATGCTAAGCCTATTTATTTTATGAAAGTTTGTTGATTTAAAGATTTGGAAGCAATACTTATTAATTTGATTGAAGTGCAAATTCAATAATTGAATTTATTGCAAATAAATGAAATTCAACCTTTAATATTACGTTAATTGAAACTAGATGGGATGTGAAGATATTAGTATAATATATTTTGAATTCAATGCAAATTTTATCCATTTGATAATAATGAATTGGATAATAGGATGGAAGTGAATTTAATAGATTTTTTGGTAATTTAATTTATAATGTTGGATTTAATGAACTTGAAATTAAATATTAAAATGTAGGTTAACATTGGAATTGATGGATTAATCAACTCAAATCGGACATTTAAATTTGGGTGAATTTGTGTAATTGATTAAGAAAAATAAAGGTAATAAAAATTGTCGATTTTAGAAGTGAAATTTAAAAATTTGATTTAATTTATTGATTTTTAATTTATTTAATTAATATAAAAATAGCCATTTTGGCCACTGACTTGGATTTCGACGAAACCAGTTTCATCGGATCCGTAATGGTGAATTATTATAGGGTTTCAAGTTTCGTAGCGATAAGACTTGTCGTTTGATCGTCGGACTTGAAACGCCTTGAAATCGATAAATTGAAATCAATTTGAAAATATTGATTTGAGCATAACTTCTTCATACGACGCAATTTGAACCTAAAACCTTTTCCATTGCGTTTAAAATATTTTAAAACACCTATTTTGATATATGGGTTTACCCAATTTCGTTCCGGGGTCAGAGCGGGCTTTTTGGGCCACTTTGTCGTTAACGCGTACATCTATCTTATCCGATCCTTTCTATTTTCAATCCTGCCTATAAACATCCTGCTATAAACCCTAGCCTCTCTAATTCTCATTTGTTTGTACGTATATCTTCTTCTCAACTCCTCCTTTCCAATGGCTGCAAACCCTAGATCCATTTACAATTCAAAATCAAAGTCAAAAATTCAAAGTCCTCACAAAAATTCACAAAAATTATATGTCGAGGCTCTTGATGGACGCATCTCATATCTGCGATTCATTTTTGGATTTGAATCATCATTTGTCCTGTAATCGCGAATCAGTTCCGACTATTCATATGGATTTCCGACGATCCAACGGCGGATCGTCGACCAATCGACGATCGGCTGGTGCCGTGGTGAAGAGCTCGCCCAGGGGGTCAAGGATCTGGCGCTCGTTCGTGCTATAGGGGGTCAAGTTCACCAGAAAATAGTGAAGAACGCGAGCGGCGGCGGTCGGCGCACAGATGACTGGAATTCGCCATACTCACGGCGTAGGGTCGGCTCACGGTGTGGAGCATGGTGGTGGGTTTCGATTGACGTGGTTGGACACGTGGGAGGCACGAAATTTGCATATGGGGTGGCGGTTGGGTTAGATCGAGCATCAAGGTTCGAACGAGAGAAGAAATCACGTGCGTCTTCATTCCTATGGAGTGGTGACGTGGCACGTTTGTATGGGTGAGTTTTATTTTAATTAAATTTTGATTTCAATCGTCTTAGTAGCATAACTTTCTCATACGACATCGTATTCACACGCGATTTTTTTTGTTAGGATCGTAATAAAATTCCAGACACTTTGACGTTAGTTTGGACAGATTTGGAGACTGTCAAATTTTTGGGTTTAAATCGGATTTAAATTCAATTTAAATTCAAAAGGTGAGTGTTTTAATCCACTCACAACTACTAAGATTTCTTATGTTTGTTAAATTTATTTGTGATGTGTTTAGAAATTTATTTATGACTGTTTGGCATGTTTTTAATCATCATCTCAGCTAGTTGCATTTATTTAAATTAAATTGTTATTTAATTTATTATTGCATATAAATTTGCCAGTTAAAATTTTTTATTATTGCATATAGATTTGCCAGTTAAAATTATTTATTATTGCATATAAATTGACAGTTAAATTTTTTATTTATTATTGCGTATAAACTGCCAGTTAAACAGTTATTAATGTATTTTTGAATATAAATTGTTCGTTGATACCTTTATATTTTATATGCTCTATATTGATGTTTGTTTAAATTGGATGATGATTTTAATAAATGGTTGATGGTTGATATTGGATGAATGGATGCTGAATTTTATATGGTTATAAATTGCAAGTTATTATGCATTTTCATCTCATTCGGGATTGCGGTTTGTAATGGTATAAAACCGCATTTTTATTTTTAAATTGCGGATTGAAATGATAAATATCCGTATCACTTGACCATAGGATAGAAAATTATATACAGACACCGTGGTCTATATGTAAAATTATTTTAAAATGATTTCTATGGTTTTGTAAAGAAATATATGAGTATATAGATATTGATTTTAAATATTTTATAAATTCTATCTTATTATTGAATTTAGCTATGTATAAATTTGTTTTGAACTATAAAATAAGCTAAATAATGAAGTTTGATTTCTTTTATAAAATATGGTTAAGTATTTATTTAAAATTCTATTGTATATAGAGTTTATAATAACTCAAATAAAAGTAAGGTTGAAGATAAATGTGAATATGATGTGAATTAAACTATTTAAGAATTATCCTCGAAAAATTTGTTTTGTAATGTAAGTAAATTAAGATTTAAAAGGTATGATTTTATAACTTGATTTTGATTAGAGGATTTAAATGAATATCAAATTGATTTAAAGAATATTATCAAGTTAATTAAAAGAATATCTTGTTATTGAAGTTTAAGGGTTTTACTTAAATAATATTCGTTTTATTAAGTAAACATTTCAAATTTAAATAATAGGAATTGTATTTAATATATATTAAATTATCAAAGAATCCTTTTTGAAATAGTGGAATATTTAAAGATTGAAATATATAAACTATAAAAATTTAAGCTTTGAAATGTAGAATATTAAGCTTTGAAATATATGGGAATTAAAATGGTTTATTTGGAGGTTAAAATTGATATTGGGAATTTATTGTGAAATTTAAAGAAGCTAGTTTATTATATAAAGTAATATAGTATTTAAACCATTAAGTATTAAGAGTTATGTTTCAAAGCTATGGTTTCAAGGTATATAGATTTGAAAATGCTATGATTTCTTGGAAAAGATATACTTGAAATAAAAATGATATCATATTAATTTGGGGTTTTAAAAATATAAATGATATCGTATTTATATGGTTTGAAAGAGATATTATATTCTGGTTTTAAAGTATAAATTATTTTGAAATAACCGCGGTGTTATAATAACGTTTGGTTGTTAAAGAGACCAGGATCGGAAGTTGTCATACTCTCTGCCACTACACCATAAACGATATTTTGGTACGGCTAAAAGCCATATCTAATCTTATTAGATACAGCTAAAAGCCGTATCAAAATATGCCAAGCTTAAAAATTTGATATGGCTTTTAGCCGTATCTGATGAGCCAATTAGATAAGGCCGTATCTAATTGGCTCATTAGATACGGCTAAAAGTCGTATTTGATGTATCAATTAGATACAACCATTAGCTGTATCTAATTGACACATTAGATACGGCCAGAAGCCGTATCTAATTGACAGCGTCTATGAACCAATTAGATACGGCTAAAAGCCGTATCTAATTCGTCAATTAGATACAGACATGAAGTCCAAAGTTTTTTAAATAAATAATTAAAAACAATTTTTTTACAGATTCAACATAAAGAAGAATCAGTTAACAATAAAATTTGAAATTATATTTGCATAAATAGTTCACAGTTCATACATCTTGCAATTCAAAAAATAGTCAACACTAAGTAACATCACGCAATTCAACAAAATTACATACGGTACAAAGTTCAACGACAATACATACAATAAAAGTTCAACAAGGTAGTTCAACAACATGAATAACATTTGTAATACAACGCAAATTTCGGCAAGTTCAGCAATTACAAAGTTCGGATAGTACCATTAATGCCTATATCTTGCCAATTTCTTCACCATCACCACCAGTGATCCCAGCACTATATCTTGCCAAACGATACGTATCAGACTGCAAGTAGAAGACCAGAATTGCACATAATCAACTGAAGACATTCAAAATATGAAGAAAATAAATTAGTTACAATTATGGTTTGTAATTTAAGATTAAGAGGGTGTTTAAGTATAATGAACATTTTAGAATATTATGGTCCATAAATCTCAGAAATGCGCCTGTTGACAACGGAAAAAGATAAATCATTGAATTAATAATGTGCAACCTACAGATAAAGATCCAGAACTTTAGACTAATTTATACTGCAACAGCTACAAGTTTGCAAAACACATGGGACAATAAGGAAAAGTATACATCAATCAATATATAGAATACTATTGTGACTCATGACAGAAATACATGATAGAATACTATTGTGCAGCAGCTACAATAAGGAAATGTATACATGACATAATACTATTGTGCAACATGGAACAATAAGGAAAAGTATTCATGACAAAATACTATTGTGCAACAGCTACAAGTTTGCAAATAATTAAATAAAATATAGTTTAAAGTAGATAAATAAACACTTTCCTACGCATGCACACGAACAAGATTAAGAGAATACAAATAACAGAAATAAGAAATGCAACAATAGTTGAGAAAAAGTGCCAAAACAGGAAAAGTATACATCAATATATAGAATACTATTGTGATTCATGAAAACAGGGAATGCAACCCTCCCTGACATAAGGAGATTTTTTTTTAAATTGGAAGCATAAGAACTTGAACTGAAACAATGAAAGTAAAGTTTCTGTCTTTCGGGGTTGATGTGAGTTTAATTTAAAATCTTAAACCTTATTCTAAAATTACATTGCGCATAAACAAATAGATACCTTGTATAAATGCGTCTTCAAAGTAAGATAACAATAAGTTTAAATAAGTGACTGGGAATGGCAAGCAGCAGGTGGAGCTAATGTAAAATTAGGTTGGCAAGCAGTAACCTTACACGAAAAAACTATGATACGAATCAGATGCATATAGTTATATATAACAAACATAACAACAACATCAGGGAGATGGTTGTGCAAAGGTGTAAGCCGTAAATACTGTAACAGCGTAAACACAATAGTACATAAAATTATGAACTAAGAACATGTGAATTAGAAACAACAGTTCACAAATGAAAGGAAAACAATAGGATATTGAAGAAAATAACACACAGAAGATTGACAAAAGTAGTACAATAAATAAACTCATTAACAATCTTATTGCATGTTCTTATGCCTCCTATAGTGAGAATATACTGAATATGCAAAGCTTCATTTAGTAAAGAAGTGAATAATGTCGGTGTTGTAATAACGAATGATTATCTGTTAACTTCATTATTTGTTAGTGGGTTTGGGCTTCAAGCCCATATAAATTCAATTATAAAGTTATTTTGCTTAGTAGCCCATTGTTTTTATTTTCCATTAAAAGTCTTTTAGGTAGAATACTGCTTCTAAATATGTAAATTTTAGGAGTGCAGTAAATAAAGAATTCGAATCTTGTTAAAAAAATAACAACAAATTAAAAATAATAACAATAAAATTGAAAAAATTGTAAAATTAGCCGTGAGGTTCACCATCAGTGAATGACTTCGTTTCTTTACTTCATATATAGTTATCAAATTAATGAAAAGAAGAATTTTAGGAAGAAATTAACTCAAGATAGAAAATTTTGGGGATTCAAGATAGCGTTTGGCTTGAAAACGGCATATAGTACCTGTTGCAATAAAAGGGAATATTTATTATTATTTAAGTTTTCTACTTATTATGTCATAAATGTTTAAATGTTAAAAATACTTGTTCCTATTACTTCTAAATCAGAGTTGAGGATTTCACATTTTTGATTGTTCGTAACATTGGTCGAATCCTGGAACTGCGAAGCAATGAATTCAGGAGCATTGAATTGTGTGGCACGTCTTCCATCGGAAGAATTGACCGGTGCACGAATTCCCTGTTCAATATTTCCCACCATGTTGATCAAAACCTCCATTTGCCTAGACAAACTTCCCACTGTACTCTCCAAACTTCCCACCCTCATTTTCAACTCATCCTGCTCGCCATGAACATGTCGGAGTCATTTTTGTGCAATGGCACAAGCCTTAACTTTAGTCTTTGGTATAACGGTCCCAACACCGCGGCTCCTACCCCTTGCATCCTTACCAAGCACTTGTGATAAGATGTCTTCATCCACTGTCAATTTTTCTTTATCATTATCAGTGATCTTTTCCTTCGCTTTCGCAATTTGATCCTGTAATATGATAATACTTACATGAATAAGGAATTTTAAAGAATATGCAGTTAATATTTGTTTAACTTACAAAGTATGAAGAAGTGGCATCTGATATGCTACCATCTTTTTTCCTGTGTGTCTTCTCCCATACTTGACGACGACTGATATTTGTTGATGGACTAGCAACGATCTGCAATACAAGTTGATGCAACGACATGAATATCCAATCACAATGTGTAAATCATTTGAATGAAAACGAATATAAATTACCATTTCTTATTTTAGCGTGACTTTTACATCCTGCATGATGAGCATAACTGAGCAATGCTCTGTTCTTTTTGCCTACCTCCCTTCTTCCGCTCGCTTCAGGCGTTGCTTCATTTTTTACGAACTCTGCCCAATCTTCTTGAGAAACTGTAGGTGGGAAATTTTTCAACCGTTCTTCCTCATTGTTGAAAGGGTCATAATAAACTACTCTCAAGTTTTTCTTGTATCTCCTAAAAGCCTCGGCCATTCTCTTTAAAATCATTTCCTTTGAATGCGGATCGAGCTCATAATTTTTTTGCAAAAAATATATTAAATTATGTGTTGTGCAAAGAGTTGAAACCATAAGGCTATTGAATGAAATAGTTGTTGTCAAACAATAAGGATACTTACCACCAATTCGTTCCAAACGTTGTCCTTGTATATTCCAGGTACTTTATTCCAACTTATATATGATATCGGCACATGAGCTCTTACTAGTTTACCAAGCATAGTAGCGATTTTTCCAGCGTTATCTGAGACCGGAATACCAAGTAAGTTTTGATCAACTTTCTTCGCCTCTGAACATGATGAATGTTTGATGATGGTGGATTTTCTGACATAGTTTTCTGCAAAATATAATATTACGACTTATTTTAATAAGTCACGATAATAATTATACATGTATCAATGTATCAATGTCAACACTCCATAATATAACACACTTGCACATACAAAATTATTAAGTGACAACACCTGGAATTGCATTGGAATGTATAAAATATTCAAAACCATACATACACACAATTGTGTAACTAAAAATATACAGACACACAATCATGTGATGTACGAATACTAATAAGTTAACATATGGATTTGGTAAGGTCTTCTAATTTTTCATTGTCTTCAAAAGATGATTGATAGACGGTGGGGAACTCAATGTCATCCACATTTGTAGTCAACCGTTTTGGTGTATGCAAGACTACAGACCATCCGTTATTTTTTAAATCTTTTGAGTAGAAAACTTGACTCGCTTCTGATGCAAGAATAAATGGCTCGTCATTCACGTTATTTTTGTTCTTTAATTTCCCTAAATTTACCATGATGAGGTTTGAAATGGGATCTATTTTGCAACCATTGACCTTATCCTCGACTTTTACCCAATCACAATAAAAAACTGTTTGTTTGAAGTCAGTATAATCCAACTCAAGTATCTGTTGCATGACTCCGCAATACGTTGTTTCTGCTTCCTTATATTTTTATCCTTGCCACTCGCTCTAAATTTTGTAATTGCTCTCATGCATACACCGCTATTTTGTGTTACCATACGGTCTTCGTACTTTTTCATGGAAAATGAAAATCCATTCACTTGGTACTTCATATAACTACGCATTATGAACTTCGGCCCGTGCACTAACCGCCACAGAGTTAGATCAACATCGATGGTCTTTAACAGCCACATAAATTTTAATATGAAAAAAGCATGGTCACAAAGGTGTATTGAATACTTATAAACACATGAAATACTTAAGACGAAGTTAAACCTCATTACGTAACCATAGATTAAAACTTTGAACTACTTCCACGGTGGTAGCCCTGCCTCTAGGTTGAAATATGGTATGTTCACATAGGAGTTATACCTCCTACAAAAAACACATATCAAAATGTATATATAAGTTGAATTAAAAAAATTAAAATTCCAAACAAGTTCGTGAACTTACTTCTTCCATTCATCCAATCCATCGTACTTATTGAGGACCCATCTACGCACCTGTTCAAACGGCACTTGGGTTAACGTTATGTCTTTACCATTATCCAGAGGTATCTCACTAGCAAACTCATCGTCCTCGTCTAAAAAAGCTTCGCGGGTATGTTTATGATTGCCATCACCTCCGTTTGGCATATATTCCATGCAGTAAAGACTAGCTTCTTGTACGATATATCCTTCTGCAATACACCCTTCAATGTATCTTTTGTTGCGCACATATCCTTTATATGTTTTCATCAACCTATAAATGTGATCAATTATATACTGTAGACGGTAGCTATTTATATGAAATAATGATGTGCATAACTGAAATTAGAAATTTACCGTTCAAATGGATACATCCATCTATATTTGACAGGGCCACAAATCAAAGCTTCATCGGCTAAATGAACCATAAGGTGGACACTGATATCAAAAAATGCAGGTGGAAAATGTTTTTCAAAAACACACATTGCTTCTACTAAGCTAGCCTTTGCTTTTAAAAGATGTTCCCTATTGATCACCTTTGAACACAAAATGTTAAAGAATAAACTAATACGATGAACAACATTTCGTAGATCCTTATGTTGTGGATAAGAATGTTGAAGCAATACTGGAAGCAAATGCTGCATTATGGCATGGTAATCATGTGACTTCATATTTCTTAGTTCAGGAGGATTGATGTTCACATTGTTGTGAAAGTTAGAAGAAAATTTGTCAGGCACTTTCAGATTTTTCAAAACGGTGCAAAACCGTATCTTTTCTTCTTTGCTCAAAGCGAAAGTTGTCTTTGGTATGATTGTTTTATTTGTTTCAGGATCTTCCATCACTCACAACTTTTGTTTTATACCCATGATTTTCAAATCCTTGCGTGCATTGGTGCCGACTTTTGACTTATCTTTATGGTCCATAATGGTGCTGATGAGATGCTCCGTGACATTCTTCTCCGTATGCATAACATCAATATTATGTCGGACCAAATTGGCTTTCCAATATGGTAAATCAAAAAAATAGACCTCCTATACCATCCAGAAATATTGTCAACATCTTCATTGGTTGACTTTTTCCGTTTTCGACCAATTTCTTCTTTTTGTTTACCAACTTTCATTTTGATATTCGCTACTTTCTTTTCAACTTGAACACCAGTCAATGGCCATTTAGGACGACGAAGTTCTTGTTCGTTGTTGAAATTTGTCTTATCGTATCGAAACTTGTGTTCGTTAGGAAGAAACATTCGATGTCCCATGTAACACATCTTCTTACTTTCAGGAAGATAATAAGAACAAGTGTTTTTCCCACAAACAGGACATGCAAAGTAACCGTGAGCTGTACATCCCGATAAAGTCCCAAAAGCAGGGTGATCATGGATTGCCCACGGCACCCTAGCTCTCATTGTGAACTCAGATTTATTTAACGAGTCAAATGTAACTACTCCTTCCCATAACTGCTTTAACTTGTCTATCAACGGCTGTAAATAAACATCAATATCCTTTCCTGGTTGTTTTGGCCCAGAAATCAACAATGTTAGCATTGAGAACTCCCTTTTCATGCACATAGACGGAGGAAGATTATATGGTACTACAATTACTGGCCAACAACTGTAAGGGTTAGAGAGAGAAGCTTGTGGACAGAAACCATCTGTTGCTATTCCAAGTGTGACATTTCGTGGCTCGGCAGCAAAAGTTTGATCAAATGAATCTGTGACTTTCCATTGAGAAGTGTCACATGGATGACGCATTACGGTTGGATCAGACTTGGCACGACCATGCCAGGTCATCGCATCTGCCATCCATGGTACGGTATACAGTCTCTTCAATCTAGAAATTAAAGGAAAATGTCTTAATGTCTTTCGAGGTACTTCGGTGCATTTTCTCTCTTCGTTTAATGATGTCATATATCTTGGTTCATTGCAATTTGTACAAGAAACTTTGTTCGCATCATCTTTCCAGTATAATATGCAATCGTTGATGCATGCATCATAAGTTTTGTAATTCATCCCAACTTGCTTAATGAACTTCTTCACGTCGGAGTACTTTGTCGGCAGCGTGTTACCTTCGGGGAGTAACTCCTTTATTAGTTCGAGAAGTGAAGTCATACCATTATCTGAAAAGCTGTATTGGGTCTTCAAGCTATACAGTTTCACAATGGCATACAGCTTCGTAATCCCTTTTGAACATGAAGGATATAGTGGTGGTCCTATACATATGCCCCGCGATCAAGAAAAGAATTGCAATAGCTAAATGATGATGAGCAATATCGCTCAACCACAAACCTCCTGTTATTGGATCTAATCCTCCACGAAAATTCAAAAAATCCGCGTATTTTGACCAATTCAAGGTGAAAAAGGGAGTTGCTCCCTCGGCAAAACTGGGAAAAAGTTGAGACAAAAGATCTCTTTTACGCTACCAAAAAGCGATTTATACTTCTTACTTTCATTGGCCTGCCAATCTGGATAATCAGCAGACTGCTCTCCAACATTAGTATGATCAGGTAACGAATTTGTAGGTTGAAAATGATGAAATCTATCTACATCATTGACCAGATCTTTCATCCTAATATGTTCAGACTCAGCAGTAGTTCTGCCATGACTAACTGGTTGCTGTTTTTTCATCTTCGCCCTTTTTTCCCCATGAAAATACCACGCTGTATACGATTGGATAATACCCCATCTAAGCAAATGAAAATGAATGTCATCTAATTTGATCGTCTTTTAATTTTTGCACCGGGTGCAAGGGCATAAATACAATCCTTTCTTACCATCGTTTTCTTCAACAAAACTAATGAACTTCTGCACCCCTTCTATATAGTATGTAGATCTTAGATCTGATTGATTTATCCATTGTTTGTCTATGCTGAAAGACATACTGCCCTCCTGTCACATTAACTACCTTTGACGATAAAATTGCCTCTTCCCCTCATTCCATTTCCACCACTACCTAAAGTTTCGAAAAATGTTATTTTCCGAATTTGAATTGTTATATTGTATAATAAATTAACAAGACAATGTAGGGACAGCGCATAAATTTCCTTTTTCTATAAAAAAGTAATTTCATAAAGAAGTAATCATATTTTTAGTTATTGTGCAAACTTAAAAATACCAATAGACACTTAAACTAATGGAACAAAGGAAGATCAATTATACATGTGCCGACTAACAAGTTGAGGAAACAAATAATGATGTATATGTGCAATTACTGCTAATCCATTGAATAATTCATTACTACATCAATATAAAGATAATCTACTGTCCCTGGAAAATCTAATACAAGGTCATGCTACAAATATGCAACAAAAGTCTAATTCAGATATGGTGGTTAAAAGAGGCTGATCAATGTTCAAAAATTTTCTATTCACATATGTGAGCCACTAAAAACAGGAAACATATCAAAGAGCTCATTGATCAGAATGGCCACAGAAAATGAGCTACGACTAAACACCAACAAAATAAATGACAACATAATTGGAATGCATATTAGCCAATTCTTTTGGCAAGGGAGATGTGAAATAAAGGGTCTGTTTTTATTTCTTCTCTCTGTATAAATGTACTAAACGAAGCATAATAAATGAATTAAATAATAACTATTTAATGACACAAACAAGGGAAATCTATAAATTAAGTACTTGATTAGAAGCTCATGTGCTATTAATAAAGAGAAACTGTAAGCGTTTTCTAATAAAAAATATAACAGCAAGTGCTTAGTTTGCAGAGGAGCAAACAGAAATTGATTATTGGACATTGTCTATTTTAGGTAACAAATGTAATGGGTATTATAAGATGACAAAATACATTTAAGGTATGGATGAATATACTTTACTTTTCAGTTTGTTCACTAAGGTCATTTATGGATGTGATTAAATGGTAACATGTAAATTAATCTGGAATATCTACTGTACATTAAATGGTAACTGGAAGATTCAAATAAATATGAGTACCTCCTAAAATAAATACTTCAATTAATCAACTTGTTAAAGTTGCAAAATTTTAACATCAGTTCTACTTCTAATAGCTCCAATCAATCTTGGTTAAAACTTAAATTTTGGAAAACATGCCAGCTGAATAAATTGTTGAGTTAAGGATCTGAAACAGATACAATACCTATGCTATGAAGCATCTAAATGGATTAATTATCCAGATTTGTCCAAACACAAACATGAATATATAGTGCCCATCACTTCAGTTCCTAAAATTATCAAAATATAGTTAGATCGCGAATGTACTAACTTTCAACAATAAAAATTAAATATCTAAAACACATGATAGTGCAAGAAGATAGTTTCAACTTTCAACAACCAAAATCTAAGCAAACAAGCCCAGGCACAAATTAAAACAGTTTAAGATTTAAGATTGAATCCCCTTTTGTTATACTACTCAACTACTTTGTGAAGAGCTCCGAGAGAAGTATTTATGGTAGAAAAGGAATATCATTTTTTTCCTCCAGAAAAAGTGTGTTTGAGCAACAAGTAGAGTTACCAAACATCAGCAGAAGTGTTTTTCCTACTTAGAATAGTGCATTTATGTCAAGGACTGGAGTTAACAAATAGGCCAGAGGCCTAAATGGCTACTGACTGGTTGACTTAATATAATTTAAACCTTAACAGCTGACTTTAAAACATACACTATTCACTGAGGCAATTAATCAAAAAGGGAAATAGCTTACCTGATTATTTTCAAAATATCCACTATTATTATTATATGATGATCAGCATGAACCGAAGGTTTATTTATGTTAGGAACCCCTAACTTTGTAAATTTCAATATTTCACCGGGTTGTGTACCAGAAGGTACATGAAGATCCCCATATCCTTCGTCATCTCTACCTAGGAGGCATATGATTTTGAATATGGTTAGAAACATACATAGTAGCACGAATAATTTAAGTTCAAATTTCAATATCGAGAAGAGAAAAAATTGGATGGATTTTAATGAAAATGATTTATTTTAATATATAATAACAAATACGACGCCAAGTCGATTATTTGACTCTTCTAAATACTTGTTAGAGCGATGTTCATTCACCAGATCTAGTAGAAGAATCCATACATGTATTGAAACTAGAGCAGACTATCGAAACTAAAACTGTTAGCAAAATAGATCGCATAATACGAAAACATGATTTGTATAATTGCTATTGCTTATCACTTGAAAGTAGTAAATGGGCGGAGAAAAAAACCAATCTATGGTAATTCCTACTATTTTTCTAACCTATTTTTTCATTTATTGTCTTGTAGTACAGCAAGTTCAGGTTGTCAAGGATTAGAACTGAATTGGAAATCACACTTCAGGTGGCAATTTCCACTACATGACTCAACACATTCATTTAATATGGCACTCCACTTCATATATAAATTCCATTCATATATAAATTCCACTCAACACTATTACCAAAGAAGACAATTTAGATGAAGTAGCTATAAATACTTGTCAATGCAGTTACAAAAGCAGGAATTTCACAAATGTTCTCATTGAGTAGTGTTATTTGACCAAGCAGAATTTAGAAAAATGTCTATAAAATGATGCTAAGTACTATATAGACTATCGGCTGTCCAGTTATATTAACTAAAATCATATTGTATGCTACATGAAGATGCTTGATTTCACTGGTGAAATATGTTCTCATTTTGTTTGTGGATGTTGTTCTCTGATGAAAATTCGCATCCATGTTGCCAGTGATTAAAATATTTGCATTTCTTTTATAGGAAATGCAGGAAAGGAGTAGTCTAATATGCGTGGTATGTAGTTTTGTTGTTGTTGTTGTTGTTGTTTAGATCAACCCGGAGACTACCTACCTATTTTTGTAAATAATTAAAAATGATTCATATGGACCATGACTTAAAGTCTATAAAGATATGGTAGCAATCTAGTCTAAAGCTGTCGGCGAATGAAACGAGCTGATGCACTATTAGGCCATTGAACCATCCTTTTCTAGGAGCATTCCTAACAAAAAAGTTTGGTCATCCTATCCTATGAAACAAATATTAATTTTAATTAGTGACTGAAACTGAAGCAACCTCAACGATGAACCACTTTATCCGGCATTTATAATACCGGATAATTTTGTATGGCCAGAATTGCAATCCATATGAAAAGCGATTAATCCTGACCACATACTTATCCGGTATTGTAGATGTCGAATAACTCAGTGACTGTTAGAGTCGTCAAAACAACCTGGCAGTCAGTGGTGAACCTATTTCTAGACTCACCGGCCTTCCATCGGGGATGCTCTAATGGATTATATAATTAAATACTAATATGAACTAAGAGTCGTCAAAAAGGTAACCGAGTTTCAAACGTTGGAAATTGAAACTTTGCATCGTTCGAGCAATGATGTAATGCAACAGGTTTATGGGGAAATAGATGTAACTTCATTTTCTAAGTTAGTAATTTTACATGATTCAAGCTACTTGATCGTTCATAATATAAATTGTTTAGTAAAGAACAATATAATTTAGTAAACAATTAACTTCCTTGTAAGATTTATACGCATGCCTTTTTCATGATTGTTTTTTGTTTTCTTGTACGACCTAGAATTTTGTAGTATGATTTTAAACATTTAATTAATTTTAAATAGTTAAAATATATGGACTATTTAAATTTCAATAAATGGAACTCAAAATATAGGGTTTAATTTAAACATTAGCACCAAACTGTTTCCAAAAAATTTGCCATTACAACGACGCCATTTTGTAGCACCGGAGTAATGTCTATGCATTAACCCTCTCCTGATACTTGGCTTGCGCCATTAACAATAGTTTAATCCACTTATACAACAATGTCAGAACAATATACAACATTAGCACCAAACTGTTTCCAAAAAATATGCCATTACAACGGCGCTATTTTGTAGCACCGGAGTAATGTCTATGTATTACCCCTCTCCCGATACTTGGCTTGCGCCATTAACAATAATTTTATCCACTTATACAACAATGTCAAAACCATATACAATGTCAGAACCATATACAACATTAGCACCAAGCTGTAAATTATGCAAGGAGATCAAAATGATACAAAATAGCATAAGATTGATTATTGTATTAGACATGGTATTATTGGTTTTTTTTAATTAGACAGGTATTAAAGAAACTACTCGTGAACGGATTCATTGGTCGAGATCAGTCCAACTATAGCACACCACAAAATGCTTACATGAGTACTAACTGCTACAATGGTTTTAATATATTTCTTTATGTCTCATTTCAGGTCTGATATGGAGATTGTTGAAATAAGTCTGCATTATACATGTATATAGCAACAGATTTAGTTGGTATATTTTGTCAAACTACTGCACTGTGTTGAAGCATCAAACTAATACACCATTTTTCGTACGTTCCCTGCAAATATATAACATCCCTACACTTATAAATAACCGAAAATGTAACTATACTAATAACTTTACAATACGCTAGACATATTCATTGTTATACATTATATTTAGTCTTAAAAATGTAAACATGTGTAGGTTAATCATTCATTAAATGCAAGTGCTAACTTAATGAGCAGTTAAGCTCAGGAATTTCCACAAGGAAATAAATATCTTACCTGTTACTATAAGCTCGAAATAAAAATTTCCACAAGTTACTTAATCTTTGACTTACCTAATTTCCACAAGTTACTATAAGTGCTAACTTAATCAATTTTACCATTGTATTTAGAAAAACCTAAAAATCAATTTTCTATGCATAATTTAATTTCCCAAAATTTCAAACCAAAAACATGAAAAAAGAAGTCATGAATTAACAACATCATACTAGATATCAAATTGTACATACCTAATTGTAATTGTAGGTGGTAGGCAGGTCGCTGTAGTAGTTTCTGGGGAGGCGATTTGGCGATTTGTTTCGTCTGGATGTGGAAGATTGTGTTGTAGATGGTGACCTATGTCGCCGTAGTAGTTTCTGGGAAGGCTGGAAATAAAAAAAGGAGGGAGGGTGTGCGTTTTGGGGAAAATTTTCCCACGAAAAGAGGCACAGATTTTGATACGGCTATAAGCCGTATCAAATGTTAATACGGCTTACAGCCATATTAAATAAAATAGATACGGCTATAAGACGTATTAAAATTTGATACGGCTTATAGCCGTATCAAATGTGCCGCCTAACGTTGCGCCTAAACCCTATCTGTGGTGCAGTGTGCCAACCCCGAAAACCACTTTAACAACCGCGTACGCGGTGGAGATTCTAGAATGAAGTAGGTTGGTGGCGGCGTTTCCTATAAGGTAAATACGTGGACCCAACTCCCGTGATTTGGCATAAGGTGGCTAAAACAGGAGCGATCGACGGGTTAATTGAGGTAGCACCTTTGATCGGACACATCCCTTCGATATTCTACTCTGACTTTGGTTTATTCGGTGGCTACTTTGATTTCTTTGATTTGGGGGTGTTGTTCGAGGTGGGCGGTAGTAGCAGTTACGCGTTACCACCAAACCAGAAGCGTAATTGGTATATCTACCCTGGCATTGTCTAGTTGTGCCGTGTTACTTACCCTAGTGCGCCTTATATGATTTTGGTTTTGTACCATACCTATGGAGTGCCCTCTGACGACGCCCAATACCGGGGAGATTACGGTACTGTATAGACTATGGGAATATATTTTGTGTTAAGGGCTATATGGGTAACCCCTTAACGCTATTTAAAAGTAAGTTTATTTTACAAATAGACACTATTATAATAGCGAAATATACTATATAATAAATAGTTTAACGGATCCTTAAGAGATGTGAATCCCGAACATCTTTTGAGTTACTGCACTTATATATATTCCTGTTGATTTAACTTACATAAGATCTTTTAGTTCTGACTCGAGTGTTTTGTCTTTTCAATTCGCTCGGGTCAGTCCGAGCGTTTCAGGATCGAAGACTTTAGCTCTGGAGGATGAAGACGGAGATTTCTATTATTATTATTTATTATTTTCCACTACACTCATATTGTTCCGCTGCATTGTTATATGGTATGTGTAACTCTGATGTATGTTGTATAAGTATAATCGAATATTTTAAACAACTTTATAAACTGTATATTTGATTATTATATTTTATCCTTCCGCTATGAGATTATATTTTGTTTTATTTCTTTCTCGTTTTTCTTATTTACCCCATAACAATCCGCCCTTCCGTATGGTTTAAATTGGCACATGTGTCGATTTAAAGCGTGCGAAAAGGCGGGACGTTACATCAATCCTTGCGTGAATATGTAATCGTGTCATGTAAGTATGTATGCAAATATCTTAAACACACATAAAAATTTCTATATGAGTGTAAAGTGATTGTGAAAAACTATAGCAATCATCTCGTACCATCCAATCTAACAAGCACAATGCAACCAAAATCCTAATTTTAGAGAGAATTTTTTTAGAAAAAGGTTTTGAATGAAGAGTCATCATGCCTCCCATCATATTTTCTCACAATTATACTCGAACAAATCTAATTCTTTATTACGATGCATGCAATGGCACAGGACGCTATTGGCTCTGTTTTAAAATCCATCAATTGATTAGGCTCTATAACAATTGTTATGCCGTTGAGGTATTTCCTCAAATGCAAAAACATCATGGACTCTAGCCAATATAATAGTTTTCTTTTCTTTCTATATTGGAAAACGACCCAATAAATTTGATGCCTACTTTCCAACTATCCAAATCGCATGCTGCCTAATTAATTCTGACTTTCTCAAGCCTCATAATACAAATCTGGTTTGAGTAGAATTTGTTTTGTGGTTTCTCACCCACAATTAGATGATTTGCATGGCCTCCTAAAAAAAATGCTTCAAAGGTACCATACTAATCGTCCATTGATAGCTAATATCTTATTGAATTCTAATAAGGGTAAGCGCTATTCCTAAGGTTCTCTAAAGTCCAAGATGAAAGCCCTCAACTAATCCTCCAAGTTCCCATCCATTCCTTCAGTTTGTCTGTCGATCTTTAGTCCGTAAGCGATGCTTTGATTCAACGAAGTTCCTAAAGCTGGTTCCTAAAGCTACTAGCAAACTCCATTAAATTTTATAGTAGACAAAGGTTCCCTTTCTCTAACGATGCAGAGTGAACCTCCATAAAGCTGCGTTGGAGTGTTGCGGTTCCACTACTTCCCATGGAAAACTTCTGTCAACTTTTTCTTAATCTTTGATCAATAGGAAATTCCATTCTCATCCTATACATTTTCTCTTTACCTTGCATGGTGATATTTTATGAGCTAAATCCCTTATGTTTCCCAAAATCTAAAGTTTTGAGATAGAAACATTTACTCACTTTAGGTTGTTAACCTAATTTCCTCATTAGCTTCCAGTTTTACCTATGATCTACAACTAGTTAAGTGTTCCCATAAAATTTCCTTATTTACATTGCTTTCCAACATATAACAAGTGGTTTAAATCCCATTCATAAAGCCTACACAAGAATAAAACGAGAATATATCTTATACCACATCCTCCACTTTTCCACTAACCAAGGAAGACAACTAGCTACTATAATCCAGGAACACCAAAAGAATTTTTTACTGGAAGTTGCCATTTATTATAAGTTAATATAAATGGTGTTGATGTTCCAACGCTCCTTTCTAAATTAAGATGGGCTATCTTTAATATTCCATTCCATTTCTACCCATTTCTTTATTTCCTTTTTTTGGACTTTCATAAATGTGGTCCATTTATTGCTTCAATTAATATCCATAGCTACCGATCATGTAACGACTTGAATTTTTCATCGGTTGGTTTAAATATTTAAATGGTTTTAAATATTGGATTTTGAATTTTAATTTAATTAATAAGATTTTAAAACTATAAATTTCAAGCGATCTTATAAAATTTTGAAATCGTCGATTTAATCGACGCGTTATAATAGCGATCCAGGGCACAGTCTCAGAATTTGACGGAAATAGTTCCTTTGGATCCGTAATAGCGTATTATTATTGATTTAAAATTTCATCGTGTTTGGAGTTATCGTTTGATCGTACGGGATAGAAACTCGTTGAATTTAATATCAAAACTTCAATATAATAGTTGGGTCCAAAAAGTTATCTACTTCATATGATCGAATTAGGACTCGAAAGCTTTTCCATCATGTTCGGAATAGGGGTATAACATTATGAATTCCTAGCGGCACGCCTCAATAGAGGCTTGAGATTTTAAGTTGCATAAATCGAGACATTTTGAAAATAAATCAATTATATTGTCAAGTCAATTTCTTTTTAGCTGTCCTTTAAACTTACCATCAACCATCCTATGATGTAGTGACCTGACCTATGCCTTCTTGTATACGCTTCCCTCCTACATTTTAATACAGCCGTAAGGGAACAAATCAAAGAAAACCGAACACTTTAAATCTATATAAGTTCTCGCTAACCTTCTTCCCTGTAGAAACAAATTCGTTTCTCTTAAACAAAAAGAATTACGTCAATGACTCATGTTGGAAAGTGCGATCGAAAGGGGAGGGGGGCAGAGGGCATTCGGTAATCGCAGAAGCGACTGGAGGATGGCTCGTAGTTTCTAGGGCTTGCTCGTCGGTCGAGCGTCCGAGCATTGCAATTTTGAATCGCGTTGGCTAGCGAAGGGGAGGTGCGACAATTGGTGGGGGTCGGCGAATCAAGAATTGGGCAATGATTTTCGAACGATGCTGGGTGGCGAAGCCAGGGCGACGCGTTTGACAAGCACGTGTGTTGCATGTGGTCGTGGAGGAGGCTTGAAATGGTGGCGAACTCCCATGGGCATTGGGGGAATCACGATTGGTAAGTGCGACGCAAGCAGGTGGAAGTGGAATGGTCGCGTTCATTTTGGGTTCGATGGAAGTAGGGGATCGATGGATGATGTTGTGTGATGGAGGCAGTTGCGCTCGTACGTGAGTAGGTGGAGGAAATGTTGGGTGACATGTGCGACACAGAGCATGGTGGCAGGTGATATGGCAACGAAGGCGGCTGTCGTGGGGGAGTACACGAAGGTTATAACGGACTAGGGTTTTCCTGTTCACAACAAAGATTCGAGGGAAGGTATATTAACTGGAAAAATTAAAATAAGCATTGATTAAGTTGAATTGTGTGAAGTGATTATTTTAATTAAATTCGAATCCTTGAATAATCTATAACATTTTCGTGTGAGATCTAAAATCATGAAAACAAGCCGGGATTGAAATGGATTGCAAACAAAAATCAAGGTGAGAAAATTTCCCACTCATTTGGATTACCAATATTTAAATTTTGAATAGTTAAACTTAAATTTAGGATGCCTATTGAATTCATAAATTATTTTCTGTTGAATGATATAATATATATAGTAGTGTGTGTGTGTGTATTAGTATTTGGAGTGATATTCCCGCACAATATAGCAGACGAGACCTTATGCGCCCCGCATAATAGCGGATGACCCTATATACCGCGATATCCACCTGAAGTGGTATTGGTATTTTTATGTTGTATTAACATCTGTGAATGCAGGAAAATAGGTTCGAGGGATCCAACTGGATTCCTCAAAATGTTGAATTTAATTTCATATATTGTGATATATGGATTGTGTAGAATAATCTACTATAGATTATTGTAGTGTTGGAATTTTTGGATGCTATTGTAGCACTAACCTGATTTTGGTATTTTAAATACCATAATTTTTTTTAAGGAATTAGAGGGAATTTTTGATATAAAAATATTTATATTGGAAATTGGATTATTCCTAAGAGAATTGAATTAGGAATAATATATACATTAATTTTGGATTGTACGTAACTACTCGTGAATGGATTTAAATAGACTTTAAAACAATAGTTATATAAAGGAATTTGATATCAGATGATAATTGGAAATATAAATTCATAGGGTGAATTTATATTAGAATATGGAAACGGGGTTGAGAAAAATAGTAGATTCTATTTTTGAAATGAGAATGGTTAGAGAATCGACAATGAATCGATATGTTGTGAAATCGAGAGGACGTAATAAATTAAATTTGTTATCGAGATTTTAAAATATAATTTTATTTTTAAGAAGTTAAGGTCATTTTTCATTGGGAAATTTTTTATTATTTAAACTATGAAACTTTAAACTAGTTAGTGTTGGAATGCTTCGAAAAATGGATTTTCAAATATTTAATATTTATTGAAATAAAATGTTTTTTAATAACCAATTTTGTAATTTTTTTTATTTTAAATGAGTTATAGATGGTTTGTTAAAAGTGTTTAATATTTTAAATAATAACTTAAACATATTTTTAAAAATAAAACTAAATTACTATTCTTTAAAATGCTCATTATATTATATATATAGTTTGAAATGATTGAAAATTTGTTTATATAATTCTCTCGAGATGTGTAAACCGGTTTTAATTTAAGAATAAGATTTTATAAGAGAAATCTTGGCTTAGACTGCTACACTTGGTATCAGAGATGAAGGTTAAGCAAGAACCTTTGCTCTGGTGGGGATTTACTCATAACAGATAGGGTCAGTAGTACCGAAGAATGAGTTTGAGTGTATTAATAGATATGAGCGCATATTTGTTAGTGAAGATAAAATGGTTTATATTATGTTGATTTATTGGTCGAGTGGTATATAAATTCTTGTCGAGCAGTGGGATGCCACTAAATCGGTAAGAGTTTCTAAACACTTGAATAGAGTCGACAAGTATGGTTTTAAAGTGGGTAAATGAAATAATTTTACCCAAATTGTATTTTGATATAAAAGAATAATTTTTTGAAAATTATTATAGTGGTATGTTTGGTTGTTAGTATATAACCAAAATAAGATTTTAAAATTTTGAATAGTTATGAAAACCAATTGGATTATATAAGAATGAATTATACAAGTGAATTAAAACTAGAAATGGATTCAAATCAGAAATTGGAAGAATTAAATCCCCAAGATTTTTGGAATTGTTTTCCAAAGTATTTAAAGAAAAAAAATAGTATTATTATTTTGGAGATATTTTTGAAAGAAAATCGTCTTAAATGAATTTTGGAAGTGATATAGCACTGAACTCACTTCAGTCGCCGGAAAATAATCCTGGTAATGACTGCGCAGCATTATTATTATTCATTTTTGAGTTTTTAAGCGACGGATTGCTACCAAGGTGATTTGATATGGCAATTCCAAAGGGAAACTTTTTTGAATTTGCAACCAAGTGAATTTCGAAAATTCCGACGCAATGATTTGTTAGCCAAAAGAGTGTGTGTGTGTGTGTATAAATATATTTGATTTCAAAGTGATTTGAAATAAATACTGGGTGTTAAAAAATTCTGGGATCCGGTAGAAGATGATATTTATAAGGAGGGAAGTGTGAAAAATTGAAGTTGGAATAATATTTAAAGTGAGAAAGTTAAAATGGAATTCAACTTAAGTTAAGTTGGATAAATTAAATTTTAGAAATTTAATTGATTGGATTTGAATTAAATTAATATAGTGTATTAATGAAGTGGGAGTTAACTTAAGTGAAGTAATTGAAATATATAATGAAATTGAATGAATTAAAAATAAATTATTTAGAGTGAAATTTAAATTAAGTATGAATAACTCGAGTATGGATTTGAAATACTGGTTAAAAGGAATTAAGGTTTAAATAAAAAGGTAAAGTGGATTTGAATTATATGGAATTGAATGAAATATGTAAATATGAATTATAAAGTGACTATATAACTATAAGTTATAAAATTTAAATTGAATTAGAAATAATATCGAATTGAAGTAAATATAAAATTTGAATTATGAAATAATTATATAACCATAAGTTATAAATTTTGAATGAAATAAAATTTAAGTGAAAATTGGAATTGTGAATAAATAAATTGGAATAGCTTATAAAAAAATAGAAAAAAAAATTGAATAAAAATATAATTAGGCTATAAATAAATGTATAATCTCGAGTTAAAAATAAAATGTTGATGGAATGAATTAAGGGAAAGTGAGCATAAACTTCAAAATGGAAATTAGGATTATAAAATGAAATTGAATTCAAGTAAATTAAATGAAGTGGTTTTTGAAAATAGAAATAAAATTGTGAAGTAGATAATGGAAGTAGCCAATTAGATAGATAAATTGGTAAGAAGAATATTGAAATGGGACTTGAATTTCAAATGAATTCGACTTTTAAGTAAGCAAATTGAATATATTCTGGAATGTTGTCAAATAAAATAAAAATGGATTGAAATAGTAATGACTTGAGTTATAAACAAATTAAATGTAGGTGAAAAAATAAATTGAATATGGCCTGGGATATTAATTAAATGAATTTGAGTGTGGAATTAAAATTTTAAGTGGATTGAGTGAATGAAATAATTAAATTAATTAGTAAAATGAAATGGAATTTGATCGAAGGAGAATCAATCTAAAATTGAAATGGAGTTTGATTGAAATAGAAATGAACTTAAGTTATAGAGTTGGATAATTTAAAATAAATTGATTAACTTAAGCTAATCTATCTAAATGAAGCTTGGCTCAAATAAAATTGTGAAATGGTTATTAAACAAAAGAGCATGGAATTATTCCGAGTTTAATAAAATGGATTTGGGTATAGTGAAAGTGGATTTGAATGGAATGCAAATAAATTGATTTAGAATTAATTTGAAATGGGGTAAAATTGAATATAAATTGAGTTGCAATCAAATTAAGAAAAAGCTATAAACTGAAATGGTTATTTTATTAGATGAATGTCGCCAAATTTGCAAGGAAATAATTATCGTTTGACGTAAACGGAAATAAATAAAATTCTACGTATTAATAGAAAGTGAATAGATTGATTTCAAAATCATTTTGCAATGGATATGACTTTGTTTGGCATAAAATAAATTGAATGCAAGGAAATTGAGTTGTAAATCATTCGAATTGAATATGAATTGATGTATAAATCGATTTGAAGATGATAATCGAATATTGGAACCTTATAATAGCTTATAAATATATGTTAGCATGCATTGTTTATGAAATCTATGTGTTTTAACCATTTAAATTGATGAAATTTGATTAAATTTCATGTTTTTGTGCTTACAAGTTTAAATTGAGTAACTACAGGTACAGAGGGACTATTTAGCTAGATTTGGGTTGCGAAATTGCTTTTGAAGTAAATGCTTGCTTAATAATGCTTAAAAATGCTAATATAAGGTACGTTTTCGGATTAAATATCGCAAAATATAAATATTGATATATATTTTGATTTTCGACGGTACGGGTCGGTGTACATATATTTATCTCTCTTGTCATATTGCAAAAGGCTCTCCGTACATGGGAGACTGCCAATTTTTTTGGAAATTTAGGGTGTCAGAGAAATTTTGGAAATCTTGGAAAAAAATTTGTTAACTAAAAAGTTGATTTTTAAATTACAACTGAAATAAAAAGTTTTTGAATTAGAAATGGAAACTAATGTTTGGAAAAGACTTAATGGTTTAGAAGAGTGGATGTCGAGTTTTAACTAAGTGGGTTTTAATAAGTAACAGGTTTGAAGCATTTTTCCTACCTTAGCAATTTCGGGGACGAAATTCTTTTAAGGGGGAGAAATGTAATGACCCGGATTTTTCGTCGTTTGGTTTTAAATATTTAAATGGTTTTAAGTATTGGATTTTGAATTTTAATTTAATTGATAAGATTTTAAAACTGAAAAATTTCAAGTGATTTCACAAATGTTTAAGATCGTCTATTTAATCGACGCGTTAAAAAGCGATCCGGGGCACAGTCTCGGAATTCGGCAAAATCAGTTCCTTTGGATCCGTAATAGTGTATTATTACCAGATTTCAAATTTCATTGTGTTTGGAGTTATCGTTTGATCGTACGGAATAGAAACATGTTGAATTTAATATCAGAAATTCGATATAATAGCTGGGTCCAAAAAGCTATCTTCTCCATACGATCTAATTAGGAGTCAAAACCTTTCCATCACATTTAGAATAGGAGTATAACATTATGAACGCCTAGTGGCATGCCTCAATAGGGACTCAAGATTTTTAGTTGGGTAAATCGAGACATTTTGAAAATAAATTAATTGTATTGTCAAATCAATTTCTTTTCAGTTGTCCTTTTAACTTACCTTTAGCTATCCTATGATGTAGTGACCTGACCTATGCCTTCTTGTATACATTTCGCTCCTTCATTTTAATACAGTCGGGAGAGAACAAAATCAAAACAAACCGAACACTTTAAATCTATATAAGTTCTCGCTAACCTTCTTCCCTCTGGAATCAAATTCGTTCCTCTTAACTAAAAAAATAAAAAAAATTACGTCAGTCACTCATGATGGTAAGTGCGATCGAAGGGAGGGCGGGGGGAGGAGGGGGCAGAGGGCGTTCAGCGATTGCAGAAGGGACTGGAGGATGGATTGTAGTTGCTAGGGCTTGCTCGTCGATCAAACATTCAAGGATTGCAATTTTGAATCACGTCAGCCGGCGAAGGGGAGGTGCGACCCTTGGTGGAGATCGTGAATCGAGAATTGGGTGATGATTTTCGAACGATGCTGGGTGGCGAAGGCCAGAGCAGCGTGTTTGGCAAGCATGCGTGTTGCGTGAGGTCGTGAGGAGGTTGAAATGGTGGCGAACTTCGGTGGGCATTGAGGGAATCACAACTGGGAGGTGCGATGCAAGCAGGTCGAAATGGAATGGTTGCATTCATTTTGGGTTCGATGGCGGTAGGGGATCGGTGGACGATGTTGTGTGATGGAGAAAGTTGCGCTCGTACATGAGCATGTGGAGGAAGTGTTGGGTGACACGCGCGGCATAGAGCATAGTGACAGGTGATATGGCGACGAAGGCGGTTGTCGTAGGGGAGTGCACGAAGGTTATAGCTGACTAGGGTTTTCTTGTTCACAAAAAAGATTTGAGGGATGTTATATTAATTGGAAATTTAAAATAAGCATTGATTAAGTTGAATTGTGTGAAGTGATTATTTTAATTAAATTTGAATTCTTATAAAATCTACAATGTTTTTGTGCGAGGTCTAAAATCGTGAAAACAAGCCAGGATTGAAATGGATTGCAAATGAAAATCAAGGTGAGAAAATTCTCACTCATTTAGATTACCAAAATTTAAAATTTAAATATTTGAAATTAAATTTTGGATGCCTGTTGAATTTATAAATTATTGTCTGTTGAATGATATAACTATATAGTAGTGTGTGTGTGTATTAGTATTTGGGGTGATATTCCCGCACATTATATCGGATGAGACCCTATGCGCTCCACATAATATGGATGACTCTATATACCACGATATCCCCCTCGAAGTAGGGTTGGTATTTTTTGTTGTATTAACACCTGTGAATGCAGGAAAACAGGTAGGAGGGATCCAACTGGATTCCTCAAAATTTTGAATTTGATTTCATATACTGTGATATATGGTTTGTGTAGAATAATCTATTATAGATTGTAGTGATTGGAATTTTTGGATGCTATTGTAGCACTGGCCTGAATTTTGGTATTTTAAATACCATAATTTTTTTTTAAATTAAGGAATTAAAGGGAATTTTTGATATAAAAATATTTATTTTGGAAATCATATTATTTCTAAGAGAATTGAATTAGGAATAATATATATATTAATTTTGGATTGTACATAACTATTCGTGAATGGGTTTAAATGGAGACTTTAAAAAAATTAATTATATAAAGGATTTCGATATCAGATGATAATTGGGAATATAAATTCATAGGGTGAATTTATATTAGAATATGGAAAGTGTGTTAAGAAATATAGTAGAATCTATTTTTGAAATGAGAATGGTTAGGGAATCGGCAATGAATCGATATGTTGTGAAATAGAGAGGAAGTTATAAATTAATTGGTTATCGAGATTTTAGTTTATATTTATATTTAAGAAGTTAAGTTCATTTTTCATAGGGAAAAACTTTATTATTTAAACTATGAAATTTTAAACTAGTTAGTATTGGAATACTTTGGAAAATGGATTTTCAAATATTTAGCATTTATTGAAATAAAATGTTAATTTTCATAACCAGCTTTGTAAATTGATTTGTTTTAGTTTAAATGAGTTATTGATGGTTTATTAAAAGTGTTTCATATTTTAAATAGTAACTTAAACATATTTTTAATAATAAAAATAAATTACTATTCTTTAAAAATTCTCATTATATATATATATATATAGATTGAAATGATTGAAAATTTATTCATAAAATTCTCTCGAGATGTGTAAACCGGTTTTAATTAAGAATAAGATTTTATAAGAGAAATCTTATAAATAGAATTCTAGAGACTTAAGAAAATTTCGAAAGTTAGATGCGATAACTTCGGAAAGAATTTTAATTCATTTAAAGAAGTTATAAATGGTTGGTTGGGATTATAAATAAGTATAATCGGTTTGGAAATCGTAGGAAGAATTTATCAAAAATCCGGAGACTATGAGATAAGTCATGAGATATTTCCAAGTTTAATATTAAGATGATTTTGGAAGTTATACGTATAAATTTTCCTAAGTATTGAAAGGATGGTTTTGGAAATATTTTTAGAGGGAAAAGATTTAGAATAGAAATATTTTCTATGTGTTACAAAAATGGAAGTTGGAAATATTTCTAAGTATTGAAAATGGTGAAATATCATGTTATAGATACAGGTGTTGAAATTATTTTCAAATATAGAAATATTGAAAGAGATTGAATATATATCTTGGTGAAGATGTTTTGAAATAAATATTTGGAGATTTATAAAATAAGGCCTAGTGCCTGCTTATAGATGTTTTATTGATAGTTAAATAACCGACTATCAATATTTGCCAATTTCGATCATTTCGAAGAGACCGGGATTAGATTTAATTGTTCGAAAACCAATTCGATCTGGTTTGAATGTAACGAATGAATACCATGGAGTGATGAAGACGGTGATTCTGTTTTTCCAGACCTAAGGCAACTTGTATGGGCAAATGCTATCAGAACTTCGTTATTGGAGGACGATGAGCATTCTAAGTAGAATTGTTTCTTGAAAGGTAACGCTTAGCGTCAAGCCTCATCAACCGGAAATGACTAAAATAAAGGAGATGCAACAAGGCTAAGTGGGTCGCACCCAATTAGAATATGTTATCACTTTTCTAGATGTCCTCGGCAAAATATTTATTAAGGATATGATTGTGCATGAAAGAAGGAGCGCTCGATAATAAGGGTGTGAACATCAAGCGCGATAACATATTCGATCTATCCAGGTTAGGGGTAGGTCAGTCTTGTGTGGCAGGGGATCCCGGCGAGGTCCTCGGTACATTGTTTTTGAGGTGTACTTTGTTGGGCGGTACCTCAATGGCCCAGTCATTCGTATTGAATCCATTCTCCAATACGAGTCTTACAGTTTTGTTTGTAGAGCCTAGAATGCTGGAATTTAACTAATGTAACAATTTCGACTATGTTGATAAGTATTTGTATTTAGACACTGTTATAATATCACTTGATCTTCTATAAAATGTTTTGGTTGTCGTAAGGGAAAAACCCATCGTGTTTGTGTGTGATGCGGTCTTACGATATACTTTTGCTTTTCAAAGGATTTTTGATAACTCTTATAATTCAAATTTAGTGTGTTTTTCTCACGCTGGTTTTCCAAACCGACTCGGATGTTATTTTATTATAATGCTTGGGTCAGACCGAGCATTATGAATTCAGGATAGAATGCTATGGAGCTCAGGAGACGATTTGGATGATAGAGACGTATATCCGTACTTGGCTTATATTCCGCTTTGTAAGGACAAGTTATATAACTGTCCATTTCGATGTATCAATTGTTGTACTCTAATGACTGTAAGTATAAAACAGTTACCGATTCTTTTATGTAAAAATCTGTTGTTATATATTATATTTTGTTCCGCTGCGATTGTGAGATTATGTCTTTTGTTGTTCTATTTTCTTCTATCTCCCTCTTCTTCTTTACCCTAGTTATTTGCTCTTTCATACAATTTGGATTGAATAGGAGCGAATTATTATAAACTCAAAGGGTACGGAACTACAGGTCGCTACAGATCATTACTGTCAGAATTGGACCATTTTCAATTAATCCTTCTTCAATATTTTTAACCTTGTTCGGGTTTTCAAAATCTACCCATTAGTCAAATTTCTTTCTTCCACAAATGCAATATTAACTTTCCTTAATCAGTCCTCCTTTAGCTTTTCCTCTCATTAATTACAAATTTATTGCCCATTAAATTTATAATTAACATCCATAAATCATAATCCATCAATTAATAACTAATACGTATATAGTCGTAGTCTATGCTATCTCTATATATTCTAGTCGTTTAGCGTAGCTATACGATATTTATATCTAACTACTAATTCTACAACTAGAATAATCATTTCCATATTTTAATTCATCGAAGCTATCATTCCAAAATGATTACTGTCATAATTTACCACAATTAAGACCTTTCTTTGTTTGAAATTACAATGAATCATTTCTTTTCTTACTATTGAAATTGACAGTGTAAACTATAGAAAGGAATATCCATCTCTTATACATCTCTTTCCTTTTTAGTGTATTCCTTGTTACTTCAAACAATGCACTTTTACATGTATTTTGGAATTGGATAATTTATAGAAATTACGTGGAAATTGCTCCAAATTAAAATATAGTAATTCATCTTCTATGGGCAACCTAATTTACAACCCAATTATAGATGTGGAATATGTTTGCACTTTGCCAACTTCTTCAAGTATGGGTTTGAGACTAACTTCAACTTTCCAGATCAGTTTGTACATTCTATTTCTATTTACTCATATGCTAAAAAAAACCTTAATCTATCCCACCTAGGTCCTGATCCATCCATATATACTTTATAAAATTTTATAAATCATAACTTTTGCATACAAAGTAAAATATCTTCTTACAAGTAACTTATTTAAAAAATAGGAATTTATTACTTCATTTCTGGCAACTTAAAACATGAAGTATTAAATGCAATATCTCCATCTTTGAAAATTTAAATTTTAATAAAAACCTTTATCAAAGATTCAAAATTCCTTTGTTCCAAAAAAGAATAAAATAATCTCTCTTTTTAAAAATTTTCTATATCAGTTTTTTTTTAAAGTTAGACTTTCTAATTTATGGCATTCAAAATTCTCTTGGATTATCAAAAAGGATCTTATGAAATTTTTTCCTTTTCAATAGCTTACTAAAATAAGGATTTACTCCTTTTTGAAAATAGGAATTTAACACAAAATATTCAAGTCTAAATTATCTTTCCAAAATAACATATTAAACCATTTTTGTTTCAGAGAAGTTTAACTACAAGAATTATCATTTATAAAATAGTAAATTTTCACAATCATCATTTCAAAATAACAGTTATTTCCTTCTAAAGCATACAATAATATTTATCATCTTACTACTAAAAATATACTGTTATTTGACGGAATATAGCTCGTAACTTTGCTCAAAAACTCTTAAAATCTCTTGCAATACTTTTCTTTATCAAATCTAATGTTATTATTATTCAAATAACTTTTGTATTCAAATTAGGAAAAACATATAAAATTCCCATCTTTACATAAATGCTTTTCCTTATATAAAAACATCTAACTCATTTATCAATCATCATTTAAATTCAATCAATGGTCAAAGATACCTTTTATTACTTTATACCATAGAAAAATAGATGGAGTAGACAAAGATAACTTCTATCTTACCCTATTACTCCTTTCAATATCTCATCTACCAGAATCCACAATTCTATTATTAACTAAATTCCAGCAATTATTCTCTTCACCACCTTATATGGGAACACTCTCTTCCTATACTATCGAACATTTCTTTCTTTCTATTTCTATCCTAAAATAGGTGTTATTTCTATCTATAAACACTTAATTTTTTTTTAAAGAAAGAGTGTTTAGGTTTATAAATAAGGAAAAAAAATCAAAGAACCAAAAATTGAAATCTTTCTAATTAAATTAAAATGGTCAACAAATGAAAACTTTTTAAGACATTAACTTACAATTAAAACCATCCACTGTTTTGTCTTAAAGAAATTCACCGCTTTTAAAAATTACTTTACCTTTCCAAACTTTTTCAAAACTATTGGTGGTATATTTTTAAAGTTTTCTAAAACTATAATTATATTTCTAAAAATTTCCAACTTATACAGCCTCTAAGAAGTTAAAAAGGAAAGAACTTTCAAATTTATTGCATAGGTAATATAATATAGAAAAATAGGATAATACAAAAACAAGGAATTTTGAAGATTTTCTAATCCAATCAAATTTCAAATCGTGAAGTTAGTAAACATAAACTGTTTTAACTTCTCAAGTCGCCAAATTTTTAAATTAAAATCACCTGCCAAAAATGTTTCACCATACTTTTTACATTTACAACCTCTTTTCAAACTTTTTACAAAATAAACGGTGGTATAATTTAAAAGTTATCTAAAATTACTTTTTATCAAAAATTTATAACTTATAAGATTTTCATTTCGAAATCTTTTGAAAGGCACTTTCAAAATTTTCAAGGGTTTTTCAAAGAAACATTTTTATCAAATTATTCCCCAAAAGTTAGGATTAAAATTTGATCTTTCTTTTAAACCTTTATACTCTACCCTTTGAAAATCAAATTTCCTCCTTGTGGTGCTAAATGTTTTCCTTCTTATGGAAGTTTGCTCCTTTGCTTACTTTAGTATTTTATTAATACGTAACACTTTCATTTGTTACCTCCATAATCGTTAATTTGTCCGTATTAATTGTCAACTTAATGGATGTTTCCTTAAGGTCATTTATTTCCTATTAACCTTTCCATCTACGGCCACCCCTAATATTAAATATTTCTATAGGGTCCAGAATGATAAGGAAGACTAGGTCCTATCAAGAAGTCAATTACTGTCCAGCTTCTAGGGTGTTTCCATAAGTTAAGTTTATGCTCTCCCTAGTTTGCTCCTAAAGAAATGACCTTCATTCCATGGGTAATCGAAGTAGAAGTAGAAATAACCTCTATTTATTCTTCCAAATCATAGTCACCTCGCCCATCCTTTCGGAATATGGTCGCAACAACTTCTATAGTTGGAATTTATAGAGTTAAGCATAAATTCAAAATAAGTGTATATATAGTATGAGTTTTCAAAAAAACAAAAAATTAAAACCGTTCCAAAAATAACAAGCATGCCACTCATACGTATAATATACTTTCCTTGTTGATTGGGTAACCCAGGACTCTGATACCAAATGTAACATTCCTACCTCAGAACAGACCTAAATTTCGATTCAGAAAAGGCCCATTGAAACTTAGATCCATTCTAAGGAAAGTTATTGGTAGTAAAAGAAATAACATTGTAGAGCCATAATTAAACTTTCAAAACTCATAGCGGATGGAAAAAAATATGACAGTAAAGTGTATCAATTAATTTCAAAACCATAAAAATGCCATAACACCAAATCCCATAAAAACAGTAGTATAATATCTGTTACAACAACTATTTATAAACAACTACTGGTAGCCTCAAAGTGAAGGGCAAACTTCCATCATTTAACTCTATTGACCTTACATGCCTATGACTTAGCCATAAAATAATTACTCTATATATATTCTCATCTCATTGTTTCACAAATAAGGCCTTATATTTCCTTATTACACCTTAAAATAATAATTGGGTTATATAAAAGTTTCCACTTATATTCACCTCAAAATCTATTACCTTCCTAATGGGGAAAAATAAATGTAAATAAATATCTAACTAACTATGCCATATACACAATAGTTAGAGGTTAATTACGTAAATAGAAATAAATAAATATTCATGCTTAATAAGTTCTATGCATGGATTTTATGCTCTAAACTAGCATTAAATGTCAATTCCCTAACCAATTATTATTACAAGTCCTTTTTCTGTAAGTTTCCAAGATTTCATGGAATTCTAATGTACAAAATAAGGAATAAATATACATAACCAAAACTGCAATAATAGACTTGTAAATAAAATAGAAATTCAATTTATTACACCAATTCAAAGGAAAATCTTGAGCAATAAGAATTGCAATCTAAACACCATATTTTATTCTACTCCTCTTTTTACAAAGAAATAGATAAGAATAAGTGGTGTAAACTACGAATAGAATTCATAGTCTAAATCCCTTACTTTATTGAAGGATCACAATTTGACCCAACGAAGAAGAAGAAGTGGAATAGACTATGACATTATCAAAAATGCATAAACGAAACAAATTCCATCAAATTAATGTGAATAATTGAAAATCTCAACATAGAAATAAAAAGAAATTTTGGAGGATTTTATCTATCATATTTTCAAACTCCCAAAATCTCTAAGGCATATTCAAATCTAAAAGAATACATTAAACAATTTCTGAAAAGAAATACTAAGGTTTTCGCTCATAAATAGCCTTATCATTACTCAAATGGATTTGTAGTCTTTCGTTCTCTTCCAGAATCTCTCTCTTTTGATATATATAGACACACACAATAGTGAAGAGGTATATATATATATATTAATTAGATTCAGAATAATTAGAGAAGAATATATTGGAGGAAGAAGAAACGAATAGAAAATAGGTTGAATCCTTACTTGAATTCTCGACGAAGTTTCTAAATCTTATTAGAGAGATAGTAATGGCAGAATTTCGTCATATTCTCCAAAATAATATGATAAAAGTGGAGAGGATAGGTTCTATTTATCAAAGTCGAAACACACCAGAATCATAGGATGGAGTAGGTAGGAAATGGGAAAATTTGGAGTGCACAATCGAGTAGAATATAACATAAAACCCTAGCCGCCACTGGCAACTACCGCTGCCAACCGGTCGATCGCTATGGTCAATTGATTGACCTATTCGGGTTGACCGCTCTTTTATTCAGGGGCATTTATTTTTATTTCCATTGCCGTATTATTTTATTTCCTAGTTAACGTTTTAACCTTAAGTCTTAATTAATCATTTACTTAGACCTTAAGCTAATTTTTGAAATTAAAATTTTATATTTGATTTCTCATTTGAATTTGAATTCAAACTAAATTAATTTAAGTCTGAGAACTTCAAATGCTCATAACTTCTTTGTTTGAGCTCCGTGTTCAGCATATTATATATGGAAACAGATTATAATTTCGCCACGAACACAATAGAATAGCTTTCATCGTCAAGTTCTAACTTTTATAAAGTTCCCATATTGAACTGTTATCATATTTAATCTAATTTAGTTTATTTATTTATGGTTCATTTTACGGTGATTCATTAATGCCAACAAGCATCTATCTCAAGATCGAACTTGTAACCTTTAATCTTATAGTCTGAACTAACAATCATCTGAGCCAACCTTGTTAGCTATGATTCAAAATTATTTACCAATTTTTTTTAAAATACTAGATATGAGACTCATATTTGTAATTTGTTACACGGACTTAAGAGCATACGATATGTGGTGAAGGTTGAAATGGGGCTTCAAGTTATTGTTGGATCTCTAGTGGATGTAACTGTAGTTTGGGACTATCACTTGTCATTTCCAATTTGAATTATATGAACTTGAACGATTGTTATTATGTTAAAAACTATATTTGTGGAAAAATATCATTGTCTAAATTGTCTAAGATTGGATATAGTTTTCATTGTGAGAACAACATTATGCACATTTTATCTTACGAAAATAAAATTTGCAATGGTGTTTTAGATAATGGCATTTATGTATTTAATTATAGTTATATATGTACTACTAATAAATGTTCTATTGACATTAACAATAGTTACTTATAGCACTATAGGCTAGGTCATATTAGTGATAAAAGACTATGAACTGAAAATCGAAGTTTTCTACCTTCATTTAATTTTGAATCATTTGATATATCTGAGTCGTGTATCAAAGGAAAAATGATCAAGCACCTCCTCAATAGGAGTAATGAAAGAGTTCATGAACTCTTGAGGTCTCGTACATACTAATGTATGTAGCTCGAAGCCATAGTGGCCAAGGACAATTCAACCTACTTTGTAATTTTAAATGATGAGTTCTCATAACTAAAATATGTATATCTTATGAAGAAAAATATCTCTATTTGTGGGAAATTTAAAGAGCATAAGAACGAGGTTGAAAATTAAACGAACCGTAAAATTAAAATATTTCAATCAGATTAGGGAGGTAAATATGTTAGACAAGAGCCACAATGGTACATAAAGGAGATTATCTCTCAAATTACTCCATCCTATACTCTATAACACAATGGTGTTTTGGAAAGAAGGGATTGAACCCTATTTGATATGTTTCGTTACATGGTGAGTAAGGCTGATTATCTCTTTCCTATTGGAGGATTAATGCTGGAAACTGCAGTGCATATATTGAATTAGATACCTACTAAATATGTGCCTAAGATTCCATATAAGATGTGGCTTGAGAAGAAACCCCACCTCAATTCTTCATAAACCCACCTCAATTCTTTGCCGCTGTGGAGTTGTCCATCCTTCTTTAAGAACATTGATCCTAATAAAACTGAGGCAAGTTCGGCTATGCATAAACTTATATGATATCTCGAGAATTTCTTGAGATATATTTTCTATAATACCAAGGAAGAAAAGGTTATTATTTATCGACATGTTGTCTTTATAGAAACATAATTTCTACCAAAAGAAATTAACAGCGAAGTTATAGACTTTGATGAGATCCGAGAAGCAAACATAGAGACTAAACAATTAGAAGAACCAAGTTCACTATTATATGAAAATACACAACCAATTAGAAGGGCTAAAGGAAATATCATGCATTAGAGAGATACTATGGTTTTCTCGTGGATAGTGAGAAAACGGATTATGTCTTAGATGGCGACACTCCTTTCGCATTCAAACAAGCACTGCAAGTAAGGACTCTGCACTTTTACTTGAAGTAGTGAAATCCTAGATGGATTCCATGTATGACAAAAAAGTTTGGACTTTGGATGATGTATTCGAAGGAATAAAATTCATCGGATGAAATTGGATTTTACTAAGGTTTTCGGTTGATTCAAGGCGTTGATTATGACGAAATGTTTTTGTTAGTCCGTGAGATGATGGTTTTGATGACAACAACCTTAGAATAGATTATAAAATATAAATACTGACATTATAAGTCTAGATATATATGTATATGCAGGTACCAAGAATGAAGACTGTACAGTATAGAGATTCAAGATATCGAGATAGAAGACTCATGAGTATCAAGATTATCAAGAATTCAAGATTTCAAGGATAAGTATTTTTTATTATTAGGAATTTTTGTTAAAACTCGTAGAAAAGCACTGACATCTTAAAATCCAATTTATTCGTGGAATGGAATCCACTTCGAGCCCGTTAAAGGGATGGAACCCTAATTAGGATGGAACCTACAAAAGTCTAGTGGAACATTGTTTTGTATCCACTAATTTTAATTCAAATGATTTTACAAAATTATCTTGTTTTCAAAATGATTTCAAAACTTTCCTTTTAAAAATATTCAAAACTCTCTATCCTGCTTTTAAATAATTTTAGCCTCAAAATTATCTTTCATTTCAAAAACAAATTACTCCTGATTTTAAACTATCTTTTAATATAATATATTTAACTTCTAAATATTTATACTTAGATTTAAATATAAAATTATAGTTAAATTATATATATATATATTATTCTCTATATTTACTTATGAATTTTAACTATAGTCAAGTATATTTATAAAGTTTAAAATAGTTTTAGTATAAAATAAAATTTATTTTCAAAGAAAATCAAAACACTAAAAAATCCTTTGGGATGTCGACATGCCCAAGTACCCCATGTTGACATGGTCTCAGTTGAGTTCAAAATTTAAATTTCAAAAGAAGTGTCTATTCGCCATAACTCTTCATGAATGGACATGGCTGTTGTTCTTCTATAAATAGGGGTTAGTTTTAATGAACTTTATATCAGATTTTCTGGTTTTTCACTCCTCTTCTTCTTCCACATTTCTTAATACATATTCTTACCATTACTCTGCCGAAATCAACATTGAATCGAACTCGATTACTTCTAGTTTGATTCTCTATCACTATCTCTACAAGATTCTCAGTGCTATTCAGAGTTATAGATTTCTTTGTAATCTATTAAGCGAGAAAAGGTGTGATTGTAGCCTTGAAATCAATCAAGAGAGAAAAGGTGTGATTGTAGCCTTGGTAAATCAATTGGGTAAACTTATGGCCTGGAAATCAAGTATCTCTACCCAAAGGATAGAAATTCTGGAGGGTGTACCTCGTAGCCTTGAAACCGAGTGTGTAATTGTACAATTTCTTTTGAAAGAAAATCCGTACTTGTGTTGTGGGATTGGATGTAGGGTAACTCCGAACCAGTATAAAATCCGGTGTGTTCTTTCCTTTACTGCTTTTATTTTATTTCTGCATCTATGTTTGTTTCTGTGATCATATCTGTGTCTGTATATTGCATACATCGGTGTCTAAATTAACATAAACTCAAAAAGATTTAGTAATTCTTTATTGACACTATTCACCCCCCCTTTAGTGTTAATCCTAGCCTTAAGATTCTTTATTGACAATTGGTATCAGAGTAAGGCTTTCAAAGTTTCATAATCTGATTTTTGAAAAAAGTTTTTAAAATGGCTATATTTGTTAATACTAGTTTAGAAGTATTCAAATCATCATTGTTTCTTGAGTCTACATATAATCAATATTCAAATTCAAGTTGTCTACCAAGATTATTTGATGTGCAGGAATCATGCTTTATGGGTGTTAAGGAATCAATCCACAACGGACAAATTGTGCAGATCAAAAAGAATAATTGGATACTTGATAGTGGATGTTCTAAACACATGACTGGCAATCCAGATATACTGAATGATATAATATACAAAGACGGAGGACTGGTTAACTTTGGAGACAATTCAAAAGGATATGTGATTGGCATCGGCAAAGTCAGTAATTCTGAAACTCCTACTATTACTAATGTTTTGCTAGTTAAGAATCTGAAACATAGCAAAGCATAAGTCAACTATGTGATAAAGGATATAAAATTAAAATTAAAAAAGATAAATGTCACATTAAAGATAATAATTCAACCATTATATTTGAGGGAATCAGGAAAAAGAATATTTATATTCTTAGTATGAAAGTTTTAAATGATAACTTGTGTCTATTGGCAAATACAAGTGACCCTTGGATTTGGCATAAGAGATTTGGGCATTTAAATTTCAAACTCTTATCTAGACTGTCAAAACATGATCTAGTAAGAGGTCTCCTTAAAATTGATTTTAAAGTAGATAGTTTATGTGATGCTTGTCAATTAGGAAAACTTAGAAAAAGTTCCTTTTAAGTTAAAAGATATGACTTCAACTTCAAAACCTCTTGAATTACTTCATCTTGATTTATTTGGTCCATCTCAAATTCTTTCAATAAATCATAGTATATATGATTTTGTAATTGTAGATGATCATTCTAGATTTACATGGACAATATTTTTGAAACATAAAAGTGATACTTTTGAATGTTTTAAGACATTTTCAGAAAGAATTCAAAATCAATTTTCTTTAAAAATTATAACTATTCGAAGTGATCACGGTGGTGAATTTGAAAATGAAAAATTTGAGGAATTCTGCAATAGAAAGGGAATAACTCACAATTTTTCATTTCTGAGAACTCCACAACGAAACGGAGTAGTAGAACGTTAAAATAGGACGATTCAAGAGTGTGCGAGAACTATGCTTACAGATAGTAATTTACCAAAGAATTTTTGGGCAGAAGCTGTTGCTACCGCCTGTTATATTTTAAATAGAATGTTAATTAGACCTCTAACTGATAAGACATCTTATGAACTTCTTTATTCAAAGAAACCTAAGGTATCTTATTTCAGAATTTTTGGAAGTAAATGCTTTATTTTAAATACAAAAGATAATTTAGATAAATTTGATCCTAAATCCGACAAAGGTATCTTTATCAGATATTCTAATAGAAGTAAAGCGTACAGAGTGTTTAATTTAAAAACTAATTCCATTGAAGAAACAATGCATGTTTCATTTGATGAAAGTTTTAAAATTTTTGAAGATACAAATCATGAAGAGGATTTAATCACTCAAAATCAAGAATTAATTGAAACTAGTAATGAAATTAATCATCCTAATAAAAGGACTAAACTTTTAAAAGATCATCCTATAGAAAATATACTGGGAGATATGCAATATGTTGTTAAAACTAGAAATCATTTAAGTCAAATGAGTAATGTAGCTTTTATATCAACTATTGAACCCAAAAATTCAAAAGAAGCATCAACTGATGATTCATGGATTTTGGCTATGCAAGAAGAACTAAATCAATTTACTAGAAATGATGTTTGAGAACTTGTTCCTAGACCAGAAAATAAAACTATAATTGGAACTAAATGAGTTTATAAAAATAAAATGAATTAACAAGGAGAGGTAGTTAGAAATAAAGCTCGATTAGTCGCTTAAGGTTATTGTCAAGAAGAAGGAATAGATTTTGATGAAACTTTTGCTCCCGTAGCAAGACTAGAAGCCATTAGGATTTTACTTGCTTTCGCAAATCATAATAATTTCAAATTATTTCAAATGGATGTTAAAAGTGCCTTTTTAAATGGATTTGTAAAAGAAGAAGTATATGTTGAACAACCATCACTTTTTGAAAATGATAAATTACCAAATCATGTTTACAAACTTAAGAAAGCATTATATGGTCTAAAACAAGCGTGTAGAGCCTGGTATGATAGACTAAGATCTTATTTATTGCTATCTAATTTTGAAATTGGTAAAGTAGATAATACACTTTTTATTAAAAGAAATAAAAATAATATTCAACTAGTACAAATTTACGTAGATGATATCATTTTTGGTTCAACTAATTTTGAAATGAATAAAGAATTTTCTGAAATAATGACAAAAGAGTTTGAGATGAGTCATATGGGTGAATTAAATTTCTTTTTAGGATTACAAATAAAACAATTAGATAATGGTATCTTTATTAGTCAAGAAAAAATTGCTAAAGACCTAATTAGTAAATTTGGTTTGACTACTGCAAGTGGAAAACCCACTCCCATGGCAACCAATGAGTACCTTAGTAAAGAAGATCTCTCGAAAGATGTAGATCAAAAATTATATAGAGGAATGATTGGCTCACTACTCTATATTACTGCTAGTAGACCTAATATCATGCATAGTGTCTGTCTCTGTGCCAGATGTCAATCCCAACCTAAAGAGACCCACTTAAAAGCCGTAAAACGTATTATAAGATATGTTAAACACACATCTGATTATGGTTTATTTTACCCTAAAAATGAATCTTTTGACTTAATATCTTACTGTGATGCTGATTATGCTGGTTGTAAATCAGATCGAAAAAGTACAAGCGGAACTTGTCATTTTTAGGACATTCTCTGGTTTCCTGGTATAGTAAAAATCAAAACACGTTTCTTTATCAACAACTGAAGCAGAGTATATTTCTGCTGCTTTGGCTTGTTCTCAAGTAATATATATGCAACAAACTTTAAAAGATTATGGTTTAAATATCTCGAAATCACCAATTTATTGTGATAATACTAGTGTAATAAATTTATCCAAAAATACTACTCAACATGCTCGAACTAAACATATTGATATCGGACATCATTTTCTCAGAGATAATATAAGTAAGGAAGTAGTTACTCTCGATTATATCAATTCTGAGAATCAAATTGCTGATACCTTAACAAAACCCTTAAATTAATCAATATTTACTAAATTAAGAAGATAATTAGGTATTTGTTCTATAACTAAAATATAAAATATAAATAACAAGTATAATTAATAATTAATATTAAAATCAAATAGTAAAAATAAAAAGGACCATGTTGACATCCCCTATATACCCATGTCGACATGCAACGTTTCAATTTTTTAAAACTTTTCCCACCAAAATTCAGAAAAAATTAGTTATATATTCTTCTCTATTTCGAATTTTTGTTCATTCTCTCTGTTTTCTCTTTAATCTATCTTCTGAAATAAATAAAATAATGGCCTCATCTTCCAAATCAAACATAAAATATACCTTTTCATTCCCCTCTCCTACTTCTGGTCCATTTCAACGTACTACTCTCGCTCGTATAACAAAAATGGAGGAATCTATGAAGGATGCACTTTAGATGATGACTGAAATTCAAGTGACTCAACTTCGTATGGCAAAGGAACAAGAGAGGCAAGGCAAGATTCTTAGGAATTTGCAAAAATTCCTAATGGATAACCAGGCCAACCCTATCTTGATTGATGAAGACTCTTCACTCAATCAAGAACAAGGGGCCAGCAAAGAAGAAGAAGAAGAAGAAGAACCCATGGAAGAAGAAGCGCAAGCGGAAGATGATGATAAAGTCGTTTGTGTTGGAGAAGTGTGCTTTGATAAAGATGGGAATCTTGTTGAACAACGTGGAAATTTCTGTTTTCACTATCCACATTGTTCGATTCATGGATCTCCTATTTAGTTTCTTTTCTTTCTTCTCCATTGGTGTTTGTATTTCTTTATGTTTTCTAAATGCTCATGTATATACAACTTCATACGTAATAAATAACTCGTGTTCTTATATGTGTTTTAATTATAAGTACTATCGTGAATTCTTAGTTAGGATAGTTAATAGTTTAGGACTATGTATTAGTATTAGATTTAAGTGATGATTACTTATGATAACACTATCATTATAATCACATGTCATAGAGTGTTAGTTTTAGGGGGAGTTATATAGTTTGGAGTGAGTTTTTTTTTGTTGATGACAAAGGGGAGAAATATAAAATAGGGTAGTTAGGCATTAATTAAGGGGGGGTTATTAGTTTTAGGGGGAGTTATTAGGATAGAAATAATATTTTATAAACAAAGGTTGTCATCATCAAAAGGGGGAGATTGTTAATCCGTGAGATGATGGTTTTGATGACAACAACCTTAGAATAGATTATAAAATATAAATACTGACATTATAAGTTTAGATATATATATATATATGTATATGCAGGTGTTAACCATGCAGGTACCAAGAATGAAGACTGTACAGTATAGAGATTCAAGATATCGAGTAGAAGACTTATGAGTATCAAGTCTATCAAGAATTCAAGATTTCAAGGATAAGTATTTTTGATTATTAGGAATTTTTGTTAAAACTCGTAGAAAAGCACTAGCATCTTAAAATCCAATTTATGCGTGGAATGGAATCCACTTCGAGCCCGTTAAAGGGATGGAACCCTAAGTAGGATGGAACCTACGAAAATCTAGTGGAACATTGTTTTGAATCCACTAATTTTAATTCAAATGATTTTACAAAATTATCTTGTTCTCAAAATGATTTCAAACTTTCCTTTTAAAAAGATTCAAAACTCTTTATCCTGCTTTTAAATAACTTTAGCCTCAAAATTATCTTTAATTTCAAAAACAAATTACTCTTGACTTTAAACTATCTTTTAATATAATATATTTAACTTTTAAATATTTATACTTAGATTTAAATATAAAATTGTAGTTAAATTCTATATATATTATTCTCTATATTTACTTATGAATTTTAACTATAGTCAAGTATATATTTATAAAGTTTAAAATAGTTTTAATATAAAATAAAAGTTATTTTCAAAGAAAATCAAAACACCAAAAAATCCTTTGGGATGTCGACATGACCAAGTACCCAATGTCGACATGGTGTCAGTTGAGTTCAAAATTTAAATTTCAAAAGAAGTGTCTATTCGCCATAACTCTTCATGAATGGACATGGCTGTTGTTCTTCTATAAATAGGGGTTAGTTTCAATGAATTTTATATCAAATTTTCTGGTTTTTCACTCCTCTTCTTCTTCCACATTTCTTAATACATATTTTTACCATTACTCTGCCGAAATCAACATTGAATCGAACTCGATTACTTCTAGTTTGATTCTCTATCCCTATCTCTGCAAGGTTCTCAGTGCGATTCAGAGTTATAGACTTCTTTGTAATCTATTAAGCGAGAAAAGGTGTGATTGTAGCCTTGGAAATCAATCAAGAGAGAAAAGGTGTGATTGTAGCCTTGGTAAATCAATTGGGTAAACTTATGGCCTGGAAATCAAGTATCTCTACCCAGAGATAGAAATTCTGGAGGGTGTACCTCGTAGCCTTGAAACCTGTAACGACTTTGGATTTTGGCCCCGTTTATTTTAATAAATATTTAATCTAATTAAATAAAAGTGAACTGGTCATATTAAAATGAATATGATTTTGGAAATAACTATCATTTGTTCATATGGATTGGTATTTTAAAAGGGGAATTGATTTGAAAATTTGAAATAAAAATCTCTTAATAATATTTACGATAAAATTTATCTTATATAATTTAATTTAAATACTTTACTTTTTTTGCATTAGTAAATATACATATAGATAATAATGTTTGAAATTCTAAAATAAAGTTTCTTAACAATATTATTAATAAAATTTACCTCGTATAGTTAAATTAAAATGCTATACATTGCTAACATTTGTTAAATAAATCTCAATAATATTTACAATAAATTGTTCTTATATAATTCAATTGAAATAAAATTTATCTTATATGATTGAATTACAATACTTTGTCTTATTAACATGTGATTAATAAATATGTTGGTGTGAATGATAATGTTTAAATAAAATTTAAGTTTATCAATATAAAATATAAATATTAAATATAAGTAAAACTTAGGAATATAATGTAAATATTGATAATCAAAATATAAAGTACAAATATAAATAAGTAAGAAAGGAGATGAATATCATTCAAATATTGATAGCTAAAATACGAATACAAACCAATATAAGTAACTAACCACATGAATTTTTCAAGCTAGAACAAATATCTTTATATACAAAACTATTGTCAATCTGCTAAGTGTATAAAGCTAAAAAAATAAAATAAAACACAAGTATAAAATAAAACAAGAACAAAGTATATCAGTAAAATAAAACCAAATGTAATGTAAGACCAAACACAAACATATGCATATAAACTATTTCAACTAGAAGAAATGAAAAAAAATGTTTTCATGCAAAATATCTACATCTATACGACCAAAGTCAAACTGAAAATGTATGTTTCCAAATAAAAATAACAAGACAAAATAAAGCTTCATGTACAAGCCAAGTTGGCCTGCAAAGTGATGTCAAAAAACCAATATCTTTATATCTAGTATAACATAACTATAAAATGTAGACTAAGTAGGAAACCATACATTAATGGCTTTCATTTAAGCCCATTATTTTTTCATTTCAAAATATTAATCAGATCTGGTTAAATAAAGTAAAGCCAAGGAAACAGTATAACCAGATAACATCTCCCATAAGCACTGTTATCTTGTATTTAAATATATGCATCTGCTTTAGTTCGATCATAAAACCTTAGAAAAACTTGAGAAAAAGCAAAGATGAAAAGCTAACAAAGATCAAGTTTAAAATCAAATACAGAAAAAAATAGAAAAAAAATTCAGGACAGATTCAAGAACAAAACTCCAGGCAGTTTTCAACTGCAACGCTCAAGGCAGCAAGATGCTTTCTGTTCAACAGTAATTTGACAGGTGAGTAAACTAAATTCTTAAAGTTTTAAGTTTAATCAAAATACTTAAGGAGTTTTGTGATCTTGTGATATATGTTTAATCTTAAATATTTTCCCGTGATGTATATATTTCTCAGTTTAAGATTGATACAGGGTGAACATTTGGTTCAAACTTATAATTATTTGCTGCTAACCTATGTTGAGTCTTGATGTTCCAATCAAACAAGGTATTAAAACTAAAACTAAGATTTGCAAGCTGTTTAAATCATCTGTGTAAAGGTAGGTTGCTGTAATATGGTTTTTTAGGAAATAAAAGAATACGTTGGTAAATTCAATTGCTATAAAGTCTAATTCAAGTTTATAAATTGAAAGCTGAGTCAAACTTATGATTTTTAAAACAAAAATGAGGATTTTACATTGGTAATTCATGAGCAGTTCATAGGTGATTAAAAACTATATTTTTACTAATTTATGGAGATTGAATCAATAATAAATGATGAAACTTGACTTGAAGCAAGATTAAGCCCTTGTGAATTCATGAAAATTATCAGAATTTTTTTAAATTGCTTGAGTTTTGGGTATGTGATCATAATAGGGTTTAGGGGTCGTGTCTGTTAGGTGTCGAGTTTGTTACCATAATGCGATCGAGTTGTTCGTGGCTTTGGTGAAGGGTAGCGGGAAGTGTTGTCGAGGCATGGACGACCTTTTGGCGTCTCCAGTGGTCTAGGAGGTGGTGGCGAGGCATTTTAGATGATGGGTGTGTTTGCGGCTATTCGAGTGAACTGCTATTTTTTTTATTTCGTTTCTTGAGGCGATCTGAAGTTTGATTTCGAGCTTGTGAACGATTTGCGTCTTGTCGTCGATTTTGGTGTTCACCGTAGATGGGAGTCGCTGCCGTGCACGTGCACGGCAGCGGTGATGGATGTCAGTTCCGTGAGGAGTGTGGATCGTGTCGTGCTCGAGTATAATGGAGTTAGTCTCGAGTTGGATCGCGTAAGATTCTTGATACTAATTAACTTTGTTTTAATTGAAACTTACTGGAAAATAAAAAGAAAGGGGAGAAGAAGAAGTAAGAGGAAGGGCTCGGGTGATTTGGATGGTTAACTCGAAGCCGTACTCGAGTTTTTAGCATGAAGGCTCGGGTTATCCTTAATTGCACTAATGTATATTAAGGTGAAGTTAAGAAACCTGTTTTCTACAAGCTTTAATTCTACAGTTTAATTAAGATTTAACTGTTGGGATAAGAATGGAATATAAGTTTTCATTTTTTAGTTAATATCTCAAGAAGTTTTAACACTTAATTATCATTAAGCGATTAATTTAAGTAAATACAAATTCAATTAACATTTAAAGTTGGAAGTTAAAATTTAATTGAATTTAAAATTTAAGAGCTTTAAAGTGTTAATTAAACTGAATGGTAATTAATTAATTATCTTAGAAAACAATTTAGAATAATTACATTTTAATTGTAATTAGCAATGGATCAATCGATGTTTAAGTAATAAATGAAATTGCAATTAACTACTTAAGTTAATTTAAGAATGTTTAATAGTCAATTAATTAAGTAATTTAACTACTTATTAATAAATGATTAATTAGGTAATTAGCAGTAAATAAATAGGTAATTAAGTTTCATTTATTAATAATTAAGGTTATTAATAAATGGTTAATTAAAGTTAAACAAATCGATTAAGAAGTAATTAATTAAATGGTGTGGGATAAAATAAGTAATCAATGAAATAATTAAGATTTAGTAGTTGATTTAGAAATGATTAATTAATTAAATAATTTGAAATGGAATAAGTAATTACTTAATAATTAATAATCAATTAAACATGTTTAAGAGATAAATTCTCAAGTAATTAATTTAAATTGAATTAATTACAATGAGAATTTAAAGATGATTGCTTATAAAGTGCTGTGTAGAATATCTGATTGTGATATCTATTTGATGATATTCTGTGATGCTCTGTTATATGCTGAGTTATATTTATGATAATTGTGTATGATTCATATGTGATAAATGCTATGTTAATTCTGTTGTTGAATTTAAATTATTAAAACTGTTTAAGTTAATTAGACAACTTGGCCTTTAAAATGGCGTTTGGATTTCGATGAGACCGGGATCGGGTATCCATTTGATATTCCGAAAACCACATCGATCCAATTTAAACGTTAGGTCGTGAATTCTGAAGTGAAGATCAAGATAGTGTTTTCAGAATGCAAGGGTTATCGTCGTTGACTCTGAGGGTGATTCCAAAATGAGTATGACGAGATAATGCCTTCGGTTTCATTCGAACCCGGAGCGAACTTGCATGGATTGAATGCTTTCAGCACATCGTCAGGCGAACGATGAGCATTCTAGGACATATGTTCTGTAAAGGTAATCGCAGCCTCAAGCCTCATCAATCGGGAATGGCTAAAACAGGGGAGATGCAGCAAGGTTAGGTGGGTCATGCCCAAGCAGGACAAGATATTCCCCTATCTAGATGTCCCTTTTTATTTCGACTGTGTGGGCGGTTGCTAGCTACAACCGCGGGATTTATCTTGTTCGGGACTGTTCAGTAAGGAATGGTTCCGGCCTTGTGTTGTAGGGGGTCGGGAGTGATCCTCGGTACGGTGATCTAGGCCCCATATTGTGATTGGCGGTACCCCAGTAGCCCTGCTATTGTTGGAAATCCATTTTCCCTACGAGACCTTACGGTTTTGATTTATATTACCCGCTTTTGTGGCTAGTAGCTGGAATTTAATAGATGTAACAATTTCGGCTATTTTCTATTTACTTGAAAACCCTAGACACTATCATAATATCACTGGATTTCCTATGAAATGTTTTGGTTAGCGCAAGGTAAAAACTTACCCGTATTTATTTGTGTGGAGTCTTACGTGATACCTTTATTTTCAAATGTTTTCAAAGTTAAACAATTTAAACCGTTTACTCATACCAGACCCATGTCTGACCCGGAGTTTATATTTTGTTTTCATAAGCTCTTGGGTACTCAAATTTTTATGAGTAGCCAAGTGATAGGTTTTGGACTTTGATTTCTGGAGGAGCTTGGAGCAGGAGTTTCCAGACGTATGTAGCTATTTATCTAGTGCCGTTGTGTTAGTTGATGTATGATGTACCTCTGATGTATATAGTGATAGATGTATGTATAACTGTCATGTGTATTGATATTCTATAACTCTGATATATGTAAAACTATGTAATAGTTATGTGATATATTATATTTTGTTCCGTTCCGCTGTGAGATTCTGATGTTGTTTTTCTTTCTTTTCTATTTCTATCCCTTTCTTTTCTTAATGATGATACGTCTTTCTGGTAGTAGAAGGGCGGGAAATCACAGTTGGTATCAGAGCATAGGTTGGTGATAACCTTGGCTTTGGTAGGAATTACCCATAGAATAGAGTTTGTAGAACTCTAAAATGAGTTTGAGTGTATTAATAGATATGAGCGCATATTTGATAGTGAATATAAAATTGTTTATATATTGTGTTGACTTATCTGTTGAGTGTTTATGAATTCTGGTCGATGTGTTGGACGCCATTTCATCTATAGGGATTTCTAAACTCTTAAACAAAGTAAACCGACACAGTATTATTTTTAAAAGTGGGTAGATGAAATAATTTTACCCAAAACTATATTTCGATTTAAAAGGAATATTTTTTTTGAAATTATTATATATATTTGGATGTTTGGTTGTTAATACTACAATTGAATAAAAATTTAAAATTTGAGTGGTTTATAACCAAATAACTTGTCTAAGTATGGCTTAAATAAAGAAGAATATAACTAAACAAGAATTTAAGTCCCGGAAATTTGAAAGATGTTTAAATGAATTTAAACAAAAGGATTTGGAGAATTTAAAACCTTGGGAATGTTTGAAATGTTTTTCCAAAGATTTGAAGGCAAAAATGGAGTATTGTTTTGGAAAAATATTGTTGAATGGAAATTGTTTTGGGAGGAATTTGTGGAAGTAAGGAAGCACTGAACTCACCTCAGTCGTTGAAAAATAATCCTAATGATGATGGCCACATCATCAGTATTCATTTTCGAGTTTCTAAAGTGATGGATTGCTACCAGGATAGTTGGTCATGATATTGTTTGGGCTTGTTGGGTATACAAGTTATTTTAGAAATTTCAAAGGGAAAATTTGTTTTGGTGAAAACAAGTGTTTGGAATTTGGAAATTTGATTTGATATACCAAGTGGGTATGTGTAGTTATCATTTCAAAATGGTTTTGGAAATGAAAACCGGGCAATTGAATTCTAGGAAATTCTATTTAAATAATTTGAAAAGTTTAAATGAATCAACTATTGAACTTATAAAGTAAAGTTGATATTAATAAGAAGAAATTGGGAATTTTAACCCGGAAATTAAAATTCAACTTATGTAAATGAAAATGAAGGAAATATATTTGAGTTTAACCTGAGATAAGTTAGATAAAACTGAAGTTGAAATTAAATTAAAATTGAACTAAATTAGAAGGTAAAATGATTGTAATGGTGAAATGAAAATTTATACCTTAAGATAGTACGTATTATATATATGTATATATAATCTGAAATTGTGATTATAAGATGAAACGACTCAAATTAGTAATATAAACTTTCAAGTAAATAAATAAGTTTGAAACTCACATAGTGAGTAATAAAATTTAAAAGAATGGTAAATAGCTAGATTTAACTGAAGTTGAGTTGAAATAATATTCAATTTAAATGAATTCAATCGAGTTATAGATAATATTGAATGGAATGAAATTCTTAAGTAAATAAGTAAGTATTGAATTAAATTAAAATAGAACTGGTGTGAGTTGTAAACAAATCTAATTCAAGCATAAATTGAATGACCTTATTATAAATAAATTCAATAATGAATTGTTAGTGTAAATTAAAATTTAAGAATGGATAAAAGAATAAACTAATCGAATAAATTAGTAAATGGTTGGGATTTGATTAAAGGAAGATAAAATCAAAGATTTAAATGGAAGTGGGTAGAATAAGATAAACTTAAGTTATTGGGTGGATCAGTTTGAAGTAAATAAATAACTTAAGTAAATTGTGAGATGGTTAATTTAAAATATTGGTTGTCGAGTTTAATAAAATGGTTTGGAATCAAACATTTTGAAATGAAAGATAATGCAATGAAAGGATTGTGAATAAATTAATTGGGATGGAACCAAGTGTGAATTGAGTTGGAATCAATTTAAAATTGTTATAAATCTTAAGTAATTATTTATTCACAATGATATTGTCGAATTGCATATGAAAATGGGCCGTTTGGAGTAAACGAGATTAGATAAAATTTTATGAATTATTAGAAGCGAAATAGGATGATTTTGAAATCAATTGGAATGAATAATAGATTGTTTTGCTTAAATGGATCATATATAAGCAAGTAAGTTGTAAATCACTTACACTGGAGGGAATGGTTTGAGAATTGGTTGGAAGTAATTGTAATAAGTGTTGAAACCTTACATATGTGCTTATGAAAATATGTAATGCTATGTAAGCATAATGCTATAAACTTCTTATATACCTATATCTCTTGTCAAATTGAAAAGTCTCCTTTGTACAGATTTTTTTCAAATTTTTTTTTTGGGAGTTAGAAATTAAAAACTTTAGGAACAAACCGATTTCAAATTGGAAATTGAAATAAATTAGAGGATGAAACTAATTTAAAAATAATGATAAGAATCAGTTATAAATGGAAGATAGTCAACAAAATTCAATATTTCGAGTTGAAAATAAATTGAATTCACATGAAATTGGAAATTCAGATTTAAAATATGAAGAGATAAAGGCTAAAGTGGTAGGGTAATAATATAAGAGTATATATAATGCTTATATTAAACTTAAGAAATGAATGGTGAAATTCTTAATTAAAATTTGATATTGAGAAAATTATTCCAAGTGGATAGAAATTAAAATAATGCGAATAAAAGAAATTGATATAGTTGATAATCAATGGATATAAATACGTAGGATGTACGTATATTATTTTATTCGTATAGCAATTAGATCCAGATTCGAGCATAGAATTTCGAGATAGTTATATCGATCTGAGTTAGGATTTTTCACTCGATTTTTGAAGACGAACCATGGATATGGATTTTGATTGATTCTGGCAATTCTTTATCATAGCTGTGGCTATGCAAGGAGAATGACGGTTTCTGATCATGAAACCAGATCTGAGTCCGTACTAGGAAGTCGAGTGAACGATACTAGTTCGAAAGAGATATTGTGTGATCGAGCGAGCGATCGGATTTGATATTGCATACGAATGGTATATGTACATCGTATGGGCTTGACTGAATAGAAATTGAAATTCTGTAAAGAAGTCAATAAAATTAGGAAAGAGTTGGTTCTGTAGCTTTCAGAATTGAATTGCTAGGACGGGTGTCTGGAATTTATTGTGTATTCCATATATCCCATCTAAGGAAATTTGTTCATGATCCATCATTTGTTGTATAACCGGTGGTTCAGGAATTTGGAAGTTGAGTCGAATTTAACTGTGGTCAGGAATCCAGTTCGAATTGTTGATCATCGAGAGACAACTCTGGATAATTTTAGGGAAGTTTATCTGAATTTGTGTTCGGATAGCTAGTGTTGTTTGTTACGATAGACTGTTTGGTTGTTTTTTAATGTATGAATGATATATATGTTTGAATGGCCGGTATAACAGCTTTTAAAATTATCTTTGTTTTAAATTTCGGGGACAAAATTCTTTTAAGGGGGGAGGAATGTAACGACCCTGGATTTTGGCCCCGTTTATTTTAATAAATATTTAATCTAATTAAATAAAAGTGAACTGGTCATATTAAAATGAATATGATTTTGGAAATAACTGTCACTTGTTCATATGGATTGGTACTTTAAAAGGGGAATTGATTTGAAAATTTGAAATAAAAATCTCTTAATAATATTTACGATAAAATTCGTCTTATATAATTTAATTTAAATACTTTACTTTGTTTGCATTAGTAAATATACATATAGATAATAATGTTTGAAATTCTAAAATAAAGTTTCTTAACAATATTATTAATAAAATTTACCTCGTATAGTTAAATTAAAATGCTATACATTGCTAGCATTTGTTAAATAAATCTCAATAATATTTACAATAAATTGTTCTTATATAATTCAATTGAAATAAAATTTATCTTACATGATTGAATTACAATGCTTTGTCTTATTAACATGTGATTAATAAATATGTTGGTGTGAATGATAATGTTTAAATAAAATTTAAATTTATCAATATACAATATAAATATTAAATATAAGTAAAATTTAGGAATATAATGTAAATATTGATAATCAAAATATAAAATACAAATATAAATAAGTAAGCAAGCAGATGAATATCATTTAAATATTGATAGCTAAAATACGAATACAAACCAATATAAGTAACTAACCACATGAATTTTTCAAGCTATAACAAATATCTTTATATACAAAGCTATTGTCAATCTGCTAAGTGTATAAAGCTAAAAAAATAAAATAAAACACAAGTATAAAATAAAACAAGAACAAAGTATACCAGTAAAATAAAACCAAATGTAATGTAAGACCAAACACAAACATATGCATATAAACTATTTCAACTAGAAGAAATGAACAAAAATGTTTTCATGCAAAATATCTACATCTACATGACCAAAGTCAAACTGAAAATGTATGTTTCCAAATAAAAATAACAAGACAAAATAAAGCTTCATGTACAAGCCAAGTTGGCCTGCAAAGTGATAGTCAACAAACCAATATCTTTATATGTAGTACAACATAACTATAAAATGTAAACTAAGTAGGAAACCAGACATTAATGGCTTTCAATTCAGCCCATTATTTTGTCATTTCAAAATACTAATCAGATCTGGTTAAATAAAGTAAAGCCAAGGAAACAGTATAACCAGATAACACCTCCCATAAGCATTGTTATCTTGTATTTAAATATATGCATCTGCTTTAGTTCGATCATAAAACCTTAGAAAAACTTGAGAAAAAGCAAAGAGGAAAAGCTAACAAAGCTCAAGTTTAAAATCAAATACAGAAAAAAAATAAAAAAAAATTCAGGACAGATTCAAGAGCAAAACTCCAGGCAGTTTTCAACTGCAACTCTCAAGGCAGCAACATGCTTTCTATTCAACAGTAATTTGAAAGGTGAGTAAACTAAATTCTTAAAGTTTTAAGTTTAATCAAAACACTTAAGGAGTTTTGTTATCTTGTGATATATGTTTAATCTTAAATATTTGCCCGTGATGTATATATTTCTCTGTTTAAGATTGATACAGGGTGAACATTTGGTTCAAACTTAAAATTATTTGCTGCTAACCTATGTTGAGTCTTGATGTTCCAATCAAACAAGGTATTAAAACTAAAACTAAGATTTGCAAGCTGTTTAAATCATCTGTGTAAAGGTAGGTTGCTGTAATATGGTTTTACAGGAAATAAAAGAATACATTGATAAATTCAACTGCTATAAAATCTAATTCAAGTTTATAAATTGAAAGCTGAGTGAAACTTATGATTTTTAAAACAAAAATGAGGATTTTACATTGGTAATTCATGAGCAGTTTATAGGTGATTAAAAACTGCATTTTTACTAATTTATGGAGATTGAATCAATAATAAATGATGAAACTTGACTTGAAGCAAGATTAAGCCCTTGTGAATTCATGAAAATTATCAATTTTTTTTTAAATTGCTTGAGTTTTGGGTATGTGATCATAATAGGGTTTAGGGGTCGTGTCTGTTAGGTGTCGAGTTCGTCACCATAATGCGATCGAGTTGTTCGTGGCTTTGGTGAAGGGTAGCGGGAAGTGTTGTCGAGGCATGGACGACCTTTTGGCGTCTCTGGTGGTCTAGGAGGTGGTGGCGAGGCGTTTTAGATGATGGGTGTGTTTGCGGCTATTCGAGTGAACTGCTGTTTTTTTTATTTTGTTTCTTCAGGCGATCTGAAGTTTGATTTCAAGCTTGTGAACCATTTGCGTCTTGACATCGATTTTGGTGTTCGCCATAGATGGGAGTCGCTGCCGTGAACGGCAGTGGTGATGGATGTCAGTTCCGTGAGGAGTGTGGATCGTGTCGTGCTCGAGTATAATGGAGTTAGTCTCAAGTTGGACCGCGTAAGATTCTTGATACTAATTAACTTTGTTTTAATTGAAACTTACTGGAAAATAAAAAGAAAGGGGAGAAGAAGAATAAGAGGAAGGGCTCGGGTGATTTGGATGGTTAACTCGAAGCCGTACTCTAGTTTTTAGCAGGAAGGCTCGGGTTATCCTTAATTGCACTAATGTATATTAAGGTGAAGTTAAGAAACCTGTTTTCTACAAGCTTTAATTCTACAGTTAAGTTAAGATTTAACTGTTGGGATAAGAATGGAATATAAGTTTTCATTTTTTAGTTAATATCTCAAGATGTTTTAACACGTAATTATCATTAAGTGATTAATTTAAGTAAATACAAATTCAATTAACATTTAAAGTTGGAAGTTAAAAATTAATTGAATTTTAAAATTTAAGAGCTTTAAAGTGTTAATTAAACTGAGTGGTAATTAATTAATTATCTTAGAAAACAATTTATAATAATTACTTTTTAATTGTAATTAGCAATGGATCAATCGATGTTTAAGTAATAAATGAAATTGCAATTAACTACTTAAGTTAATTTAAGAATGGTTAATAGTCAATTAATTAGGTAATTTAACTACTTATTAATAAATGATTAATTAGGTAATTAGTAGTAAATAAATAGGTAATTAAGTTTCACTTATTAATAACTAAGGTTATTAATAAATGGTTAATATAAGTTAAACAAATCGATTAAGAAGTAATTAATTAAATGATGTGGGATAAAATAAGTAATTAATGAAATAATTAAGATTTAATAGTTGATTTAGAAATGATTAATTAATTAAATAATTTGAAATGGAATAAGTAATTACTTGATAATTAATAATCAATTAAACATGTTTAAGAGATAAATTCTCAAGTAATTAATTTAAATTGAATTAATTACAATGAGAATTTAAAGATGATTGCTTATAGAGTGTTGTGTAGAATATCTGATTGTGATATCTATTTGATGATATTCTGTGATGCTCTGTGATATGCTGAGTTATATTTATGATAATTGTGTATGATTCATCTATGATAAATGCTATGTTAATTCAATTTAGAATTTAAATTATTAAAACTGTTTAAGTTAATTAGACAACTTGGCCTTTAAAATGGCGTTTGGATTTCGATGAGACCGGGATCGGGTATCCATTTGATATTCCGAAAACCATATCGATCCAATTTAAACGTTAGGTCGTGAATTCTAAAGTGAAGATCAAGATAGTGTTTTCAGAATGCAAGGGTTATCGTCATTGACTCTGAGGGTGATTCCAAAATGAGTGTGACGAGTTAATGCCTTCGGTTTCATTCGAACCCGGAACGAACTTGCATGGATTGAATGCTTTCAGCACATCGTCAGGCGGACGATGAGCATTCTAGGAGATATGTTCTGTAAAGGTAATCGCAGCCTCAAGCCTCATCAACCGGGAATGGCTAAAACAGGGGAGATGCAGCAAGGTTAGGTGGGTCATGCCCAAGCAGGACAAGATATTCCCCTGTCTAGATGTCCCTTTTTATTTCGACTGTGTGGGCGGTTGCTAGCTACAATCGCGGGGTTTATCTTATTCGGGACTGTTCAGTAAGGAATGGTTCCGGCCTTGTATTGTAGGGGGTCGGGAGTGATCCTCGGTATGGTGATCTAGGTCCCGTACTGTGACGGGTGGTACCTCAGTAGCACTGCCATTGTTGGAAATCCATTTTCCCTACGAGACCCTACGGTTTTGATTTGTATTACCCACTTTTGAGGCTAGTAGCTGGAATTTAATAGATGTAATAATTTCGGCTATTTTCTATTTACTTGAAAACCCTAGACACTATCATAATATCACTGGATTTCCTATGAAATTTTTTGGTTAGCGCAAGGTAAAAACTTACCCGTATTTATTTATGAGGAGTCTTACGTGATACCTTTATTTTCAAATGTTTTCAAAGTTAAACAATTTAAACCGTTTACTCATACCAGACCCATGTCTGACCCGGAGTTTATATTTTGTTTTCATAAGCTTTTGGGTACTCAAATTTTTATGAGTAGCCAAGTGATAGGTTTTGGACTTTGATTTATAGAGGAGCTTGGAGCAGGAGTTTCCAGACGTATGTAGCTATTTATCTAGTGCTGTTGTGTTAGTTGATGTATGGTGTACCTCTGATGTATACAGTGATAGATGTATGTATAACTGTCATGTGTATTGATATTCTATAACTCTGATATATGTAAAACTATGTAATAGTCATGTGATATATTATATTCTGTTCCATTCGGCTGTGAGATTCTGATGTTGTTATTCTTTCTTTTCTTTCTTTTCTATTTCTATCCCTTTCTTTTCTTAATGATGATACATCTTTCTAGTAGTAGAAGGGCAGGTCATCACAAAACCAAGGGTGTAATTGTACAATTTCTTTTGAAAGGAAATCCCGTACTTGTGTTGCGGGACTCTGTGTAGGGTAACTTCGAACCAGTATAAAATCCGGTGTGTTCTTTCCTTTACTGCTTCTATTTTATTTCTGCATCTATGTTTGTTTCTGTGATCATATCTGTGTCTGTATATTGCATACATCGGTGTCTAAATTAACATAAACTCAAAAAGATTTAGTAATTCTTTATTAACACTATTCACCCCCCTCTAGTGTTAATCCTAACCTTAAGATCCATAATCCGTATTTCTCACAGTTTTCACCCACAACCATGCTTTTTAGTCCATATAGATAATGTATGCTATAGCCACGTTCTATGAATATGAAATATGGTGCAAAAATAACATTTCTAAATGTTGATTTGGAAGAGACCGTCTTCATGTCGCAACCAGTAAGTTAATTTGACGATTTTCTCCTGATTAACAATGACATTGCATTGTTGTAATTGGTGATAGCATGGTTGTCCAAAAACTTTTCCATAAAGAATTTAGGCAAAATGACTTATATAATTGGTATAAAATTTATAGAGATAAATCCAAGAGGTCGTTGAGATTGTCCTGGTCCCTATACGTAGACACCATACTGAAATGATTCAGTATGGATAATTCCAAGAGTGAAAATGTTCCAAGCAATCTGAAATCGTCCTTAATAAGAAGGAAGCTCCTCACACTGATAAGGAGAAGGAGCATATGAAGAGGACGCTGTGACGACCCGAAATTTTGGATATTTGAAAATGGGAATATTTAATCGATATTAAATATTTAAAAGTTAATGTTTAACTTGAATTTCATATATAACTATTTATTTGGCAATTAAATTATTGAATTTAGCAAATTTGAAAATTGGGAAAGATATGAAATCTGGATTTCAAGCTTGTTAAAAATATTTTAAAGGGTTATAAAATTTGTATGTTGATAATCTGAAGATAGTAGAAGTGTTAAAATTGAATTTAAAGGTGTTTTATTCAGTTTTGAAATTATATTGTTTAAAATCAATATTTAAAATAGCCTTCTAGGGCACGGTCTCGGAATTCGACGAAACCAGTTCCATTGGATCTGTAATAGTGTATTATTATCGGATTTCATATTTCGTAGAGATTGGAGTTGTTGTGTGAGCGTATGATATATAAACGCACTGAAATGTATATCGAAAATTCAATATAATTACTGGGTCCAAAAAAACTATCTTCTCATACGATCTAATTAGGATTCAAAACCTTTTCCATTGCGTTCGGAATAGAGGTTAAACATTATAAACGCCTAGTGGCATGCCTCGATAGGATATCAAGATTTTGAGTTGTGTATTTTGAAACGATTTAAAAATTTGAATTTAAATTTGAAAATATAATATATATATTTCCTTAAATTCACTATATCACTCTTTCCAACACCTGTACAATGAAAGCAGCATTTCTCCATTTGTAAGCTAAAGGGGACCTTGGTCTACAAGTGTCAAAAGAAATTTAATAATTTTCTTCATTTAAAACATAAAAAAGTAACCATGGCCGAGCAAAATCAAGGAGGCATCCTATATTCTTTTTCTACCATTGCTCCGAAATTCAAATCGATTCATCCCTAAATAAAAAAAACTCAGAAGAATAAAATAAAATCAATGGTCGATGCTTCGAATCGAAGTCGAACTCCAGCCGAATGACGATGGCATATCGATTGTTGATTGCGGTGAGGTTCAAGCTACGTCATGGTGGCCGCGGAGGCAGGTAGAGGTGCATCTCGAGCTTGGTGGCGACAGGGCAGTGGGTTCGATCGTGGCGGCCGCGTTTGTTGTGCAGTTGGCTAGGGTTTCGAACTCGAGTTGTGTTCGATAAGATTTGAGGCGTCGTGACTTCGGCGACGTGGTCTGGGGCAAGGTTTCGACGATGTCAGAGGTTGCCGAAGCCTGGGTTCACCTTTTGCGGTAAGGTATAAACCCATTTATGTTTAATTATGTACATATATATATATATGTACATGTTGATTAGAAAAATATTTATGTTACAGTAAGATATAAAAGCCATTCTGTTTTAAATTTAAAATTTGTGTATTAAAGAAGAAGATTTTACAACAAGGGAAACTTAGCCTGTTAAGCAGTTTTTATTTTAAGTTAATCTTAATTTAAATATATATGGAAATTTTAGAATGCTGAAAGTATATATAAATTAGAATTTTTGAGATATATAGATTATTTTATAAGTATACATATGTAGGCAGTTTCAAAAGAAAAGAAAATAAATAATATACATATAGATATTTTAATTTACTAGTTTATTTTGAAATAATTTATTAAGGTGATAAATTTATTCAATTAACTAATTTAATTATTTTAGTTACTAAAAGGACTTTAAAAGGGAAATTACTTAGTAAAAATAAAGTGTTAGCTAATTAAATTTGTTAAATGGTAATAAATTGTATGGTTAATTCAACTGACAATAAATCGTGAATTATTTATACAAGGTCCAAAATCGTAAAGAAATAGTCGTGAGGGAAATGGATTGCAAACATCAAAAATCAAGGTAAGTTAATCTCACTAATTTGGATTACCTTTTAAATTTAAATAATCAAATTTAAATTATTGATTGATTGTTTGAATTGTCTGGATGTGATATTATATATAATAGTGTGTGTGTGTGTATTGGAGTGATGGATTTCCCACATTATATAGCAGATGAGACCCTATGCGCCGCATAATAGCGAATGATATGAATATAACCCCATATACTGCGATATTCCACCTCGAAGTGGAATTGGTATTTTATATTGTGCTAACATCCGTGGATGCACGGAAATAGGTTGGAGGGATCCAACTGGATTCCTCAAAACATTGAATTTAATTTATAATCAGCGTTGTGAATTATGTGATAATCTGTGATGATTTCATTAATTTTATTTGGAATTGAATTATTGAATGCTATGGCATGGTTGAATATATATGGGTATCTGTGAGAATGAAAAATATAAGTTTAGATTTTTAAAGGAAATAAAAAGGGAAAGTTTTAAGTAATATAATTTTAGTAAATTCCAATGAATTAAAGGAATGAGTTTAGAAAGGAATACAGGTTTGATTTTAAATCCTATATAATAAATCCAAGGATGGGTAAAATAGGGTTTTTGAATAAGTAAGAAAAGGGAATTTGAATTAAAGAACCGAGGCAATATTTTTAGTATGAAGAAAATATTTTTCAAAATTCAAAATTTGAAATGAGTTTGGAAAAGATAATAAAAGGAGAATTTGAAATTGGTATTTTTGATTTAAATAAGAATTTAACGCAAAAATAAAGGTAAATATGGATATTTGGGTTTTTGAAATAAATTTGGTTAAGTAAAGGAATTTATTTTAAATGGAGTAAATTTTGGAAATCAATTTAGAAATCGATTTAGTATCTGAAATTGTGTTTTTATAAGGAATATGAGACTACGGGATTTATAAACTGGGTTTATAAAGTGAAATAAGATATCAGTGGATATTTGGAAGTATAAATTCACGGTGGGAATTTATGAGAAATGGGTAAATTGTTTTAAAAATAACTAGTGGTTTATTTTTAAAAGGTGTGGAAATGGGAAGTGTATTTCCCTGGAAAGCCAAGTATATTTTAAAGCAGATTTTTAAGTATAAGTTAAAAGTTAAAAGTTGTTTAAAAGAATATTTTTGAGAAATTATTATTTAAGTTATTTAAAATTTTAAAGGTAAATATTTATTAAATTAGTTATAGTAGTAATTATTTTGAAAGGTTAATTGGTATTATGACTATAAAAGATAATTATTAATATTTATTTTATAAAGTATTTTTATTTTTATGATATTAAGCTAAAGTTTTTATTTGAAACTTGCATAGAATTTCATAATTTTTATTTTATTTCTATTTTAAAATTGTTTTGGCTTATGTTTTACTTGAGAATTTTTAGAAAATTTCATAGTTAGTATTTTAAATAAAATGTTTTAAATAGTTTTTATTTTAAGCGTTTTAAAGTAATATTTTTGGATAAAGTAATTTAAATTATTTTAAAATCTAAAGTATTTAGGCTTGGTGATTTTCAGTGGGAATAAACAATATTTGGAAATTTATTCCACGAGAGAAAAGTGATTTGAAAACTATTTTAAAAAAGGGGTTGAAGTGTGGAAGATATCTTGCGAAGGTATTTTGAATAATAAATAATTTTGGAAAATTATTTAAATCTGATGGATGTTTGTGGATGTTATATAGTAAAACAACCGACTATCAATATTGGCAAATGTGCTGATCGTTTCGAAGAGACCGAGATCGGGATTTATTTTTGAAAACCACTTCGATCCGATTTGAACGTTTTCGTGAGGAAGACAAGAGCTTGGAGTCGAAGATGGAGCAGTGAAGTGCAAGGGCTAGTGGCTACTAATCCAAAGGGTGATTCCGAAATGGATGTAGTAGGAATAGTGCCTTCGGTTCCGTTCGAACCCGGAACGGACTTGTATGGATGAATGCTTTCAGAACATCGTCAGGGGGAAGATGAGCATTCAAAGTGAATGTGTGCTAAAAAGGTAACGCATAGCTTCGAGCCTCATCAACCGGGAATGTCTGAAAATCAGGGGTTATGCAGCTAGGCTAAGTGGGTGACACCTAAGTAGGGTAAGGTCATCCCTGTCTAGAGGTTCCTTTTCATTCGGCTTAGTGGGCGGTTGTTGCTCCCAACTACGGGGTGATCTTATTCGGGCTATCCAGTAAAGGGTAGTACGGTCTTGTGTTGCAGGGGAACAGAGGGGTCCTTGGTATGCTGATCTAGACCAGGTACGGTGGTGGTACCTCAATGCCTAGTCATTTGTTGGAAATCCATTCTTCCTACGTGCCTTTTACGGTTTTGTTTGTATACCTATTAGCTGGAATTTAATAATGTAACAATTTCGGCTATTTGAATAAATATTTGTATATAGACACTACTATATATCAGAGGATTTTATAAGAAATGTTTTGGTTATCGTAAGGTAAAAACCCGGCATATTTATTTGTGGCGTGGTCTTACGAGATACCCTTGACTTAAAAGGGTTTTGGAAACTTTAATAATTCAATTGAGTGTGTTTTCTCACGCTGGTTTTCCAGACTGACTAAGGTATTGTATTAACTATGATGCTCAGGTCGGACCGAGTATTATAGAATATAGATTTTGGATGGACTGCTGTGGACCTTAGGAGACGAGTTGGATGATGAGGCGTATTCACGTAGATTATATTCCGCTGTGTAGTGAAAGTTGTATAGTTAATTTTTTTTGAGAACAAGTTAATATAACTGTCCAGTAATTGTTTGATATTGGTGTACTCTGATGATGTAATGTATAAAACAGATATAGTTTCTTTGTGTAAACATCTGTTATTATCTATTATATTTTTATTCCGCTGCGATGGAAAGATTCTGTTGTTGTTTTATTTTCTCTTTTTTACCTCCTTCTTCTTTAACCCTAATGGTTCGGCTTTCCGGCATTCGATTGTTCGGCATTTGATACCGTGGACGTATTGATGTCGATTTTCGGGCATCGAAAAATCGGGTCGTTACAGACGCCGTATGCATCTGCATCGATTCTATCATATATGCTATTCTATGTACTATACCAGATGTGGCTTAAGCATTAGGATGTGTAAGCCGATATTAGTATAATCCAAGAGAAAAGTAGTGGATGATAGTGAAATGTATTCTTAAGTATTTAAGAAATACTAAAGACTAATTCTTTATATATAGGAATAAAGACCTTCTTATGAACGGTAGTATAGATTCAAGCTTTTAAAGTGATATGAATGACAGTAAATCGATGTTTGTCATCTATTCATATTTAATGGTGAAGCGGTCAGTTGGAAAAGTTCTAAGAAAGAGACAATATCCGATTTAATAACGAAGACTGACTACATTGCCTTCAACAAAGCAGTTAAAGAAGCATTCTAGATGCCTAAGTTTATAACTGAGCTAGGTGCTTTTTGAACGTTGAGAATCCATAACACTGTTATGTGATAACAATGCCAGGATGTAAATAGCAAGAGAACTTAGAGCTCAAAAGAAATCAAGGCATATTCTTCAAAAGCTCCATATGATAAGAGAGTATTTTAGCAGTAAAGGATATGATTGAATGATTAAACACTGTGGACAACATAGTAGATCCAATCACTAACTCGATTGGATCTAAGAAAACTAATCAAAGGAATGTGATTGTGGTTCCATAATCTGCCCAAAGTGTAAGTGGAAGACTTGAGTTTAGAGTATGCCTTAAGGATAATTCTGCAATTTACTGTAAATTATTAACTTTTTAACAAAATCTCATATGGAATAAAAGGTGTTTGTTTTCTGTTATATGTATTTTTTATTGTGATATATTAATTAAGTAATTAATAAAAAATATTTTTAACAAAAATCCTTAGATAATATTTCATTATTCTGTTGTTTTATTATTAATGAGATAATGTCGATTAATATATGAGATGTGAATTATTGTGATGATGTTGTAAGATAATTGTATTATTAAGTTGATGTATATTTACGTTGATGTTCGATTCCATTGTGAAATTTTATTTTATTTTCGTAGTTTAAAAAGATTAAAATTATAATATAAATGATCTACGGTTTTTATTAATGCAAATTAGTTACAGTGCATTTTTGGCGTTTGTAATTGATTTTTATTATTGAAAATGGTGGGTGTCGCAATTCCTGTATATAGGTACCATGCTAAAAAAATAGAGAATTCCAAGCGTAGAAATGTTTTGATCCAATCTAGAATCATCCTTTCTAAGAAAGGTGTTCTTCATACCAATTAGGAGATGGAGCATATGAAAAGGATACTGTATGCATCTGTAGTCGGTTCCATCATGTATGTTATGCTATCTACTGGACCAAATGTGGCTTATGCATTAGGATGCATGTAACACCCCATATTTTTAGTAACATTATTTAGGATATTTAATTAATTAAATTAAATTAAATAATGCAAGGTAATTAGTGGATTGAGATTTGTGATTAATAAGGGGTAGCCGTGTCTATACGTACAATGAATTAAGGAACTAAGATGGAAATAAGTGTTAGAAAATAAGGGAGGGCAAAAGGGGAAATATAATAAACACATACCCTAAATCCTTAGGAAATAAAAACACACGTTCATTTCATATTTTCTCAAGCAAAAAGATTTTAAGGCCGGTCACTATAAACACGGGGTAGAAGATAAAAGCTAGAATTCAAGAGAAGAATTAAATCAACTTAATTAAGATCAAATCTCAAATCCTTAATCTCAAGCTAAGGTGAATAATTACTATGTCGCATTTACTTATGGTTTTAGGTTTTAAGGATAATCCGAAGTGTTTTTGCATGATAATGCCATGTTTTGAATGTTAAATGTTTGTATATGCTTGTTGATGACTTATGAATGTTCATATTGATTTTTATGATACGTTTGACATAAAAACACTATTAAACGACATCCAGTTGCCTTAAGAATTTAAATGTGGATCAAAAATAATATTTTGGAGAAGGATTTCAATTTTCATAATTTTCTGAATTTATATGGATTTTAGTTTTCTAGTGAAGAAAATGATTATTTGGGTTTTAAAATTAGTTATGGCCAAATAAATAATTATTTAGGTCTGAAATTCATATATGTTAAAGAATATATTAAAATAGTTTTTTGGAATTTTTATAGATTTTTCCTAAATGTTTTGATGTATATATAAATTATTTAAGGTACAAAACTTAAATGTTTTATATATTTAATTTAAGAGAACGCGTATTTTGTAAAATAAAATCATTGTTTATTTCTAAAAATATCGGCAACACTTTTGAAAAAGATATTTAGCGACCGATGAAAATTTGACAAACAATATCAGGTTAGTTAAAAAGTTTTCTCTTTTAAGTTACAAACAAAAACAACATGTTCTTAGCATATTCCGCTATTTTTGGCACCATGGGTTCCGACTAGGACGTTTCGCCACCATGCTTTCGAAACCAATGCGCATGGTATCAAGTTATTTGGTAGGTAGCGTATTGGACAGAGGCGGAAGGTACGTAGTCAAAACGCTGGGTTCCGAAGGGGTTGGAGTATGCATTGTTTGAAAATGGAAGTAGTGTCCGCTTTGCCTTCGAAAGGATAGCTTTCAACTTGGTTGGATTTCGACTGAGTCAAGTGTTTTTAAAGAAAAGGTTTCGAATGGATTATGCTCTTTTATTTTAAGTAATGCTTTCGAAGGGGTCGAAACCCCTAGTTGTCTCATTTCTACCTTTCAAAGTTAATGGTTTCGAAAGGTATACTAAGCCTTTAAAATTAGCCACTTCTCCAATCCTTTAAAGGGATGGTTTCGACACAGTCACTTCTTTACTTAAGTATAGCTTTCAAAAGTTAGGCTTTTGACTTAAATTGATTTTATTGACCCTTCTGTTCTGAATGAAGTAAAACCTAATGGTTTCGAAAGAGGTGATTTGAATGGTTTCAAAAGGTTTTTTCCACATGTTTTAAATTGAACCCAAATGCTTTCGAAAGGTTTGAGTTTATAAAGATATGATGCTTTAGAAAGGTTTAAAAAGGGTTTTGAAGGGGTGGTTCCCCAAGGGTTTCGAAGGAGTCGAAAGGTACTGTTTTCTGTTGGTTTTGAAAGGGTTGAAATGGAAGGTTTTTCCAAGGGTTTCTAAAGGCAATATTTTGAAGTGTTTTATGATATGATGTCTAAGGTTTTAAAGCTTCTAAAAGGTAGGTTTTCAAAGGTTTTGAAAGGGTTTTGAGAATGGTTTCGAAAGGAAGGTTTTGGCCTAGATAAATGAAGGCTTTTACTTGGTTTTGAAAGTGGTACTTTCAATGGATTCGAAAGGGGTTCTTTCAAGGGTTTAAATATTTTCATCAACTAAGGTTGGAGTAAAGCGTGTGTATGTGTGTATATATGTGTGTGTGTGTGTATCACATGGCAAGGTTATTTTGAATAAAGCATAGAGTATTAATGTTTTCATTGTTTATGTTTGGTTTAAAAGGTTTTAAATCAATTTTGGTTGAAAAGGTTTTCAAGGAAAATTTTGGGAAGGTACCCTGAGAAAAATGACTCAGATATTAGAATACCATATGGGACTGATATAGGGTCGTGCCCTATACATTAGCTATTGGTCTCGCCTAATTTAGTTTAAGATTCCAGTGCGTAGGGCTTTGTCATAGGTAAGACTAGAAGGGAATATATGTTTATATACAGATAAGTTATTGGCGAGCCTGCGAAACCATTAGGACCAGGTGACCTTGGAAGATGTTAAGTTAGGGACAAATCATGTAGAAGAGAAGTATTTAACAAATAGTTAAGTACAGACCATCTAGAAATGTAGTGTCTAATAGATGTTAGATAAATTTTTATTATATTGCTAGTAGGCCCGAGTCAGTTAAAGGTTAATAGCCATCCAAAAAAGACTAAAGTGTTTGAACATATAGTTCTTTTATTATCTGATTATGTTTACATAATGATGCTTTACAACATTTAACCAGTTTTAGTTGCAGGAAAAGATTTGCAAAAGATATGTTTTAAAAGGATGTTAGTGAGGCGAATCCCGTTCCATTGAGCGGCATGGTCTCACTTAACATTAAACACTGGGATGCATAGTACTATTCACACCAGGCTTTATGTCTTAGTTGAAGTTTATGTTTTCCGCCCTAAACTCTCAGGTTCTCCAAATTGATTTGAGTAGGTTGAGGGTTGAGGATTTTCAGGTTTTAGTAGGATGACGAATAAAGCTACCACAGACGAGCAGGAGGCTGACGGATAGCTAATTAGGAGTTGCTATTCTTTGTTTTATTGTTATTTCCAATTTGTATTAAGCTAGTTATGACTCTACTCGTCCAAGGGGGCATCTTCGTATGTCGTTCTTGGCGTATTTTGGAAAATTTTTATTTTGTCATTGCTTAGGAAACGTTTTTGGATTGTGTAATATGAATATGGAACATGTGTTTTGAAATGTAATGGAAAAATGTTGTTTTGAATTCTGTGATTTGTTTCATATTCAAGTTCTTCTGATATTATAAATACCATTAACATAGCAATATTTCATCCTCAGAAGTTAATACGATAGATGAATGCAGCATCTGTAGCGCTTAGCTTTGGACCACTAAATATGGGATGTTACAACTTGGTATCAAATCATATGTTTATGAAATACTTTAACTAAAAATGACTTTTGAAGACATAAGCCTTAGGATTTAGAGTTAAGATCAGGGTATGGAATAAAGCTATAGTAACGTACTTGTATTTGCTATATATATATATATATATATATATATATATATATATATGAGTATAGCTTTATCTTTAGTCTACTATCTTTGTTAGGTTATTCTTTTGTACCTCACGAGGTTTGAATACATATATGGATCGTAGAAGAGGCAGAGTTAATCTAGGAGCATGAAGAATAAGAGGAGAACGTAAGGTTAGGATCAAGCTGAGAATATTGATGCTGTGGTCCCATAAGTGGATATGGGAGCCATGTATCAGTTTTCGTGAATATGATGCAAGCTGGAATTGTAGTTGGAGTTGTTGGAGGGAATTCTACTAAAGGAGGAGTTCAAGAAGCTCTGATGGTCAACCATTATGCAAACTTGAGTAGAGACTATGCTAAGCTTGGAGGGAAGCCATTTATTGGAACCGAGGATGCTTCCTAGGTGAACAACTGGCCACTACACTATAAAAGGATTTTTAATAACTTAGGGCTCAAGGACGAGCAGAAGAGGAGACTTTCTTCAAGACAGCTTCAGGGAGCTGCTTTATTTTTGTGGAATACTATAACTATTGGTGTGGACAAAGAGACTACGATGTGGGCATAATTTAGGAAGAGATTTCAAGAAAGGTTCATGTCAGTAATGACGCAGTCTGAGTTGGTTAGAAAGTTTTCCAAGCTTGAACAAGGGGAGATGTCTGTTCTGGATTATGCCGGTATGTTCGAGGAGCTATCCCGATATAGTTATGCCACTGTTGACACAGTGATGAAAAGGAATGAAAATTTTATTTGGAGTTTGAAGCCAGAATTGGCGAGGGCTGCTTTACCGCACATCAAAGATCCATGTGATGTGGTAGTGGAGATGGTGTTAAGACACGAAGAGATGTTTACTTGTTTGGAGAAAAAGAAGGAAAAGGAGGTCCAGGTTGGACAAGGCCAAAAAAGAAAGTTTTTCGACAAGAAGAATGCTCAAAAAGGAGGAGCAGCAAAGAAAGGGAAGTTTGAGGTGGTCTGCTATAAGTGCGATAAGAAAGGACATTATGCTCATGATTGTCATACTGGAAAGGAAAAAGGAAAGGAGGTGATTGGAAAGAAGAACATCAAGTGCTTTAATTGTGATCAGACCGGCCACTATAAGAACCAATGCAAAGATCTTGCTAAAGGAGAAATGGCCAAGTATTTGCATTGTAGCCTGCTATTTCAAAGCCAATGGCCCAGGAGAAAGGGAAATCAGTGTTGGGAGGTACGCTTTAGATCCATGATATGTTTGTTAGCGTTTTATTTAATGGTGCATCGTATTCTTCGTATTCTTTTATATCTCGATGTTTGGTAGATAAACTTGACTTAGAACCCACATATTTAGTTCCATCCTTAAGAGTTGCAAATCCAATAGGAGGGCATGCGACACTTGGGATGAAGTGTGACTACTTATAGTTTGACTTGCTAGATTACACCTTTGTTTGCAATTTGCATGTATTTGACTTTGTAGGGTTCAAAATTATATTGGGTATGGATTAGTTAAGTGAATACGATGCTAGGATATTTTGCCAAGATAGAAAAATATCACTTAGACACCCGGGTTGTACTGGTCAGATAGTTTATACCGCAGAAAACCCTAGCTGTGAGATGAATGCCTTGTTCGGAGTTACGGAGTTAGGGCATGAGTTAAATCGCATTTTCTTGGTTAGAGAATTCGTAGATGTCTTCAAGCAATAGTAGAATTACCATCGAAACAAGCCATTGAGTTTCAGATAGATTTGATGCCTAGGGCAGAACCGGTAAGTAAGCCGACAAGTAGGATGACAGCTACGGAGATGAAGGAGTATAAACCTCAGTTGGTAGATTTGGAAGGCAAGAGTTTTATTAGACCAAGTAGTTCGTCTTGGGGAGCAGCTGCAGTGTTTGCTAAGAAGCCAAATGGATCATTAAGACTATGTATCAATTATCGTACGTTGAATGAGAGGAAGATAAAGAATCGATATCCATTGCCAAGGATTGATGATTTGTTCAATCAGTTAAGTGGAACCAAGATATTTTCTCAGTTGGATTTGACTACAAGTTTTCATCAGCTTCGAGTGGCAGAGGATAGTATACCTTTGATGGTGTTTAGGACAAGGTATGGGTCATACGAATGGTTAGTTATGCCGTTCAGACTGACTAATGCGTCGGCTTTCTTTGTGGATTTAATGAACCAGATTTTCCGACAACACTTGGACAGGTTCGTGTTGGTTTTTATAGATGATATTCTGATATAATCTAAGGATGAGAAGGAGCATGAAGTTCATCCTAGAGTTATGCTTGAGATGCTAAGGTAGCATCAGCTAAATGCAAAGTTTTCAAAGTGCCATTTTTGGAAGAAGGAACTGAAGTCTTGGTTATGTGGTTTTAGAGAAATGATTGTCAGTCGATCCAGAAAAGATCAAAGCCGTTAATAATTGGAAGAAACCAAAAAAAATAACCAAGATAAAGAGTTTCCTTGGATTGGCCGGATATTATCGAAGGTTTATAAAAGATTTTCCACTAATAGCAGCACCAATGACCAAGCTAACGCGAAAAAATATGAAGTTTGTATGGACCGATAAGTGTGTAGAAGCATTCCAGAGCTTGAAACACTTATTAACCCATACACATGTATTGGTTGTTTCGGAGGGGAATTAGGATTTAGTTGTTTATACTTATGCGTATGGAACAAGTGGGAGCTGTGTTGATGCAAAGGGTTAAAGTGATTGCTTATGCTTTCTAGACAGCTCATACCGCATGAGGTTAGATATCTGACGCATGACTTATAGTTGGCTGTAGTGGTATTTGGCTTGAAGGTATGGAGGCATTACTTTTTGGAAGAGCGGTTTGAGCTATATACAAATCATAAGTCGTTAAAGTACTTGTTCTCTTAGAAGGAACTGAACATGAGGCAGCAGTGGTGGTTAGAGTTTTTAGCCACGTTTGATTTGGAATTGAGTACACACCGGGGGAAGGAAACAATGTTGCAGATGCTTAGTAAGAAGCATCAGAATGTAGTATTGGCTATGATAGCGGAATGGAAAGACTAGGAACATTGTCGACTTGCAGAGTGCAATGGAGATCTGAGGCTGGGTCTAGTAGAGAAAGTGTTATGTTATCTTGTTTAAAAGTCCGACCAGCAATGATTGATGAGATTGTTTCTAAATAGGAGGAGGATTCAATGTTAGATAAATTGATCAAGAAGTTAAGGGATGGAACAGAGAGCGATAACTTAAAGATTTTAGTCTAGACCAAAGGGGATGGTCGAGAAAGAAGGGTAGATTATGTGTTCTAAATGTGGGAGACATAAGGGAAGAAGTTTTAGAGGAACGCCTTCGTTCGAAGTTCACTATTTATCTAGAAGGAATGAAGATGTATCAAGATATGAAGAGAAGTTTCTTCGAGGAAGGAATGAAAAGAGATGTTGGCTTATGGGTGAGACAGTGTTTAAATTGTCAACCTATGAAAGCCGAGCATTAGAAGCCAAATGGGTTGCTTCAGCCATTGGATATCCCAGTACGGAGTGGGATTCTATTTCTATGGATTTCATAGACGGGTTGCCGAGATCTAATAGAGGGAATGAAATTATATGGGTCATAGTGGACAGATTGACCAAGAGAGCCCATTTCATTCCAGTTAAGTAAAATAGGACGGCACTTGTATTGGCTAAGTTATTTATAAAGAATGTGGTTAGATTGCACAGAATTCCTAGTAGTATTATTAGTGATAGATATACCTTATTCACCAGCGAGTTCTGCAAGAGTCTACAGGAAAGCTTAGGAACCAAGCTCAAGATTAGTGCCGCTTACCATCCACAGACCGATGGACAAACGGAAAGTGTTAACAAAATCTTGGAATTTTTTTTATCATACTAGTATTATGATGAAGCCGTTTGAAGCTTTGTATGGAAGGCTATGAAAATATCCAGTATGTTGGTTAGAGACTGGAGACAGATTGGTCCTTGGTCCTGATATGGTAAGAGAAGTGGCAGAAAAGAATGAGCTGATAAGGGCGAGAATGAAGGAAGATCTACCTAGGAAAAAGAGCTATGTAGATAGAAGACGGAAAGATTTGGAAATCTCTATCGAGGATCATGTTTTCGTCAAAGTATCGCCGATGAAAGGTGTTATCAGGTTCGGGAAGATGAGGAAGTTAGCACCGAGGTTCGTAGAACCATTTCCTATTTAAGAGAGGATCGGGAAACTCCCATATAAAGTAGAGTTACTAAGTGGTTTGGCATAGTCCACGATGTTTTCCATGTTTCTCATCTTAGAAAGTGTGTTAGAGGCCCATAGACTATAATAGCACCAACAGTGTTAGAGGATCTAGTAGTAGAACCGAACTTGACCATAGTAAGAAAGTTGATTTAGATTGTGATGAGAGATGAGAGATGATAAGAGGCTCAGGAACAAGGTAATTAAACTAGTGAAAGTCCAATGGAGTGGTGATGAGAGAGACTGAGAGCAGGATTAGAGATGCTTATCCTGATTTATTTGATGGTATGTTTTACCTTGTTGATTGATTTGTTGTGTATCTTATCTTAATTTTGAGGATGAAATTCTTTAAGGAGGGGAGTTTGTAACACTCCATATTTTAGTAACATTATTTAGGATATTTAATTAGTTAAAATAAATAAAATAATGCAAGTTGATTAGCGGATTGAGATTTCTGATTAATAAAGGGTAGCCGTGCCTATATGTACAAAGAACTAAGAAACCAAGATGGAAATAAGTGTTAAGAAGCAAGGAAGAGCAAAAGGGGAAATATAATAAATTTATACCCTAAACCCTTAAGAAACAAAAACACGCGTTCATTTCATATTTTTTCAGGCAAAAACATTTTAAAGCCGATCACCATAAACAAGAGGAAGAAGATAAAAGCTAGGATTCAAGAGAAGAATTAAATCAACTTAATCAAGATCAAATCTCAAATCCTTAATCTCAAGCTGAGGTGAATAATTACTACATCTCATTTTCTTATGTTTTTCGGTATTAAGGATAATCCAAAGTATTTTTGCATGATAATGCCATGTTTTGAATGTTAAATGTTTGTATATGCTTGTTGATGATTTACGAATGTTCATATTGATTTTTATGACATGTTTGATATAAAATCCCTATTAAACAACATCCAATTGCCTTGCGAATTCAAATGTAGATTATAAATAATATTTTGGAGATGGGTTTCAATTTTCGTAATTTTCTGAATTAATGTGGATTTTATATTAATTTTCTAGTAAAGAAAATGATTATTTGGGTTTTAAAATTATTTGCAACCGGATAAATAATTATCTGGGTCTGAAATTCACATATGTTAAAGAACTTATTAATATAAAATTTTGGAATTTTCATAAATTTTTCCTAAATGTTATGATGAATATATAAAATTATTTAAGATATGGGACTTAAATGTTTTATATATTTAATTAAGGAGAAGGCGTATTTTGTAAAATACAATCATTGTTTATTTTTGAAAATATTGGCAGCACTTTTGAAAATGATATTCAGCAAGCAATGAAAATTTGACAAATAATATCAGGTTAGTTAAAAAGTTTTCTCTTTTAAGTCAAAAACTAAAACAACATGTTTTTAGCATGTTCCGCATTTTTGGCACCAGGGGTACCGACTAGGACATTTCGCCACCATGCTTTCAAAACCAATGCGCATGGTATCAAGTTACTTGGTATGTAGCATATTGACAAAGGCAGAAGGCATGTAGTCGAAACGGTAGGTTTCGAAGGGGTTGAAGTATGCCTTATTTTAAAATGGAAGTAGTGCCTTCTCCACCATCGAAAGGATAGCTTTCGACTCGGTTGGCTTTCGATTGAGTCAATTGTTTTTAAATAAATGGTTTCCAATGGGTTGTTCTCTTTTATTTTAAGTAATGCTTTCGAAGGGGTCAAAACCCCTAGCTGCGGCCTTCTTATCTTTCAAAGTCAATGGTTTTGAAAGGTATACTTAGAATTTAAAATTAGCCATTTCTCCAATACTTTCGAAAGGATGGTTTCGACACCATCACTTCTTTACTTAAGGATAGCTTTCAATTGTTAGGCTTTTGACTTAAATGATTTTATTGACCCTTTTGTTCTGAATGAAGTATAACCCAATAGTTTTGAAAGAGATGATTTAAATGGTTTCTAAAGTTGTTTTTCCATATGTTTTAAATTGAACCCAAGTGCTTTTGAAAGGTTTGAATTTCTAAAGATTTGAAGCTTTCGAAAGGTATAAAAATGGTTTTGAAAGTGTGGTTCTCCAAGAGTTTTGAAGGAGTCGAAAGGTACTGTTTTCTGTTGGTTTCGAAAGGGTTGAAATGGAAGGTTTTTCCAAGTGTTTCTAAAGGCAATGTTTTGAAGTGTTTTATGATATGATGTCTACGGTTTTAAAGCTTTGAAAAGGTAGGTTTTCAAAGGTTTCAAAGGGGTTTTGAGAATGCTTTTAAAAGGAAGGTTTTGGCCTTTCAGCCTAGATAAATGAAGGGTTTTACTTGGTTTTGGAAGGGGTACTTTCAATGGATTCGAAAGGGGTGCTTTTAAGGGTTTAAATGTTTTCATCAACTAAGGTTTGAGTAGTGTGAGTGTGTAACATGGCAAGGTGATTTTGAGTAAAGCATAGAGTATAAATGTTTTTCTTGTTTAAGTTTGGTTTAAAAGTTTTTAAATTAATTTCAAATGAAAAGGTTTTTAAGGAAAAATTTGGAAAGCTATCCAAGTAAAATGACTCAGATATTAGAATACCAGATGGGACTGGTATAGGGTCACGCCCTATACATTAGCTATTGGCCCCAGCTAATTTAGTCCAAAATTCCAGTGTGCAGGGCTTTGTCATAGTTAAGACTAAAATTATGATTGCACACAAAAGGAAATATATGTTTGTATACATATAGGTTATTGGTGAGCCCGCAAAACCATTAGGATCAGGTGACCTTGGAAGATGTTAAGCTAGGAACATACTATCCAGAAGAGAAGTATTTAATAGATATTTAAGGACAGATTGTCCAAAAGTGGAGTGTCTAGCAGATGTTAGATAAATTTTTCTTATATTGTCTAGTAGGCCCGAGTTAGCCAAATGTTAATAGTCAGCCAAACAAAAGTAAAGTGTTTGAACGGATAGTTCTTTTATTAGCTGATATATATGTTTACATAATGATGCTTTACAGTATTTAACCGGTTTTGGTTGCAAGAAAAGAACTGCAAAAGATATGTTTTAAAAGGATGTTAGTAAGGGGAAACCCGTTCCGCTAAGCGGTATGTTCTCATTTAACATTAATAACCGGGATGCGAAGTATTATCACACCAGGCTTTATGTCTGACTCGAAGTTTATGTTTTTCCCCTTAAACTCTCGGGTTCTCAAAATTGATTTGAGTAGGTTGAGGATTGAGGTTTTTTAGGTTTTAATAGGATGACAAATAACGCTACCGAAGGCAAGCAGGAGGCTGATGGATAGCTATTTAGGAGTTGTTGTTCTTTGTATTGATGTTATTTCAATTGTGTAATCCAAGGGGGCATCTTCATATGTTGCTCTTAGCGTATTTTGTAATCAGTATATTTTATCATTACTTGGGAAACATTTTGGGATTATGTAATATGAATATCGAACATGTGTTTTGAAACGTAATTGAAAAATGTTGTTTTGAAATATGTGATTTGTTTCATATTCAAGTGCTTCTGATATTATAGTTACCATTCACATAACCGTATTTAGTCATCGGAAGTTAATACTATAGATGACTATAGCATCTGTAGCACTTAGCTTTGGGCCTCTAGATAAGGGATGTTATAATACATAAGCTGATATCATTCTAATCTTGGAGAAAAGTATTGGACTATGGTGAAATGTATTCCCAAGTAAATACGAAAGATTTATTCCTATATATGGGAATAAAGACCTCATTATTGGGACTGGGCCATCCCATAGCGAAAGTTATGGCTGAATTTCAATAAAAACTATTCCTTATTGGATTTTTATTAGGCCTATGAAGTCTGGTTTAGTTAGAACATTTCTAAATTTTATTTCAACAAAACCTTTTATTTTACTTAAATTTATAAATTGGTATAACTTTATTTAATTTATGTTTTGATATATACATATATATGTGTCACATACACATGTTTATGGTTATGTGCATGTATGGTTGTGTGCATGTGCAACACACCAATCCGTGCAAGTATAATAAGCCTATGTATGCATGTTGGGATTTACATTACAACGCATACATTAGCTTATCCAATATACGAACATATATTGTCCAAATATAAGTATGTATACATATACTGTTATTTATATAAAAATATATATGTTAAATTTTATTTAAATAATTTTATATAACTATATAAGTATATATATATTTATTTCAATATATAGTCTTATAAATAAAATATTAATATTATATACATATTATTATAATAGATTTATTTAAATATAAACAAATTATTTATGAATATTAATTCTTTTTAAACTGTGAGTAATACACATATATTTATACAAATATTTTATTAAACATTTTTTTAAATATATATACACACACACACAAACATACGTATAATATATATATATATAAATTAACAAAATACTTAAAATATTTTTTTAAATAAAAGTCCAGGTCTTATACATAGGTCAAAAAATAATTTGTAATTTTTTTGATTTTAAAATGCATTAAATATACTTTCAAAAATTAATAAAATATTAATTAAAATAAATTTCAAAACTATTTTTAGATTTTGAATTTCCAGTAAGTCCTAAATGATATTTTATTCTTTGAAAAAAAATTCATAATTTTTTTGTTTAATAATTTTAAAATAACTTATTTTAGGCAGAAGTTTAATAATTAATTTAAAAATAAAAAATGTTTTTTATCTTTGTCTAAGAGTCTCCTTATTGTTAATATAATTTTATAATATATAAAATATTTCTTTCATAACATATTTGAATTAATATAATTTATTTGTGCAATGAATTGATTGAAATAATAATAAAATATTTATAAAAAATATTTTACCACTGCTAGAAATTATTATAGCTTTAATACTTTTTACATAAAATTATATTATAATTTTTGACTATATTATGATGTTGTAATTAATTGTAAACTACAATATGTGTGTGTAATTAAATAATATATATTAATTTAATAAAATATAAAATTATATTTTTTATTTATAGCTGAACTGTGACCTTTTATATATATATATATGATTTTTTTATTAAATATATATACACTCACATGCATATAACCAAGCTACTTTATGACAACATTACTGGCATATATATAAGAATCGTCATCTAACTAGCAATATATAATGTATACATATATATAATAAAACATTATATTGAGAATTAATAACTATGATCTGATTAGAAACATACCATAATCCTATTGCCTTAAACTATACCTTGAAAAGATGATTTCTGCCCCCCTGAAACTCTTCATGAATCAATAGGGAGCTAGTCGTTGAATGTTGACCTTCAGCTATTAGATATTGATCAAATTTGACTCGATTGAGCTTGAAGGGATGAAGAGACTAGGGATTATTTTTGGCTAGCAAGCAATGGAGGAAGAGGCAGCAAAAAAGATCAAATCTTATTAGGTTAGAGACACTTGTATGGTGGATGGAAAGGAGAGAAAAGTGAATCTTATCTTATACTCATTCTCCTTTAATTTGAGCCATCCGAAACCAAGCCTTTTTAACCCATAAATGATCCACCTATACCATATATTTTTAGTCAAAAATTCTACGCCTTTGATGGGCCTTAAACCCATTCAAGCTCAAAATAATATGCAGTTAAATCAAATTTAACCGCTTATCGATATCATATATCGGTTAATATATCTATAACTATTACAAATATATATAATAATATTTATTCATCAAATCATTGTCAAATTTTACAACTTATATTTCATAAGTATTAATTAATTTAATTAATTTATAACAATTACAAATTAATTAAATTTCTTAGTTGAAGGAGAATTCAACGTTTCGGTTGTATGACTCGTAAGGTGTAAATCCAATTTCAATTTTTAAGTGTTACCTGGTTGTAACATTGTTTTATACCAATTCTCTTCGTCAAAACTATGTCACTTTGGACTTATGGAATTTGGTAATGGTCAAAATTCCAATATCATTCACATTCAACTCTATAATCCAAGCATAAAGTTCTTTGTTTAGTAATAACAATTATTATGAACTAAAATGCTCTACCCAGAGACTTTGACTTTGAGCTGACTTGAGTTGACCGTGATACTAATCCTATATTACTAAGGAGATGAATCCTCTTATGAATAGTATTTCACTTCCAATGCTTTAACTCGACCCAACTATAGTCATTCGATGGATGCTATGTCACGATTTAACTATAATCAAAGTGGTGCTTCCATGTTGAAGATTAACAGTATTCTAAGTCAAGAGAACTGTGTAAAATTGTCACATCGACATTTCCTATTTGACCTTAGTTATCTTAACCAATAGAAAACTATCGAGTGAGTCATTATATAGTTTTTCAATAACTATTAGTATATAACCCCTTGGTGCCCCTAGCAGCCATGAGTAATACACCGCCCAACATTAAGAGAGCATTACATACTTTTGTCTAAAAGGATGTATCGACATCCAATTTCGATACATCTTGACTAAGAATATTTAAAATGACAAATTTATTTTCATTCTGATAAATTACTCATGGTTATAGCACTTTGTAAATAATATCATAAAACAACCATTTATGGATTTTATATTAAATATACTTTTAATTAAATTAATTAATTAATGTAGCACTATATTAAGTACATAATAGAAAGAAAACACCTTTTATTTTAAACAAGATTAGTTATCAAGTTAGATATATATACAAATTACATAATTGCCCCTAGAGCATACCCTTAACTTTATCAATCTCCCACTTGCACTTAAAGTCATTTATGGAATCTTATTCCAATTCTCTAATCGTTTACTCAAAACCAATCGGGTCAGTCTCTAAGCGAACAATATGCTATTACGTTTCAATTATCTTCTCTATCAATAAACTCTCCCTGACGCTGATAAAATATCATTTGGAACAATTCGGAGTATGTCTTTTGACTTCTAGTGAGCTCTAGGTTCTTTTATGAACTATATCACGATATTGTCATCATATAACAATGTTATAAGACTCTCAACATTTGGAATCACCCTCCGCAGTTATAAATTGAGCACTTATATTTATATGCATTGCTTTTATTGCGACGCCATTCAGGACGATGTACTTGGCCATTTTCATTGAATCGGCCATAGTCTTTCATTCCGAACATTTCTAATTAAAAGATTCTTAACCTAGATTTATTATTGACATATTATACTCAATATCACTTATGCAAGTTTGAGTTCAAATATTAATTCACAAGGATTTTGCCATTTCTATAAACAATTCTCTAGTATTTCATAAATACAAGAGAATAACTCAAACAGTCATTTAGTGATATCAATTTGGATTTGATATTTTATTCATGCATAAAATACATAAACAAAACATAATATCGTAGATAGCATAACATGTATAATAATTCCTGTTGCGAATGCATAAGGAATCCATTTTATATGTTTTGTATTAAAACATTTTAATAAGTTGTCCTTACATATCGTTTGGGACAATCCCAATATCTTTTATGCTTACAATAAAAGACATCATTTACAAATTAAGGTCGAGTATTAAAACAATTAAAGATGATTTTAACACAAATACATTGTTAACAATCGGCAGTATGTTGTTTACTTATCTTTTAGAAATATCTATGTACCTTTTTAGCGCTCTTTCTTATGAACACACGCTTCCTCTGCATTTTTCCTAATAATCAAACTATTTGATATTTCTATCAAAATATTTATTCAATTGTGATGCTCATAAAATGATTCTTTCTATTTTTTCTTGGATCATATCCAAAAACCCACAAACTCAATTTCGCTCCTACTAACTTCAAGACACTTTGGTTGTTATGTGCCAAAAGTCCATTCTAAATCATTATTTAGAAGTTTCCATTTCAAAACATACGTACCAAACACAAAGTCATACCAAGAAATACTTCGTGAGTAAATATGAACCAACTTGAGCACATCGAATAGTTAATCTATTACGTTAACTTCAACAATTGAAATTCGCGGTATTAATCTTATAGATGTGGCTCATTATATTCCAACCGCATTTGACTTTCTCTTTAAGACACATTTACGACCAGTGATCATATCCTTTTGGATACAACTATCAAAATCATATTTTTGATAACGTACTTGAAATTTATTTTGGATTTGCGCATCGTACCATATCACATAGTCAACACTCTTAATTGTTCAATCAAATAATCGAGGACTATTTATTCTTGACATTGACAAGAAACTCACAATCTCTCTTTAGTGTACGAAAATACTTATTAGACATTCTGATATGTTGTGTTCATTTAGGTTTGGTTAGTTCATTCATCCCTTGCAATTAGTTATATTCTTGAATCAAATCCAAATCCATTTTATACCAATAATTTCTTAAAAAAACTCCTTCGCCATGAAGTTGGATTTCTTGAAACAATAGTTGTTTCTCAATGCAGTGGAATGGACATTCATAAACATTTTATAAATTACCTTATATAAAACTGACTTTGCATTAGTTCACAACATAAATTAGTCACCTAATGAGCATCGTTACTAAAATTCTCTTGGGATGATTCATATAAGATCCTTTACATACAATTATTACGTTTAGTCTTTCAACTTGCATAACTGCTAACTCCTTGCCCTGGGATATGTAAGGGTTTCTTATAAACCCTTATCTCATATGGTTTTGTAAACTATTCTTTGGATGATATTAATTTTAACCTTGTGTACGACTCTCAAGTATACACCTTATAGAAAGAGTTTAACTCAAATTCACTCATTAATAATCATTCTTTGTCCAATAAAGTTCAATTACTTCTTATCAATACATCATTATGTATCATAGGGAGGAGTGACATTTGAGACTAAAGCTTTATTCATATTAGGTACATACAAAACTCTTTCCAATATACTCATCCATTTGATCAAATTGAATCAATTCCGTCGCATGTTATTTTATTTACTGTCGTGTTATATTCCATGAGCTTATCACAGGTTTATACGTCTGTATCAAATACCCATGTCCATATCTGTGATAACTCATCGATGAATACGATGAAGTATATGGAACCATTTTGATATTAATAGACTTACTATTGCATACATTTATATGTATCAATCCAAAGAATTCATCAACTCTCATGATGCTCCCAGTAAATGGGTGCATAGCCTTTAATTATTCGAAATACAATTAACAAGTATTATATGATTCATAATAATATAACAAAAGTTATTTCCCAAAACTATGACTTAGTTTATATTTCCAAAATAATTGTAAATAATTTTAGATACTTTAATATTTTTCCAGTGCATCACTTTTGTTGTGAAAACAAATACCACATTATAGTTTTATTTCATAATGAATATTTATAACATTCACATCGAAATAAAACCATGTCTACTTTTCAGTCGATACTGAAAAATAGTCATTATTTCATAAATAATGTCCGGTATTATTAGCAAATTTCTTCATTAACCAAAATATGCAAGGCAAGTTAAGTTTGCTTGGATAAGGGCTTAAGTGGCCTTATGTAAGCTTGGAAGTATATGCAAGCTTAAGTTCATGTCAAGTCCAAAGATCGGTCATATACACGTACATTCAAGTTCAAGTACAAATATGAGTTATATGAATGTCAAAAGTTCAATAATAGTCAAATATTCTAATTTGATAGAAGTATATTATGCAAAATTAGTTGTCCAAGCACTTTTATGTAAAAAGTTCAAAAATTATAATCAGCTCTAAAACCCCCAGATCATTTTAGGGTTTACAACTTTAAAATTTAAGATAGAGAAAAGAAGTAATCACCCTCTCTTGGTGTTGAAGGGGGTCTATTTACAGGGGTGACAACCATGCGGTATGGTTGACAAATATCCTAGCATTGAATCGGAGGGTTCCGATGGCACTATCTTAATGAAATTTCAGCATCCTTTGTGGTGATTTAACATCACTTGCTTTCCTAGGTTCAGCAATTCAATCACCCTTTGGTAGCTACTCGATAGCCTTCAAGATGGTATATGCTGGTAGTTTTTATTGTGGTTGTAGCTCGATGATAGTTGATGTATTATAGGCTCATCATCCCCTAGAAGCTCGATATACCCAGTTGTGACTAGATGAGGCATCCTTCATTTATTACATGTTCAACAACACTTTATGTTGTAGAAGCTCAATATCTCTTCCTTGGCCTTTGTCAATCTTGCTATTTTTGGACGTGGTAGCTTTCGAGTTATAGAACCTCGATATTTATAAGTACTTGTTGATTCGTCACCTTCATCACCTTACAAAGTCGATACCTTGGTTGATTGTTAAGGTTCGACATCACCTTCTGCTTTGTTATACACTTATGACCTTTTTGTTTGCTAAGACTCGATACGTATCTTCCTTTATATGCTCGACAATACTTATGGTTGTTAAGGTTCGACACTGCCCCATTTTTGTGTTCGAGTTTGATATCCCTTTTACTTATCATCTGCTTGAAGTTTGACATCCTTAGAGATTTTGTACCCTTTCTATTCCTATTAACAACTTGAGCATTCAACGCCCTTTTTATTGTAAAGGTTCAACATCTTCTCATTATTGCTTGAAGCTCGCTATCCATTGTTAAATGTTAAGTGCTTAATGACCGGCTTTCTTCTAACCCGACTCCCCCCGTCGTTACCAAACCCGACGCATTCTCTTTTAGAAGCTCGATATGTATGTTTGTAGTAACATTTACCTCTCCCTCCCGCATAGAGGATGCAAGTTATACTTTAGAATAATTTCATCTTTAAATCTATCGTTTATTGGTATCCCATTTCGATCCCGTTCGTCCATTTGAATAGGAACTGATGTTCTCTACTACTTCTTTCTCTTTTATAAATATCTGCTTCTCCTTCTTCTAAAGGGCCTACCTACAACTAAAACTCAAAGTAGCAATTATAATTTTCCTCTTTTCAATTCCAAAATTTTAAATATAAGCTTTTGATTCTTTTACTATATAGATTTACTTAAGATGCGATTTATTTTTTTTCATTCTAAAAATATAGGCTTCGACGATCGAGCGTTTATGAACCATTTAGGGTTTGATTAGCGATTTAACCTAAACACTTCTCATGATTTCGGAATTGTAGAACCTCGTAAAATGAACCATATATAAATAAAGTAAATTAAATAAAATATTATAAGGGTTGGATATGGGAATTTTATAAAAGTCGGAATTTGACCATGAAAGATATTTCGTTGCGTTCGTGGTGAAATTCTAATCTGTTTCTATATATAGTATGATCAAAACGGAGCTTAAACAAAGAAGTTATGAGCATTTGAAGTTCTTAGATTTAAATTAGTTGGGGAATTGACATTTAACGCTAGTTTAGAGTGTAAAATTCATGCATTTAGAACTTATTAGGCTTGAATATTTATTTATTTCTATTTACATAATTAATGTATAATTATCGCGTATATGGTGTAGTTAATTAGGCATTTATTTATATTTATTTCCCTCCATTATGAAGGTAATTTATTTTGAGGTGAAAATAAGAGGAAAATCTTATATAGTCTAACTATTATTTTAAGGTGTAATAAGGAAGATTCCTTATAAGCCCTTATTTATGAAATGCTGAGAGGATTAGAAAAAGTGATTTTAGATGACTTTTAAATTATACCCCCGTTTATTTTGTAAAAAGTTTGAAAAGAGGTTGTAAATTTAAAAAGGGCAGTGAAACATATTTGGTAGGTGATTTTAATTTAAAAATTTGGTGAATCTAGAAGTTGATTTTTTTTCTATTTATTAACTTCTCAATTTGAAATTTGATTGGATTAGAAAAGCTTTGAAATTCCTTATTCTTGTATTATACTATATTTCTATGTTATATTTCCTATGCCATAAATTTGAAAGTTCTTTCCTCTGTAACTTCTTAAAGGCTATATAAGTAGGAAATTTTTAGAAATATAGTTATGGTTTTAGACAACTTTGGAAATATACCATAATTAGTTTTGGAAAAGTTTGGAAAGGTAATGCAATTTTTAAAAGCGGTGAATTTATTTAAGATAAAATGGTGGATGGTTTTAATTGTAAATTAATGCCTTGAAAAGTTTTTGTTAACCTTTTTAATTTTATTTAAACGATTTCAATTTTTGGTTCTTTGATTCTTCTATTTTTCCTTATTTATAAACATAAATGTTCTTTCTTTAGAACTCTTTTTAGGGATTTATAGACAGAAGTAACATCTATTTTGGAATAGAAACAGAAAGAAAGGAATGTCCGATTGTATAAGAAGGAAAGCGTTCCCATATAAGGTGATGAAGAGAATAATGGCTAGAATTTGGGGACTAATAGAATTGTGAATTCTGGTGGATGAGATATGGAAAGGAGTAATAGAGTAAGATAGAAGTTATCTTTGTCTACTCGATCTATTTTTCTATCGTATAAAGTTATAAAAGGTATCTTTGACATTGATTGGATTTGAGTGATGATTGATAAACAAGTTAGATGTTTTTGTATAAGGAGAAACATTTATGTAAAGATGAGAATTTTTTCCTACTTTGAATACAAAAGTTATATGAATAGTAATAATATTGGATTTGATAAAGACAAGTGTTGCAAGAGATTTTAAGAGTTTTAAGCAAAGTTACAAGATATATTTCATCAAGTAACAGTATATTTTGAGTAATAAGGTAATAGATATTATTTATGCTTTAGAAGGAAATAACTATTATTTTGAAATGATAATTGTGAAAAATTTACTATTTTGTAAACGATAATTCATGTAGGTAGAAAACTTTTTGTTTAACATATTATTTTGAAAAGATAATTAAGTCTTGAATCTTCTATGTTAAAATTCCTTTTTTCTAAAAGGAATAAATCCTTATTTTAGTAACTATTGAAAAGGAAAGTTTTTCATAAGTTCCTTTATGAAAAATAAAGAGAATTTTGAATGTCATAAATTTAAAAATCTTTTTTCAAAAAAAAATTTGATACGAAAAGTTGTAAAAAGGGAGATTATTTTATTCCTATTTGGGAAAAAAGGAATTTTGAATCTTTGATAAAGGTTTTTATTAAAGTTTAAACTTTCAAGGATGGAGATATCAAATTTGATACTTCATGTTTTAAGTATTGCAAGAAATGAAGTAATAAATAATTATTTTTAAATAAGTTTATTTGTATTAAAATATTTTATTTTATGTGCAAAAGTTACAATTTTATAAAATTTTATGGAGTAAATATAGATCATGACCTAGATGGGATAGGCTAAGGTTTTTAGGGTATAAGTAAAATAGAAATAAAATGTGCAACCTGATCTGGAAAGTTGAAGCCAGTCCCAAATGAATATTTAAAGAAGTTGGTGAAGTTTAAAGATATTCCACATCTATATTGTGAATTAGGTTGCCTAAAGAAGATGAATTTCTATATTTTAATTTTGAATCAATTTCCTTGTAATTTCTATAAATTATCCAGTTCCTAAATACATGTAAAAGTGAATTATTTGAAGTAATAAGGAATACACTAAAAAGGAAACAGATGTGTAAGAGATGGATATTCCATCCCATAGTTTGCACTGTCTATTTCAATAATAAGAAAAGAAATGATTCCTTGTAATTTAATACAAAGCAAAAATCATAATTGCGGTAATTTATGACAGTAATCTTTTTGGAAGGATAGCTCGATGATTTAAGATATAAAAATGAGTATTCTAGTTGTAGATTAGTAATTAGACATAGATATCGTACAACTACGCTAAATGACTAAAAAATATATAGATATCATAGAATACGACTATATGCGTATGAGTTAGTAATTGACGGATTATGATTTATGGAAGTTAATTACAAATTCAACGGGAAATAAATTTATAATTAATGAGAGAAAAAGTAATCTAAAAGGGGACTGATTAAGTAAACTTGATATAACATTTGCGGAAGAAAGAAATTTGAGTAATAAATGGATTTTGGAAGAAGGTTAAAAAGATTAAAGAAGGATTAATTGGAAATGGTCCAATTCTAACCGTAATGATCAGTTTCTATGGATATTAGTTGAAGCAATCAAGGACCGTTTTATCAAAGACCAAAAAGCAGAAGGGGAAATTAAGAGAATGGGCAGTAATGTAATGAAATATTAAAGGTAGCCCATCTTAATTTAGAAAGGAGTGGTAGACCTCAACACCATTTATATTAACTAATAATAAATGGCAACTTCCAGTAAAATATACTTCTGGAATTTTTGGATTATAATAGCTAGTTGTCCTCCTCGGTTATTGAAAAAGTGGATGATGTGGTACATGATACATTCCCGTTTTATTCCTGTGTAGACTTTATGAATTGTATTTAAACCACTTGATATAAGTAAACAAGGAAATTTTATAGGAACACTTAACTAGCAATAGACCATAGGTAAAACTGGAAGTTAATGGGAAAATTAGGTTAACGGTCTAAAATGAGTAAATGTTTCAATCTCAAAACTTTAGATTTTTGTAAACATAAGGGAATTAGCTCACAAAATGCCACTATGCAAGGAAAAGAGAAAACATATAGGAATGAGAATGGAATTTCCTATTGATCAATGATTAAGAAGAAGGCGACAGAAGTTTTTCATCAAAAGCAGTTTCACTGCAACACTCCAACACAACTTTATGGAGTTTCCCTCTGCACCATTATTGATAGGGACCCTTTGTTACTAGCAAATTTTGAAGGGTTTGCTAGTAGCTTTAGGAACTTTAATGAATCAGAGCATTTCTTACAGACCGAAGACCGATGGACAAAATGAAGGAATGGATAAGAACTTGGAGGATTTGTTGAGAGCTTGCATGTTGGACTTTGGAGAACCTTAGGAATAATGCTTACCTTTAATAGAATTTAGTAGGATTGTAATCATCAATGGACAATTAGTATGGCACCCTTGAAGCAATTTTTTAGTGGCTATGCAAATAATCAAATTGTGGGCGGTAAACCATCGACAAATTCTACTTGAACTAAGTTTGTATTGCGAGACTTTGGAAAATCAGAATTGATTAGGAAGCGTAGGGTTTGGATAGTTGGAAAGTAGGCACAAGATTTATTGGGCCATTTCCCAATATGAGAATGAACAAGAAAACTTTTATGTTGGCTAGATCCATGACATTTTTTCATTTGAGGAAATACCTTCATAGCATAACAATTGTTGTAGAGCCTAATCAATTGGGGGATTTAAGACGGAGCCAATAGCGTCCCATGCCACTACGTGCATTGTAGAGCATGGAACTCAGAGGCTTCATAATAAATAATTAGATTGGTTTGAGTACAATGGTGAAAAAAAATCTGATAGGAGGCATGAGGACTCTTCGTCCAAAACCTTTCTTTGGAAAATTTTCTCTCCAAAATTAGGATTTTGGTTGCATCGTGGTTGCTATATTGGATGATAAGAGATGGTTGCTACACTTTTTCATAATTACTATACACTCATATAGAATTTTTTATACATGTGTAGGATATCTGCATGCATACTAACTGACACAATTACACACTCACGCTAGGATTGAGCTCATTTTAGCATGTCTGCAGTACATAATCACATTGCAAAAATGGCTATATAGAGGACTTGATTGTATAATATGGATGTATTACTAGCTATGTTGTTCGCCTCTTGGAATATTTCGAGACGAAATCCTTTTTAAAGTGGGGAAGAATGTAACACCCCATAAAATGAACCATAAATAAATAAAGTAAATCAAATATGATAAGTGTTGGATATGGGAATTCTATAAAAATTAGAATTTGACCAAGAAAGTTATTCGTTTACATTTGTGGCAAAATTCTGATTTGTTTCCATATATAATATTCCAAATATAAAGTTCAAACAAAGAAGTTATGAGAATTTGAAGTTCTCAGATTTAAATTAATTTAGTTTGAATCCAAAATCAAAAGAGAAATCAAATTTAGGGTTTAAATTTCAAAAAATAGCTTAGGGTCTAAGTAAACGCTTAATTAACGCCTAACGTTTAAAGGTTAATTAGGGAATAAAATAATATGGTAATGCAAAAAAATAAACGTCCCCTTAATAAATGGAGTGGTCGATCTAAATAGGTCAATCGGCCGTAGCAGTCGACCGGTCGCCCAAGGGCGGTCGAACTGTAACGATCCTGAATTTTAATTTATTTTAAATTGATAATTAAATGAATTTTTGAATTAAAATTTGTAAAATTGATTTTTAAATGGAAGCGAGTTTCCCCGATCTCAAATAAAAATGTGTTAAATTACTTGAATTTAAATCTTATATTAGTGGTTTGAAAAAAATAAATATTAAAGTATATACATTGACACAAGTACGAAATGAATAAATAAGTGAATTGTTAATTTATTTTTGATGGTTAAAATATATATATAATAAATACAAGACAATAAATAAGAAGTAAATAAAATATAAGATATAACAATATAAAGTGTATATATATATATATATCTTAATCTCATATTAATAAATCAATACAAAAGTAATAAGAGTAAAATAAATAAATAAATTGATTTGAAAATTTATAAATGATGATAATTTGAGTTATATAAAATATATGTGTATATTGAGAAATATAAAACAATAATTTTTAAAGTAAAATTTATGATAGATATTTAAACTAAAAATAGAAGTAAAAAAAAAATAAGTAAAAGAGATAAGAATAAAACTACTTATCAATATTAAGTGAAAAAAAAATATAAAATAAAATATATGTTGTAAATTTAATACGTATGTTAGAAATACGATTAGAAGATAAATTACAAAACAATACAATATATTCAAGTGTGAACAATAAAATACAAGTATCTAAAAACAAAACAAAGCATAAAGTACTAAGCAAACAAAATAAAGTTGCAGCCCCCAACAACACTAAACAAAGAAAAAATTACAACATATTAGTAAAACATCACTGCATAATACAAATATGCATCAGCCACCCTAGAAAAGAAAGAATGTAGCCTGTAATAAATATGCAGGCTGGTAAGAAGCAATAAATGCAACATGCCTCCAATAGATTTCAGCCAAGCTAAAAGATGTAGGCTGAAGTAAACGAATACATTTATATGTATAAACAAGTACAAGCAAGCACATTCACCCATGCCTATTGTACAAACAAAGTGATATCCCTGTGCATTCCTTTTCTTAAATATATCAAGACTTATACCACCTCAGTCTCATTTATTCAAAGCTAAGAGAACTGAAGCAAACATTGTTTAAAACTTAAACAAAAAAAAAAATGGAAGCAAACATTATCTGGAAACAATCAAGCAAGTTCAAGCAAAATAGTTTTCAAAACAGCAACAAACAACAATGCAACTTGAATCAGAGAATCAAGGAATAAGAGTTTCCAGCTTGCAAAATTCCAAGTTGTATCAAAGGAAAACAGGCTCTGCCATATTTTGTTTTTCCTTGGAGACCACGGTGAGTAACACTTTTCTAGTTGCTTGAGTAATGCCTAAAGTTAGTTTGTATTTGTATATATGTGGAAAGTTCTGTGTACTGTGTGATGCATATATGATTTTGAATGCCTGTAGAACATCTCTGTTCTAAATTTCATGCCCAGTTTTTCAATTTAAAATCATTTCTCTTTATCCATTGATTGTTAGTACTTAGGTTCCAAACAAATATTGCTTGTTTGATTTAGAACTAAGATTTAAAAAATTCATTTAACTTAAAAATAAAATTGTAATTGCTCTGGAAGTATAAAAACAACTGTATATGTTAAATAACATCAAAACTCAAACTTTTGAATTTACAAATTCAGTATTATAAACTGAATACATAAACAAAAATATGATTTTTAACATAAAAATCAGGATTTCTAGTTTGGGATTAAAGGTGGGGTTTGGGTTTAAACTGGAAATGTATTTCTGTGTCTTCCTCGTGATCAAGTTGACCGGAAGGGCCGTGGTTGTTCCTGGAGGTGGAGGAGCCTACGGTGGTTACGGGAAAAATGGGTGGTGGCGTCAGTGATGACGGTGGTGGCGATGGCCGTGGTTCAAAGTTTCTAAACCTAATTTGGACGTGGGGACTTAATTTGATTCGTTCGACCTTTGCGGTCGACCGAGTGCAACCGGACGTGGGTGGTTGATAGAGGGGAGATAGACGAGTTCGCGGCCGGTGGTGGAGGTTTTCTGGTGGTCGGTGGAGGGAGCAGCTGCCGTTGACAGGTTTGGGGGTGGGAAAGCATTCGTGTTCCAGGTTTTCGAGTATATACTCGAATTTGTTTTCGCATAAGTAATGGGGACTGTTGCGAGCTAGAGTTGACACGTGGACGAATTTCGACTTGCTCGAGGTGGTGGTGGTGTCTGGAGCTCACCGCCGGCGACGTGCACGTACACGTGGCACATTCGTATCAGTGAGTTTGGGAGGTCTGAAGTAATGGGGATGAAGCAGGGAAAAGACTCGAGATTTGTCTCAAGCAACCCGGGTATTCACTCGAAGTAATTGGAAATTTGACTCGAAGCAAAATGATAAAGGACCGGGTCAAATTTCTAACAATTAAAAAAAAAAAAAAAAATTGGAATTTAGAAGGCTCGGGTAAGTTTGGGGAAAAAGTCGAAGTTGTCTTCGGGTAGAACGAAGTTTGACTCGAAGCAGGGCCCGGGTGGTATAAAAACAGCTTTCAAAATTTTAAAACAAAATTCAAGTTTTAAACAATTTTAACTTATTCTTTTAAATAATTGTTTTATTTAAGTATGGGATCGGTTTAAGGTTTAAAAGTAAATTATTTCAATTAAATTAAGTTTTAATTAAAGATTTAAATAACAAGGGTTAATTTATTAAAGATTTAATTTATGTAATTGAATAAATTAATGTGATAAATTAAAAGATTCTTTAATAATTAAAGGTTAATTAAGTACTGATAAAAAAAAATTAATTAATTTGTTGAGAGCTAATTTATTAATGATGGATAATTAAAGGATAATTATTTAATTCAATATTAATAAATGATAAAAATTGATTTAAATCAAGTGATTTATCAATATTTAATACAAAGTATAATGTGATTAATTCAAAATGGTAATTGAAGAAATTTATTAGTTAATAAAGATAATTAACTAAAGATTATTAAATATTGATTAAAGTGATTAATGTTAATAATTAATTGGATTATTTAATTTAGATAATCAGTTATAAATTGTTTAAATGAAATTACTAAATGAAAGTAATTGAGAATTAATCACTTATTGTAATTAATTTTTGGATATTTTGATTTATTAGGGTTAATTAATTAAGTAATTGGTTTAAAGGTCGATTTAAATTAATATGATTAATTAGGTATAATTTAATTAATTAAAGTGTTTGATAAATTTATTTATATCAAATGATTGGTAATTTATAAATAAGATCGAATAATTTATTCATAAGTAATTAATTTAATTGGAAATGAATTGAATTACTTAGCATTAAATAATTTATTAATCCTGCTTATAAATGATTATTAAATGCTTGACCTTACTTATGAATGATTATTTTGTATGAAATGCCCTGATTGATTGTCCTATCTGATCTGTAATATTTTGATCTGTTGATCGTGCTATGTATAATTTTATTCATTTATTGATGATACATCTGTATATATATCTGTGATCTGTGAATGAAGATAAGCATTATAGTTTATATCGCTTATCGGATATATTATTATATTTGATTGTGATGATTGAATGATGTTGCACTATTGTGTTAAACCCCAGGACCACACTTATACACATACAAATATGGATCTCATGAGGAAATCGATTGAGTCACGGATTTTTGAAATAGTTTTGAATTTGAATATTTGAATTAAAATGTTTTGGAAATGGATTGGGTTTAAAGTGAAAAGCTTTTGAAATGTAATTTCATAAATGAAATTTATGTTGAATAACTCGATAAAATATGAAGTTGAATAATTTGATTTGAACTTAAATTCAAGATTTGAAATTGAATTCTATGATTTAAAACTAGAGGTTAAAAATGTTATACCAGTTATATATATGGGTTAAACTATTTTAAAAGTATTGATTTGGGGATGTGAATAGAATTCAAGGGCTTTAACTCGTGTAAATATAATTGGATTTTTCTGAACGAAAACTGTTGTTTTCAAATAATAAAAGCTTTCACACAAGAAATGAACTTCCAATTTGTGTTAAAAAGATTTCTAGTTTAAAAATGAAAATGATTTCCAAGTTATAGAAACGATTTGAAAGCTATAAGTAAATCTTTGATTTAAAGATTTAACGGGTTAATCCTATCGAAATGAAATTGTTTTGGAAGTCTATGAATGGATCTTTTTGAAATAAATATTTTTGTTTAAAGATTTGAAATGGTAATTGATTTAAACCATTTGGAAGAAAGTTTTGGGTAATAAATTGTGACTTAATTGAAATCCCAATATCCATATATTTCTTGTAAATCTTGCGCTCACTGTTCGGTTTAGCCGGGAGAGGACCTTTGTGTCATATATCCCATTCCGAATATGTGATATGTCGTTATGGATAGCATTTGAAGACCGGTGGTGAAGACCGGATATTTTCGAAAACGTAAGGACAACTCGTCGAATGTCTTTGCATCGACTGGTCCCCGGTATAGAGACTCCATATGTGATGGGGAGTTCGAACGTGATTAGTGAATATCCGGATTGCAAGGACTTCTTTGGAAGTGCCTTCGGTTCTGTTCGAGCCCGGAACAGACTTGTATGGATTGTATGTATGACATTACAATTTGAGATATAAAGCCGATTTCTTTCAAATATATTTCTGTTGGTGGCGGAGAATTTATTCTTTTAGCTTAACACCCTTCTCTGAGACGTACGAACTCAGAGGTTATATAGTTGAAGTTATCAGCGATATATTCCCAATTTGGTAATGTGACATGCTGAGTGTTGCTGTAAATGATCATTGTGTTGATTATTTGTGATAGGATCGTTTATTTGATCGTCTATCTTGGTGATCATTTCTATGATCATTTGTTGACCCAAAGCATGGCTTTTGTATAAAGTATGTTTTTGTGGACGTGACTTCGTCGAGCCTCACACCTCGTGAATGGTCAAAACAGGAAAGAAGCAGCAAGGTTATGAGGGGTAGCGCCCTTTAGGATATGTGCATTTCCTTCTAGAAAAGGGTGGTATCATGGTATGGAGCCCAGATACTTACTCATGTTGAAAACACTTTGTTATGATTGTGTGAATTGATTAGAGAGCTCTCGGATAAAGGTCCCAAAGGACCGGGGGATGGCATATTCAGTCAGTTGTTACTCAGTTAGGGGTAACCCGGCCTTGTGTTGGTAGAGATCCGGTTTGGTTCTCGGGGATGTCCATCCAGAGGCATTCTCATGTGGCAATGGGAAGTTCCTTGGCCTGATCATTCGTTGGAAATCCAAAGAAACAATACGAACCTTGTACAGTATTAGTTGTATAACCTGCCATGGAATGTGGCGGTAACCTGCTATTGAACATGGTTAGCTATAGTAGGCATACGATAATGGTCGTATGTTGGCTAAGATTTATATTCTACTTTCGAAATGAATTTTTCCTACACTATGCACTAGTAATAATATCAAACGTTTCTTTTAATGCGTATCAAGCATCTTTGACTATCATAAGGAGAAATCTCCTCCGATTCTGCGTTTGCATTGTGTGTGTGTGCGGGAGGCCTTATGGTAGTCTCATTTTTAAAAAGCATTGCGAATTGACTTTGAAAATCTTTTGTTGAATGTTTTAAGAGATAAACTGTTTTTGTTGCTCACACCAGTCCCACGACTGATCCGGAGTTTATTGTTTCCTTCCTAAACTCTGGGTGCTCATTATTTTCTACACGAGCAGTTTAGAGTTGGGTTTTTTCAGATAATTAGATATAGTGGATTATCTGGAGTTAGTTCAGTCTTTGGATCGCACCAGTCTTGCCTAGCTTGGTGCATTGTTATGGGGAGTTCGAGCTTCTGCTGGATTGATTCTTGGAAATTGAGTTACAGTTCTCGGAGTTCTCTTTTGAAGACTATCTTAGAGTTATATTGTTCCGCTGCTAGATGTTATCTGTTTTCTTTCCGCTGCTGTTTTGTTGTATCATATCTCTGATGTATATTGATATTCATTGTACCATTCTGTTGTACCAGATGTTGTATCAGTATTGTATATCAATGTATTATTCTTTTATTCTGCTGTGTTATTTACTTAATGTTGTTATAAGCTCCGGCGAATCGGATTTTAACGGTCGAATCTATGGCATTCGAATATGATATGAAGTATGGATGTCGATTTTCGAGCGGGCAAAATTCGCGTCGTTACATTTGGTATCAGAGCTAAGGGTTGAACTTTAGCTCAGGAGTGTAACACATTAAGTAGCTCATTAGAGATAGGATGAAGTAAATCCTAGAATGAGTAATCCTTAAGATATCTGTTTTAACGCCTCAGTAAATTCTCTTACTATCCACTGATAGTAAGTATGAGTGCAAGAAGAGAACAAGATAGGGGACAGGAAAATACGACTATAATTGGTCAGTACTTTGTAACAACAGTGGGAATAACTTTCTCTATCAATTTTCTTTGATTCGTTTCCAAATTCTTTTGATTTCTTCGTACCAGCTACAAGAAGAAGTTTTGGTGTAGTGATGCTCTACGAATCGTTGTAGGAAATTCTTACTTCGTATCTTCGTCGGTTTCTTATCAGCATTTTGATTTAAACCTTAATGAATTTGGAATTAGAAATTTTAATTGAATTAAAATGATTAATAGAATATGAAGAATGATTAGAATTGTATCGATAAAATGATTTTGTTTAAAACCAAAATTTGAAATTTTATTATAATTTCTTGTATCTATTATTGATATTCTGATTTGATGAGCCAAATGCAGAACTGATATCTAGTTTGATCTGAAAAGATATCTCTCTATCTTTAATCTATCCTTGTTGTTTTCGTGCCTGCGAATTTCGAGGACGAAATCCTTTTAAGGGGGGAAGTCTGTAACGATCCTGAATTTTAATTTATTTTAAATTGATAATTAAATGAATTTTTGAATTAAAATTTGTAAAATTGATTTTTAAATGGAAGCGAGTTTCCCCGATCTCAAATAAAAATGTGTTAAATTACTTGAATTTAAATCTTATATTAGTGGTTTGAAAAAAATAAATATTAAAGTATATACATTGACACAAGTACGAAATGAATAAATAAGTGAATTGTTAATTTATTTTTGATGGTTAAATATATATATAATAAATACAAGACAATAAATAAGAAGTAAATAAAATATAAGATATAACAATATAAAGTAAATATATATATATATATATATATCTTAATCTCATATTAATAAATCAATACAAAAGTAATAAGAGTAAAATAAATAAATAAATTGATTTGAAAATTTATAAATGATGATAATTTGAGTTATATAAAATATATGTGTATATTGAGAAATATAAAACAATAATTTTTAAAGTAAAATTTATGATAGATATTTAAACTAAAAATAGAAGTAAAAAAAAATAAGTAAAAGAGATAAGAATAAAACTACTTATCAATATTAAGTGAAAAAAAAATATAAAATAAAATATACGTTGTAAATTTAATACGTATGTTAGAAATACGATTAGAAGATAAATTAACAAACAATACAATATATTCAAGTGTGAACAATAAAAGACAAGTATCTAAAAACAAAACAAAGCATAAAGTACTAAGCAAACAAAATAAAGTTGCAGCCCCCAACAACACTAAACAAAGAAAAAATTACAACATATTAGTAAAACATCACTGCATAATACAAATATGCATCAGCCACCCTAGAAAAGAAAGAATGTAGCCTGTAATAGATATGCAGGCTGGTAAGAAGCAATAAATGCAACATGCCTCCAATAGATTTCAGCCAAGCTAAAAGATGTAGGCTGAAGTAAACGAATACATTTATATGTATAAACAAGTACAAGCAAGCACATTCACCCATGCCTATTGTACAAACAAAGTGATATCCCTGTGCATTCCTTTTCTTAAATATATCAAGACTTATACCACCTCAGTCTCATTTATTCAAAGCCAAGAGAACTGAAGCAAACATTGTTTAAAACTTAAACAAAAAAGAAAAAAAAGAAAAAAATGGAAGCAAACATTATCTGGAAACAATCAAGCAAGTTCAAGCAAAATAGTTTTCAAAACAGCAACAAACAACAATGCAACTTGAATCAGAGAATCAAGGAATAAGAGTTTCCAGCTTGCAAAATTCCAAGTTGTATCAAAGGAAAACAGGCTCTGCCATATTTTGTTTTTCCTTGGAGACCACGGTGAGTAACACTTTTCTAGTTGCTTGAGTAATGCCTAAAGTTAGTTTGTATTTGTATATATGTGGAAAGTTCTGTGTACTGTGTGATGCATATATGATTTTGAATGCCTGTAGAACATCTCTGTTCTAAATTTCATGCCCAGTTTTTCAATTTAAAATCATTTCTCTTTATCCATTGATTGTTAGTACTTAGGTTCCAAACAAATATTGCTTGTTTGATTTAGAACTAAGATTTAAAAAATTCATTTAACTTAAAAATAAAATTGTAATTGCTCTGGAAGTATAAAGACAACTGTATATGTTAAATAACATCAAAACTCAAACTTTTGAATTTACAAATTCAGTATTATAAACTGAATACATAAACAAAAATATGATTTTTAACATAAAAATCAGGATTTCTAGTTTGGGATTAAAGGTGGGGTTTGGGTTTAAACTGGAAATGTATTTCTGTGTCTTCCTCGTGATCAAGTTGACCGGAAGGGCCGTGGTTGTTCCTGGAGGTGGAGGAGCCTACGGTGGTTACGGGAAAAATGGGAGGTGGCGTCAGTGATGACGGTGGTGGCGATGGCCGTGGTTCAAAGTTTCTAAACCTAATTTGGACGTGGGGACTTAATTTGATTCGTTCGACCTTTGTGGTCGACCGAGTGCAACCGGACGTGGGTGGTTGATAGAGGGGAGATAGACGAGTTCGCGGCTGGTGGTGGAGGTTTTCTGGTGGTCGGTGGAGGGAGCAGCTGCCGTTGACAGGTTTGGGGGTGGGAAAGCATTCGTGTTCCAGGTTTTCGAGTATATACTCGAATTTGTTTTCGCATAAGTAATGGGGACTGTTGCGAGCTAGAGTTGACACGTGGACGAATTTCGACTTGCTCGAGGTGGTGGTGGTGTCTGGAGCTCACCGCCGGCGACGTGCACGTACACGTGGCACATTCGTATCAGTGAGTTTGGGAGGTCTGAAGTAATGGGGATGAAGCAGGGAAAAGACTCGAGATTTGTCTCAAGCAACCCGGGTATTCACTCGAAGTAATTGGAAATTTGACTCGAAGCAAAATGATAAAGGACCGGGTCAAATTTCTAACACTTAAAAAAAAATTTGGAATTTAGAAGGCTCGGGTAAGTTTGGGGAAAAACTCGAAGTTGTCTTCGGGTAGAACGAAGTTTGACTCGAAGCAGGGCCCGGGTGGTATAAAAACAGCTTTCAAAATTTTAAAACAAAATTCAAGTTTTAAACAATTTTAACTTATTCTTTTAAATAATTGTTTTATTTAAGTATGGGATCAGTTTAAGGTTTAAAAGTAAATTATTTCAATTAAATTAAGTTTTAATTAAAGATTTAAATAACAAGGGTTAATTTATTAAAGATTTAATTTATGTAATTGAATAAATTAATGTGATAAATTAGAAGATTCTTTAATAATTAAAGGTTAATTAAGTACTGATAAAAAAAAAATTAATTAATTTGTTGAGAGCTAATTTATTAATGATGGATAATTAAAGGATAATTATTTAATTCAATATTAATAAATGATAAAAATTGATTTAAATCAAGTGATTTATCAATATTTAATACAAAGTATAATGTCATTAATTCAAAATGGTAATTGAAGAAATTTATTAGTTAATAAAGATAATTAACTAAAGATTATTAAATATTGATTAAAGTGATTAATGTTAATAATTAATTGGATTATTTAATTTAGATAATCAGTTATAAATTGTTTAAATGAAATTACTAAATGAAAGTAATTGAGAATTAATCACTTATTGTAATTAATTTTTGGATATTTTGATTTATTAGGGTTAATTAATTAAGTAATTGGTTTAAAGGTCGATTTAAATTAATATGATTAATTAGGTATAATTTAATTAATTAAAGTGTTTGATAAATTTATTTATATCAAATGATTGGTAATTTATAAATAAGATCGAATAATTTATTCATAAGTAATTAATTTAATTGGAAATGAATTGAATTACTTAGCATTAAATAATTTATTAATCCTGCTTATAAATGATTATTAAATGCTTGACCTTACTTATGAATGATTATTTTGTATGAAATGCCCTGATTGATTGTCCTATCTGATCTGTAATATTTTGATCTGTTGATCGTGCTATGTATAATTTTATTCATTTATTGATGATACATCTGTATATATATCTGTGATCTGTGAATGAAGATAAGCATTATAGTTTATATCGCTTATCGGATATATTGTTATATTTGATTGTGATGATTGAATGATGTTGCACTATTGTGTTAAACCCCAGGACCACACTTATACACATACAAATATGGATCTCATGAGGAAATCGATTGAGTCACAGATTTTTGAAATAGTTTTGAATTTGAATATTTGAATTAAAATGTTTTGGAAATGGATTGGGTTTAAAGTGAAAAGCTTTTGAAATGTAATTTCATAAATGAAATTTATGTTGAATAACTCGATAAAATATGAAGTTGAATAATTTGATTTGAACTTAAATTCAAGATTTGAAATTGAATTCTATGATTTAAAACTAGAGGTTAAAAATGTTATACCAGTTATATATATGGGTTAAACTATTTTAAAAGTATTGATTTGGGGATGTGAATAGAATTCAAGGGCTTTAACTCGTGTAAATATAATTGGATTTTTCTGAACGAAAACTGTTGTTTTCAAATAATAAAAGCTTTCACACAAGAAATGAACTTCCAATTTGTGTTAAAAAGATTTCTAGTTTAAAAATGAAAATGATTTCCAAGTTATAGAAACGATTTGAAAGCTATAAGTAAATCTTTGATTTAAAGATTTAACGGGTTAATCCTATCGAAATGAAATTGTTTTGGAAGTCTATGAATGGATCTTTTTGAAATAAATATTTTTGTTTAAAGATTTGAAATGGTAATTGATTTAAACCATTTGGAAGAAAGTTTTGGGTAATAAATTGTGACTTAATTGAAATCCCAATATCCATATATTTCTTGTAAATCTTGCGCTCACTGTTCGGTTTAGCCGGGAGAGGACCTTTGTGTCATATATCCCATTCCGAATATGTGATATGTCGTTATGGATAGCATTTGAAGACCGGTGGTGAAGACCGGATATTTTCGAAAACGTAAGGACAACTCGTCGAATGTCTTTGCATCGACTGGTCCCCGGTATAGAGACTCCATATGTGATGGGGAGTTCGAACGTGATTAGTGAATATCCGGATTGCAAGGACTTCTTTGGAAGTGCCTTCGGTTCTGTTCGAGCCCGGAACAGACTTGTATGGATTGTATGTATGACATTACAATTTGAGATATAAAGCCGATTTCTTTCAAATATATTTCTGTTGGTGGCGGAGAATTTATTCTTTTAGCTTAACACCCTTCTCTGAGACGTACGAACTCAGAGGTTATATAGTTGAAGTTATCAGCGATATATTCCCAATTTGGTAATGTGACATGCTGAGTGTTGCTGTAAATGATCATTGTGTTGATTATTTGTGATAGGATCGTTTATTTGATCGTCTATCTTGGTGATCATTTCTATGATCATTTGTTGACCCAAAGCATGGCTTTTGTATAAAGTATGTTTTTGTGGACGTGACTTCGTCGAGCCTCACACCTCGTGAATGGTCAAAACAAGAAAGAAGCAGCAAGGTTATGAGGGGTAGCGCCCTTTAGGATATGTGCATTTCCTTCTGGAAAAGGGTGGTATCATGGTATGGAGCCCAGATACTTACTCATGTTGAAAACACTTTGTTATGATTGTGTGAATTGATTAGAGAGCTCTCGGATAAAGGTCCCAAAGGACCGGGGGATGGCATATTCGGTCAGTTGTTACTCAGTTAGGGGTAACCCGGCCTTGTGTTGGTAGAGATCCGGTTTGGTTCTCGGGGATGTCCATCCAGAGGCATTCTCATGTGGCAATGGGAAGTTCCTTGGCCTGATCATTCGTTGGAAATCCAAAGAAACAATACGAACCTTGTACAGTATTAGTTGTATAACCTGCCATGGAATGTGGCGGTAACCTGCTATTGAACATGGTTAGCTATAGTAGGCATACGATAATGGTCGTATGTTGGCTAAGATTTATATTCTACTTTCGAAATGAATTTTTCCTACACTATGCACTAGTAATAATATCAAACGTTTCTTTTAATGCGTATCAAGCATCTTTGACTATCATAAGGAGAAATCTCCTCCGATTCTGCGTTTGCATTGTGTGTGTGTGCGGGAGGCCTTATGGTAGTCTCATTTTTAAAAAGCATTGCGAATTGACTTTGAAAATCTTTTGTTGAATGTTTTAAGAGATAAACTGTTTTTGTTGCTCACACCAGTCCCACGACTGATCCGGAGTTTATTGTTTCCTTCCTAAACTCTGGGTGCTCATTATTTTCTACACGAGCAGTTTAGAGTTGGGTTTTTCAGATAGTTAGATATAGTGGATTATCTGGAGTTAGTTCAGTCTTTGGATCGCACCAGTCTTGCCTAGCTTGGTGCATTGTTATGGGGAGTTCGAGCTTCTGCTGGATTGATTCTTGGAAATTGAGTTACAGTTCTCGGAGTTCTCTTTTGAAGACTATCTTAGAGTTATATTGTTCCGCTGCTAGATGTTATCTGTTTTCTTTCCGCTGCTGTTTTATTGTATCATATCTCTGATGTATATTGATATTCATTGTACCATTCTGTTGTACCAGATGTTGTATCAGTATTGTATATCAATGTATTATTCTTTTATTCCGCTGTGTTATTTACTTAATGTTGTTATAAGCTCCGGCGAATCGGATTTTAACGGTCGAATCTATGGCATTCGAATATGATATGAAGTATGGATGTCGATTTTCGAGCGGGCAAAATTCGCGTCGTTACACGAACACTTAGCAACGGTAGTTGCCAGTGGCAGCTAGGGTTTTATGTTATGTTCCATTTAGTTGTGCACTCCAGATTTGCCCGTTTCCTACCTAATTTCATCCTACGGTTCTAGTGCGTTTCAACTTCTACGAATATTACTCTATCCTCTCCACTTTTATCATATTATTTTGGGGAATACGACAAAAGTCTCTATTGCTATCTCTCTAATGAGATTTCGAAACTCCGTAGAGAATTCAGGTACTGATTCAACCTATTTCCTATTTGTTTCTTCTTCCTCCAATCTATTCTTATCCTATTCTTCTCCAATTATTCTTAATCTAAAGAATATTGTTATCCCGCCTTTTGACAAGGTCGTGACGCCAAGGACTTGAGTAGAGGCTGAAGACAATCCACCCCGAAGATCGGTTATCTACAGGTCCATGATGGATATAGGAAAACTTGGTCCGAGTCCAGGTCGAACTATAATTAGCATGGTATGATAAACAAGGCTCGGAGAGGCTACACTTCAAATTTTAAGTCAATCGAAGTTCGTATGCTCAAGTTATGGATCAATCAAGATTCATATGAAACATGTTTACTTCACATCCATCTCCTTCATATCCATCACCTTCGTATCCATCGACTTCACATCCATCCATTTCGTATCCATCATGCAATAGTGGCATGCTTCGTATCGATCACCCACTTGACCGATACGAAAGGAAGAATTGGTTATCGTTACGGAGGGATGACTTTGGCATCGATATGAAACCACATGCAAGAATCGATAAAGGGAACCACCAAGCATCGATACGAAGCAAGTAGTCTAACCAAAGGAAGCGGTCTACAAGCACGAAGTATGGATCTCCATAAAAGTCTCACTCCACGTCATCAGTGCACAACCTATCGATGTGAAGGAGCATCGATACGAACATATCGATACACAGCTATCAGCCTACCCACAAAATCAACCTTGGATCGATGCCATGAAATTTCATAGAAGCTTGAATATCACCCGAAGAATCACCATTATTGATCGCAGTTCGAATGGAGCCAATCTTGATCGATACTAATTGCACTTGGATCGATCCTGAATGACCCTAGATGGATCTGTGGGCCTATCCACATGTGAGAAGAGGTATTCCGAGCTTTGAGTGAGATATTTCCAGATCTACTCCAATAAATAAAACTCCTATGCCTACAAAAAGAGGACCTTTTGGAAGCTCTTACGCCCTTACTCTACTGGAACTCCATTGTAACTTGAGTGCTATTGATTGTATTGTTGTAAATCGGTTGAGAATCATCAATAACAGCATACTATTCAAAGTGGTCGTAGGCTACAACGCTGAACCACTATAAATCTTGCATCTTAATTCTCTTATTTTCTTTCATTTTAATTTTGTTATTTCTTCATTTTTACTCTCTACATCGTTTGGATCTGAAATCTATGTTTGGATATTGATGATTTGTGCGTAAACACTGGTGCTTTCACTACTTCTGGGGTTTGCAACCAATTTTGGCGCAAACACTTTGGTACTTTCGCTGAGAAAAATATGCTTTTCTTTGATTTCGTGGATCCCCTACCGTTAAAATCCAAGGAGGAGATCTAGATCTAGCTTTTAGTGGTTCCTTCTATTTTATTCAGATTACTCCAGATCTAAGAAGAACTACATTCAACATGGTGCGCACTACCATATTTTCCAGATCCAAAAAGCTCCCCCTTTGAGCTCTTTAGAAAACTCCAACTCTTGATTTTTGTATCCATCTTTTTGTATCCAGAAAATATGATGATTTTCGTATCCATGTCTTCGTATCCAGAAAATATGATGATTTTCATATACATGTCTTTGTATCCAGACAAGATGACTATTTTCGTATCCAAACTTTCGTATCGATCCTCAGATACCACTCTCGTATCGATCCAGTTGTGCAACTTTCATATCGATCTCAGATGCCACTTTCATATCGATCCAGTTATGCAACTTTCGTATCGATCCTCAAGCGAACTTTAGTATTGATCCAGTTGTGCACCACCTTTTGTATCGATCCAGTTGTGCAACTTTTGTATCGATCCAGTTGTGCAACTTTCGTATCAATCCAGTTGTGCAACTTTCATATCGATCCTCAGATACCACTTTCGTATCGATCTAGTGGTGCACCTTTCATATCGATCCAGTTGTGCAACTTTCATATCGATCCTTAGATACCACTTATGTATCGATCCAGTTATGTAACTTTCGTATCGATCCCCAATACAACTTTCGCACTGATCCAGTTGTGCACCTTTTGTATCGATCCTCAGACTCAACTTTCGTATCAATCCAGTTGTGCACATTTTGTATCAATCCTTAAGCGCAACTTTCGCATCGATCGAGTTGAGCACCTTTCGTATCGATCCTTAGGCACAACTTTCGTATCGATCCTATTGTGCACATTTCATATCGATCTAGATGTCCACTTTTTGGATCGTTCAATTTCACCAACATTTGTATCGTTCCCCAAGGTCCTGCTTTATATTAAACATCCAACTTGCATTACTGAGAATGATACGAAATTTCAAAAAAAAAAAAAATTGGGTACGACCCAAATTTCCAAAAAAGAAGGAACATTCCATCCACTTAATGAAGGAACATTCCATCCACTCTCCTGATCATTCAAAGACCGAATGGGGCATAAAGGATTAAAATAGAAGATGCTAAATTGCAATCAAGGAATGACCAAGGAATTACTACACAAACGGTGCTCCCAAAGGCCAGTGAACCAAGCTAATACGCTAAGAAATAGAGTTGGTTAATATATCATGCTTCTAAGGTGGATTGTAACTTCCCTCAATTGACCAGCTTTCAAATGCACGAATTGACAACTATGGTACGATGGCTAATGTGACAAATGCCCTACACTGTCTACTCTATCAACTGAAAGCATAGTTAGTCACCACTGAACTATCTTCAAATGCCCACATTTTGATCATGCCGTCTCCATCTGACTAGAAGCATATCATACAACCTCAAGAGGACTTCCTTACAACCCTATATAGGTCTCCTGCCTGGATGAAAGTTAGGGATAATCACCAATCTATGAGCCTATCTTAACCAGCTCACCATCCAATCGGCGCTTCCAACCATTCAAACATTGGACAATCATGCATACATTATTCACCAGTATTACAAGACCCTGTAGCCATAAAATGGACCCGATAATGACGATTGGAGTATCTTTCCCAGTCAAGACCTATTCATTGAAACCATCCTACATGCAAAATTTCTAGTGAAAATTTAACATGCTGACTATGTTAGTTTACTATGGAAATACAACCCCCGACACTACCTCATAAAGTGAGAATGGCGCATGGATTTCACCGAGAGTAATGAATGCCATCAAATGCAAATGTCTTCCCTCATTCCTCAAAGAAGACTGTCAGTCATGGTTAAACATACCAGCTCTACTTCTCATATTGTTGAAGGTAATAAAGAAGCTGGCAGCTAACGAATTGATCAAAATCCACAGCCAGTTGATGAATTCATCACAAGAGCTTATTTCCAGACTTCGATAAGAGAACTGGTGGATAACTGCCAACAACAACACCAACATATCCAGGCCAATATTGAGTTGATGAACCAGATGAAGGATCAACATGGCGAGATAAGGAGGGAACCTACTCTATACTCTAAATCAGGAAACTCCTCTTCTTTAGATGGCTACCATGGATGCCAACACCATAAGGCTGCCCCGGAAAGGAAAGCTTCAAAAATATGTGCAAGCCCCATGAAACGACGGGCGGGGAACACCTGACCCCTATCAATCAAGAATTTTGATTAAATTGAACCACCTACATTAGAATTCCAACCGAGAAGGGCTGGACAGAAGTGTAATAGCGAGCATACGACGCTGCTTCACTTATCGATGAGATTTAATCCGATCCTTTTGAATTATTTCTATTCCAATTTCATTTATGTTGTGAAATATGACCAACTTTGATTAAACTACTTGCAAATGGTGCAGGTAACTAAGTACTCAAGGTTGGGTGCCAAACAACCTCCATAGACTATGATCAGGTCATTGAGGTATCATCGTGACGAGCATAATTCAACCAATCATCAGCTACTATATTCCCCTGACTGGGGGGCAAGGCATCAAAGCGGAAGATACCAACAAGGTTAGGACTCTAGTACAAAGTGGATGCTACCGCCTATGCAATTTAATTAGAGATCTATGAAAGACTTGAAGCGATATGTCCCAGTAATGCACTCCCCATCTCGCACTTAAAGCTCGCCAAAATACTTATGCTTCTTCGGATGCCCAGTATGATCGGAACCACACCAGGGGTGGATGTGACATGATCGTCCATGCATCAAATCTTACATTAGACACTTAGGGTTGTTTGAGAACACAAGTCTAAAGTGGATATGATTTAATCATTCACTCTCCAGCTCACGTCTATGATTCGACAAAACAATCATTCCTTAACCCGAATTCATCAAGGCCGGAGCCCCAATTTAAAATCATTATGGTCTGACTGCCAGCTCGCTAATCATTAGGAGCTATCATTTAACCTCTCTTCCCTGATCTAACCGAAAGAGCATGAAGTATTAAGTGGACACGACTCGACTGTCCACTCTCCAATTCTTTCCCCTAACACCGAGGGCAAAGACATGACTCTAAGTGGATGTGGTTCGACCATCCACTCTTTCGCCCAACTCAAATTTCTCTAGAGCATTACTCTTACTCCTTAAGCTTGGCAAAAGAAAAATCTAAATCAAAGACGATGCAAATATGACCATCCATGTGTCGGCTCCTATCCCGGATGCAAGAGGCGGTTTGGTAGCCCAGGCTTAAATTGGAAGTGATCCGACCGTCCATCTCGAGGAGGCTGGATCCGTCCATCCACGACCTCGCTTTCCTACTCAAGGAGGATGGATCCGTCCATTCACGACCTCAAGTTCCAATTTAAGGAGGATGTGATCCATCCATTCATGACCTTAACTAACTCTTATCCCTAGAGCGTGGGTAGGAGCATCTTTCCTAAACAGATGTGATCGAACGTCTATTAAACAACTCTAGATTCCCGGAGTGCGAACTGGAGTATAAACATTAAGGGGTGTGATCGACCACCCATCAACTAACTCTGGTCCCGACAGCGTGGACTATAGTACAAACACCAAATGGGTGTGAATAACCACCCATCAACTAACTCTGGTCCCAAGAGCGCGGACTAGAGAATAAACACCAAATGGGTGTGACTGACCACCCATCAACTAACTCTGGTCCCGAGAGCACGGATTGGAATATAAACACCAAATGGGTGTGACTGACCACCCACCAACCAACTCTAGTCCCAAGAGCATGGATTGGAATATACATACCAAAATGGATGCGATTCGACTGTCCATCTATCAACTCTGATTCCTCAGCAAGTTCTATGGTATGAAAAGTGGGTGTGGTTCAACCGTCCGCTTTCCAACTCTTCCTCTGACTTGGAGGCACAGTTTTCACACAAAATCGAATGCGATCCGACCATCCAGCACTAAGCGGGTGTGATATGATCGTCCATGCATCAGCTATTGTCCACGGCATAGGACCCATAACAAAAATTTGTAGGGATGCACTCCAACCCTACAAGACAAAATTTCTTCCTTGATTCAACCAGGAGGCGAAGGTTCGCAAAACGGGCTAGCTGGACGACTTGTTTTGAATGGTTGTGACTACCCATCCAATCCAAAATGAACGTGACATGACCATTCAGCTGCTAACTCTCTCCTATGATCCGGTGGGTTGTGTGTGCAACATGGACGGGTGTCACCCAACCAGCCGCCAATCAATTCCTTCCAACAATTCAATGGGAGAAACATCAAATTAAAGTTATTGTAATGTGACCGACCACACTTCGACTTTTGCCCTTGACTGGGGGTAGAGGAATTAACCAAGGAAAATGCGGTCCGACCATTTTCTACAAAAACTCTTAGTCTCCAGAGTGTAGACAAGGGTATAAACATCAAATAGGTGTGATTAATGGCCCTTCAACTTACTCTGATCCCCCAAGTGCGGCTACGAGCATAAATAAACGAATGAATGCGATTCGACCATTCATTCACCAACTCTGACCTAAACTTGACAGGAGGATTATAAACTCACTACAGATGCAATTAGACTGTCCACAAACTAACTCCACTAGCCTAAGACTAGGGGCAGAAGTACGAATCACTGAAAGAAGAGAACAGGTGAATCACTGCATCTCCGGCTCAGCGTCCTTTACAACTTAAGGCAATGACTACAAGGATGCATTAATGCCAACCAAGCATAATGACATCCGAAGTTATGGGCGACCAATTATATCGTACCTCCAGATCGACGGGCAATATCGATCTGGAGCTTTCATACCATACCTTCGGTTGACACACAACATGATCCGAGCTTACTATATTGTGGCGCTGAATCGTTACGGTCAATATCGATCCTCATCAACTACAAATCGATATGACCCGAACGTCCATCGAATACCTTTGACCACCAGAGCGTGGATAGAAGAATAAACCACGAATGAGTGTGACTTGACAATTCGTCCTTCATCACCTTCCTTCGATCCGTAAGGAAGAGCATGAGACTAGATAAGCATGGCCTGACTACATTTGAGCTGACTTTATCCCTAGATTTGACGGGAGAACTTAAATTGAAATGGACATGGTTGATTACCCAATTCCAAAAGAATGCTATTCGACTATTCATTCTTTGACTCTTACCATGATCCGACTGAAAGAGCAATTCAAAACAAGTGCAACATAAATGTCTACACACTGATTCTTGCCCCCAGATTCAACAAGGGAAGCATCAATCCTGCATTGGGTCTTACTGGACGATTCACTCTTCAGTTTCTGCCCAGAGTATGGCGACATAAGCTGTGAAGTGAATGTTATTAACCGTCAAAAACTTTGCTCATGTTGGCGAAGAAATGAAGTATTCTGCCTAGAGGAAAGAACTAGACATAATGTAGGATAGGCATTACTCAGCTTTCCATCGGTTAACTTGATCCCATGGTTCAATGGGATAGAATATAAAACTAAAGAGGACATCATCTACCTTGCCACTTATCGAGATATTCCCCAGACTTGGGGGCACACGTAAGAAATAAGATGAATGTAATTTGATCATTCATTAAACAACTCTGGCTCTTACAGCTTGGACTATAGTATAAATACAGCAGGAGCTAGGCTCGACCATTCGCACAATACGTCCATCAACCCAAGACTGGAGGCACGGGTGTGATCATCCAAGAGCTGGATATGACTACTCGATCCTATGACTCATGCCTAGTATTTGTAACAACTAGAGGTTATGACCGAAAGGATGCTTAGAGGTAGAATTATTAGATCAATTGCCCGAACTTATGGGCAACTGATCATCATTCCGACCCTTACAAGGAGTAATAGATCACGAGTACATTGAATGAAAAGCGCATCACTCGAAAACACAAGTAGATTCAAACTCATAGCTGGAGCCAGCTATGCAGCAGCACATGGTACAGGGTTAGACTCTACCAAGCCTTTGATTCAACGCGCCTATAAGGCTGATCATTAACCATTGCAAATAAGCACAAGAAGCACCTACAACCCATCATGAGTATTGAAGGTCAGATCACAACTCAGCGCAATGATGATGAAAGAGTTAACTGTTTTACTCCAGATGAATCATGACGTGTTCGCTTGGACTCAATCTTATATATATGGACTCTCACCAGCCATTGAGAACCCTGCATTAAATGTCAACCCGAGGCATGCCTCAATGAATAAAAATGTTGCGATGTGGATCCGGAGAGATCTACTACACTAAAAGAGGAGGTGAATCTACTCAAACCAATTCCTCTACCCAAATGAGTATCCAATCCTTTACTTATGAGAAAAACAAATGCAGAGTGGCGAACATACGTTGACCACATAGATTTATACGAGGCATGACAAAGCACAGTTTTCCACTTCCAAGGCAAAACCGGTGGACGCGACCATCAGACATAAATTGCTAACTTCTATGGACGAAAACTCTAGATACAATCAGATACTAAAACATGTCCCAGACCAGGAATACAACAGTTTCTTTACTTACCTGAGCCAATAATAATATGTTGTAATCTCCGAGTTCAAACTTAAGAACACCGGTTCTACTTACCAAAGGACGGTTAACAGATCGTTCAAAAATCAGATCAGCCGATCGATGAAATATATGTGGTTAATATGCTCGTGAGATCACGACTATCAAATGACCACATCGATGACTTGGCAAAGATATTCAGTGCTATCCAAAAAATGCAAGATGAAACTTGATCCTTTGAAATAATCTTTCAACATTGCATCAGAGAAATTCTTTGTTTTCATCATCAATTCTCTTGGAATTGAGGCTAATTTCTAGAAAATTCCAACAATTAGAGACATCCATGTACCGAGGACAACCAAGCAGGTACAAAGCCTAAGTCGAAAGATTACCATCCTAAGCTGATTCAACTCTAGTGCCATCTACGAGTGTATTCTCTTCTTCAACCTGACTAAGAGAGGGAAGAGAACTTTTGAATGGACTAACAACTACGCTGATGCAACTCCAGCTCTAATAGATCACTTAGAGAGACCTCCCATATTACCCGAGCATTTGGATCATGAAGATTTATACATCAATTGGGCCATGTCAAGGTGCGCCATAAGCATCGCAATGTTATGTAAGGAGGAACGGATCTAAAGACTAGTATATGATATAAGCAAAGTATTGACAAGCTCACCCTGTTAACATCTATACCGACCAGCCGTTACGATATGTTTTATAGCAACCATAGATGTTCAAAAGGTTACTCAAATGGAATATCGAGTTAAGCCGATTTGATATCACTTATCTCCCTTCAAGAGCTATCCATGGTCAATCGTTAGTATACTTCATATCTGAATTCACTACATTAGACGGTTATGTGAAGAGCAGTGGAGAACCGTTCGACTAATGGAGAATGTACATAGATGGAACTTCCAATAATCGGTTTTCTAAGGTCGAAGTTGCATTAATAACTCCTGAGGAACCATCGATCTGCTATGCCTTGAAACTCAATTTTCCTTCAACAAATAACGAAGTTGTCCCATTAGTTAACACTTGTAAATTTCATATCCATCGATACCAAGCACACCTTATGTAAATCCATCTCATATTGATAACCATCAATACGAAGTCTACCTTAATGCATCCCAGATCGATCCAGAAGAGGATCGATACGAAACTCGATTCTAATGAAACTATCAATAGATGGCAAGGACATCTTTTCACCAAGATCCATTTTAAAAAAAAGGAGAGTAAAAGAACTTGACAATGACCCATGAATGTGCAAGCATGAATGGGAGTCAGGTTAAAATACGTGCATGTATGCCATATTAACATTTGATTGTCAAAGTTACCAGGAATTGAATGCTTGCTTAGTGACAGCATAAACACTAAACAACAAATTGCTAGCACTCGACCTTCAGTACAACAAAAACTGCATGATCATTGGCAGTCTACAACTCAACATTTATACTACTGGAATCTACCAAAGGTCACATCTCTTGATGAAAGGACAACAACTGTTTAGCAAGTCAGATAGAACTTTTTCAGAATAAAGATTGCAGCTTTTCAAAGCATGTCATGTTCACACAGGACATACTTTGAGGAGCAAATGTTATCCCTGGAGATCGATTATCTACAGGTCCACCATGGATATAGGTAAACTTTGTCCGAGTCTGGATCAAGCTAAAATTAGCATGGTGTGATAAACAAGGCTAAGTGAGGCTACACTTCAAATTTCAGGTTAATTGGAGTTCGTTGCTTAAGTTATGGACCAATCAAGATTCATATGAAACATGTTTACTTCACATCCATCCCCTTCGTGTCCATCACCTTCGTATCATCGACTTCACATCCATCCATTTTGTATCCATAAAGCAATAGTGGCATGCTTCGTATCGATCACCCACTTGATCGATACAAAAAGAAGAACCAGGTATCGTTACGGAAGGATAACTTTGGCATCGATATGAAATCAATAATTAATCGATCGATACGAAACCACATGCAAACATCAATACAAAGGGAACCACCAAGCATCGATACAAAGGATGTAACAGCCCGCAAATCCGTACCCCTCGAGTTAACACTATTCTACAACAATCAACTCGAGTTGTACAGAAATACGAACCATTTGGGTTTAAGAAGAAGAGGTAGAAGAAGAGAAAACAAAAATCAACATCAGAATCTAACCATCGCAGCGGAATAAAATATAATAGATAATATATAAACTTTACTCAACATCAAATATTTCTGTTTACATATATTACATCATCAGAGTACAACAGTCACAGCTCACATCAATAACAAACAATGGATACACATCAACTCAACAGCGGAAATATATATGTACAAGTACGAGAATACGTATTGTCATCCAGCTCGTCTCCTGAGCTCCACAGCATCATATCCTGTATCCTATAATACTCGGTCTGACCCGAGCATTACAGTTAAATAACACCCGAGTCAGTCTGGATTACCAGCGTGAGAAAATCACACCCAATTGATTATTAAAGTTTCAAAAATCCTTTGAAAACAAAAACATCTCGTAAGACCACGCCACAAATAAACATGTCGGGTTTTTACCTTACGATAGCTAAAACAATTTTTATAGAAATCCTCTGATATTATAATAGGGTCTATATACAAATACTTATAAAATAGCCGAAATTGTTACATTCATTAAATTCCAGCTACTAGCCACAAAAGTGGGTAATACAAACAAAACTCGTACAAGGCTCGTAGGGAGAATGGATTTCCAACAATGACTAGGCACTGGGGTACCACCTGTCACAGTACGGGGCCTAGATCACCGTACCGAGGATTACTCCCTTCATCCCCTGCAACACAAGGCCGGAACCATTCCTTACTGAACAGTCCCGAACAAGATAAACCCCGTGGTTGGCGCGACCAACCACCCACTAAGCCGAAATAATAAAGGTACATCTAGACAGGGGAAATATCTTGTCCTGCTTGGGCATGACCCACCTAACCTTGCTGCATATCCCCTGATTTTCAGTCATTCCCAGTTGATGAGGCTTGAGGCTAAGCGTTACCTTTAGAACGTTTCACTTAGAATGCCCATCGTCCACCCGACGATGTTTCGCAAGCATTCGTCCATACAAGTCCGTTCCGGGTTCGAACGGAACCGAAGGCACTATTCCTACTACATCCATTTTGGAAATATCCTCAGGATTAGTAGCGACTAGCCCTTGCACTTTACTACTCCATCTTCGACTCCGAAATCGTTTACATGAATCGTACAAACCGGATCGAAGTGGTTTTCGAGAAATAAATCTCGATCCCGGTCTCTTCGAAACGATCAACGCATTTGTCCAATATTGATAGTTGGTTATTTAACTATCAATTAATATTCACACAACAATCATCAACCAATAAATAATTTCAAATTATTTATTTATCTCAAAATATCCTCAAAGATATGTTTCTATTTTCAATCCTTTGAAAACAGTTTCAAAACCAACTTCCTTTCAGAATAAACTTTCCCAAATATTTTATATCTTCTCTGAAGTCACCAAGCACAAAACTAGATTTTTAAAATAATTTAAAACACTTCACTTTGAAATATATATATATATATATATTTTAAAACATTTAAGTTAAAACTAATTAAATAATTTTATTAAAAATACATACTATATGAGAAAATAAGGTTACTTTATAAAATATAAAACCAGGTTTTTACTTTTGAAACAAAATACTAAGTCGCTCTTTAAATAATTACTACTATAATAGATTTGAGAAAATACTTCTTTTAGAATTTAAATATTAGCCAAAACTTGCTTTTTACAACAACTTTAAAACCTTTAAATTTATTTAAAAATTTACTTAAAAAAAATGTACTTGATTATCCAGAGAAAATCCCAACTTAAATCAATTTCCCTAATTGATTTCCAATTTATTCCCTTTTTATTCAGAATCTATTAATCTCAGATTTCCTTTCCTGATTATGATTTAAAAATATTTTAACTAAAAATTCCAATTTTAGATATCTCAATTACTCCCTTATTCTTTTAAATAAATTTAAACTTTGAATTTTATATAATTCTTTATTTCTTTAATTGATAACTTAAGTTACAATTTATCAATTTCATTTTATTCAAAATTCCATTTCTCTTCATACTCGAAGTTATTTAGTATTAATTTCATATTACTTCCATTTATTTTTTCAATTCATTCTTAATTTATTCAAGCTTTCTATAATTATTTTGCTTACAGATTTACTTCTTTTTAATTTCTTTCAACAATCCAATTCATATAATTTGGTAATTCATTATACCTAAATATCCAATCAACCATAACATTCAATATACCAATATAACTCCTCATGAGATATCAAATAATCACAACAAAGAATATGGAATAATTTAAATAAATGTGAGGGGTCCAGTTGGATCCCTCCAACCTTTTTTTTCCTGCATCCACAAATGTTAGCACCATATAATATGTCAATCCCAAAATATCATACCATATCACATCAGTCAATTCAGCCATTCAAACAATTATTTAAATTTAATCATTTAAATTTAAACTGAGTGAGATTAACTCACCTTTGCTTTACGTTTGGCAATCCAATTCCATCTCGAACATTTATCTCCCAATTTTGGACCTTGTATAAATATTTATATGAATTTGTTAACATGTGAATTAATTAAACGATTTACTAGCATTTATTTATTTTATTTCATTTGTAATTTAAGGTAAAATTTTTAAGCTAATAATTTTCTTTAACAAATTATCTTTAGTAACCCAAATGACTTATATATATATATTTATTTATTTAAACTTCACCATATTTTAAAATCCTTCTTATATTCAAAATATTATCTATATCAAATAATATATATATTTTTAAAACCCCCTTTTTTTTCAAACTTAAAACCCCTTCTTTTTTTTTCAAACTCATATCTATTTAATTAAGCAACTGATTTAAATGTAATGTGTATATATATATAAACTTTAGAATTTTAAAACTAGACAGTAATCCCCCTTTTTTTTCTTTTCTTTTTTTTCTTTTTTTTGAACAAATTTACAAAAAAGAATCAAACTAAAATTCCAAAATAGATTCACATAAATAAATCTCAATACCTCACTCGATCCACGGTGACCCTACTGCCTCCATCACTGTCGAACTCCCATGGTGATCGTCGAACCAAACCCTAACTGTCATCGCGTGTTCGCGAATTGAACCTCCCCACCGCCTGCTTCGTGAAGAACTAAGGCGCAAGAAAATCGAGACCAACATCGCGAGCCTTGAACCCTAACTCCATATACGAAATTGAATCGCGAGTAGGATGAAAAACTCGATCCCCCCTTCTTCGCTTCCAGCTCGCACGCCGTACCACGTCGCACCCAATTGGCCCACAACCAGCCATCGCAACTACTGCCACGGTTCCCACCTCCCACACGCATGCACGCAAATCAAAAATCGAGCCCTAACCCTAGGTCCACGCACGCCACCACTCGCGTTTTTCCCCTCCATCACGCCCCGTGACCAACCCCTTAGCCCTGTGCCACTCGATCGCGATTTGATTTTGTTATTCGAACATGGAAAAACCCAGACTTAATCGAATTGGAAGTAAGAGGGAGAACGGCCATTGATATTTCGATTTTCATTCGTTTTTTTTTATATCAAGTGCTGTAAGGTTTTGAAAAGGAGAAAGGGGGTTCGGCCCTTATTATGTTGAGTTTGTTCTTATCATTATTTTTTTTTATAACGTGGCTTCCCTAAGAAGCTTCTTCCCCCCCTCCCTTTTTTTTATTACTTATTATTAATATCATTTGTTTTATCCTATTATTATTATTATTTTCTTCGAGCATTTTGATTGTTGATCGAACGGCTTAGAATTCCAGAATAATACTTTGTCCAACTTCAAATTATTCAATCCTATTATTTAATTATCAAATAAATAGTGATTTGAATTCAAGTTAAAATTACACTATTGAATATTTAAAATCGATTAAATATTCCGATTTAAATTGCTTAAAAATTTCGGGTCGTCACAAAGGAAGTAGTCTAAGGAAGAGGTCTTCAAGCATGAAGTATGGATCTCCATGAAATTCTCGCTTCACGTCATCAATGCACAACCTATCGATACGAAGGAGCATCGATATGAACATATCGATACACAACTATCAGCCTACCCATAAAATCAACCTTGGATCGATCCAAATTCAAAAAATACAAGTCCAAATGATATGAAATTTTCGCAGAAGCTTGCATATCACCTGAAGAACCGCCATGATCAATCGCAACTCGAATGGAGCCAATCTTGATCGATACGAAATGTGATTGGATCGATCATGATTGATCACAAATGATCCCACATGGATCTGGTGGGCCCACCCATGTGTGAGAAGAGATATTTCGAGCTTTGAGGGAGATATTTATAGATCTACTCCTATAAATAACACTCCTATGCCTACAGAAAGAGGACCTTTTAGATGCTCTTATGTCGTTACTCTGCTGGAACTCCATTGTAACTTGAGTGCTATTGATTGTACCGTTGTAAATCAGTTGAGAATCATCAATAAACAACAAACTATTCAAAGTGGACATATGCTATAATGCCGAACCATTATAAATCTTGTGTTTTCTCTTACTTTCTTTCATTTTAATTTTGTTATTTCTTCATTTTTACTCTCTACATCATCAGGATCTGAGATTTGTGTTTGGATATTGATGATTTGTGAGTAAACATTGGTTCTTTCACTACTTCTGGGGTTTGTGACCAATTTTGGCGCAAACAAATATATATACCTCTGACCTATTGTGTGTGTATGTTTATATATATATATATATATATATATATATATATATATATCAAAAGAGAGAGATTATAGAAGAGATTGAAAGGCTACAAATCCATTTGAGTAAAGCTAAGGCTAATCTATGAGTGGAAATCTTAGTATTTCTTTTCAGCAATTGTTTAGTGTATTTCTTATGGATTTGAATATGCCTTAGAGATTTTGGGATTTCAAAAATATTATAGATAAAATCTTCCAAAATTCCCTTTTATTATGAAATGCCAATTCTAAGTTGAGATTCTCAATTATTTACATTAATTTGATGGAATTTGTTTTGTTTATGCAATTTTTGATAATTTCATTACTATTCCACTTCTCCTTCTTTATTGAGTCAAATTGTGATCCTTTAATAGAATATGGGGTTTAGATTACGAATTCTATTCGTAATTTACACCACTTATTCTTATTTATTTCTCTATAAAAAGAAGAGTTGAATATAATATGGGGTTTAGATTGCAAGTCTTATTGTTTTAAGATGTTCCATTGAATTAGTATAATAAATTGAGTTTCTATTTTATTTACAGGTTTGTTATTGCAGTTTTGGTTATGGATATTTATACCGGTTATGGACATTAGAATTCCATAAAATCTTGGAAAATTGAGGAAAAAGGACTTGTAATAATAATTGGTTAGATAATTGACATTTAACGCTAGTTTAAAGCATAAAATCCATGCATTTAGAACTTATTAGGCATGAATATTCATTTATTTCTGTTTATGTAATTAACGTATAACTATTGCATATATGACATAATTAATTAGGCATTATTACATTTATTTACCCCTATTAGAAAGATAATTAATTTTGAGGTGAAAATAAGAGGAAATTCTTATATAACTTAATTATTATTTTAAGGCGTAATAAGGAAGATTCCTCATAAGGCTTATTCATAAATTGGTGAGATAGGGTGTGTGTGTGTGTAGTAATTAATTTATTTCTAAGTCATAGGGATGCAACAATAGAGTTAAATGATGGTAGTCTGAACTTCACTTTGAGGCTACAGCAGCTGTGTACACTTTATTGATGTGAGATATCCTTATGATAAATATTTGTAATGACGCGAGGTTAGTTCCAAATTCTATAAGGGAAATTCGTCCAGCTAACTTGGCTACCAGTTCCTCGAAGAGTGGACTAATGTGATACATCATTATGGGTATGGGCCATAAGACGAAGTGCCTACTTCAGGGTTTGAGGTCTTAAGAGGTTGGACCCGCCTTTTTCTCTAGATAAAGTATTAAAAGGCCAATGGATTACGTTAAGTGGTATCTCTACAGTGGTCCGCGTCTAGAATTAGGCCTTAAATAACAAGGTCCGCCTATTTTCCACTTGGATGTATTAAGTGGCTTATGAGATTCCATATGATGTCAGCTAGATAGTACGAATGAGGAGCACGCTTTTGAAAATAGGTGTTAAATGACGGGGTCTGCCTATTTTCCACCAGGAAGTATTAAGTGGCTTGGTTACCGTCTCACACATTATTAGCTATTTGTGACATGTGTTTGGGATATGAGATTTACTTCTGGAATGGAAGGTATTAAGTGGTTGTACCTGCCTCCTTTCCTTATAAAGAAGTACTGAATAACTTTAATGGTTTTATGTTCGTAGACATATTCTTGATGTGCACGTAAATGTGCATATTTTTACTTTCATATTTTATCAAATTTAATTAAATAAATGATCATATAGGCCGTTTTAACATGTTTAAACCCAAATTTTAATAAATTTCAAATCATCGTATATTCATCTTCATATAGAGGCAAAATTATCATTTTTGTGCATATATTAATTTGAGAAAATTTACTTGGAAAAATTTATATTATTTTGTAGAAATTTGAACTCAAATTATAAGTGGCTTCATGGAAAATATGCATGCACAAGAGAAAACAAAGGAATGTAGATGGAAATAATTCAAACTCATGAATCATGGAGGGCCCCACCCACCCACTTACCTTGATCTACCATTAGGAGCTAATGCACATGCTAAAAGGCCATTAAAGTTACATGCATACTTAATGGATGATTATTTCATGCTAATGATAACTTGGTGGCCACACTTCCTAGAGGGGTAGTTTGGGTAGTTCCAAAAAATAGGATTAGGGTTTCCAAACATGTATAAATACCTTTTATGTTTATGTAATCTCTCATCTCTTCTCTTAGCCTCCTTAGTCTCCATTTTAATTAGTTTAGTTGGAGGCTCACAAATAAAATATAAACTATCTTTCTCTTTCATGGCTATTTAGCCATTTTCTTCTTTCATGTATTTTCTTTTTATGCAATTTTAATATATACTCTTTTCTTGTTTATTTCCTTTCATGCTAGTAGTGTAGATCTTTTATTCATGCAAATAGATTAGCTTTTACTTTAATTTAATTAGTTCTCCTTTTACTTTGCTCTCTTCTTTCTCTTGTTTTTGTTCTATGTTGCAATCTACATTTGTTTACATGATAACAAATATGAGAAGCCAAACCCCTTCAATTTAGGGGTAATGAAACTCTCTTAATCATGTAGATTCAACTTTTTGATATTTTTGATCTCTTTTTGTGCTTAATTGAAATGTTTGCTGTTGTTAAATTTTGTTGTTTTAGCTTTGAATTTGATAGCTTATATTGTTGACACCAAATAGGCTATGCTTAGACAAACAAAACACAAATTACTTCTTCATCTATACATGATGTTGGTAATGAAGTGATTTTAAAATCAAAATTTGATGATCTATATTTATAATCAATAGTTAATAGATCATGCTTAGAATAGATTTTATTTTCAAATTCATCGTCAATTTTCATGAGAGTTAGCAAGTGGTTTAGTGTGTATGTTAAAATTTGATGGTTTATATTAGGCTAGTTAATAACATAAATATTCTATACTTATTGATAAACATATCAACTAAACTCACAAGTGACCAAAAGAGAGATCATAATTTCATATATGTCGATTTATGTGATCTACAGAAGGACATTGCCTCTAAATTGCCTTCTACTCTCATATTTTTATCCATTTTATTTTGCTAGTTTTTCTACATTTTTAGTTTAAAACACTCTCAAGTTCTGTTTAATTTGATTGAATAGAAATTTAAAAATCTAAATAATTCATTACGGATCGACTCGTACTCATCACGTACTAAAATTATATGCCGTGCACTTACGGTTATTTTTGTTTAAAATTTGATCGGCTATTTTCTAATTCAATAGGAAATTGACAGTCAAATAAGTTTTTGACGCCGTTGCCATTCATCTGCAATACCACTTCGACATTCCCTACAGTCACATTCCCTTCAGCCATTCCCATACAAACATCACTTCTAGCCATAACATTCTACCCATATACAAACTGGCACTACACCACTACAAATTGCCTCCGCAAACAAAATTGCTTCTACTATCCAACAGCAACCACTTCCCATTTACCCACCCACCTGACCATCATCATCCTCCTGCCTCTGTTACAATAACTAACTGTGCATACAACAATTAACTATGCACATATCCATTCACTACCTTGCAAGTTACTGCCCTTCAACTCATATACCACTTGCAGCATCTTACCAGTAGTAGACAATGAAAAAAAACCTAGATACACAATAATCTACCTCCAGTCACTTAATGCCGTCCTTTCCCTTCTCCTGTCACTTCCTCGGCCTAAAATAACAATGCATTGCCTCCATAATATCATCAACCACTTCGCCCCAATTTGCCCGAACTCACAACCTCCTTACTGCAATCGAATCTGCATCTCCTCCTACAACTTGCCTCACCTCCAAACCACCTTCCCCAAATCACCTCTATGCACCCGACACCATCGCAACAGCGAACGACCACCGCAAACATCAAACCACCCATCACTTGAAAATTGCCAACCATCCAAAGTCGCGAAATCTTCCTTCCTCATGTCAAAATCCATGAATCATCCCCTCGATCTCGAGACCAAATATCTTGGCACAAACCCGAAGCATTCATCGCAGTGGAAGTTGGAATTTAAGGGGAATTTGAGTGGAATTTCGTTTGGATTTTTGTTTGGAAATTTAATTTAAGATTGGGTTTAGAATTCGTAATCGAGTATTTTCTTTTGTAAGTGTTGATTGGGTTCGTAATCACATGAGCAAGTGTTAACTTGGGTGGAGAACTAATTGGGCCGGTGGGTTTACATTTATTTATTTATTTATTTATTTTGTCTTGTTTCTTTTTAAAGGTGTTTTGTTTAAATTGTTTTCTTCTATTTTTATTTTTCCATCTTAAAAAAAGAGTTGTTTTAGTTTGTTTTGGTTTTTATTATTATTTTAGTTTCTTCTTTGAAATATATATATATATATATATATATATAAAGTTTTATGTATATTGTGTTTTTAATTTTCAGGTTGTAGGAAATAAAAAGAAGAATTGCTTGCTAAACTGCTTCGCTTGGTTGCTTAAAAAAATTGTTACTTTAAAATAATTGCTAATAATTCTACATGCTCTGGTATCGTGCCTCTATCTTGTGTTTTTCTTTTTTCTTTGCATTGTTGATTGCTTGCATTCTAAAATTTAAAAAAAAAACAAAAACCCATTTGTAGTTGCATCGTTAGGTTCACGTTTAATTTTAGTTTTGCATTTCCATCTTAGAATTTGCTAATAATAATGGTTAGATATTTTAAGGGTGTCACGAGCTCACATAGAGCTTAATTGAAAGTGTCTGTGCTACAGGATGGTGTAATATGGATAAACTACTTGTGCGGAATATAAAATAAGTAAGTAAATAATTAAAACAGTAAATAAAAATGACACCGGGAATTTTTGTACTGGTTCGAACTCCAGTTCTACGTCCAGTCCCAGACTTATTCTGGAATTAAAATAGCAACTCTCACTTAACTCGGAAGAATAGGTTTACACCACCTAAGCAACCGAACAGGACTTCTACCGCCTAGCAACCGAATATGACTTCTTCTACCTGAGCAACCGAATATGACTTCTTTTACAAATAACAAAAGTATCTGACAGTAATGTGTTCTTAAATAACACTGATAAGTCAATTAAGTACAATCTTCCTATAATCTTCTCCTTTATGATATATAGTGTGATGTGCTTTGAGAATTGTGGAAGATAGAGTGATCAACAATCAGAGAATGTAAGCAGCTTGAGTGCAGTTTGAAAATAGAGAATAGTTAAGAATTCAAGAATATTAAAAATTGGTTTTTGGTAAAAAAATTGTTGAATTCTGTAATCTATTTATAGAGTTTAAAAAGTTGCAACATAGATGAAAAATTATATTGAAAAGAAACAGGCGCAACCGTCGAATTTTAAGACGTTACTCTTTGATGAAGAGAAGCGTCTACTCATGAAAATAGCAGTTGGAAAAATTCATCCGGCTGAATCTATTAATTCAGCCTTTTGAATTGAATTAAATCGAAGAAAGTAAGGAAATAGGCTAATTTTAGCCTTATTCAACCGGCTGAATATTGTGAAACAATAAATTTGTTTCAGTATTCAGCCGGTTGAATGAATGCATTCAACCGGCTGTTTTTCAGCCTGCTGTGCATAGTTGTGCATGTGTGTATACGATTATATATATATATATCAATTCAGGAGATATTTTAACAAAATACTAAATGATATACATACTCTAGACTAGGAACTAACAGCTTCAAAAAACACTCTGAATGTGAATCTGCAACATACCTCCTGCATAAATAATTAGTACACACAAAATATTTTATATAGCTTGTCATTAAACAAAACAATGTTAAACTGAGATTCCAAAATTCTCTCCCTTTTTGATGATGACAACTATATAAGTAGAGATAATATATTTATATAAGTACTTACCTTAACATTGTTACTCCCCCGTCAATATGCATAAATATTTAACTAACTTTCTCCCCCTTTGTCATCGACAAAAAGAAAGATGAATTACATAGATTACTCATACTTGATATGTCATTACAAAAAGAAGAATAACAATACAACATTATATAAAAAACAAGATAGAGCATCATAGAAGTTTCATACAAAGTAGAAGAAATAAAACAAAATAATTAAAACTGGGTAGATAGAGAAGGCTCATCATCATCGGAATCTGAACTCGAAGATGACCATTGAAATGGGGATGGATTGTGACTTCGGTGGATGTAGAGCTAGAGCAAGAAATTTTATCCCATATTTTATTAAGAAAGCATTTTATGGAGTTGAATTTCTTTTCCGTTTTCTTTTCAAGGGTCTTAATATCCCGATGAAGTTTGGATTGATTTCAGGAGAGAGTGATGATAGCTTGTCTGGAGGAAGTTTTCGGACCAATAATATGACTAGAGTCATCGTCTTCTTCCTCTTCTTCATGTTGAGTATGCGAAGAAAAAGCAATACTAGTATCACGAGGTTGTGGTAAACCTTGTTGAACATTGTAGGACCATTGTTGAAAAGAAACGATATGTTGTGGAGGAGGCTGGTGTGGAAGACCCATTAATCCTAAGGTTTTTGCGCCTAACTCACTGATGCCTGAAAACTCGGAGTCAGGCACAGGTACGCCACAATTGAGAAGGATACACATAATATAAGCACCATAATGAGTGATCTTATATTTTCGTCGGATTGTGATGTCTTGAAATTCATCCAAAATGATTTTGCCCGAATTTACTTGTTGGTTAGAGTAGATATAATAAGAGCTTGAAAGTCTCTTTTATAAACTTTTCATAACTGCCCATTCTAGGTTGTAAGGATCGAATGAAAGCATGGTGAATAAGGTGTGCTTGTGGCCTTAAGGTGCTAGATTATAATGCACTTAAGTCGGTAAAGTGATCAGACAAGAAACGATGAGAAACTTCGTCTCTATGATCCATATCAACTTTAATATCCTCAATATCAACACCTTGAAATGGACAATTTAAAATATTGCCTAATCTTTGTAAAGGAAAGAAAATTTTAGTGCCACAAACTATAGACCGAACACAATCTTGTCGATTTTGAGGATTATGGTGGTCTAGATTTAGATTAGCAAGAAAGAGTTTGATGATAGGAGTATACCCAATGAGACTATCAAAATGGAATTGCTCCGCCATTTCTCTAATTCGATAAGCGGCAAAATTTGGAAATTTCATGAAAGCCCCTTCAAAGATGTTTGAAATTTTCATAAAATTGAATCTGGAGATAGCTACATCATTCCAAAGCCATTGACGAATTTGATCTTCGAAAGGACCGGAGGTGGATTCTCTTGTTCGTTTGGACCTTGGAGCCATTAGAGAGTTTAAAAGAGGAGTAAAAAGTGAAAATATGAAAAAGTTGGGCTAGGGTTCTAAAGTGAATGGGTAGTAGGTGAAAAGATGTATTTATAGGTAGGTGAAAAGCAAGGGTAAAATTGGAAGAAAAATATGTAGGTCCTATTACAAAAAAATCTCAGGAAGAATTCAACCGGTTGAATATATATAAATAGCCGTCTGATTTGCTTCCCGCAAGAAAATAGTTCATTTTCAAACTAATTCAGATGGCTGTTTGAAGTGACTCAGCCATCTGAATTTGGGGAAAAATTTATCCTTGGATAATTTTCAGCCGTCTGTTTTAATGCAGACAGCCGGCTGAATCATTTGAAAAACTGAAGGCAACCTATAACACACGAAATATTATTAATTTGAGTATTTAAATGAACAAATGGTTATACAGCAACAAAAAAATATTTAAATAAACAAACAAATATATATATTAACAACAAAACAAATATTTAAATAGATTTGGAAGAAGAGCTCGAAGTGTGACATTCATCCGCTTCTATTTTTGTGTTCTCTTGATATGGCCTTAGTGGTGCCCATCTATTGCCACATTCCCATGAATTCTGAGATATCGGTGGACGCTGTGGTGATAAATCCCAAGCATTGCATCGGGATGGAGAACAAATATGAGACGGTTGATGAACCGTGCTTTTGGATGAAGATCCACAGAATTTAAGAGCCACTTGTTCAAGGAAGCTAAGGCGTTTTGCATTCGCCTTCTGCTCGTAGTATAACTCTCGTTGTAGCTCGAAAGCCGCTTGCTGATAGTGATGAATGTCGTCTATTTTTTCTTTCGTAGACGACGAGCCAAAAAATAGAGAGCGTTTAGCTCATTTAGTAGGAGGGGTATAACTAGTATGGATGTTAGACGATGGAATAATAGGAACTGGTTCATGGATCGGTGTTGGGGTTGGTAAGTTTATCGATCCTGAGCTAGGGGATGAATAAGATAATGCAGATGATTAAGAATTATATTCAAAAGACATTTTAAAGAAGTTGAAAAAATTATTTTATCTGATTGTAAAAGGATTAAAAAGAGAGTGGATTTTATATGCAAAAGTTATATATTAATAGAAGTTGAATGAATGGTTAAATTTATGAGAGCCATAAAAAAATGGTTGGTTAAAAAAATTTAAGGTAGAAAATAATCCATAGAAAAAATAGAGTATAATCCAAAAGTAGATGTAAATGAAGAAGTAGTGTAGTGCTAAAACACTATATATTCAAGTAAGAGATCTTGAGTTCGAGTCTTGATTTTTTTAAAAAAATCATAAATCCTTGATGGATACAATTCCTAATTCTCTTCTTAATTTTATAAAGATATTTTCATTTAAAGGTTTTGTAAATATGTCTTCCAATTGATTTTCAGAGGATACAAATTCCAGTCTGACTAAATCCTTTTCAATATTATCACGAAGAAAATGATGACGTATATCAATATGTTTAGTTCGTGAGTGGTTGACATGATTTTTTGATAAGTTTATAGCACTAGTATTATCACAAAAAATTGTTGATTTAGATAAGTTAATACCAAAATCTTGAAGTTTTTGTTGCATATAAATGACTTAAGCACAAGCTAAGGTAGCAGAAATATATTCTGCCTCACAAGTTGAGAGTGAAACACAATTTTGTTTCTTGCTAAACCAAGAGACTAAGGATTTCCCAATGAAGTGACAAGTCCCACTAGTACTTTTCGATTCGTTCGACATCCTCCAAAATCAGCATCACTATATGAAACTAACTTGAAAGGACATTCTTTTAGATAGATAAGTCCAAAATCTTTGGTTTTGCTTAGATAACACAATATGTGTTTTACTGCTCGCATATGTGATTCTTTAGGATTTGCTTGGAATCGTGCACATAAACAAACACTCATCATTATGTCAGGTCTACTAGCAGGTAGATAAAGTAATGATCCAATTATACTTTGATATAATTTTTGGTCAACACTTTTGCCATCTTCATCTCTATCGAGATGAACTGTTCTACTCATTGGAGTTGATTTAGCAGAAGTATTTTCCACATTAAAGCATTTAATTAGATTATCACAATATTTTTCTTGATTAATAAAAATTCCATTTTCTAGTTGTTTAATATGTAAATCAAGAAAGTAAGATAATTCTCCCATATATGACATTTCAAATTCTTTGGTCATTATTTTTGAAAATTCCTGACATAAATTTTCATTTGTAGAACCAAAAATAATATCATCTACATAAATTTGAATAATTAAAATATCCTTTTTAGTTCTTTTAATAAAAAGAGTTTGATCAACCTTTCCAATTTCAAAACCAGAATCTATTAGATAGCTCTTAAGACGTTCATACCAAGCACGGGGTGCTTGTTTTAAACCATATAGGGCTTTTTTAAGTTTATAGACATGGTCTGGAAAATTTTCATGTGTGAATAGTGGAGGTTGTTCAACAAAAATATTTTCTTTTATATAACCATTTAAGAAAGCACTTTTAACATCCATTTGATAAAGTTTGAAATTATGAAAACATGCAAAGGCCAGTAAGATACATATTGCTTCAAGTCGTGCAACTGGAGCAAATGTTTCTTCGTAATCAATTCCTTCTTCTTGATTATATCCTTGTGCAACTAATCTAGCTTTATTCCTAGTTATATTACCTTGTTCATCTGCTTTATTTTCGAAAACTCATCTAGTACCAATGACTGTTTGATCATTTGGTCTAGGAGCTAATTCCAAACTTCGTTTTGTTCGAACTGGTTTAGTTCTTCTTGCATAGCTATAATCCAATAATCATCAGTAGATGCTTCTTTTGCATTTTTGGTTCAATTTTAGAAAGAAAAGCTACATGTGCCCATTTGATTGAGTTGATGTTTAGTTCTAACATGAGAATCAATTACTCCTATGACATTTTCTACTGGATGATCTCGTAAAATCCTAGAAGGAGATCTTAATTCAATTTCATTATGAATAATGTTTTCATTTTCTTCAAAGTTAAAAAAAAATATTTTTATCTTCTTCAAAATTATTTTGAGTAACCATATTTGTAATCATCTTAGGTTTATCTTTATCATCCTTAAAATTATTATTAATTTTGAAATTTTCGTCGAACATGAAGTGTTTCTTCGATTGTTTTTGTTTTTTTACTGAAAATTCGATAAGCTTTACTTCGTTCCGAATATCCTACGAAGATTCCTTCATCGGATTTTGGGTCGAATTTTCCAAGCTGATCTTTTGTGTTTAAGATAAAACATTTTGAACCAAAATTTTTAAAACATGAAATGTTTGGTTTTCTTTGAGAATAAGTTCATATGGAGTGTGTTTTGTTAAAAGTCGGATGGAACAATTTAGTACATAGCAAGCAGTTGCTACAGTTCCTGCCCAAAAATGTTTGATAATGTACCCACTTAATAAAGTTCTTGCATATTCTTGTAACGTTCTATTTTTCCTTTTCACAACTCCATTTTGTTGTGGTGTTCTAGGAAAAGAAAAATTATGGTAAATTCCCTTTTTATTACAAAAATGTTCAAATGCTTCATTTTCAAATTCACCTCCATGATCACTTCTTATATTTTTAATTTTTTAATTTTTGAGATTTTGAATTCTCTTTGCAAAAATCTTGAAATTTTTAAAAGTAACACTTTTATTTTTTAAGAAAATAGTCCAAGTATATCTTGAAAAATCATCCACTATAACAAATACATATTTACTATGATTTATGGATTAAATTTGAGTTGGACCAAAAATATCTAAATGTAATAATTCTAGTGGTTGTATAGTAGAAATATTTTTCTTTGATTTAAAGGATGATTTTGATAATTTTCCTAATTGACAAGCATCACAAATATTGTTTACTTTAAAGTTCATTTTTGGTAAACCTTTTACCAAATTATTTTTAGATAATTTATTTATAATTTTGAAATTTATATGACAAAATCTTTTGTGCCATATCCAAGGATCATTTTCTTTGGCTATTAAGCACATATTTGTATTATGATTTATATTCATATTTAAAAAATAAATATTTTTATCTCTAAAGCCTTCAAAAATAAGATTTTTATTTTGATCAAAAATGTTACACTTATTTTCAGAAAAGGAGATATTGAATCCTTTGTCACATAATTGGCCGATACTAAGTAAATTATGCTTCAAATTTTTAACTAATAAGACATCTGTAATAAGAGGTGAATTAGATATACCGTTATTGCTCACATCGCCTTTTCCGATGATATATCCTTTGGAATTATCTCCAAATGTGAAACAACCTCCATCTAAATATGTAATGTTTGTAATCATCCCTTTATTTTCTATCATGTGTTTTGAGCAACCAATGTCTAGTATCCATTTTCCTCTCTTTTTGGATGGTACCTGCAAAATATAGAATTAACATTGGTACCCACCAATTTATTTTTGGGTCCTAAGAGTTAGGTTTTAGGAAGCCAAACCCAAGAAGGTTCAGGATTCCATTTGAAAGCAAAATCTTTGTTTTTGTGAGCAGTTTTTATGAACAGTTTTTATAAAATATTTTATATACTTATTTCTAATTGAAGAATTATTTGTTTTAGGAACCCAAATTTAATTGATGTAGTAAAATTTGAAATTTTAGAATTAGGCTTTTCAACTTTATTATTCCTTTTATATAAAGAATATTTTTTCTTTGGAATGATTTTAGAGGATTGTTTATATCCTAGTCCTCTTTTATTTGAACAGTTTGAGAGTTTTTTTGTAATTTTGGAAAGATTTTCTCTACCTTTATTAAAATTTGAAACATTTTTAGTAATGTCTTCTAACTTTGTTTTAAGGCTAGAAATATCTAACTCTAAAATCTTGATGTTTGCTTTAAGGTCATGATTTTCAATTAATAAGGAATCATTCTTATCTTTCTGAGTTTCTATCTCTTGACTTAGCAAAGAAAGTTGAGACATCATATTAGAACAAGATTCTTAAATAACTTGGAGTTCTTCTTCTAAGATTTTCTTTTCATCTCTTAGCATTTCTACTTCGATTTCATTTCTATTCAATTTTTTAAGAGTTTCTTTTTACTTTTTATTTGTGCTTTTTAGTTTGTTAAGAAACTGAATTGATTTCCAAATGATCATTAAAAGTTAGATAACTTACCTCGTCTTTTGTGGCCATAAAGCAAAGGTTAGCTTGTTCTAAATCACTGTCTGAGTCATTTTCTGATGATGGAGATGATTTGGTATATGTGATAGAAAAATCCTTCTTCTTGAATCTGTCTTTTTTATGCTTATACTTATCTTTCTTTTTCTTAGGGCAGTCTTTCTTGATGTGGCCTTTCTTGTGACATTCATAACATTCTAGAGCAGATGATGATGGTTTGTTGGTGTTGTTATTATTGCTGGAGTTGTTCTTTTTATTTTTAAACTTGTTCCTCTTTCTAAATTTCAATAATTTTTTGAAATTTTTAGCAGTGAACGCCATATCTTCTTCATCTGAATCCGATTCATCTTTTTTTGCCTGGAATGCTAAATTTTTCTTATCTTGAGCCTGTACTCATTTTGCCTGAAGATTAACTTCATAAGACATTAGATTTCCAATCAACTCTTCTGGTTTTATGGTCGAAATGTCGTTAGCTTCTTCAATTTCTAAGACTTTTTGTTCCCATTCATCCATTAGTGAGTTGAGGATTTTTGAAACAATATCAAAATCTATGTAAGTTTCTCCTAATGCTATCAAAGAATGATATATATCTTGAAATCTAGAGTACATTTCATTGATAGTCTCATCCTGCTTCATTTTGAAATTCTGGAACTGATTTTTGAGCATAGAAATTTTACTTTGTTTGACTTTATTAGTTCCTTCATGTGTAACTTTAAGTGTATGCCAAATTTCATGAGCAGTTTTACACATGCTTATTCTACTAAACTCATTTTTGTCTAATGCACAATATAACATATTCATAGCTTTAGCATTTGAAGTAGCATCTAATTTTTGTGTGTTAGACCATGCTGAATATTCAGTAGTAGAAATGATATACTTAGATTGCATAATGTTCTAGGCTTCATAACTACTTGCTTGTATATAGATTCTCATTCTAGTAGCCCAATAGTTATAGTTCAATCCATTAAATAGAGGTGGTCGTGCAGTGGATTAACCTTCTGAAAAAGTAGTGTTAGAAACAACACTTGTGTTGTTTTTCATATTAAAAAAACAATATCAGATAACTATGTTACAGTTAAATGATTGCCTTGCTCTGATACCAAATGAAAGTGTTTGTGCTACAGTATCATGTAATATGGATAAATGACTTGCGCGGAATATAAAATAAGTAAGTAAATAATTAAAACAGTAAATAAAAACGACTCCAGAAATTTTTATACTGGCTCGAACTTCCGTTCTACGTCCAGTCCCAGACTCCTTCTGAAATTAAACTAGCAACCCTCACTTAACCCAAAGGAATAGGTTTACATCGCCTGAGCAGCCGAACAGGACTTTTACCACCTAAGCAACCGAATAGGACTTGTTCTGCCTGAGCAATCGAACAGGACTTCTTTTACAAATAACAAACGTGTCTGACTGTAGTGTGTTCTTAAATAACACTGATAAGTCAATTAAGTACAATATTCCTATAATCTTCTCCTTTATGATATATTGTATGATGTTCTTTGGGAATTGTGGAAGATAGAGTGATCAGCGATCAGAGAATGTCAGCAGTTTGAGTGCAGTTTGAAAATAGAGAATAGATAAGAATTCAAGAATACTAAAATTGGTTTCCGGTAAATAATTTGTTGAATTCTGTAATCTATTTATAGAGTTTAAAAATTTACAACCATAGAAGAAAACTAATACTGAAAAGAAATAGGCGCAACCGTTGAATTTGAAGACGTTACTCTTTGATGAAGAGAAGCGTCTATTCATGAAAATAGCAGTTGGAAAAATTCAGCCGGCTGAATTTATTAATTCATCCTTCTGAATTGAATTAAATCAAAGACAACAAGGAAATAGGCTAATTTTAGCCTTATTTAGCCGGCTAAATTTACTTATTCAGCCGGCTGAATATTGTGAAACAATAATTTGTTTCAGTATTCAGCCAGCTGAATGAATGCATTCAGCCGGCTGTTTTTCAGCCTGCTGTGCATAGTTGTGCATATGTGTATACGATTATATATATATATATATATATCAATTCAGGAGAGATTTTAACATAATTCTAAATGATATACAGACTTTAGACTAGGAACTAACAGCTTCAAAAAATACTCTGAATATGAATCTGCAACAAACCACCTGCATAAATAATTAGTACACACAAAATATTTTATATAGCTTGTCATTAATCAAAACAATGTTAAATTGAGATTCCAACATTAATTGTATATTAATGAGTTGTCCTCTTTCGAAAATTTAATTTCTTGGTGTATAGGCTACGGTAGAGCAATAATCAGTTATAAGTATTATGGTGGTTTGTAAATATTATATTAATTATTTCTCTGAAGGTACTTAAACCTTCGGCTGCATTGTACGGTGATTTGTGGTGCATCAGTAACCTATTACCTGGCCGAGAACTATCTTGTTGGATTAAGATAAACTGTAATTATACAATTTTGGGTTAAGAGCTACTTAGGATAGAAAATTTGTAAGTAAACCCTTGCGTTTATTTAGTTGCAATAGTTCATGCATATTTTAAAAAAAAATTCAAAATCCAAAACCAAATTTTTTTTAAAAATATTTCTTAACTTAGTTTTCAAATCCTTTGAAAATTTTCGATCAAAATCAAAAATCGAAAAGAAATTGAGTTAGTTTTTTTAGGAAAAAAAATCCAAAAAAAACTTTTGAAAATGTCTGAACTTCCATATTCGCAAGAATTTTACAATAATAGTGAAAATCAACATAATCCATATAATTTCACTCAAAATTCTTATTGATATTTTAATAACAACTATTATACAAACAATTCGAATTTCGAACAACAAAATTTTCAAAATGATGACCAACTCTCGACTCTTGAAAATAGCATTGAAATGATTTCGTCTTTACTTGAATTCTCTACACAACAAAATCAAAGGATAAGCGAGTTGTGTAATTCATATTTGTGCACTAACTCGAGTCAAGGATTTCATTCAAAATTCAAATAATTTCGATTATAACCCATGCCAATACAACTTCAAACTCCAAATGAATATCATAGTCAAAATGGAAATGTGAACCACTTTTCAAATAATTTTGGCAATGAGAATAATCTCGACTATTGTTCAATGGAAAATTTTTGTTCTCAATAATTTCAGATTGAAAATCTCAAGTTAATAATTATAAATTTGACTTTGTTGAGCAAATGAATGAAATTCACCAAGATCATAGATTTGTTGTTTGAAACTTATATGAAACAATGTAAGCAACAAAATCAAAACCCAACGAGTGACGAGTCAAGTGATAATCCACCTTTTACCAGAATTGACAATTTTCAAATAACAACTTTCAAGACTGAAATTGACGACCTTAATGAAGATGTTGAAAATTTGGTAATTGAGTTGGATTTTAATTATTTTGAGGGTGAGAAACTCAATTTAAAATTTAATATTCCTTTTCCCGATTTTGAAAATTTGAATACAATGACTTTGGATTTTAAACTTGATATATGCAATGAAGTTATTGATAATCTAACAAACGAAGATGAATTTAATGAACATGATTTCTTGGGACTTTTCGAAAATGAGTTGTTAAATTCTGATGGGGTAGAGTTAAATCACCATTTTGATTTTGAAACCGATAATTCTGAAGAAGTTTTCAATGATAATTTTGAATTTCAATTTGGTGAATATAAACTTGAATTCCAACCAATTGTTCTATCAATCCCAAAAATTACCGAAACTAAAACAACTCTCACGATTTTTAATAAAACAACATTTTTTTGACCAAATCAACATTCGACTTTAAAATCTTTTATGGTTTGGTTTTATGATCTTAAGCTGCGTCTCTCATACTTGACGAGACAAATGAATTAGTCTTTGGAAGACCGTTTCATTTACTCTTTAACAACATATTTTCTAATGTCTTGTAAATAATAATCTTTTCATGCAAATATAGATCATGTTTTTATTTTTCTCCTTTCATTTGGGTTGACTGTCGGGACACAGTCAAAATCAAGTGTGGAGGGGAGTCTCATTTTCATTTTTTTTATTTTTCATAATTTTTTTGCATTTTCCTTCCAAAACTTGAATTTTTTTTTAAAATCAATTAAAAAACAAAAATCCTAAAATCAAAAATTTCTTTTTAGCCTTTTGATTTATTTTTGAAGAAACATTATAGGATAAGTATAGGATTTTGGTTATTAAATTGTAATTTTTGAAAATTTATTTGTCTCTAAAAAATAAAATTAAGTTCGATTATAAATAAATATGGTTTAAGTAATATATAGGAAGATTTATAGGTGATAATTAGGGGGTATATCGTAACTCTAATCTTTGTTTTAAAAGTGGTTAATTTAAAAGTAAATGATATAACAATTTTTATCTTCCAAGTTAAATGGTGCTAAGATGATTTTGCAAAACTCTCTCTTTAAAAAACAATATATATATATATGTGTGTGTGTGTGTGTGTGTGTAACAAAAAAAGAAAGAAAAAAAACCAAACAAAAGAAAAAATATATTTGTATATATTTATTTTATTTACACCTAGAGTCATGTGTTCACACTTATGTGTTCACTCGCCATGCTCTATACCCTTCTCACGTAAGCCCAAAGACAGTGCATGATCGGTATATCTGGACTCAGTTTATCCAAGTTAGGTGTATGTATGTAAAAATTATTTGATTAATAATTCCTACAGTCGATAGGTGTACACACTTGTGTGTTCACTCGCCACGCTTTGTATCCCCCTCATGTAAGCCCACAAGACAGTGCATGTGCAATAATCTGGCCTCAGTTTTCTAAGTTAGGCATATGTAAATATTGTTAATATCAATAAAATTTTCAAATAAGAGAGAGATCAATTGAAATCTGAGCACTATTTTTACTTATTTGATTTGACTTGTTATTCAAAAGAAATGAAAATACCACATCGATAAACTTTGATGATCAACTAAGAATCTATTTCATAGTTGCACTATGCTATCAACTGAAACAACTAGCCAAACTAGAGTCTATTTGTTATGATAACTTAGTTTTTATTGGAAATTTTGACAAGTAAAAGGACTAAAATTTCATGATGATGTCCAAAACCTATATTTAACTTATTCATGTCAATTTAAAAGTAAATCCTTCATTTGTAAATATTTTCAAAAACTTGCATTCATATCTTTGTAAATAAATCTTTCATTAGAAATTTTTCACATTGAATTTGGATTTTGTGGGTAGTATCCATTGAAAACCCTCACGAGACAACACTTGTCCTACTAGGGACACCTAAAGGTTTAACAGCTTGTTGCATATGCTCAATTCAATCGTGTGTGGGGTTATTTGATGTGCATGTAAATGTGCTTATTTTTACTTCCATATTTTATTGAATTTAATTAAATAAATGATCATATAGGGTGTTTTAACTGTTTAAATCCAAATTTTAATTAATTTCAAATTATCATATATTTATCTTCATATAGGAGCAAAATGGTCATTTTTGCGCATATATTAAGTTGAGAAAATTTACTTGGAAATTTTTATATTATTTTGTATGAATTTGAACTCAAATTACAAGCGGCTTCATAGAAAATATGCATGCACAAGAGAAAATAAAGGAATGAAGATGGAAATAATTCAAACTCATGAATCATGGAGGACCCCACCTACCCACTTACCTTGATCTACCATTAGGAGCTAATGCACATGCTAAAAGGTCATTAAAGTTGCATGCATACTTAATGGATGATTATTTCATGCTAATGATAACTTGTTGGCCACACTTCCTAGAGGGGTAGTTTGAGCAGTTCTCAAAAATAGTATTAGGGTTTCGAAACATGTATAAATACCCTTTATGTTCATGTAATATCTCCTCTCTTCTCTTAGCCTCCTTACTCTCCATTTTAGTTAGTTTAGTTGGAGGCTCACAAATAATATATAAACTCTCTTCTTTTTCAAGGCTACATAGCCATTTTCTTCTTTAATGTATTTTCCTTTTATGCAATTTTAATATATACTCTTTTCTTGTTTATTTCCTTTCATTCTAGTAGTGTAGATCTTTTATTCATGCAAGTAGATTAGCTTTTATTTTAGTTTAATTAGTTCTCTTTTCACCTTGCTCTCTTTTTTCTCTTTTTTTTGTTCTATGTTGCAATCTACATTTGTTAACATGATAAAAAATATGAGATCTAAACCTCTTCAATCTAGACGTAATGAAGCTCTCTTAGTCATGTTGATTCAACATTTTAATATTTTTGATCTCTTTTTGTGCTTAATTGATATGTTTGGTGTGGTTAAACTTTGTTGTTTTAACTTTGAATTTGATAGCCTATGTTGTTGACACCAAATAGGCTATGCTTAGATAAACAAAACGAAAATTATCTCTTTATCTATATACGATGTTGGTAATGAAGTGATTTTAAAATCAAAATTTGATGATATATATTTTTAATCAATAGTTAATAGATCATGCTTAGAATTGATTTTATTTTCAAATTCATTGTCAATTTTCAAGAGAGTTAGCAAGTGGTTTAGTGGGTATGTTAAATTTTGTTGGTTTATATTAGGCTAATTAATTGCACAAATATTCCATACTTATTGATAAACATGTCAACTAAACTCACTAATGACCAAAAGAGATACCATAATTTCATATATGTTGATTTGTGTGATCTAAAGGAGGACATTGCCTCTAAATTGCCTTCTACTCTCATATTTTTATCCATTTTATTTTGCTAGTTTTTCTACATTTTAGCTTAAACACTCTCAAGTTTGGTTTAATTTGATTGAATAGAAATTTAAAAATCTAAACAATTCTCTACTTATCAACCCGTACTCGCTATATACTAAAATTGTACATTGTGCGTTTGCGGTTAGTTTTATTTAAAATTTGATTGGCTATCTCCTAATTCAATAGTAAATTAGCCACCGAACAATTCTTACTTTGAAATATAGTACCCAAGTGCTGAAAAGGTAAGACTCAAGGTTTTCATTCACCATACACTCGTTCTGACTCTCTCATCATTACAACGCAGGTTAAGAGTGGAGCGATGGCGACAACGATGCTTAAAGATGAGGAAGCTTGGCAAGCGGCAATATTTATTATTATTTGCTTTCATGTGTACCCATGGATTTAAACAATTGTTGTAACATATATTATATTGCGATTTTTATAGGATTTTGTATTATGACAATTTTATGGTTTTGAAATAAATGGGTACGCCTTACTATTATATTTTGTTCCATTCGCCGTGAGTTCTGAAAGTTTAGTTATGGCTCTGCAATGTTAGTTCTTTTAACTACCGATAGCTTGCCATAGAATGGATCTAAGCTTTGATGGGCCTTTTCTGGATCGAAATTTAGGCATGTTCCGGGGTGGGTTGTTATAGGAATCTTAGTGCTTGGATTCGAATTCCATTTATAATACATACCCCTAACGATTAAAAAAACTTGATATTTCATGAATTTTGGTGATTATCATAAGTTCGATAAATTTTTAGAAACTCGATACTCAATTGGGATTTCGTTAGTTGTTAAAGACTCAATATCCTCTTAGAAACTTGATAGCTTATTGATGGCTTGTTGACTAGTTATGAATTCAGCAATTAACTTAGTGATTCAATAACTGATTAGAAACTCAATACTGGAGACTCGCTAACTAGCTATAGGCTCACCAATTAACCATAAATTCAACAATTACTTAGAGACTCAACAACTAGTTGGAGACTCGGTATCTAGTTATGAGTTTGACAACTGCTTAAAGAATTGTTGATTAGTTATAAACTCGATAACCTTTTAAAGAATTGACAATCATTCACAAGTTCGACAACTATTTGAAGGGTTGATATCTAGTTTCAAATTAGATATCTTTTATATGTTCGATACCTTATTATGAACTTGGTAACTAATTATAGCACCTTCAACTAGTTATGAATTCATCAACTATTTATGAGTTTGATACCTTGTTATGGACTCGATAACTAGTCATAAGCATGACATCCTATAATGAACTCATCAATAAGATGTTGGCTCGATATCTTGTTACAAATCCAATGACTAGTTACAAGCTCGATATCTTGTTATGAACTTAGTAACTAATTAATGAATTTTCAATTAGTTATTAATTTACTAACCATCTATGAATTCGACATCTGGTTACCTATTTACTTATTGTACTTAAGAAGTCGGACTTAATTTTATTTTTTGTTAAGTACTTTTGATTTTCATGAAATACACGATACTTCCTTGATTTCTGCATAATATTGCATGATGGGAAAATGGCTGGTAAGAAAGCTAGTAAGGGCTCTACACCTTCTCTTGCTTCAGAGAATGGAGACCAAAGGCTTGTTCAATCCCTTATAACTACTCAATGAGGTTAATACTATTCTTCAACAATTCAAGGTTTCTAATGTAGAGGCCAAAGTAGCGGGCCCATCCAGAAGGATAGTTAATCCTCTGGAAGGTTCTTTACCTTTACCCCAATTCATATTTATCATTCGTGTTAACTTCACTTCTTGGAATTCTCCACTCGATTCCTAGAACACTTAAGGATTGCTTCAACAACTGCTACCCAACTGTCATACATATCTAAGCTACCTTGAGATACTAGCTAAGGAAGCTAATCTCCCCTCACTCGATGCTGAAAATATTCATTCGTTGGTAAATCTTGTTAAAGTAGGAAAGCAACCAACGTGTTCATATATCACCTTCTTCCTTATCCGAAGAGCTTAATCATTAACTTGATAGTGTTCATACTATAATCTACCACTTTCTTATATAATAATTATTCTTTTTCAAAATATGCTCCTAAAGAGACAAATTCTTCCATTGCAAGTATTATCAGCGCTTTGCTTTGAACTTAGGTTCTCAAAATATGGGAGATAGGCTTAAGCTCTTGGTTGAAACTAACTTACGAAAATATTCCTTGATCCTAGAAAGTCACAGAGTGCTCAAGGAGCCCTCGATGATCAAGAAGATGCTTATGAGAAACAAGCTTTGGTTGTTGGTAACAAAAAAGCATTTTCTCCTACTTCTGCATTCTACGCAATTCTTCAGGTAATATCTTAATCTTTTACTATGATTTTAATGAAGTTTCTTATATTGTCGTCTTATGATTCTTTTCCTGACTTAGGACCAACTCTTATCATTTTGGCTGCTAACCCTAAGTAAGTTAAAACTTCAACCTCTTCTTCAGCTGTGACTACCAAAGCTGCCACATTACGGATTCTATCGCTGATACTCTTAGGCTATTGGTAGTCGCAAGAGAAAAATATATTCAGGCAAACTGTCTAGTATTCAAATTCCTTCCCTTGTTAAGAAGGCCAAGTTAGGAGAAGATAAAACTCTTCTGCTACTGCTGAGAAAACGAATGCAGATATGGTCGCAATTGACCAAGGCCACAGTTTTATCGATTTGAGCTTGCCAGATCAGAGTCCTCAGAACAAAATAAATGTTGCTCACACCTTGGGTCCTGCTATTTACATTATGATTACTTCAAATGCTGCCGCCATACTACGTTTTTGTATCAGGAGTTAGGCCTGACTCCTCCTCCCCCTAAATCTCCTTTTTTAAAGCTGCGGCTCAACCTATCCCCTTAGCTTTTGATGACTTTGTTTGTTTGTTTATTCAGTCCCCATCTGTGGCTTCTTTAGTGCCACTACATCCTTCTACTTTCTCTAGGGACCATCTTTATATTCTTTCAGCAGCTTCTTGTGGTACGTATATTTACATATTGGAAAATACAGACATATATTTTAGGTGATCAAGCATATGTTTTTCCTTCAACAAGCTTCTCATGAATCTATTGACCAAATTATGAATTTTAAGGAGCAAATTTCATCGTTGACGGAGAGAGTTGATTTCCTTGAGGGCCAAATCTTTAAAGTTGTTTCCAATAGAGATGAGGTTACAATCGAAAAGAATAAACTTGTCCTCAACTTGGATTAAGAAAGGAGAATGATGCGATCAGCTAAGAAGAGGGTGAAATTACTAGGAAAGGAACTTGAACGGGCCAAAACTAAATATGTCCAAATAGATACAAAATTTATAACATTGAAGGACACTCTAGAAAGAAAGGAGGCAGCACTCATCTACACAAATAACATTATTAATAATGATAAAGAGAAAGTCTCCACTTTCATTGGATATGCCCTCCCCCCAGATAAAAGAGCAATGTTACTAGGAGACCCTCTTCATCGCGTATTTTGACAACATACATCGCTATATAGAGTTGGACTTCCCTTCACTACCATCATTAAAAGACAAGTTCATGAGGAAGTTCGACCTTAAATTAGGGAGAGTTCCTGGGTCTTTGTAAGATGAGTTCCTAAAAGAGGGAGCCGTTAATCCTTAGGAATTCATATGTTTTGATGATCTTCTACCTGATGAAGATAGGGATGATGATGATAGAAGGGAAAGTGATAAAGATGACAGCGATGGTGATGAAGATGATGAGGATGATGATAATGATTTTAAGAAGGATAAGGGTGATGGTAACTAAGGCCCCGAGGAACTAGGAAGTGGCGGTGATGCATCAGGTGGTCATAACTTAGGTACATTCGCTCATGATATTGAGTTCTTTGATCTTCTAAATTTCCCAAGTGCCCCTCAATAAGATACCATGCCAAACGACATCCATGACCCCGGCCATCACAGCAAAGAGTTAGGCAAAGAGAAGGTTCAGGCTTCCACCTTATAGGCTCCTGTGGTACAAGTATAAAGTTTACCATCTTTAAATGCTTTCGATCATTTCTAACTTTAGTTATTAAATTTACTATTTTAGTCAAGGAAAATAAAAAAATATCACTTTGAAATTTTACATGAGAAGAGCGAGAAGAATATGCTACGATTAATTAGAGAAATTGAGAAATTGGTTGAAGACCACAACAGCTTATTTGAAAAGTAAAGGAGCCTTCTTATTTATGCCAATCAATTAAAAGATTTCAAAGAGAAACGAGTGGCCTTTCTTTTGAAAAGATCCCATCTCCATCGACAAAGAGTTTAAAAGGAGAATGTAGAGTTAACCACACTCTTTTGGATGCTTATTGAAGATAAGGACACTTTAATGGAATCCCTCTATAAAATCTAATCTACATCTTTTTACCGACTTTTCCTTCTTAGAAAAAAGAGAGTAGGGTTTACTTAGGCATCTTCATAGTTGGTACGTTAATGATCATGGGACTAATTCTCATCCTGGGGAATGCTGGAATCTTCCCAGGATCATTACTGTTCTCCTTTCCCCTAGTGCCCTTCCTCTTGATAAGGTTAAGTTCAACAAAGAGAAATTCATTTTTGAGTTTTATGAATGGTCCATATTTTATGAATCTAAGTGATCTTGTGGTTGTATTATGTAATTCATATAATTTTTATAAGTTTTAGCTTTTCTATTTTTATGGCTTAGTTTGTTTTCTTAAAATGCATAGGTTGAGGAATCATTGTCACCCCCATTTCAAAAGAACTCTTATGCAAAATTATCAATCTAAAAAGGGATTTTAAGGAGAAAAAAACTAACCCTCAAAACCTCTTGACTAGCGAAATACTGCTTTCTTAGGAACCTTGAAGAAGTTTACACACAACTTCCCCACGTATATTTTGATTTCTTTGGTGATGAAAAAGATATTTTACTCAATAAAATCCGGTCCAATTACGCTAAACTATTATGCGGTGATTCTAGTGTCCCTACCAAGAATTGGGATTATCATTAGTTTTCCCCAATTATTACTCCTCCTGGATTTTAACGCCTCCTTTGACTCTACTTTCCCTGTCTCAACGGGTTCACTTAAAAGACTTAAACTACCGCTCCTAAACTTAATAATTAAATGCCTAAAACTGGGAATGTTAACGTAATTTTAACTTGTTTATGCTTGTAAACCTTGTTGTTATTAATAAAAGTGCACATTTTCTTGGATCGATTTCATCTTCTTTTATTTATTTTAAATAGGAAAGCTAATTAATGCTTGCATTCAACGGTAATGGAATCATCTCCCGACTGGGTAAACTCAAAACTAGACTCATGTTGGTCACTAGGAAACACTCTTCTCAAGGTACTTCAGTTACACCATTTTCAAACAACCTGGAAGAATGCCAATGGTATAACAAATACTACAAGTTAAAGTCCAAATTAAGCAGTGTAAATGAAGTGTACTCGAGTTTAGAGGAGAAAATCATAGAAAAGGACAAAGAGATCAAAGAATATAGAAAGAATATAGGGGTAGACCCTAATACTAAGGAATCGATGTCAATATGGAAATTCTCACCATTATCAGAGAATTCAGAATCTTGAAGTTGATCTGTTAAAAAGCCCGGTATCTCGTCAACTTTTGGAACTTATAGAAAGTGGTGGCAAATCCAGCCTTCATAATCCTACTCCTGCAAGGACAACTAAATCTTAAATTTTAGCTAGTAAAAAGGATTTCTCCTCCTTGGAAAACCCGCCTTCGGGTTTGGATGATGGAGAGATTTCTAGATGGTTTCGAAATATAAATATGAATGTACCCAATTTCTAAAAGGAATATAGGATGAATTTTTTTTGGAACATCTCGATAAGTATCAAAGTCAGATTGAGGGGCTGGGTGTAACACCCTAATTTTTATAACATTATTCAAGAGATTTAACTGGATAAATTAAATAGAATAATGAAATATTAAGTGATAAGGGGATTGAGACTTTGAATAGATATAATCAGGGTTGTGCTCAATTAACTAATTAAATGGGCTAAATCATGGTTCTTAGGTTAATTAATTTACATAAGGGTATAATGGGAATTTGCCGCACATAACCCCTTACCCTTATATATTCTCGTTCCTTACCTTTTAATTTCCCATTCACATCATTTTGGAAACCAAAAATGTAAGAAAAGGAGCCGGTCATAATCAAAGAGAAAAGAGAAGAGAATTTAAATCAAAAGGAACTAAATAAGGGGAAAAATCTTAATCTCAATCCAATCTCCTTATCATAATCAAGGTGAATAACAATTCATTCCATCTCTATTTTGTTTTATGATCATATGCTTTCGGATTTAAGGGTAAATTCATTTTTATCATGATTCAGATGATGATATGCTTGAATTACAATTTGTTTGATTTAAACAAGAATGTTTAAATAAGATTATATGTGATTTTAGCGAAAAATAGATTTATATTGATGTTTCAATAGCATGGAAAAATTTTACGTTGTATAAACCATGATTTTAGAATTGGGTTTTAATTTTGATAATTTTCCAAGCCATGGAAAGATTACTATGAATTTTCAAAGGAAAATATGGATAATTTAGTATATAAATTTATTTCGGAAAATATTTTGAGAATTTGGGTCAGAAATTTTGATATGTTAGATAACATGATTAAAGTGAACTTTTGGAATTTTTAGTGGTTTTTCCTAAGTGATTTGCTATACAAATTAAATTATTTTAGAAGAATGACTTGTTTGCAATATTGATTTTGCTTAATGGAAGGGCTTATTTGCTAACTTGACCGTGGTTTAGATCTAAAATTAGCGGCAGTTACTTTGGTAAAGAATTTTGAAAGTTAAGGTGACCAATCTTATGTTTATACGTGGTAGGTTAGTTAGAAAGTATTTGCCTTAACTGGCATTAATCAGTTTTTACCCAGAAAAGGTTGTTCCGCTTTCTTTAGAAGTACCTTATGACTCAGAGCTTCCGCCTTCAATCAAGTCGAAACCCCACTAAGCCGAAACCAATACACAAGGTATCACTTAGATGGTACGCGATGGATTGAAAAAAGGTGAAAGGCATGTTGTCGAATGCATTGCTTCCGATGGCGTCGATACTTTTGTTTGTTTCAAAAAGTGAAGCGCCTACCTTTATTTTATTAATGCCTTCGAAGGAGTGAATCATATGTTTTCGAAAGAGGTTTTCTAAATGCTTTCGAAGGGGCTGCCATCATCTTATGTTTTAAGGAATATTCTTTCGAATGGGTTTCTTTATTTATAAAAATAGTGCTTTCGAAAGTAGGGGTTCAGACCTAGTTGAAGCCCTACTGCCATTCTTTTGCTTTTCAAGTGTATTGAAGTCACCAATACTTTCGAAGGGTAATGTTTGTTTTAAAAAATATTCTAAGCCACTTCCTAAATGTTTCGAAAGGGTCCAAGGGTTTCAAAGGCAATGGCTTCGAAAGGGAGTTCCGATGCTATCCTTCAGTGTTTTGTTTAAACTATTTGAAGCTTTTGAAAAGGATGGTGCCGACGCCATCAAATTTTCCCTAATAATTTTATTAGAAGTCTATGGGCGGATGGTGTAGTGTATATGCAAGTATATGTAACAAAATATATAATGCCACTAAAACAATATTAATCTAAGTAAATATAGAATAAGCACACCAGGATTTTATACTGGTTCAGACCTTCCGTCCTACGTCTAGTCCCGAAGCTCCCCTTTGGAATTCGACTATCAAACACCCTTGCTTCGTCCAGAGGAATAGGATTGGTTACAATAAATTGTTCTTGTCGAATGTGTGTTCTATAACACAGATATTGAATAATTAGTACAAATGCTTCCAATATATATCTAGAGAGTTTTGTCTATGAGGAATTGAATATTTGGAAGAATAAAATACAAGTATAGATTGATAAAGATCTAGAGTATATGATAGAGTATATAATTAGAGAGCGTGAGTAAGTAAGGTAGTCAGATGATCTGTTCTCTTCATTCTTGATGATATATATAGTTGTAGAGAGGTTCCTTGAGTAGTTGCATCCATTTACAAGTGCTTTACAGTAGCTTCCGTTGATGATGAAGAGTTGCAGCGAAGAGAAGCAGAGATGTCTATTCGAATGTGGCAGTTGAAGTTCAAATTTAAAATCTGAGTTTGAAATCAGACGTCTGGTACTTGTATTAGACGTCTGATACTATATTTTTTTTTGTATATAGTATATTTTCAAACGTATGAGTACTAATACCAGACGCCTGGTTTAGTCAGTTTTTTGTTCCAGAGGACTTTTCCAGATGACTGGCTTGTGTACCCAGATGTCTGAAACTTGTGCATGTCTGTTTTGTGCATCTTTCTTTCTAGTGATGTTATTCAAGAAAGTACATGTATATAGAAATATATATGTACATTTGATTTCCATTGTACAGTTGTTGTCACTTAAACCATGGATTTGATTTCCTAACAATCTCCCCCTTTTTAATGCTGACAACTATACAACGTACTTATATTTTTTTTTATAAATCTCCCTCTGAATATGTGCTTTCCATCATTAATGATATTTATTGTTTCTCCCCTATTGGCATTATCAAAAAGGATTTAATTTTTTTATTAAATAATTACAAAACATTGTAAGATTACACATAAATAACAAACAAAAAAAGGATATTTCATTAATTATATCATTCGATTACATCCATAGATATTTGTTAGTTTTATACAAAAGATGGACTCCTAAGATTTTTAAGAATCTCTTGGGGATGAAGCTACATCTTCTATCATCTCATTTATCTTTAGTTTTGGAAGAGCTTGCCTATTGCTTAGGAGATGTTGGATTTTGTTCGAGAGGTTCGTTTTTGTTGTCAAAAAGTTTGGAATGTTTCGAAGGAGGAGAAGGTACTGGAGTTGGCCAATCTTCGAAAGGTGGTGTAGGACCACGAATCCTTTGAAGAACCTCCTTTATAATGGATAATACTGTTGAAAGTGACGTTTCAACTATGGCTAGGCGAGAAGCAAAAGATGTTTCAAAACTATCAATGCGCTTTGCCAACAATTTTTGATTTTGAGATAAAATAAGCTAATTTTGGAGAGTTAGGTCGCAAATACTCTCATTTGGATTCGTCTCTGTGCGAGTCTCTAAAATGTCATCGTGGGATGGATACTCAAAGGGTGCAGGAGGAGGAGGAGTATGTTCACGATGTTGTTCCAGCTCTTGTGATGGTTTCGGTTGTGTTTGAGGTGGATGTCCAACTTATCTTGCTTGACGACGTTGCGTCCACTCCTCACATGATATAAAATTCGGAGGATTTTCCGGTAAGTGCATTAGAGAGAAAAACTTGGCGGATGTATATTTCGAGAAAATTTATGCAAAAGTGGATAAATATGAGGGGATGTTGTGGGCTCGTAGAAGTATTATGATATATGTAGGATAGATGATGGATGGGCGTGATCAAGTCCAAAAATGTTTGAGCTCGTCAAATATAAATTTTGCCCAATTTATCCTTGTTCCGCTAAATATAGCATATAGGGCCTTGTTCTCTAGTTCCGTGATTTTCTCATGACTTCCAAAGCGAGGAATGATAGTATTGATAATCATTCTAGTGAGAAGTCTCGCCTTAGGTCGTAGGTATTTGGATGCAAATCTAGGCATTTCATCGTCCCATATTTGAGGAGTTATATTATCCCTCGGTTTTTGATGCATATTCGGAATTGTAACGACCCGATATTTTCAACCATTCGCATTCATACATGCCGGACTTGAATTGTTCAAAATACCGAATAGTTATTTAAATTTGGCAAACTCATCATTTATAGTAAACAAATAATCACAGATCACAGACACAGAGTAAATTAATGCAGCGGAAACAAGACAATAGTAGTTCATGAAGCAACTATATAGATATACCAGAGTTAACAAGATACAACAAAAGTAATAAGATACAACCGAAGTCTCGAAATGATGATCAAGTACAAATCTGAGTACATCACTGGAATCAACAGGATAACTGAAAGCGAATAGATAGCTGGATCTCCAAGCAAAGCTCCAACTCCGAAGGTGAGTCTAAAATGCTGTATCACTCAGTCCGACCCGAGCGTAAAGCAAATACACAAAACATTCGAGTCAGGACATATATACTTATACAATGTTAACCAACTCAAGTGAACTGTAATAGAAAGGCACAAGTAACTTAAAAGGATGCTTGGGACCGCCCATCCTCTAAGGATCCGTTAAACTATTTACTATGTAGTAATTTTTCGCTATTATAATAATGTCAACAGTAAAATAAACTTACTTTTTAATAGCGTTAAGGGGTTAACCACATAACCCTTAACACGTAATAGTTCCAGTAGTCTATATAGTACCAGCGCATCTCCAGATCGGGAGACTACCCTAATTACTCCATAGGCTACGGGAGAAAACCAAACTCGTACAAGGCGCGCTAGGGTAGGTGACACGATACACATCTAGGCAATACCAGGATAGATATACCAATTACTATCCAGACTGGTGGTAAAGCGTAACAGCTACTACCGCCCACCTCGAGCCACACCCCCAAATCAAAAATCAAAAGTGGCCACCGAATTTATCTAAAAGACAGAGTATTATATCGAAGGAGTGTGTCCGATCATAGGAGCGACCTCATTGGCCCGAAATCGCTCCTGTTTTAGCCACCTTATGCCAACTCACGGGAGTCGGGTCCACGTTCATAACTCAAGGAACGCCGCCACCATCCTACTTCATTCTGGATCTCCACCGCGTACACGGTTGTTAAAGTGGTTTTCGGTATCGACAGAGAGTATGCCCATATCTGATCCCGGTCTCTTTAACAACCCAACGTTATTATAACCCATGGATAATTATTTCAAAAGCCCTTTATACTTCAAAATCAAAACATCATATCCATTTCAAAACCATATTCAATAATATATTATTCAAATTCCAAAACCCAAATCAATAAAAATCAATATCATTTAAATAAAACCCAAATTTCCGAATCCCCGAATATTACCTTCAATTGTTTAAACTTTAAATATTCCTTTTTAAATCATCTTAAACCAAAACCATTTTATAAAGTCATATTCTTAAACCTTCGATTTCAATAAGTTTCAAATCTATATATTTAAAGACAAATTTTACTTAAATACAAATTCCAACTGATAATGCCGACCTTCATTTAAACCATTAAATATGAAATAGTTATCCTTTCAAATCAAATATTCAATTTCCAGATTTTCAGCAATTTCTAAGTTCATTTGTTCAATTTCAACATTTCAAACATTGTAAATTTCAAAACAGCAGCATTTATAAAGTGCTGCGGTAGGTATATTTAGTATATATATCAAAACATAGTTCAAATTTAGAAACTACAGCATTTTAGAAATGCTATAATTTCTGTTATCCCTTTTAAAACAATATATCTTCAATTTTTCTCATTTTTAACTTATCAAACTTATTCCCCTTTTCAAAAAATTTATTTGGATATTACTTAACTTATAAATTAAATAAAATAACATTTTATTAGAAAATATCCAATTTAAATTAAAATTCATTTGTTAAGTCAATACTTTATAAATTTCTTAACTTTTATTTCAACCAATAACTTAATATTTTATTTAACACACCCATCTCCTAAATAAAATTAAATCTCCATCTACTTACTTAACTTAAAATTTCCATTTAAAACCAAATTCCCAATTTCAAGTTAAGTCATCTTTAATTTACCTTTTTTTCCATTTTTAAATCATAATCATTTCTTTTTACAAAACATAACCCTAAATAAAATATTTTATCATAATTAATATAACAATCCAATTCTCTTTTGTAAATTTATTCATTTAGACATTAATTAACTATAATTTCAAATTACATACATTTTATTACAAAAGTCCAATCAAAACCGCATTTCATTTTATCACTTCAAAATACATTACTTATTATACAAACCATATTCATTTCAAAACTAAAATTGATTTCAATTTACAGGTTCGTTTTTAAAATTCCATATTAATTAACTTTAATTGTTAAGTTATTTCTCACAAATAAAGTTCTTTAAGTTACCATTTAATACCAATTAAAGATTTTTAAATTACAATTTAAAACTAGTCATCACTTACAGAATTTTAACTTGTTGGAAACCAATATCTCTTTATATTTTAAATCATTAAATCAACTTTTTAAACCAAAATTCCATATACTTTAAAATTTTAAAATACAATAATTTTAGAAAATTTATTATTAAAATTTATCCATGGGCCTGTATAAATTTTCTAACCTATGTCAACAGATATGGATATGTATCATTTCAATCCGTAATTTAAAAAGAAAACTCTGGGTTGTATCACTTCAAACCCGCAATCCCAAGTAAAATAAATATGATAAAATCACTCGAGCCTATCATTTCAGCCCATAATGATTTTTCCTTATTCTAAAGTTCGATCGGGTATGTATCATTTCAACCCATAGTGATAGGGAACTTGCAGTATGAGATACAGTAAATAAAATGAACAGTATATCATATAATAACATATTAGATGGTATAACAAATATATAAATAGCATGTAACATCACATAACATATCACATGCATATATGGACATAGCATATAAATTTATACAATTCACTTGTCATCATTTCACAACAATATAAGTACATCTAGAGTCATAAAAACTCATCTTTTTTTTGAAATCTAGAATCAAAATTCAAACCCAAATCTAAACTCTGAAAAAGCACGAAAAGGTATGCCAAAGCATGACTATATTCTTCTGAGTGGATGAAGAATCGGATCCAAATCTGGTAGACAAACAATTATACAAACATAAGTGTATAATCCAACATACCAGATTATGAATCAGACAATGAACAATATGAATCAAAGGGACATAACCTTTTGATAAGATAAGGCAAGATGCAAACTTGAGTGAAAGAGAGCCAAGATCCACATCTTGTTCATAACAAAATAAAGCAAACAAATATTACAAACATAAGAACATGATTCAATACAAAGGAATATAGATAAAACAATGAAAAGATAGGAAATAAAATGACATAACCTTGATAAATCAAAGCAGGGTGATCAGTACATGGCTTGGTTAGGGTTTGTATTAACTTTTGGCGATGTATGGCCACTAGGTGGTCACGGCCATAAGGTGGAGGAGGTGATGAGGTTGTGGAGGTGGTCATGGTGGTGGAGGCCGAGCTAGCTTGAATAACAATAAAGGAAAAAAAGAAAATAGAAAAAGAAGGAGAGGAAGGAGAAGCCATGAATTAGATCTAGAGCTTGTATTATTTTTTTGAACACAACTAAAATATGAGAAGTGGGAACTTTTCACGTGAAAAATATATAATAAAAGTGGCGGCTAAGGTTACCCAAATGAATGGCTATAGATGGAAAGAAAAAAAAAGAAATGGCTAAGTAGGAGTAAATGATAGGAAACAAAAAAGGCATAAGCTATGGAGAAATAAACTTGCATATATTTTATTCTTAAATGCAAATGAATATGAGAAGTGGGAAATAAATCTTTGTATGTAAGTTGATAAAGTTTCTCACGGTTTGGAAAAATAATATACACAACTATGGTAGGTAATTAAATAGAAAGGTAAATAAAAAGGCAAGAAAGGAAAAGGCAACAAATAAAGGAGAAAGAATCTTCTCTATTTTTCCTTTGTTTGCACGCAATGAAAAGGCAACAAATACACAAAACAGGTAACCTATATCTCTTGAAATTCCTAAGCTATTATTAAAAGTAAAGTCAATCAAAACTCAAATAAATATATTCAAAATTTATGCACATAAAATAGAAATAAAAATTAGAGAAATAAACATAGGGAAATAGAAACTAAAATATGGAAAGTCATTGCGTGTAAACACTGTATTTTTATCTAATTTAAAAGTATAAGTTTAAATTCCCAATAAATCCACATTACCATTGGTTTAGATACTAATAATTAATAACTTCCCAATTCATCCAAATCACCATTTCATTTAGCTACAATAAATCCATTTATTATGGACTGAATTCCAATTAATTAATTTCCAATAATTTCCTTGCTTCAATTCTACTCTTTTTATTAAATCTATTATCATTCTATAAACCTCGTTAATATATGTTTATCTTTCATTACATTAATATATTTTCAAATATCCTTCTTTCCTTTGTATTAACAGTTGTTCTCAATTATATTGAATTTGGTAAATGTATACATTTATTATGATTGAATCCTCAATTAATTCATTCATATAGGTTTCATTCTCTTATATTATCTTATGAATGAAATTTGCATTTCCATTCCTTTATTACATTTTCACTTTCAATTTCTGTTCTTACTCTCATCAATGATCATTTATTTACATTTGAATACAATTGATTTCCAATTCATTTTATAGCCTAAGTAGACAACTTATAGTAGTTGTTACCATTATCTTTATTATACTCAAGTTTACCATTTTCTCTAATTATCATAATTGCTTACAAAATGTTAAATTCATTCAATTACCAAAGATTATACACTAATACATTTGTTCGCACCACACTTACCCTTATTTTCTTATATTCAAATCCATAACTAAGTGCAACAATTTACATTATTTCAATTAGTTGAAATTTCATAATTAGTTTTAGTTACATTGTTACATTTCATTTTAACGTTTGTTTCACTATTAAATTACCAAGTCTTTATTCTTCCAATTTTAATTACCAAAAATCGTATTACATCAACAAACTATATTATTGAGAATTTACGGGTCGTTACACTCTCCCCCACTCAAAACTTTTCGTCCTCGAAAAGGAAGAAGGTAGGAGAATAGAAACAACTTGTAAGAAAAGATATTGGAAAGAAAAGAAGATAATAAAATTTAAAACCATGGAAATTTCAACTTAAATTAATAATTGATTTCACTCATTTGATTTCACTTAAGTTAAATAAATCTTAACTATATCAAATTTCATTGTCTTAAATTAACAATTTTCCAAAGTCATGAATTTGAAAATCATTTATTATACTCATAATTTATTCAATAAATTTAATTCTTCTTTATTCCAAAATTATTATTAAATTTATTTCACTTAATATATCAAATCATATATATTAAGTGTATTTACACTTATTACAACTATTCCAAATTATTTATAATTTCCTTTAACGCCATTTTATATTGTAAATTATTCAAATAACCATTTTATTCTATTTACCACTATTAATCTTTTTATAACTAAAATTGAAGGACATAACATTCGTTATAACACTCAAATTTTATTTATAGAATCCTTTTTATATTGTATATTATCCAATTACATATTCTACTTCTAAATAATTCAGGTAAGTTATATTGGAATGCAATTGAGTATTACACAAATAAAATTTTCTAATTCAATTATCTCAACTTACATATTTATTCAAAATTTTGATTTCCTTTTTATAGTTGAAGTTATCCTTTAAGATCAAATCTGGGAATTAACTTTCCGATTGACTTCAAACCATTAGAGATAATATATATATATATATATATATATAATATCAAATCAAATTGGAATCATATATCAATATTATATTATAAATCCAGTCATGTTTAGAAATTCAAATCAATTTAATTTCCAAAGCAAAACTGTAGCAAAGCTACAGAATGGTCTCTCCACTTCGAAACTCGAAAAGGAATGCCAATGATGCGGCCGCCATCATCGAAATTATTTTCCAACGACAAAAAGAAGAGCACTGATATAAAATTTTAAAATTCTTTGAAACGATTTCCGTTAGGAAAATACTTCAAATAATATGTCTTTTAAAACTTTAAAACCAAAGTTCAAAATCATCGGAAGTTAAATTCTCAAATTTCTTGTTTTAAATTCATTTTGATTTCCAAATAAATTTATAATAATGTTCCATAGTTCAATTATTTATATATGAAACAAAAGCCAATGGTTACAAGATATATACAGTCAAATATTATTTCTTAACATCCAATTTAATTAATTGTCAAAATTCATAAGATTATACTTACATATAATATAATTATACAAAACTTATTTCATTACTAAATTTGAAAAACGATATTGTGTCGGTTCGCTCTTGTTCAAGTGCTTTGGAGATCCTATCGATAGCGTTGATCAGACGAATCGATCGAAAACCCAAATCAACTTCAACAACTCCAACAACACAACATATAAAACATTTTAAATATAGATTTAAAAATACACTTCAAAATGATTTGAAGATAAGTTGGAAACAAAGATAAGATGATCAAATAACAGAATAGAAAGATGGATAAGCTTATATAAATCGCGGAAAACCTTAACCGGGTCAACCGTGATTTAAAGAATAAGATCGATGTGGATTTTCTAAGGTAAATCTACATTCGATCTCAAAAGATAAAATTCGGAATAACATGAGACATTAGCATCTAAACCGAGGATTTATAAATCTTCGGTGAATCGATGCTATTTGTAAAGGAGTTTCACCCCTTTACAAATTATATAGATCATTTAAAGTGGAGTTATGGGATACTCCAGAATCAAAAGAATACGAATAGTGAGGGACAAGAATGAATTTTGGAACCGAAGGAACGTTCTAAAATTCAAAGGAAATTCAAACCAAAAGGGAAGAATTTAAGCTCGGACGAAAGTGATTCTGTAAATAAATTTACCATACATTCTAAGTTTGCTCAAAGCCAAAGCTCTGATACCAAATGTAACGACCCGATATTTTCAACCATTCGCATCCACACATACCTGACTTGAATTGTTCAAAATACCAAATTGTTATTTTAAATTTGGTAAACTCATCATTTACAGTAAATAAATAATCACAGATCACAGACACGGAGTAAAATAATGCAGCGGAAACAAAACAATAGTAGTTCATGAAGCTACTATATAGATATACCAGAGTTAACAAGATACAATAGAAGTAATAAGATACAACCAAAGTCTCGAAATGATGATCAAGTACAAATATGAGTACATCACTGGAATCAACAGGATAACTGAAACCGAAAAGATAGCTGGATCTCCAAGCAAAGCTCCAACTCCGAAGGTGAGTCTAAAATGTTGTATCACTCATCTGACCCAAGCGTAAAGCAAATACACAAAACACTCGAGTCAGGACATATATACTTATATAATGTAAACCAACTCAAGTGAACTGTAATAGAAAGGTACAAGTAACTTAAAGGATGCTTGGGACCGCCCATCCTCTAAGGATCCGTTAAACTATTTAAGTAATATTTCACTATTATAATAATGTCTAAAGTAAAATAAACTTGCTTTTTAATAGCGTTAAGGGGTTACCCATATAGCCCTTAACACGTAATAGTACCAGTAGTCTAAACAGTACCAACGCATCTCCAGGTTGGGAGACTACCCTAAATACTCCATAGGCTACGAGAGAAAACCAAACTCGTACAAGGCGTGCTAGAGTAGGTGACACGGCACAACTAGGCAATGCCAGGGTAGATATACCAATTACTATCTGGACTGGTGGTGACGTGTAGCAGCTACTACCGCCCACCTCGAGCCATACCCCCAAATCAAAAATCAAAAGTGGCCAACGAATCAATCCAAAAGACAGAGTATAATATCGAAGGAGTGTGTCCGATTAGAGGAGCGACCTCATTTGCCCGGAATCGCTTCTGTTTTAGCCACCTTATGCCAACTCACGGGAGTCGGGTCCAAGTTCATACCTTAAGGAACGCCGCCACCATCCTACTTCATTCTGGAATCTCCACCGCATATACGGTTGTTAAAGTAGTTTTTGGTATCAACAGAAAGTATGCTTATATCCGACCCCGGTCTCTTTAACAACCCAACGTTATTATAACCCATGGAAATTATTTCAAAAACCCTTTATACTTCAAAACCAAATCATCATATCCATTACAAAACCATATTCAATAATATATTATTTAAATTCCAAAACCCAAATCAATATCATTTAAATAAAATCCAAATTTCCAAATCCCTAAATATTACCTTCAATTGTTTAAACTTTAAATAATCCTTTTTATATCATCTTAAACCAAAACCACTTTATAAAGTCATATTTTTAAACCTTTAATTTCAATAAGTTTCAAATTTTTATATTTAAAGACAAATCTTGCTTAAATACAAATTCCAACTGATAACGCCTTTACAATGACCTTCATTTAAACAATTAAATATGAATAGTTATCCTTCCAAATCAAATATTCAATTTCCAGATTTTCAGCAATTTCTAAGTTCATTTGTTCAATTTCAACATTTCAAACATTGTAAATTTCAAAACAGTAGCATTTATAAAGTGTTGCGGTAGGTATATTTAGTATATATCAAAACATAGTTCAAATTCAGAAACTACAGCATTTCAGAAATGCTATAATTTCTGTTATGCCTTTTAAAACAATATATTTTCAATTTTTCTCATTTTTAATTTATCAAATTTATTCCACTTTTCAAAAAATTTATTTGGATATTACTTAACTTGTAAATAAAATAAAATAACATTTTATTAATAAATATCCAATTTAAATTAAAATTCATTTGTTAAGTCAATACTTTATAAATTTCTTAACTTTTATTTCAACCAATAACTTAATATTTTATCTAACATACCCATCTCCTAAATAAAATTAAATCTCCTATTACTTACTTAAGTTAAAATTTCCATTTAAAACCAAATTCCCAATTTCAAACTAAGTCATCTTTAAGTTACATTTTTTTCCATTTTTAAATCATAATCATTTCTTTTTACAAAACATAACCCTAAATAAAATATTTTATCATAGTTAATATAACAACCCAATTCTCTCTATAAATTTATTCATTTAGACATCAATTAACTATGATTTTAAAGTACATACATTTTATTACAAAAGTCTAACCAAAACTACATTTCATTTTATCACTTCAAAATACATTACTTATTATGCAAACCATATTCATTTCGAAACTAAAGTTGATTTCAATTTCCAGGTTTGGTTTTAAAATTCCATATTAGTCAACTTTAATTATTAAGTTATTTGTCACAAATAAAGTTCTTTAAGTTACCATTTAATACCAATTATAGCTTTTTAAATTACAATTTAAAACCAATCATCATTTATAGAATTTTAACTTATTGGAAACCAATATCTCTTTATATTTTAAATCATTAAATCAACTTTTTAAACCAAAATTCCATATATTCTAAAAATTCAAAATACTTAATAATTTTAGAAAACTTATTATTAAAATTTATCCATGCGACTGTATAATTTTTTTTAACCTAGGTCAAGTGATACGGATATGTATCATTTCAATCCGTAATTTAAAAATAAAACTCCGGGTTCTATCATTTCAAACCCGCAATCCCACGTAAAATAAATACAATAAAATCACTCGAGCCTATCATTTCACTTCATAATGATTTTTCCTTATTCTAATGTCCGTCGGGTATGTATCATTTCAACCCATAGTGATAGGGAACTTGCAGTATGAGATACAGTAAATAAAATGAACAATATATCATATAATAACATATTAGATGATGTAACAAATATATGAACAGCATGTAACATTATATAACATATCACATGCATATATGGACATAGCATATAAATTTATACAATTCACTTGTCATCATTTCACAATAATATAAGTACATATGTCTAGAGTGATAAAAACTCATTTTTTTTGAAAGCTAGAATCGAAATTCAAATCCAAATCTAAACTCTGAAAAGCACGAAAAGGTACGCCAAAACACGACTATATTCTTCTGAGTGGATGAAGAGTCGGATCCAAATCTTGTATATAAACAATTATACAAACATAAGTGTATAATCCAACATACCAGATTATGAATCAGACAATGAACAATATGAATCAAAGGGACATAACCTTTTGATAAGAAAAGGCAAGATGCAAACTTGAGTGAAAGAGAGCCAAGATCCACATCTTGTTCATAACAAAATAAAGCAAACAAATATCACAAACATAAGAACATGATTCAATACAAAGGAATATAGATAAAACAATGAAAAGACAGGAAATAAAATGACATAACCTTGATAAATCAAAGCAGGGTGATCAGTACATGGCTTGGTTAGGGTTTGTATTAACTTTTGGCGATGTATGGCCACTAGGTGGTCATGGCCATAAGGTGGAGGAGGTGATGAGGTTGTGGAGGTGGTCATGGTGGTGGAGGCCGAGCTAGCTTGAAGAACAACAAAGGAAGAAAAGAAAATAGAAATAGAAGAAGAGGAAGGTGAAGCCATGAATTAGATCTAGAGCTTGTATTTTTTTTTTTTGAACGCAACTGAAATATGAGAAGTGGGAACTTTTCACGTGAAAAAAATAAAATAAAAGTGGCGGCTAGGGTTACAAAAATGAACGGCTATAGATGGAAGAAAAAGAAAGAAACGGCTAAGTAGGAGTAAATGATAGGAAACAAAAAAGACATAAGCTATGGAGAAATAAACTTGCATATATTTTATTCTTAAATGCAAATAAATATGAGAAGTGGGAAATAAATCTTTGTATGTGAATTAATAAAGTTTCTCATGGTTGGAAAAAAATATACACGGCTATGGTAGGTAATTAAATAGATAGGTAAATAAAAAGGCAAGAAAAGGAAAGGCAACAAATAAAGGAGAAAGAATCTTGTCTATTTTTCTTTTGTTTGCACGCAGTGAAAAGGCAACAAATACACAAAACAGGTAACCTATATCTCTTGAAATTCCTAAGCTATTATTAAAAGTAAAGTCAATCAAAACTCAAATATATTCAAAGGTTATACACATAAAATAGAAATAAAAACTAGAGAAACAAACATAGGGAAATAGAAAATAAAATATGGAAAGTCATTGCGTGTAAACAATGTATTTTTATCTAATTTAAAAGTATAAGTTTAAATTCCCAATAAATCCATATTAACATTGGTTTAGATACTAATACATTAATAAATTCCCAACTTATCCAAATCACTATTTCATTTAGCTACAATAAATCCCTTTATTACGGATTGAATTCCAATTAATTAATTTCCCATAATTGGCTTGCTTCGATTCTATTCTTTTTATTAAATCTATTATCACTCTATAAACATCGTTAATATCGTTTATCTTTCATTACATTAATATATTTTCAAATATCCATCTTTTCTTTGTATTAACAGTTGTGCTCAATTATATCGAATTTGGTAAATGTATACATTTATAATTATTGAATCCTCAATTAATTCATTCAGATATATTTCATTCTCTTATATTATCTTATGAATAAAATATGCATTTCTTATTACATTCATACTTTACAATTTCTGTTCTTACTCTCATCAATGATCATTTATTTACATTTGAATACAATTGATTTCCAATTCATTTTATAGCCTAAATAGACAACTTATAATAGTTGTTACCATTATCTTTATTACACTCAAGTTTATCATTTTCTCTAATTATCATAATTGCTTACAAAATGTTAAATTCATTCCATTATCAACGATTATACACTAATTCATTTGTTCGCACCACACTTACCCTTATTTTCTTATATTCAAATCCATAACTAAGTGCAACAATTTACATTATTTCAATTAGTTGAAATTTCATAATTAGTTTTAATTACGTTGTTACATTTCAATTTAACATTTGTTTCACTATTAAATTACAAAGTCTTTATTCTTCCAATTTTAATTACCAAAAATCGTATTACATCAACAAATTATATTATTGAGAATTTATGGGTCGTTACAGGAATATTGTATAAATCTTCTCTGGTGTCGGAACATCCGAGAGTTCGGCCTATGATCCCTGGAGTAAGCCTATTTGTGTTTCCATAAACACTAGACCATAGCCAATTATCATCGTTTTCAGTATTCCATACTATTGTTCTATCTAAATTTGCATAGAAGAGAAATATGCTAACTGATCAATTTGGATGTTATTGGGATTAAAGGATATCAATGTTGCCAGACCAGCATTTTCACACATTTCTTCTAAATCATACATGGGAAACTTTAGCAAATTATAAAACGGACCTGTGTGAAGTTTCTTCTTCTGAATATCCACATATCTCTTTAATGAGTGCGGTACACGATTCATCCACCGCTCTATTTGATCGTCAGAGCAAACTTAAGGGTTGGACGAAGTTGGATTGGATGAGGTACCTTGGTCTTGCTTGGGTTTCGAGATTTTAGGATTTTTTGTTTTAGGAGCCATTTAATTTGAGCGAGTGTGGAAAATAAGTTTGAGAGAAAAAAAATCGACTTTGCTGTAGAACCGAAGTAAAATGTAAATGAAAAAATAGATGTTAGCAGGGTATTTTAAGTGCCGATTGAATATCCGACATTTGGAAGGTTATTCAGACGTCTGATTTAACCTAGTATGAATACAGTAAATAGAATCAGATGTCTGGTTATTGGTGCCAGACGTATGGAATTGCTCGATTTGTAAATTTTGGTAGATAGAGAGAATTATCAAACGTTTGATTGAAGAAGCAGACGTTTGGAAAAGATTGAACTGTTTTATATGTAGGATAGAATGTTTTCTCAGAAGTCTGGATAAAATATCAGAAGTCTGGATAAAATATCAGACGTCTGAAAATGGTCTGAGTCTTTAGCTTATGGAAGCAAAGAGTTTGTTTAGACGTCTGGCCACTAGTTCAGACGTCTGAAATCAACTGGGTTCTATTTTTACGAGGCAGAGACGATTTTCAGATGTCTGGATGATTGTATCAGATGTCTGACATAAGAATGATGGTTTAGAATTTGTGAGAAACCATAGTCCCAGATGTCTGAAGACAAAGGTAAGACGTCTGAAAATACCACTTTGTCTTAAAATATCCTAATTTTGAAGGGTGTGGATTATTTTTTGAGAGTTTGATTCGTAAGAAAACATAGTATTATTATATGTGAAACAAAATACAAATATTCATAAATAAAAATATAATGAGAATAATTAAATTTATTTAGATGATGATGTAGCATTATGATCTTCAGACTTGTCATCCCTCCATGGCTTGGGTGGAGACCATATATTTACACGTTCGTGGGTTCTTAGGGAACCAGAGAATCGCCTAGGTGAAGGATCCAAAGGTGTATGATAAGAAGTTGTGACAACCCTATTTTAAGCAAGCACATAAAGATTTAATTATTTTATAAAAGAAAGACATTTAGTTGAAAATACAATTTCTCTGGAAATATTTTTGTGTGTGAGTGTGCATGCTCTTGTGCATGTGCACACTAGTCCAGCACATTATATGTGAGCTAGACAATTTAAGGAGTTAAGACCTTGTAAATAAATACAAGTAGATGGGTTCATGACCTGTTATTATGCACACATTAGCCTAATTACAGTGTATAAGTGACTTAGGCAGTCTTTAGTCCTAACTCCTCTAGATTAAGTATGAGCATAGTTGCATGTGTGGATAAAAAAAATACATGAATATATATATGCACAACATTTGGTAGACACACATATCTGGTTATACAAATAAGCCTATATGCATGATTAAGACCAGAAAAGACAAAAACTATGCCCAGGACAAAGTCATGCATATGGTAGGTGAAGGAATTTACCAAAAATGGCCAAGACAAGGGAAAAAAGTGAAATGGTTGGGAAAGGGAAAGTGGAGAGGGTGGATTGTAGGGTGAAGACAGGACTGGGTGATGGGATTTCTGGTGAAAATAAATTACTTAACTGACCTTAAAACCCTAGCAGCTCCCCTATATACAGATCACCATCTCGTACGGTTGCATGTTAGAAACCAGAAAACAAAATATAAAAAAACAGGCAGCAGTTTAGAGAATCCATGGCAGACCTGAACCAAGACTTGGGAAGGAGAACTTTGGTGAGTAAACTCTCACTTGGCAAGGCATTAAGACCTATGAAAGGCAGCCATGTACCCTTTAGTTTATTTTGATTTTTGTTTGATACTTTGTATGCATTCTCAGTTTAATAATTTTCTGTTGTTTCTGAGATTATGTGATTTGCACTGCTTTCCTGGCACTAAACCGATGCTTGTTTATACAAGATAATTAGTGATGGAGTAATGACTGTCTTGTATGTTTATGAACTTGAGAAATATTGTTAGTTAAAGCAAAGATTAATAAGAAAAGTAGGGTGTAAGGAAGTAAGAGAAAGAGATTCTCTGGCTTATGTCTTGCAACTGAAAGAGATGGTTATGGTGCAATGAGATTTCCATGTGCTGAGCCTTAACCCATCATTAAGTGTCCTCTAGAAATAGGGTTGAGTAACAAGCAAACACACTTTAATGTGTGGATTGACTGTGAGAACCATATTGCTTGAAAACCACATTAGCATTTCACTTTTTAAAAATGATTTAATCTATGCTTTAGCCAAGGATATGTCTCTATGTGAAACTGACTTGAAGTTTATACAAGTACAACTGACTAGTTGTTGAATACATGAATGGATGAATGATTGGCTGTTGTATGAGAGCTGATAGCATACACTACTTATGTGTACAATAGTTTTGAGGATTGACACTGCATAAACAACTTTGAGTCAAATGAAAAACTTATTAATCAAACTAAGGATGTGGGTCACCTCTATCAGGTTGGGTATAAAGGAAGTGGGTATGACACAGTGGTTGGCTTGCATCAAGGTTGGGGTGTGAGTTTGCACATGGCATGGTTATGCCCAAATAGCTTGTAGTGCACTGGAAATTAGGTAGTAGTTCCAGGCAATGTGCACCAGTGCAACCATGAATGTAATACTGGACCCTAGAATGACATGAAATGCTTAGACATGCAACTGTAAATAGGCTAGAAGTATGTGGGAGTCCTAACATGTAAATTAAGGATTGATACTTTAGCTCAATACCATGATACTGTATGTGCATGTTGTGCATGTTTGTGCATGCTTGTGTGAGCTGTATGATGGCTGTTATGATTTTCTGGACTAAATTTTCTGATGACAAGTTAGTCTAAGAATGCACACATGATATTAACAATACACAACACCTACCACTGGCATAACACTTTGTAATTTGAACATGAGAAAGTGATTTGATTAACTTTAGTAAAACACTTAACCTATGAAAGACAGAAGGGTGATAATGGAACATATTTCATTAGTTTTTATGCATTATCAAGTGATTTTACTTACACCAGACTTCAGTCTCACCTGTTTGTTGCTTGCATCAAATGGGTGCTTCATATGTATTATGGAGCAGGACATAAGATGTTTGCAGGGAAAGAGGAAGCTAAGTGTTAAAGAAGCAGATGTGTGATGCTAAGAAGAAATTGCTAATTAACTAAATTATGAATTTGTAGAGGAATGCCTCTTATGTTTTATTTTAGCTAAAGAACTTCTATGTAATAATATTTAAATCATGCTGAAACTCCAATTGTGATGTAATGAATGTTTTAAAGTATACTATGTGAAAGAACCTTTCTCAATGGCAAAAGATAAAAGAATTTAGTTCCTGTTATATCCTGTAAGCATGCAATTTTAAGAACTATATAATAGAACTGGTAGTATAACTAAGGCATTGGTGTAACAAGTAGTGTATACATATGTATTAGATTGTGGTAGAGACTCAGACTCATTTACAACTAATTTCAAATACACTGAAGTGAGAATGAACACATAGGCAGAACCCTTGTAAATATAGGAAAGAATGAACCCAGATTAACATAAGTTTTGATGTTTCAATGAATGAGTAAAGTCAGGAAATTGTAGCAAGACAATATGGGGTCCAACTTGACCAAGCTGGCCGACCTACAAACTCGGAAGTAGTTAATGGTAGTTGTACATGTTTATGTGCACACAGATGCACAGAAGCATGCACAACCTACTGCCTTGTTAACTTGAGAAGAAATTTTGGAAAACTTAAAATAACGTGGGTAAACTTTTCATGTTTTATTAAATATACATCTGTTAAACACACAAGCATAAGCAAACAAAAACCTATTAGTGAATCTGTACAAAGATTCAGATGGGAGGTTTTCCCAACACTTTTCACTGTGACTAATTCATTAGTCTGATTTTTTTGATTTGAAATAAAGTGGATTATTCTTTACCTGAAAACTCTGATATTGGAACTAAAATGTTTTGTATGTCTATATATATACAAATAGCTTTACAAGAGGTATATCAATATTTCTATATTGATCAGATTGGAGCTTGGGAAGAAATCAAAAGAAAATTTAACAAAAGAAAGAAAAATTGTGTGAGACAGGTTGGTCCTGAATGTAAGCAACCCTGAATTTAGCATAAACTAAATTGAGCCATTCAAACACTATGGAAAATTAGGAAGGGTTGCTTCAGTTGGTATCAGAGCTATGTTTTTAAATACATAGCCAATATAAATACTTTATTGAATCTGTGTGCATAGTTTGTATTATTTTCTTGTTTGCATTGGTTGTTTTACTTATTATGAATGTATGAGTTCACTGCTAGTCTTTAAAGTGAAGTGAATAAGAATTAGTACTAACCACATTAGAAATGTTCCATAGAGATCCAGAGTAATTAGGATCAATGCCCAGGCTGCTGAAGAAAAGGAGAATGATCAATCCTATGATAGTACTGAGCAAGCAACTGGAATGGCCATTGGTCCTCCAGTGATTAACATGCAAGATTTTGTTAGAGTGCCGAGGGATGGAATGGCACCTAGGGTAGATAATCCACATGAGGAGCTGTCCAAACTACTTAAGAAATATATATAACTAGGAGGTAATAGCTTTGATGGCACATAAAATGTCATGGGTGTTCAGACATGGTTAAGAACAGTGGAGAGGATCTTTGCAGATATGCAAGTTAATGACCAAAGAAGGAGCCAAATAGCTTGAAGACAACTGAAAGGCATTGCTTTGGATTGGTGGGAAGTGATCATTCAGGCAGACAAGAGCAGGAGATCACATGGAACCAGTTCAAAGAAATGTTAGAAGCCAGATTTGTCCCAGCCTCAGAAAAAGCTTCATTGCTTGAGGAGTTCATCATGTTGAGGCAAGGATCCATGAGTGTCACTGAATACACTCAGAAATTTGAAGGGTTGTCCAAGTATAGGGCGGTACTGATTCCAGATGATGTTTAAAGGAATTCTAGGTACATTCAGGGATTAAATGCTGGATTGAGTAGAGCCATGTTACCATACAAAGACAGAACCTTTGATCAAGTTATGGACTTGACATTGTCCTTTGAGCAGCATGATAATGCCATAGAGAAGTTCAAGAATTTTAAGAATAACAAGAAAGGGAAGAATAGAGCACACCCATATGAGAAGAAGAAGGGAGAATCAATGATCAAAGAAGGAAGTAAGGTGGCAAGCTCTGATAACAAGAAACCCAAAGTGATCTGTTACAACTGCGGGAAGGAAGGCCACATAAAGACAAAATGCCAAGCACCTAAGTCATCTGTTCTTAGATGCTACAACTGTGGTAAAGAGGGGCACATGAAGAGGCAATGTCCAGAAATGGCAAGGGTGGCTGTACTTGAAGGAAAGGGGAAGGCAGTGGAAGCACCTAGCCAAGTGGAAGGTACACTATTTATTAAAGGCATACCCATATCAGTTGTCTATGACGCAGGAGCTACACACTCTTTTATTTCATGTGACATAGTTCAAAAACTAGGATTAACATGTGTTCTTGTTGATAAGCCATTACATGTTAATAGTCCCATAGGTAGTTCCTGCATTACAAATATGAAATGCATGCAAGTAGAATTATGCATGGGTGGTCACACCTTTATTTCAGAATTATATGTGTTTAATTACCCTAAGTTAGATATTATACTGGGAGTGGATTGGATAAAAAGTTTTTGTGCTATCATCAACTTGGGAAACTCCACAATCTCACTACAACTTCCTGATGGCAAAAGAGTTTTGGTTATGTATGAGCCAGCCGAAGATAGGGGTATGGGCAGAATGTTCAACTTGAACAGTGGTGAGGTTGAATCAAGCATAGAGGAGATACCCATAGTTAACCAATACACTGATGTGTTTGGTGAAATGAATGGCATTTCTCATAACAAACCAGTAGAATTTCGAATAAATCTTAAACCAGGAGTAAGCCCTGTCATTAAAAAACCAAATAGAATGGGTACTAAGGAACTGATTGAATTTAAGAAACAATTAGAGGAAGTAGAACAAAGAGGCTTCATCAGGCCTAGCAGTTCAAATTGGGGATCGCCAGTAGTATTTGTTAAGAAGCATGATGGTTCCTTGAGAATGTGCATAGATTACAGGGAGTTAAACTCAGTCACCATCAAACAAATACCCTCTACCTAGAATTGATGATCTGTTTGATCAATTGAATGGTTCTAAGGTATTTTCCAGGCTTGACTTATCATCTGGTTTCCATCAAATGAAAGTGGAAGAAGAAAGTATCAAATACAGCTTTCAATACTAGGTATGGCTTGTATGAATACTTAGTAATGCCATTTGGATTTACTAATGCACCATTCTATTTCGTGGATTTGATGAATATGATTTTCAGAGATTACTTAGACAAATTTGTACTAATCTTCATTGATGATATATTTGTATATTCTAAGTCAGCTAATGAACATGAGAAACATTTGCACATGGTACTAAGTAGACTAAGGCAACAAGGCCTTAAAGCCAAGTTTGCAAAGTGTTATTTCTGGAAGAATGAAATAAAATTCTTAGGTCATATAATTTCTCAAGAAGGAATTTCAGTGGATCCTAGCAAGGTCATGACAGTACAAGCATGGAAAAGACCAAGCAGTGTTACTGAAATAAGGTCATTCATGGGAATGGCTGGATACTACAGAAGATTTATAAAGGACTTTGCCAAAATAGCAACCCCATTAACCAAGATAACAAGGAAAGACCAGCCTTTCCTATGGACTGAGAAGTGTGAAGGGGCATACAACTAGTTGAAGAAGGCATTGGTGGAAGCACCAGTGTTGAAAATTCCAGAAGGCAATGACAATCTGGTAGTGTACACTGATGCATGTGGGTCAAGTATAGGAGCTGTTCTTATGCAGGATGGTAGGGTGATAGCCTGTGCATCAAGGCAGCTGAAGCCAAGTGAGATCAAGTATGCAACACATAACTTGGAATTGGCAGCTGTGGTGTATGCATTGAAGCTTTAGAGACACTACCTGTTAGGAGCAAAATTTGAGCTTCATACTGACCAGAAAGCTTTGAAATATCTATTCTCTCAAAAAGACTTAAACATGAGACAACATAGGTGTGTGGAATTCCTTGCAGCCTATGATTTGGACATTATATACACACCAGGGAAGGCAAATAGAGTGGCAGATGCATTGAGTAGGCAACATGCCAAGTTGGCTACACTGATGATAGAGGAGTTTAAAATGTTATCAATACTGGCTGATGTAGAAATGGAAAACAAGGGAGAGCAAACTATGAAGTTAGGTGAGGACATGGAGCAATATGGCAAACTCAGCCTCATTACAATAAAATCAGATTTGGTGGAAGAAGTGAACCAGTCACAAGACATGGATGAATTCCTGAGAGAGAAGAAGGAATTGTTAAAGAATGGTTCAAAACTTGACAAATTTGAAATGGATGGGAAAGGATTTTTAAGTACAAGGGAAGATTGTGTGCGCCTAACACAAAAGCATTGCAAAGAAAGATCATGGATGTTCATTACAAGTCTAAGTACACCATACATCCAGGTGGTACTGAGATGTATCATGATTTAAAGAGGAACTATTGGTGGAGAGGAATGAAGAGGAGTGTGGGTGAATATGTGGAAAAATGTATGACTTGCCAACAAATCAAGGCTGAGTACCAAAGACCCAGTGGATTGTTGCAACCCTTGGAAGTTCCAAGGTGGAAATGGGAAAGCATATCAATGGATTTCATTGATGGCTTGCTACGATCAAAGAGAGGTAATGCCAGTATTTGGGTGGTGGTAGATAGATTGACTATGTCATCATAATTCGTACCAGTGAGGAGTAATAGGAATACACCAAAACTGGCACAAGTTTTCATGAAGGAAATAGTGAAATTACATGGAGTTCCTACCACTATCATTAGTGACAGAGACACCATATTCACATCAAAATTCTGGAGTAGCTTTCAACAGGAAATGGGGGTTGAGTTGTGCTTGAGCACATCCTACCATCCCCAAACTGATGGCCAAACAGTAGTGGTTAATAAGTTCTTGGAGGATTTACTTAGAGCCTGTGTACTTGAACATGGTGGTAATTGGGAAGACTACCTTCATCTAGCAGAATTTGCTTACAACAATAGCTACCAGAGTAGTATAGGGATGGCACCCTATGAAGCTCTATATGGAAGGCCTTGTCTGTCACCTGCTTGCTGGTTAGAGGTAGGTGATAAAGTGATATTAGGACCAAACCATGTGAAAGAGACAGGTGCTAAGATCACACTGATTAGACAAAGAATGAAGGCAACACAAGACAGAATGAAATCATATGCAGATAGGAGAAGGAAGCCACTTGAATTTGAAATAGAGATCATGTATACTTGAAAGTCTCACCTATGAGGAAGGTGTTGAGATTTGGCAAGGCAAGGAAGCTAACCCCAAGATATATAGGGCCATATGAAATCAATGCAAGAGTAGGGAAGATGGCTTACAAGTTGAAGTTTCCAGAAGAAATGAGTGGGATACATAATGTATTTCATGTATCACAACTAAGAAAATGTGTATATGATGAAGCTTCAGTGATTCAGTCACCAAACCAGGTAGAAGTCAGACAAGACTTGGTGTATGAGAAGAAACCAGTGGGCATTATAGCTAAAGAAGATAAGAAATTGAGGAACAAAACTATCAAATTGGTAAAGGTGCGGTGGAGCCTAGATTCTAGTGATTGCACATGGCAGGTTGAGGACAAGATAAAAGTCCAGTACCCTCAACTATTTGCAACTGGCAATTATGGTAGAGGTAATATATTATTTATGCTTGTATTTACTTAGTTAAATACAGTGTTCAGTGTTGAATGTTTTGGTTGAATTAAGAATATGTCTGCATGTTTGGTTTTGACACATGACTAACACAGAAAGAGGTGTTAAATTGTGGGACACAATTTCTTAAAGGAGGGGTGTATGTGACAGCCCATATTTTAAGCAAGCATATAAAGATTTAATTATTTTATAAAAGAAAGGCATTTAATTGAAAATACAATTTCTCTGGAAATATTTTTGTGTGTGAGTGTGCATGCTCTTTTTCATGTGCACACTGGTCCAGCACATTATATGTGAGCTAGACAATTTAGGGAGTTAAGGCCCTGTAAATAAATACAAGTAGATGGGTGCATGACCTGTTAGTATGCACACATTAGCCTAATTACAGTGTATAAGTGACTTAGGGAGTCTTTAGTCCTAACTTCTACAGATTAAGTATGAGCATAGTTGCATGTGTGGGTAAAAAAAATACATGAATATATATGCACAACATTTGGTAGACACACATATCTGGTTATACATATAAGCCTATATGCATGATTAAGACCAGAAAAGACAAAAACTATGCCCAGGCCAAAGTCATACATATGGTTTGTGAAGGAATTTGCCAAAAATGGCCAAGACAAGAAAAAAAAAAGTGAAATGGTGGGAAAGAGAAAGTGGAGAGGGTGGATTGTTGGGTGAAGCCAGGACTGGGTGATGGGATTTCTGGTGAAAATAAATTACTTAACTGACCTTAAAACCCTAGCAGCTCCCCTATATACAGATCACCATCTCCTATGGTTGCATGTTAGAAACCAGAAAACAAAATATAAAAAAACAGGCAGCAGTTTAGAGAATCCATGGCAGACCTGAACCAAGACTTGGGAAGGAGAACTTTGGTGAGTAAACCCTCAATTGGCAAGGCATTAAGACCTATGAAAGGAAGCCATGTACCCTTTAGTTTATTTTGATTTCTGTTTGATGCTTAGTATGCATTCTCAGTTTAATAATTTTCTGTTGTTTCTGAGATTATGTGCTCTGCTTTGCTGTCACTAAACCTATACTTGTTTATACAAGATAATTAGTGATGGAGTAATGACTGATTATTTTATGTTTATGAACTTGAGAAATATTGTTAGTTAAAGCAAAGATTAATAAGAAAGGTAGGGTGTAAGGCAGTAAGAGAAAGATATTCTCTGGCTTATGTCTTGCAACTGAAAGAGATGGTTAGGTTGCAATGAGATTTCCATGTGCTGAGCCTTAACCCATCATTAAGTGTCCTCTAGAAATAGGGTTGAGTAACAAGCAAACACACTTTAATGTGTGGATTGACTATGAGAACCATATTGCTGGAAAACCAAATTAGCATTTCACTTTTTAAAAATGCTTTAATCTATGCTTTAGCCAAGGATATGTCTCTGTGTGAAACTGACTTGAAGTGTATACAAGTACAACTGACTAGTTGTTGAATACATGAATGGATGAATGGTTGGCTGTTGTATGAGATATGATAGCATACACTACTTATGTGTACAATAGTTTTGGGGATTGACACTGCATAAACAACTTTGAGTCAAATGAAAAACTTAGTAATATAACTAAGGATGTGGGTCCCTTTATCAGGTTGGGTATGAGGGAAATGGGTATGACACAGTGGTTGGCTTGCATCAAGGTTGGGGTGTGAGTTTGCACACGGCATGATTATGCCCAAATAGCTCGTAGTGCACTGGAAATTAGGTAGTAGTTCCAGGCAGTGTGCACCAGTCCAACCATGAATGTAATACTGGACCCTAGAATGACATGAAATGATTAAACATGCAATGGTAAATAGGCTAGAAGTATGTAGGAGTCCTAACATGTAAACTAAGGATTGATACTTTAGCTCAATACCATGAATACTGTATGTGCATGTTGTGTATGTTTATGCATGCTTGTGTGAGCTGTATGATGGCAGTTATGATTTTCTGGACTAAATTTCTGATGACAAGTTAGTCTAAGAATGCACACACGATATTAGTAGTACACAACACCTACCACTGGCATAACACTTTGTAATTTGAACATGAGAAAGTGATTTGATTAACTTGAGTAAAACACTTAACCTCTGAAAAACAGATGGGTAATAATGAAACATATTTCATTAGTTTTTATGCATTATCAAGTGATTTTACTTACACCAGACTTCAGTCTGACCTGTTTGTTGCTTGCATCAAATGGGTGCTTCATATGTATTATGGAGCAGGACATGAGATGTTTGCAGGGAAAGAGGAAGCTAAGTGTTAAGGAAGCAGATGTGTGATGCTAAGAAGAATTTGCTAATTAACTAAATTATGAATTTGTAGAGGAATGCCTCTTATGTTTTATTTTAGCTAAAGAACTTCTATGTAATAATATTTAAATCATGCTGAAACTCCATTGTGATGTAATGATTGTTTTAAAGTTTACTATGTGAAAGAACCTTTCTCAGTGGCAAAAGATAAAAGAATTTAGTTCCTGTTATAGCCTGTAAGCATGCAATTTTAAGAACTACATAATAGAATTTAGTTCCTGTTACGTGGGTAAAATTTTCATGTTTTTTTAAATATACATCTGTTAAACACACAAGCATAAGCAAACAAAAACCTATTAGTGAATCTGTACAAAGATTCAGATGGGAGGTTTTCCCAACACTTTTCACTGTGACTAATTCATTAGTCCGATTTTTTTTGATTTAAAATAAAGTGGATTATTCTTTACCCGAAAACTCTGATATTAGAACTAAAATGTTTTGTATGTCTATATATATACAAATAGCTTTACAAGAGGTATATCAATATTTCTATATTGATCTGATTGGATCTTGGGAAGAAATCAAAAGAAAAATTAACAAAAGAAAGAAAAATTGTGCGAGACAGGTTGGTCCTTAAAGTAAGCAACCCTGAATTTAGCATAAACTAAATTGAGCTATTCAAACACTATGGAAAATTAGGGAGGGTTGCTTTAGCAGTATAGGGGTCCAAAGGATTGCAAGGAATCGAAAGTGGTTCATGTACATCCTTCTTTCGTGAATTACAAAATTTGATCGCTACTTACTCCAGAAAACTTGGTCATTGCGCAGTGACCTTTTGTTCCAAGTATAATTCTCGTTGTAATTCTATTTGCTGCTTTTAGTAGTGATGTATCTCATCGATTTTCTCCTTGGTGTTAGGAGAAACAAATAGAGATCGTTTGGACTTCTTGTTATCGGGAGTGAATCCCGTGTGATAGGAGGACCACTTATATGTCGGTTCCTGATCTGGTGTAGGAGTAGGAAGGTGATGAGGTGTATCCGCTGAGCTATCCGTTGTTGGTGTTGAGAAGGAGAGATGAGAGTTATCTGAAGACATGTTTTGTTTTGCTCTTTATTTTTTCTTAAAAAATATATATAAGATTGAAGTTTTATATATTCTTGTAAAAAAGCTTTTTTATACATGATTTTAAAGGTTATACATAGGTAATTTCACAAAACAAACTGCTAAAAAATTGTTGGTTACTATTAACAATGTTAATTTGTAGATAAAAATTTTTTAGCCAAAAATAGAATGGATGAAAGTGTAGTATTAGTTTAGAAGATCATTAATAGAGCATATTCCTAAATCGCGTCACAGTTTAACAAATGTCTGTTCATTTAGTGGTTTTGTGAAAATATCTGCTATTTGATTTTCGGTATTTACATATTCTAATTTAATAATTCCTTTTTCTACATTGTCACGTAAAAAATGATGTCGAATATCTATATGTTCAGTACATGAGTGATTTACCGGATTTTTTGATAGATTTATTGCACTAGTATTATCGCAATATATTTGTGATATATCAATAACTTGTCTGAAATCCTTAAGCGTTTGTTGCATGTATATTACTTGTGCACATGCTAATGTCGCTGAAATATATTCGGCCTCGCAAGTGGATAAGGAGACACAATTTTGCTTTTTGCTAAACCATGAAACTAATGATTGTCCAATAAAGGGACATGTTCCGCTAGTACTTTTATGATTTGTTTTACAACCACCGAAATCCGCATAACTATATGAAACAAGCTCAAATGATGATCCCTTAGGTAAAACAAATCATAATCTCTAGTACTAGATAGATATCGTAAGATACGTTTAATGGCTCTTTGGTGAGATTCTTTTGGTTTTGCTTGAAATCGGGCACAAAGACACACACTCATCATAATGTCGGGCCGACTAGCCGTTAAATAAAGTAAGGAGCCAATCATACTACGATATATTTTTTCATCAAAATCTTTTCCATTGTCATCTTTTCTATGTAAACACTAGTACTCATTGGTGTTGGTTTGGTGGAAGTTTTATCTATTCCAAAACGACATAAATCATTACAATATTTTTCTTGATGTATAAAAATACCATTTTCAAGTCGCTTTATTTGTAAACCTAAAAAGAAATTTAATTCTCCCATGCGAGACATTTCAAATTCGTTTTTTATAATATTTGAAAATTGAGTATAAAGATTTTCATTAGTTGAACCAAAAATAATATCGTCTATGTAAATTTGTACAACTAAAATGTCGTTATTTTTCCGTTTAATAAATAAAGTCATGTCAATTTTACCTATTTGGAAACCAAATGCCATTAAATGATTTTTAAGACGTTCGAATCAGGCACGGGGGGCTTGCTTTAAACCATATAAGGGTTTTTTTAATTCGAAAACATGATTGGAATATTTTTCATGAATAAATAATGGAGGTTGTTCAACATATACGTTTTCTTTAATAAAACCATTTAAAAAAGCACTTTTGACATCCATTTGAAATAATTTAAAATTGTGATGATTTGCAAAAGCAAGTAATCTGCGTATGGTTTCGAGTCCTGCTACCGGAGCAAAAATTTCATTACAGCCGATAGCTTCTTCTTGATTACAACCCTGAGCAACTAGATGTGCTTTCTAACTATATTTCCATTTTCATCTGCTTTGTTTTTAAATACCCATTTTGTTCCAATAAGTGTTTGATTTTATGGTCTTGGTAGTAATTCTCAAACGTTATTACGTTCAAATTTATTTAATTCTTCTTGCATGGCTGTTATCCAAAAATCAACGTTTGAGGCTTCTTTATAATTTTTTGGTTCAAAATTTGACACAAATGCAATATGACTTAATTGGTTAAGTTGATTTTTAGTTACTCTGGAATTAAGATCTCTAATGATATTATCTTTTGGATGATCTTTTAGAATTCTAGGAGACAATACTAAAGTATTATTTTATGCATTTGTCTCATTATTAGACGAGTTTGTTGTATTTGTTATAGAAATAATTTCTTCTTCATCATTAGTATGATTGTTAAGGAAATTTTCATCAAATGAAACATGTAAACTTTCTTCAATTGTGTTAGTACATTTATTAAAAATTCTATATGCCTTGCTACGATCTGAATATCCAACAAAGATTCCTTCATCGGCCTTCGGATCGAATTTTCCTAAATTGTCTTTTTTATTTAATATAAAACATTTTGATCCAAATGTTTTGTAGTATGATACTTTAGGTTTTCTTCCAAAAACCATTTCGAAATAAGTATGTTTAGTTGTAGGTTCATATGGTTACTCGATTTAAAACATAACAAGCCGTAGCAATAGCTTCAGCCCAAAAATGTTTTGGTAAACCGCTACTATTTATTAGCATTCTGCACATTCTTGTCACGTTTGATTCTTTCTTTCTACTACGCCATTTTGTTCTGGTGTGTGGGGAAAAGAGAAGTTATGAATTATTCCCTTTTTATTACAAAATTAGTAAAAAGATCATTTTCGAAGTCTCCACCGTGATCACTTCGAATATTTTTAATTTTAAATTCATTTGAGTTTTAATTCTTTTAGCAAAAAATTCAAACATACCAAAAGTGTCACTTTTATGTTTTAAAAATAAGGTCCACGTATATCTTGAAAAATCATCAACTACTACAAAAACATATTTGTTGTGATTTATAGATCGTACTTGAGTTGGACCAAATAAATCTAAATATAATACTTCTAATGGTTGTTTCGTAGAAATATTATTTTTAGATTTAAAAGAACTTTTCTTTAGTTTACCGATTTGACAGGCGTCACATAAATTTTCTACTTTATAATTTATTTTAGGTAAACCTCTAACTAGCTCATATTTTGCTAATTTATTAATATTTTAAAATTAATATGACAAAAACGTTGATGCCACAACCATGGATCGTCATGTTTGGCGGTTAAGCAAAAGTTTGAATTTTAATTTATATTCATATTTAAGACATAAATATTTTTGTTTCTAAAACCCTCAAATATAAGTTGATTGTTATTGAAAATATTACATCTAGTTTTTTGAAATTGATTTGAAATCCTTTATCGGATAATTGACTAATGCTAAGTAGGTTGTGTTTTAAATTTTCTACTAACAAAACATTTGTAAAAATAGGAGAGTTAGAAATACCAGAGTTGATGACTTCTTCGATGCCTATGACGTATCCTTTTAAGTTATCTCCAAAGGTTAGTGTTCCACCATCGATATATGTTATATTTGATAACATTTTTGCATTTCCGGTCATATGCTTGGAGCATGCACTATCAAGTATCCATTTCTCCTTATTTTTTATTTTGGGTACCTGCAAGATAAAAAGATTTAATTGGTATTCATACACCTTGTTAGGGTCCTAGATGTTAGGAGGAGTAGGTAGCCATACCCAAGAAGGTTTGGCACCTTTATGAATATAATTTTTATTATAGACTACGTTTTCTAAAAAGTTATTGATATGTTTCTGTCTAATCAATTTTTTATTTGTCTTAGGAATCTAAATTTTTATATTTTTGGTATTCGTAATAGACTTAGGTGATCCTTTAGTCTTTTGATAAATAGAACTATATTTCTTAATATTATTCCCTTTTTGTTTAAGAATTTTTTTAAATCCTATTCCATTTCTATCTCCTGAAGGTTTTGAAATTTTGATAAGATTTTCCAAATCTTGTTTTCCTTTTTTAAATTTTGAAACATTATTAGTAATTTTATCTAATTTTTCTTTTAATTCAAAATTTTCAATTTCATTGTTTCTATGTTACTTTTTAAGTTGATATTTTCTTTTAACAGGATATCCTTTTCTAGTTTAACTTTTCCTAAATCGATAGATATAGTCTCATATTCAATCAAACTACTTTTAACTTTTTCTTGAGATGATTCTAGTTTCTCCTCTAAAATAATTTTTTCATCTTTTAACATTCCTATTTCTAGTTCTAATCGATTTATTTTGGCTATATGTTCTTTACTCAAATTTTTAATTTGTCTAAATTATCATCTAATTCTATGCTAAACTCTAATAATTCATCATAGCTAAGGTCGCACTACTACAAAACAGGCCATTTGCATCGCCTCATTTGCATCGGTTGAAGTAAAAACTGATGCAAATAGAACTATTTGCATCAGTTCTGTCTTAATAACCGATGCAATTGGTACGTAGAAAGCAATAGGTAATAAAAAATAAAATTTGCATCCGTTGTCACCAACAACCGATGCAAATACGTCGATGCAAATAGTTGTAGTTGCATCAGTTTTAAAGTTAACCGATGCAACTAAATTAATTTGCATCCTTTCGTTATGCAATTTTGTTAATTCCCGCCATCCTAAATTTTTTCTGCCGCTTCTTATTTTCCCATTCGTTTCCTATATTTCACCTGCCTTCAAAACAAAAAAAACCTAGGCCTTAACCAAATCTATTCGTTTCCAGTATCTTCTCTGCTATTATTTAATATATCGCATTTCTTCGGTAACAATTTATCTCGATCTCACATCTTTTCTGTAAAGTTCAAATTCAAATATATTCTATGTAGATCGATTTTTGATTTTAGAATTTAAATCATTTATTTTTCGCCTCCTTCTAATCTAGGGATTTTCCTTTGAAGTCTAATCGGATGCCAGAAGATTAATGGAAGATTCCTGTACCCATTAAAGAAGAAGATTCCTGCAACCTTAATTCAAACCAAGGTATCAAATTCAGCAATAAGAGTTCGGAAACCGTCTAACTTGCGTTTACTTTACAGGAAGATCATGGGAAGGTTTCTTTTGCTGATTTGATTGGATTGCTTGGGACGTCTCTAATTTTCTATGCGTGATTTCTGTATTTGGTTGCGGGTTTTCTTTGGACTATGACGATTTGTTATTTTCTTATGTTGTATGATGTAGTGATGTTGCCTGAAGAAGCGTTTGCTATTGTGAGGAAATCATTTGACGCTAGAAAGGTTAGTGTTTTAAATTTGCAAACTCAAAGGTATAGATTGAAGTTTACAGTTAGTTGGCAATGATCATAAGACCTATCAGAAGTAAGTGCGGTATTTAATCGTTACAAAATGGTTGTTTTTGTAGACGTCAGTGGTTGGTCGCAACTGTTGCTTGGGGTTGTTGAAGCTTGTATGTATATGGTTGTGAATGTTGAGGTTGAACTGTTGATGTATTTGTGGATGGTGGAAAGAAATGGCAAGGAGGGACTGTTGAGATGTTGTATTTTTGTGTGGGGGATGAAGGTTCTGTTTGAGATGGTGGATTTGAAGTGGCAGAGTTATGGTTAGGCAAGTTTCAGGCAAGGCTGTATGCAATGCATGGCTTTGGTTTGCACTTGCAATTGTTTTAGAAGTTGGAAGAAGTGGAAACAAGACATGTTGTAAATGAAGTGTTAAAATGGTAGGGTATGTACTGTCGTTGGTAACGTAGATGAGCAAGAAGTGGTGGGACATGATTGCAAGTGGCAAATGGCAGTAGTTGTGAGACGTTTTGAGAGGAATGTTTGTGGAGTGAATAGAATTAATTATAATTACCCCTAGGGTATATCACTAACTGTTTCAATATGTTCATACCACTTTTAAAGAGTTGAAGTCCACGATAACCAGTCATATTTTATTTTCCTATAATAATACATCTTTTATTTGTTTATTACTATTTTGAAGTGGATGGCTGAGAAGACCTTGAAAACCATTGACCTAGTTTGAATTTTTTTTTCTTTTCAGGCTAATCAACCCAGTCGTGGTTTCTCCTACGATAGCATCTATTGGACTTTCTTTCTTTATTTATGGTTTTACTCAAGTGGGAACTTGTCTAGAGATTGGTATTCTGCAAATATTGCTAGTTATCATATTTTCTTTGGTGAGCTTGCTTGCTATTGTCTAAATACATTATATGTGCTTTAGCATTCTTACATGCTATTGTTTTGGCTGATCAATTTTATTTCTCTTTTCTTGCAGTATCTTCGGAAAATACGGATATTAGGTCATCATATCTTTTTAATATATGCAGTAAGTTTGCATTGTCGATGTGTGTATATATGTTTTATAGCAATGTTGCATTATGGTGATTTTAAGTGTTCACGACATTTTTTTGAATGCATGTTCCTTTGGGTCTAAGTATCACTTGGGCGGTCGCTTTTCTTCTCACAGAATCTGGAGTTTATAATTATAAAGGATGTGATATAAACGTCCCTTCTTTAAATACTATATTAGCCTACTGTAGAAAGCATGTTCCAAGAATGCAACATTGTCATATTGATAGCTCAAAGGCATTTAGTTCTTCTCCATGGTTTAGATTTCCTTTACCATTACAATGGGGTACACCTATATTTAACTGGAAAATAGCTCTTGTGATGTGTACCGTGTCCATTATTGCATCAGTTGATTTTGTGAGTGTTCTTTGTCATCTTCTCTTATACTACATGTGTAATTGTTGGCTAGGAAGTGAGGTGGTGGGAAAATAAAATAGTATAGTCTTTGCAAGGTACAATTAGGTGCATTCTGGTATTCTACTTTAGGCGTGTGTGCCTCACTCATTTTTCATCTTCTTACAAGACACGGGTCTCAGTCCTGGGCCTTGCATGCAGTAGATTTTAAGCTATTCTAAACCAGTGTTCTGTAGTAGGCAATGTCCTAACCAATAACCAGTACTATGTTGATTCTGAAAATTTGGATAGTAATCAGTTGGTTTTGCCTATTTATTAATTGTTTATTCTCTTGAAGGTGGGGTCCTATCATGTATCATCTTTGCTTGTGGCATCAAGGCCACCAACACCTGGCGTACTCAGTAGAGGAATTATCATTGAAGGTATATCAAGCATTTTATCTGCTTTATGGGGAACAGGAGTTAGCTCATCCACTCTCACTGAGAATGTTCACACAATTGCTGTAACAAAAATGGGTAAAAGAAGAGCAGTAGAGTTGGGCGCAGTTATTCTGATACTCACGTCCTTGATTGGTAAGTGTTTTTTTTCCTTCCCTTAGTTAGCTCAACATATTTTGTATTGAGGAAACAACTCAACAACGCTTCAGACAAAATGTTTTCTACGCGACAAATAGGGAATCACCTTAGCCTATTTGTAAATCTGTTTACATTTATTTTCTGGATTACTCGCTTTGTTTGATGCTAATACTGCAATATACTATCTGGACCACGGATGCATGAAATGTATGCAAGAGCCATCAGTTTCACAGAAAACAATGCAGTATTTCCAAATTCGCAGAATAAATTAAATTGACTAATCACTCAAAATATTAGAGAATTGATTGTTGATTGTTGATTGCTATTTTTGTGTGACATATGGTAAAGGCTAGAGAAAACCAGATGATTATGTCCATTTCAACGGCACTTGTGTAAGTAGGTAAAGTTGGAGGATTTATTGCTTCAATCCCAAATGTCATGGTTGCTACTCTTCTCTGCTTCATGTGGGCCATGCTTGCGGCAATGGGATTATCTAATCTTCGATATAGTGAAAAAGGAAGTTTAAGGAATGCAGGCAAGAATAGCAGAAGATTGCAGTTTGGAGATGTAAAAGAGCAGTGAGGCAAGATTGCAGGATCGAGCTTGTTCAGGTCAGTGGAAACGAAGATGGGATAGTGCTGCAGGTTCAGGTTGTTGCGGTGATTGTGTTTCGATTGGAGGGAGGAAGTGGTTCGTATGTGGTCGGTAGAGGAGTGTTTGTGGCTATGAAGATTGGTGGTAGTTGTGGTGGTTGGTCAGGGGTATGCAAATTGCACAGGCAGTAAGTGTATTGGGGTTTTTTTGTCTTTGTTTGAAGTTGCTTGGTGGTGAACTATGGGGTGGAACTATGTAGAAATCAATGCAGAGGAGGTTTAATCTAATGAAGCAAGTGATTGCAGCAGTTAAGGATGAGAAGGCAGGGGAGATTGTATGGAGTTGAACTGTATTTTAGTGGTGGAATATGTGGTTGTTGTGGCAACAGTGAAGAAATGAAGTGTGAACTGTTTGTGCAGTGATGCACTGTGGAGAAGACGGATGTCAGTGAATGGAGAGATTAGGATGGTGATAAGGGAAGAAGTTTGTAGTGAATAGTTTGTAAGGCAGAGAGACAGGGAGGAATTTGCAATGTAGATTGTAAAAAGAAAAAAAGAAGAAAAAGAAAACTGAAATGTAAAAACAGAGAATGAAATGCAATTTGCAAAAAAATGAAATATTTTTGTTTTTTTTTCTTCTGAAATGAACTTATGTATAATTTTTTTTAATATGCAAATGCAGTATCAAACAGAGAATGAACCATGATATTTTGCATCAGTTGTTAGTAACAACTGATGCAACATGGGGGCTGGGTTCAAACAACCAACCATGATATTTTGCATCAGTTGTTAGTAACAACTGATGCAAAAAGGACCTTTTTGCATCGGTTTCAGAACTGATGCAAAAGTATTAAGCCTGTTGCATCGGTTGCATATGCATCGGCTGTTGAACTGATGCAAAAGGGGGGTAAACAACCGATGCAAATGGCCTGTTTTGTAGTAGTGTCGGGACATACCTCATCAGTTTGTGCCATAAAACATACATTAGCTTGTTCTCCTTCACTATCGCTGTCACTTTCTGATGATGATGATGAAGAATCTGAGTCATCCCATGTTACTTTGAAGGCTTTCTTCTTTTTGAAATTTGTTCTTCCTTTTATCATTGTTGAACTTGGGAACAATCTTTCTTCATATGTCCAAATTGATCACATTCATAGCATTTAATTGATGTTTGGTTTGTTGAACTTGATTTTCCTCCTTTCTGAAATCTAGTCATTTTTTCTAAATTTCTTGAATTTGTTGTAGTTTTTGGCAATAAATACAATTTCTTCTTCGTCTAAGTCGGAGTCTTCATTTGTTGCTGGGAATGCTATGTTTTTCTTTTCTGAATTTCGTTCTTTTCTTGCCTGTAAATTAGCTTAATAGGACATTAAATTTCCTATCAATTCTTCAACTAAGAGTGTTGAGAGGTCATTAGCTTCTTCGATAGTTAATACTTTTCTTTCCCACTCTAGAGTTAAAGAATCGAGTATTCTAGATACTAAATCAAAATTTGTGAATTTAACTCCTAGTGCCATTAAATCGTGTTGAATAGTTTGGAATCTAGAGTACATGTCTACTATAGATCCATTTTGTTTCATTTTAAATGATGAAAATTGATTTTGTAAAATTGAAATTTTAGTCTGCTTAACTTTATTTGTGCCTTCGTGTGTAACTTGTAAGGTACAGCAAATATCATATGCAGTGTTACATAACATGACACGTGAAAATTCATTTTAATCTAATGAACAAAATAAAACATTCATAGCTTTGGAATTATTAGAAGCTGCGGTTTTTTGTGCATCATTCCATGTATTCGTAGTAGTAGCAGGTGCTTCATATTTATTTTGAGTAGCCGACCAAATATCTAGTCCATTAGCTTCCATAAAAATTCTCATACATGTTGACCAATATGCATAATTAGAACCACTAAAAAGTGGGGGACGTGCTATAGATTGACCTTCTTGAAAAAATACTTGCCATATTAAAGTGATTCAAATACGTATTACTGTAGTTTGATCAAACCTTGCTCCGATACCAATTGAAAGTCTATGGGGTGGATCGTGTAGTGTATATGCAAGTATATGTAACAAAATATTTAATGCAACTAAGACAATATTAATCTAAGTAAAAATAGAATAAGCACACCAGGATTTTATACTGGTTCGGACCTCCCGTCCTACGTCCAGTCCCGTAGCTCCCCTTCGGAATTCGATTATCAAACACCCTTGCTTCGTCCGGAGGAATAGGCTTGGTTACAATAAATTATTCTTATCAAATGTGTGTTCTATAACACGGATATTGACTAATCAGTAAAAATGCTTCCAATATATATCTAGAAATTTTTTCTATAAGGAACTAAATATTTAGAAGAATAAAATACAAGTATAGATTGCTAGAGATCAAGAGTATATGATAGAGTATATAATTAGAGAGCATAAGTAAGTAAGGTAGTCAGATGATCTGTTCTCTTGATTCTTGATGATATATATAGTTGTAGAGAGATTCCTTGAGTAGTTGCATCCATTTACAAGTGCTCTACAATAGCTTCTGTTGATGATGAAGAGTTGCAGCGAAGAGAAGCGGAGATGTCTATTCGAATGTGGCAGTTGAAGTTCAAATTTAAATCTGAGTTCGAAATCAAACGTTTGGTATTTGTATCAGACGTCTGATACTATATTTTTTTGTATATAGTAGATTTTCAGACGTCTGAGTACTACTACCAGACGTCTGCTTTAGTCTGTTTTTTGCTCCAGATGACTTTTCCAGACGTCTGGCTTGTGCACCCAGATGTCTGAAACTTGTGCATGTCTGTTTTATGCATCTTTTATGTTGCTTCTTTTTACCTATCGACTTGTAGTCTCTTGTAGTGTTCTTTGACCCTTGTTCATGTCTTTCTAGTGATGTTATTCAAGAAAGTACCTGTATATAGAAATATATATGTACATTTGATTTCCATGTATAGTTGTTGTCATTAAAACCATTGATTTGATTTCCTAACATTTATATGATAAAGAATGATTTTGAAAGAGATGCTTTCGTTCAGATTCACTTTGACCCAAATGATATTTTTAAGTATAAGCCTAATAGTTTCGAAAGAGGGTACTTTTACTTGTTTCGAAAGGGGGACTTTCAATAGTTTTGAAAGGGGTACTGCTAATGGTTTCGGAATGGGTACTTCTAAAGGTTTCGAAAGATGTATTTTTAATGGTTTCAAAGCTATGCTTCTAAGAGTTATTTAGTAATACATTATTACATTCAAAAGGTTTCGAAAGAGAGGTTTTAAGTGTTTCGAAAGGCAGGGGCCTAATGTTTTGAAAGTGATTTATATGCTTTCGAAGGAGGTTATCTAGAGGTCAAAAGCAAGGTTTTGAAGGTTTCAAAAGCCTTATTTTTCAAAGAAAATAACCCAATCTCATTTTTAAAAGAGAACCATGGCATAAATATATAAAATGTTTTGAAAAGGAGATTTTAAAGAAGTTTTCTTTGATTAAAAGTTTAAAATGATTAACCAAATTATTGTGTTTGCTTTTGCATATATGTATATACTCACATTGTAATGGACCAATAACTATATTTTGGGGAAGGGCAGAATAACTAGCTAGGTTGATCCAGTAGTGAATATAAATTAAGTTAACTCCTGAATGAGTAGAATTCATCTAAGAGGTTAGGAAAACCAGAACATAGGATGATAAAATATTAAAGGAAGGTATTGATAGGGGCCAATAGGTTCTTAGTAAGCCCATGAAAACTGTGATTGGAAAAGATATTGCCATGGGCCAATAGGTTCTCAATAAGCCCATGAAAACCATGTATTGGAAAAGATATTGGCAGGGGCCAATAGGTTCATAATAAGCCTATGAAAACTATAGACAAATGAAGATGTCAGAAAGATAGGTTCATAGTTAGCCCATGGAAACTATGATTTGATATTGGCAAGGGCCAATAGATTTATAGTGAACCCATGATTTGATATTGGTGTGGACTCACTAGATATCTAAATGATTTGAGATGGTGGATCATTATGCATACCAGGCTTTATGTCTAACTAGAAGTTTATGTTTTCCTCTTAGACTCTCGAGTGCTCAATTAATTTTGAGTAGTTTGAGAGTTGAGGTTTTCAGGTACTTCAATAGACGTATAAAGCTTCTGGAGATGTGCAAGAGGCATGATAGCTTTCTAGAGTTCTCTTTTATTTTTATTCCACCGTGTTGTTTTTAATGGCAAAGTTTTTAAATTTTCCATATATACTCTGATCATCCAGGGGGCATCTTCATATGTCACTCTTAACGTATGTTATAATAAATATATTTTCTCTAAACGAGGTTATCTATTGTGGGTTATGTAATGAATTGGAAATATTTTGAAATGGAATGTGATCTTGTTTGATGTTTTCAAATTTTTCCATATTCATGTGTGTCTATGTATGAATGTATCTAACACTGCCGTATTTGGTCATCGAGGATTAAGAACTATGGATGACTACAACATCAATAGCCCTTAGTTTTGAGCCTCCAAGTAGGAGGATGTTACAAGTTGGTATCAGAGCATAGGTTTATGAAACTTTAAAAGGAAATTAAACCTAAAAGATTTTTGAAACATAATCCAATGAACCAGAAATATGATCGGGGTTGGGATAATGCTATAGTAACATACTTGTAGTTGATATATAGGTGTGTGTGTATATATATAAGTACGTATTCCCCTCTCTCTTAGACCATTCTTCAATATCTTACTAAGGCTCGTATGCAGATTTAAGAGAAAGAAGATATGAAAGCAGAAAACGGAAAAGGAAATCTTGATGGAGGAAGCATTATAACCAATGGAAATGCTCGACCTAAAACCAGGAGGAACCAAGGTCGACAGGCTAATGCTAACCAAAATGTTGATGCCGATATGGGTGTTGGAATACACCAGTAGATATGGGGGCGATGTACCAATTCTTTGTCAATATGATGGAAGCAGGAGCTGCTGTTGGAGTTGCTGGCAATGTTGGAGGAGTTAATCGTGTGGCTACAATTGGGAATAACTATGTTAAGCTGAGGAGAGACTACACTAGTCTTGGTAGGAAACCGTTTATGGGAACGAAAGATGTCATAAAAGTCGAGAATTGGCTATTGCATTGTGAGCATATCTTTGTTGATTTGGTTTAGATGAGGAGCACAAGAGAAGGTTGGCTTCTAGACAGTTGCAGAGGTCAGCACTTTATTGGTGGAATAGTGTTACTGTCGGAGTTCTGGAGGAAGACTTGATGAGGGCTGAATTCAGAAGGAGATTTGAACAAGAGGTTTTTATTTGAAGTTGCTAAGTCAGCATTGATGAGAAAGTTTATGGATCTAGTTTAGGGAGAGATGTCGGTTATCGAGTATGCCACTAGGTTTGATGAGCTGTCTCGATATGGGTATGTTTTTGTTGGCACTGACATCAGAAGGAATGAGAGGTTTATTCGGGGTTTGAGCCATCAACGGCCACTTTCCGCCGTGGCATACACTGGTACCTCGAATTTGCTTTTACGACTAGCCTCTCGACTACAACCAACCACTTAGGGACAAGTAGGGATAAGAATCTGCTGCTTGCCACTAAGCAAGAAGCGAGAACCCACTATCATGCTGTAATGAAGCAAATCCGATCCCGGGACCTATAGGCCCACAACCCACAGGTCTCGAGATCAGATTGGCTTCATTATAGCATGATATGGGGTTCTCGCTTCGTGTTTGGTGGCGAGTAGGAGAATCTTACCCCTACATGTCCCTGAGTGGTTGGTTGCAGTTGAGAGGCTGGCCGTAAAAGCAATTCGAGGTACTAGTGTATGCCACGGCGGAAAGTGGATGCAGATGGAATTGTTGAAAACTATCGGTTGTTACACGAAAATGTGAGTTGTGTACTACAGATAAAATATTCTTATCTACAAAACTGTTTGGTCAAAACGTATTGATGTTGATTTTCGAGCTCTGATACCATAAAATTTTATATTCCAAAAATTAAAATAAGTTAATTACCTAATAACAACGTTAGAAAACCCGGATTGTCACATTAGCTTGCTATGGCGACCATGACACATATCCATGATCCTTGTAACGTGGTTGTGGAGATGGAAATTATCCATGAAGAAATGCTTGTTGTTTGTGCTAGAGAGAAGCCAGTTGAAACCCTGGGTTCCCAAGGAAAGAAGTGGAATTTCTTTAAGAAGAAGGGAGCCCAGAAGGGAGATGCTGCATACAAGGCAAAGGCTAGTTTAATTTGCTACAAGTGTAACAAGAAGGGTTATTATGAAAATGAGTGTCGATTTGGCAAGGGGAAGAAGGCTGCATATAAGAAGAGTGTGAAATGCTTTAACTGTAATCAAGTTGGGCATTACAAGAACCAGTGTCCAAAGCCAATCAGGCGGACAAGGAAAAGTCTTTGCTATTGGATCATCTGCTAGGCCAACTGCAGATAAAAAGGGAAAGACTACAATGAAAGTATGTTTCTGATTCATAGTATACCAGTTAGTATACTATTTGATACTGGTACATCACATTCATTTATATCTCAGTGTTTAGTTGATAGATTATGCTTAGAACTTACATACCTTGTTACTTCCTTAAGGGTTGTGAATCAATTAGGAGGGTATGCAACTCGGGGGATGAGATGTGACCAGTTAGTACTTTATTTGTTAGGTCATAAATTTGCATGCAGTTTGTATGTTTTCAATTTCGTAGATTTTGGAATCATTTTGGGTATGGATTGGTCAAGAAGGTATGAGGCCAGGATATTTTGCCAAGATGGGGAGATATCACTAAGACGCCCTGATAGTCCTAACCAAATTATATTCTCAATGGAGAATTCTGACCATAGTAGTTGTGCTTTGTTAAGTGCAATGGAAGTAGGAGAAAATCTAAGTTAGGTTCGGGTAGCAAGAGAGTTTGCTGATGTCTTTGAGCCAGTCACTTGACTACCACTGAAATGAACTGTTGAGTTTCGGATAGATCATGTGCCAGGAGCTGAACCTGTAAGTAGACTACCTAGCAGGATGACACCTACTGGGATGAAGGAATTAAAGTGCAGCTAGTGGATCTAGAAGGAAGGAATTTTATTAGACCAAGCAGTTCATCTTAGGGAGAGGCCGCAGTGTTTGTGAAGAAATGGGATGGGTCGTTGAGGGTGTGTATCAACTATCATAAGATGAACAAGAGGACGATAAAGAATAAGTATACTTTGCCGAGAATCAATGATCTATTTGATCAGTTATGTGGCGCCAGAATATTTTTTTAGTTGGATTTGGCGAGAGGTTATCATCAGCTAAGAGTGGCGGATGACAATGTTCCTTTGATAGCGTTTCAGACAAGATATGGTTCGTATGAGTGGTTAGTATTGTAATTCGGGTTAACGAAGGTATCTGCTTTCTTTATGGATTTGATGAACCGAGTCTTCCAAGTGTATTTGGATAGAATTGTGTTGGTGTTTATAGATGACAATTTGATGTACTCTAAAGATGAAAGAGCATGAAGATCATCTTAGAGTTGTGCTTGAGATGCTGAGGTAGCATCAGCTAAAGGCAAAGTTTTTCAAGTATCATTTTTAGAAGAAAGAGGTTAGTTTCTTGTTTACGTGGTTTCAGAAAAAGGTTTATCAGTCGATCCAAATAAGATCGAAGCTATTAATAATTGGAAGAGACCAGAGATGGTGACTGAGATTAGAAGTTTTCTTGGACTTGCTGGCTATTACCGAAGATTTATTAAGGATTTCTCGCGGATAGCAGTGCCTTTGATTAACCTGACCAGGAAGGTGAAGTTTGTTTGGTCCAAAAAATGTGAGGAAGCATTCCTAAAGTTAAAACATTTGTTGACCAATGCACTAGTGTTAGTAGTTCCAGATGGAAACCAAAGGCTGGTGGTATATACTGATGCATGTGGGACTAGATTGGGAGCTATGTTAATGCATAAGGGTAAAGTGATTGCCTATGCTTCATGATAGCTTATACCACATGAACTGAGTATCCTACTTATGATTTGGAGTTGGCTGCGGTGATCTTTGCATTGAAGATTTAGAGGTATTATTTCTTAGGGGAGAGATTTGAGCAATATGTAGATCATAAGTCTTTAAGATACCTATTCTCTCAGAGGGAGTTGAATATGAGGCAGCAGAGGTGGCTGGAGTTTTTAGCTGCTTATGATTTTAGTATAGAGTATAATCCTAGGAAAGGTAATAAAGTAGTAGATGCTCTTAGCAGAAGACATCAGAATGTGGTGTTAGCTATATTGGCAGAATGTCAAGATTTGAAAGCTTTGACTACTTGTAGTGTGCTGTTTAGGTCGATTGCTAATTCTAGTCAGAGTACTACCATGTTGTCCTGTTTAGAAGTTTGACCAGTGTTGATCAAGAGAATTGCTTCTAAGCAGAAGGAGGATCCATTATTAGCCGATAAGAACAAAAGGATTGAGGTTGGAAATGAGATCGATGATCTGAAAGATTTTTGTCTTGACCAGGGAGGATGCTTAAGAAAGAAGAGACGAAAATGTGATCCAGATGTTGAGAACTTGAGGAAAGAAGTTCTTGAAGAATGTCATCGATCCAAGTTTACAATTCATCCTTGAGGGACCAAGATGTATCAAGATATGAAGAGGAGCTTCTATTGGAAGCTATGAAGAGTGATGTTGGCTTGTGGGTTAGGCAGTGTGCAAACTATTAACAAGTGAAAGACGAATATTAGAAACCGAGAGGGTTGCTTCAGCCTTTAGACTTTCCAGTTTGGATACGGGATTCGACATCCATGGATTTTATAGACGAGTTGCCAGGTCAAATAGTGGAAATGAAAGTATATGGGTTATAGTGGACAGGTTAACCAAGAGTTCCCATTTCATTCCAGTTAAGTCAACTAGGATGACACCTGTTTTAGCTAAATTGTTCACGAAGAACATAGTTAGACTACATAGAGTTCCTAGTAGCATAGTCAGTGATAGAAATGCTTTGTTAACCAGTGAATTCTGGAAGAGTCTACAGGATGTGTCAGGCACTAAGCTCAAGATGAGAACTACATATCACCCTCAAATGGATGGGAAAATAGAGAGAGTCAATAAGATACTCGAGGATTTGTTGAGAGCTTGTGTATTGGACTTTGGTGGATCTTGAGAAGATCACCTACATTTGGTTGAGTTTTCCTATAATAATAGTTATCAAACTAGTATAGGAATGGCGAATTTTGAAGCTTTGTATGGAAGGCCTTGCAAATCACTAGCATTTTGGTTAGAGACTGGAGACGAACTGGTCTTGCATCCAGATTTGGTTAGGTAGGCGTAAAAGAAGACTGAGTTGATCCGAGGAAGGATGAAAGAAGCTCAGTCTTGATAGAAGAGTTACGCAGATAAGAGGCATAAAGACCTAAAGTTATTAGTTGGAGACAGGGTTTTCATTAAGATATCACCAATGGAGGGTGTGGTATGGTTCAAGAAGTCAAGGAAACTGGCATCGAGATATGTTGGTCCATTCCAGATTATAAAGAGGATTGGAAAGCTCGCCTATAGAGTAAAGTTGTCGAGCAGTATGCCAGGTGTCCATAATGTATTTCATGTGTCTCCTCTTCGCGAGTGTGTGGATGATCCATAGACTACTATTCCTCCGACAGGGTTGGAAGATTTAGTAGTAGAGCCTAATTTGACTTTTGTAAGACAACCGGTCGGCGCTGTAGCGAGAGATGAGAAAAGATCGAGGAACAAGACAGTCAAGTTGGTGATAGTTCAGTGGATTGACAACGAGAAGTACTTGGGAGATAGTAAATAGGATTCCAGATACTTAACCTGATCTGCTTTGAGGGCATGTTTACATTAGAATTTTATAGCCAAATCTAATTAGGTAGACTATTATGGTTGTTAGGAGTCGTTACAGATGATTGCTATGTAAAATTTTTAGTCTTTACTGAATTTCGAGGGTGAATTCTTTAAGAAGGGGAGCTTGTAACACCCTTAATTTTTGATAACATTATTCAGGAGATTTAACTAGATAAATAAAATAGAATAATGTAAATATTAAGTGATAAGGGGATTGAGACTTTGAATAAATATAATTAGGGTCGTGCTCAATTAACTAATTAAATGGGCTAAAGCGTGGTTCTAAGGTTAATTAATTTACATAAGGGTATAATGGGAATTTGCCGCACATAACCTTACCCTTATATATTCTCATTCCTTACCATTTCATTTCCCATTCACATCATTTTGAAAAAGAAAACTGTAAGAAAAAGGGTTGGTCTTAATCAAAGAGAAAAGAATTTAAATCAAGCTAAGGAACCAAAGAAGGAGAAAAATATCTTAATCTCAATCCAATCTCCTTATCATAATCAAGGTGAATAATAATTCATTCCATCGCTATTTTGTTTTGTAATCATATGTTTTTGAATTTAAGGGTAAATTCGTTTTTACGATGATTTAGATGATGATATGATTGAATTACAATTTGTTTGATTTAAACAAGAATGTTTAAATAAGATTATATGCGATTTTAGGGCAAAATTGATTTATATTGATGTTTAAATGGCATGGAAATTTTTTTATGTTGTATAAACATGATTTTTGGGTTAGGTTGTAATTCAATAGGGTTGAAAGCATTGCTCCGATGGGGCCGATACCTTTATTTGTTCTAAAAAGTGAAGCACATGCCTTTGTTTTATTAAAGCCTTCAAAGGAGTCAAAACATATGTTTTGAAAGAGGTATTTTAATTGCTTTCGAAGTGTTTTATCATCTTATGTTTTAAGGAATAAGCTTTCAAATGGGTTTCTTTATTTATAAAATAGTGCTTTCGAAAGTAGGGGTTCCGACCTAGTCGAAGCCCTACTGTCGTTCTTTTTCCTTTCGAGTGTATTGAATTCATCAATGCTTTCAAAGGGTAATGTTTGTTTTAAAAGATGTTCCAAGCCACTTCCTGAATGCTTCCAAAAGGGTCCAAGGGTTTCGAAAGCAATGGCTTCGAATGGGGATTTTGATGCTGTCCTTCGGTGTTTGTTTAAATGATTTAAAGCTTTCGAAAGGGTTGGTGCCGGCGCCATCAAGTTTACCTAATACTTTTATATGATAAAGAATGGTTTTGACAGATATACTTTCATTTAGATTCACTTTTACCCAAATTGTATTTTAAGTATAAACCTAATAGTTCTAAAAAGGGGCACTTTTAATAGTTTCAAAAGGGGGACTTTCAATGGTTTCAAAAAGGGGACTTCCAAAGGTTTCGAAAGGGGTACTTTCAAATATTTCGAAAGGGGTATGTTCAATGGCTTTGAAGCTATGCTTCTAAGAGTTATTAAGTAATACTTTATTAGGTTCGAAAGGGATGCTTTTGTTTGCTTCTTCATATATGTATATATTCACATTGTAATGGATCCATAGTTGTATTTTGGGGAAGGGTAGAATTACCAGCTAGGTTGACCTAGCAGTGAATACAAATTAAGTTAACTTCTAAATGAGTAGAATTGCATCTAGGAGGTATAGAAGATTAGAACATAGGATGCTAAAATATTAAAGGAAGGTACTAGTAGGGGTCAATCGGTACTCAGTAAGCCATTGAAAACTGCGTATTGGAAAAGATATTGGCAGGGGCCAATAGGTTCTTAGTAAGCCCATAAAAACTGTGTATTTGAAAAGATATTGGTAGGGGCCAATAAGTTTATAGTAAGCCCATGAAAACCCTATATAAATGAAGATGTCAGAAAGACAGGTTCCTAGTTAGCCCATGACACTACAAGAAAACTGATTTTTTGTAGCGCCCAAAAATTGCCACTATGTATTTTTAGTGGCGTTCCGATAATCGTTACCAAAAAACATGCCACTAAAAATCCTCGAGTATTAGTTGCACTTTTTTAAACGCCATCAAATTTGTTTTTTTGATAGCGTTTTTATAACGCCATAGAATTCCTTTTTTGTAGCGCCTATTTACCGCCACTGAAAAGGTTTTCTCCTCCATGATATTTTTTTATGGCGTTATCTAAATTTTTTGTAGCGCCTGTTTAACGCCACCGAAAGGGTTTTCTCCTCCACGTTACCTTTTCATGGCGTTATATACATTTTTTGTAGCGCTTAATAAACGCCAGCATAAGTGTACTTGAGTTTTTAATCACTCTTTTGTAGCGACATTTTAACGCTACCAAAATAAATAATATCCAGTAGCGTTTGTTTCCCTCCACCTGCTACTCCAGAATTACCCCTGATCTAGCATCCAATTATATAATAACAGAATACGCAAGCACATACACTTTTGAACACAATATATTAAACAACTACAAAATACGTATACGCATTGAAGATCCACAAGATACATAGACATTCATACATCCACATACATAGGTGTCGACAAAAAGCTACCCGTACACATACACAACCGAACTACCATAAGTGTTATAACCAAACTACCATAAGTGTCATAACCGTACATATACATCTGAAATAAACGTCTGAAATAACCAAAGTACCGAGCAAAACCTGAACCACCATAAAAACCTGAACTACCTGTCATTGCTGATGTCTTCAAAACCTGAACTACCTGTCAACAAAGAACGGAACAAAAGAGTGAGAAAACAAAACCTGAACTTAAAACTGCATCACTAACATTCCACCACAATCCATACATAATTCCTCACCATCAATTATTTTCCCTCCCCTGAACCTGAACCCCCAATCACAATCATTCAGTCACAATTCGAATATAACACCCCTACTTATGTACTTTTATCATTTTACAAAAAATCTATCTGCACTTTAGCTGCTAGCATTCCTAATGTGTATATATATATAAAATTATATACCTTTCATTTTGACTTAATAATGATTTTTTCCATTGGCCAAGCTATGGGAACGCCAAAGCAATCATCCACGCACGTCAGACCCGATGTTGGTCTCCATATCTCTGCATCTGGAACTATCACCAGTTCAATCCAAACTTTTACAGCATTACGTCCCAGTGGACTTACAATGGACCATCGTTATCGGATCAGTTGATGCAATACTTCCTTCGGCCACTACGTCTGCTCCACCCAAATCGATCAACTGGCATTTGGCATCCTTTTGCATGGTTGCAATCGGCTGAAAGAAAAGAGATTATTATGCACAATGTATACATGCACATTAAATAAACTTTCATACACAGTTAACTTCTTCAAATTTGAAAATGAATACTTACATTTCGCGATTTATTCATGACCATTTGTGCGGATTTCATGGGAGAATTCACAACATTTTCAATATCATCACGACTCTCATCTAGTTTTTCTTGATCAGCTTCTACTTTTGATCTTGGCCATGCTACTTTCCTTACAACTGCATCTCCAATGCACGACATATCAGATGTGGGTCGCCACAAATAAGCATCTTTATTTACTACTTTGTCCACCCAAATCACAACAGCAGACGGACCGAGTGGAATACCATTAACAGTATATTTTGGATCAGTGGCGTGGATTCTTCCTTCGGCAACTACACCTTCACCCTCAGTCCAACCGTAAATCTTGCAAGTGTCTTCGATGATGCTGGTACTCTAAAAATGAGAAGTGAAATTCAAGACTTTAGTATGCTATACAAAAACAACGAACATGTGTTAATTTTTTATTCAGATGGGGGGTGTGCTCACTGCATTTTAGACATCAATAAGCTTGCAACATATTACACTAATATACTTAACGTGAAAAAAATTACCGTACTGGCTGCACTACAGTTCAACCGTGTTCGCAGCGGGACCTTGATGCAAACTGATGGCCAAGCAACTACCTTATTCTTAGCGTTTGCTAAGACTGCCATTTCAGGTGTAGGCCTCCATAAATAAGTATCTGCTTTATCCACTGAATCTATAACAACGCTCCCAGCATTTGGTCCAAGACGAATGCCATTGACAACGTCATCTGGGTCCATGGACAACAGCCTCCCATGGGCAACAACTCCAGAGGTTCCATCCTAATTCAACAGCAAACATACTTCGTCGTCGCTCTACAATTAATCAACCGAAAATTAAATCAATTACTGGATTAAAAAATTAAAATATAAATTTCATTTATTGAGTAATATAAATATTATTTTTACCGAATCAGGTGAGTTCCTTCTCGAACTTTCTTTACCCTGCAGCGAAGCATGAATATAAATTAATATTTTACGAATATAAATTAATTTCCAAAAATTTACCTTCTGGTCCATCAGAGTCTGTATCATTCCCTTCAATTCTGTTATTTCCTCTCGACCTCGAGACACTTGTTTATCTTTGGACTGTGCCAAAGCTAGCTTGGTTAAAGTGCAACCCCTACCCAATGCCCTTAACCGTCCCGGTTTATCTTGTCCCAGTACATGTACAAGAGCATCTTTTCCAATATCAGTCTGTGTCGAGCCAGGTTGGGATAGGCTACCATATTTTTTGATCTCCTCCTATATAAATAAATACACATAGATAATGTACAATGGTAAAAATATCATATTTCAAAAAAAATATACCAATAAAATTAAAAACAATTTTACAATAGTATTCGCAGCTTCCATGTTCACTGGTTCACCATTTTTTTTAATGTGAGATCTAATCCACACATCAGCTCTACTTATAGACGATGGATCTACACTTTCTTTTTTCTAAAAATAGAATAACATTAAATTAATAAACTGACAGGTATAAAATAATGTTAAATAATGCTATAGTTAATTAACTTACCATGTCTTCGGTCTTTCTAGCCATTCCCCTACGACCGGTTGTATGCGAAATTTGTGTGTACCTAAGGGTTGAATATTTCTCACCTTTTTGCTGAAAATATTGAAAGATGCTAGAATTTAACAACCAAAATCATAAAAAGAAAAACTATCTAATATTTATAATGCAGGGTAAATATGTATGGTGAGGATTGCAATTTATTTGAAAATCAATTCATCATGGTCATATACTTATTTGGTATTATTAATGCTGGATAACTCAGTGACATATACAGCATTCCATATCTACTAATAATATTTATAGATTGAACTAACTTGCAAAATGTTTTTTTTTACTTCATTTAAAATGTTCCTGTGCTTGTCGTAACGCATTTGTATTTTGTACTGTCATAGGTTCCTGCAGCTAATACCTAAACAAGAACCCTCAGCATCCACCAACACTTGGACTTCACTTCTAAAGAAATTTATCGGTTGCTAACTATGTAGATGGATTTGCAGAAACATGCCAGACGAGTTCAGTAGGAATGATTTACCTTAAACTCCAGACTTGTTTTCGCCTTCACAAACTTCCTCCAATCGGTTATGCTTTTTATGTTCGTAGGTTTCAGTTTAAGTCTTTCCTTATCATTCTCCGCTTTTTGCAAATTTCGAACCAATTTGCTTTTTGACGATCTCCAAAGTACTCCCATTTGTTGAAATATAGCTTTTCTTTGCCATTCCTCTTCCAATTTAAATCTAATCTGCAACAATACATCAAAACATGATATTAGTAAAATTTATTTAATTTAAATATGACAGATTTAATTAAATCTGAAAGGTTTTCTAAAGTTATTAGAGGGCAATTTCAATTTATAATTGGCAAGAACTATTTTTCAATTTATCCAGAAGTTATTAGATGGCAGTTTCAATTTATAATTGACAAGACCATGCAATAGTAGAAGTCATTTTCAAAACATATTAGAGTCAGAATGTTAAATAATAGATGTCTGCTTCATACCAGAACCGACTGCCACAGAACTTCTTTTAAGTCATCACTAACATTCCTCCAATCATCAATGGTGTATGAAACCTGCTTCCGCACAAGCGGTCCAAGAAAAGAGGATAAATATACCGACCCTTGCCCTACTGGTATACCTAGATCATTGAACCCAACTTCAATTCGATCCTGACTGCATGATGGGAGTCTTTTTGCTTTTGCTGGACCTCTACCGCCTCTTTTCTGAGATGTACTTCCGATTTCAGCTTCACTTTGTTTCCCAATTTCCAGCTCGGCATCAGCAGTTTGTTCAGGACGGGTTTCATTTTCTGAGCGGAGTCCTTCATTTGGGTCAGAGGGGATATCATCTAGTGGTTGTTCGTCTTCTTCATTGTGAACAGTGGCTTGCTTCTTAGCATTGTCTGGTTGTTCTTCTATTTCATTTATACTAGCTGAACTTTACGTTTTCGCTTTGACTGTTTGTTCTTAGCTTTGACTGTTTGTTCTTCAGCCTTTCTCTGCAAGCGGGTACGTACAGATGTTGTAGACATATTTTTCTGCAAGTGACAGAAAACACAGTATAAACCAATAAGCACATGTAAACAATAAGAAGCAATAAATATTAACAAACAACACTTAAATATCATCAACATGTAGCTGAAAAGAGATGTGGCAGTTTGCAAACCAAACAAGCAGGCCTAAAAGCCTTGAGATGATGAACAGATTTGTAATTTTATGAGAAAATGTACATGTAATGCAAACAGAATTGATAAGAACACTACTCATTATCAAGCAATATATGAAAACAGAATTGATAAGAACATATAATGCTTTGTCTATGGAAGTATACAAAGGTCAAAACACAAAGAACAAAAATTGAATGGTACATGCATTTGTAATGGATTAGAAAATTAAATGGTGCAAACTAACAGCCATTTGCAACATTAAAAAAAACAAAGCATTAGTGCAGCAAATGAACAACAATCACTAAAGAAAATCAATACAAGTTCAATGAAATTTCCAAATAGCCCGGATTTAATATATAAGTTCAACCATCACTAAAGCAAATGAACAACTATGCTCAAGTAGAACATATAATCTACTCAATTATGCCCTCGCAATCCTCTCTAACATAGCAAACATCTTCATCATCCGCTTCAGTTATTTCATCTTCCACCACTTGAATATCATCCTCGATGCAATCGTGCTCCTCTATATCATTAAAACTTCTTGATGGTGCTTTCATTACAACATACCAATTAGAAACATCGTTCTCTCTTGAATAAAATACTTGTTTTGCTTGAGATGAAAGTATGTATGGGTCTCGTGAAAATGATGCTTGATGTAAATTAACAAGAGTGAACCCATCATCATCAACTTTTACTCCATTTCCTTTATACGTCCAACGACACTTGAAAACTGGAATATAAAACAAATGATAATGTAATAAAATTATATCTGTCAATATTCCATAATAAGTGACCACATCAACCACTTGGGACATATCTTTAGCACTTTCTCTACACATAGTAGTTGCATCAAAAGTAACCCCACAATTCTGAGTTTCTCTCCCTAAATCTTTTACATGAAAACGTTGCTCGTTGATGATATATCCTTTGAAAGACATGGCATCATCCTTCGGACCATAAGCAATCCATTTTAACATGTCATTATGATCCTTGGAGGTAATAGGTATCTACAACAAATTTCATTTAGCATGTAAATTTATATAGTAATATTAATAGTTGAATGAGAGTATATTTGAAATCTAACTAACCTTCCTTTTAATCCAATCGACAAAACTTTTTGTATGTGTTTCCCAAAGTAAGGTCGCATTTTTTGTCATGCGTTGGTCTGAATTTTCTAATTCCTCCAAATACAAACTAGTATTGAACAATTGATTATAAGTTATATATATCATTGCGAACACATCAAAATATTTAAAACAATATAACATAAACTTACTCTATAAACGGTTCCACCACGGCCATATTCATTAACACAGCTAAATGAGCACTTTCTTTCTCATTAACTGGCAATTTAATTGTCTTCGATACTGAAATTGGACGTCCCTCCAATATTCTACTACTTTCATAATCTTCATTTCGAGCTCTTTTCTCCTCTATATGTCCTGATTTCTTCAAAAATTCATTGAAAAACAACATGCATTATGTTGCAAGATACGATTCTGCAATACATCCCTCCGGTCGTGCATAGTTTCTGACATAATCTTTGAGTGTCTTCATATATCTTTCGAATGGGTACATCCATCGAAAATGAATAGGTCCACACATTTGTGCTTCTTTTCCAAGATGAATGGATAAATGTATCATTATATCAAAGAAAGATGGTGGAAAAATAATTTCGAGCTCACATAAAACGTCAATAATTTCAACATTGATTTGTTCTACCTTCTCTCTATCAAGAACACGTTGACATAATTTGTTGAAAAAAGAACATAAGCGAATTATCGCTTTTCTTGCCTTCTTTGCCATGAACCCTCTCGATGCTACTGGCAGTAAATGTTGCATTAATACATGGTAATCATGTGACTTCAATCCACTAATTTTGCAATCCGACAACGAAATCCGATTTTTTAAATTTGAATAGTAGCCATCCGGTCCTTTGAAATCATACAGTCTTTTGCAAAATATTTTTCTCTCGGATTTTGACAACATATATGGAGCCGGTGAAAGATATGTTTTATTCCCACGAGGTTGTATATGAAGCTCACTTAGAATTCCCCAATCCTCTAAATCCTTTCTACAGTTGGTTCCATCTTTGGATTTATTTCCATGCAACATTGTGCCCAATAGGCTTTCACCAATGTTCTTCTCCACATGCATCACATCTAAATTGTGACGTAATGGAAGTTCCTATGAAAACCAAAACAATAATGCATTATTGGGTTTTTCTTGTATTAAAACAATGAAAAATAAATAAATTAACTACTAACCTCCCAATAAGGCAAATCAAAGAAAATTGATCGTTTTTTCCACCTTGATAACTCTACTTCTGTAGAACTGTTAGTATCATCATATTCATCTTCTTTATCATAGACATGCTTTCTCTTCTTACTTTTCTCCTCTATTCCTTTTCCAAAATCATTTGGATAATCCTTCAATAATGCATAGATGTTTCTCCCAGAAAGCATTCTAGGAGCACCATCTGTCTCTATGGTATTATCAAACAATGCCTTTTGTTTCCTCCGTGAATCTGAAGGAGGTAGAAATCTTCTATGACCCATGTAGGCGAACTTTCGACTATGTTTCAACCAACGAGAATGGGTATTGACACCACATAATGGGAAAGCTTTTTGCCCTTTCACACGACATCCAGCAAGATTTCCATAAGTCAGAAAATCATTAATCGTCCATAAAAAAATTGCATTCAGTTTAAATAAAGTTTTACTAAATGCATCATAAGCAGTAACTCCATTAGACCACAAGTGATGCAAGTCTTCCACCAAAGGCGCCAAATATACATCAATATCATTCCCGGGTTGCTTCGGGCCTGGAATAAGTAAAGTTAACATAATATTTTCTTTCTTCATACACAACATAGGCGAGAGATTGTGTGTCACAAGCATTACCGGCCAGCAACTATATTTCGAACTCAACATGGAAAATGGATTGAATCCATCTGTAGCAAGACCAAGCCTAAGATTGCGTGGATCAGATGAAAAAGATTTATACTTTTCATCCACCATTTTCCATGTCATAGAATACACGGGATGACGCATTTTTCCATCGTTACTTTTATTATTAAAATGCCATCTTAATTCTTCAGCCATCTTTTGAGATCTATACATTCGTCTAAACCTCGGAATGATTGGGAAATATCTCAATACTTTAACTGGAACACCTTGTATAACCTCTTCAATATCTTGATTTTTCTTCCATCTCGAGGAACCACATTTTGGACAACTTTCTAAATTTTTGTATTCTTTTCTGAAAAGGCAACAATCATTCTCACAAGCATGTATCTTTTCAAAACCCATGTCGAATGCTTTAAGAAATTTCTTGACTTCATATAAGGTTTTGAGAAGCACGTTATCCTTCGGCAGAAATAGATGTTGCACAGCTAAAAGCTTATCAAAACCACTATTGGACAAGCCAGTCTCGCATTTAAGATTATACAAGACGGTGATGGCAGATAATTTTGTGTGATCTGTGCAACCAAGATATAATGGAGTTTCTGCATCTTCCAAGTTCTTGACTAACTCATCCTCTTTTCTTCGAGAATCAACATCGTCTTTATCATCATCAAAAAAATCTTGATTCAAAAAATCTTCATCTTCATAGTGAATCATCTTGAATAGTTCATATACATCAAACGTATTTGTTTTATTCTCTACATTTATCTCTTCACCATGGTTAAACCATACACTGTCAATGTATTTTGGATCCATTCCTTTTATAATTAAATGTTCAACGATGATTTGGTCATCATGACGACTAAGATTCCGACAATCCTTGCAAGGGCATAAAAATTTTTCTACACTTCTTACATTCCTCTTTGCAGCATGCATGAAATTCATTGCTCCTTGTCGGTATTTTATACTAGTTCTATGAAAAAAGTAAAAAAAAAAGTGAGTTTTAGTATTAGATTATATGTTCTAATTCTCAAAATACATATTAAGTTAATCATGGTATTATCACCTGATTAAAAAAACCCAGCCTTTTTCCATTATCGACATTTGAAGGCAAATAAGTTTCCAATCTTTGACGTATAAATTGGTTAGCTGTTGTAATCAAAAAAATAACTAGACGTTGAAGTACAAATACTTGTAGCACTACTGCATACAACCATGGTGGTTTAGTAGACAAAGGCAAAGAATACTTTACCAAAAATATAAATTTTACACTAATATTTTGCATTTAACCTCAGATTTACATGTATTTATAATTAATCCATGCATGAATTCAAAGTCTAAGTCTAGCAACTTATAGAATTACTGCATATAAATTCAAAGCCTCAGAATGTACAAACCAACAGTTTCCTCTTACCAAACCAACAGTCAACTTCACCGCCTCTTCTTCACTACCTCACATCCATACAACTGACATATTTCCAGTGCCTGCCACTCCACAAAAGACTATTTATGCTCCAACATTTACCACTCTCAACCATCGAGCCAGCCAATACCCAATCGCAAACAAACCCGCGACCTCCATCAATGCTACTTGAACCCACCAAATTCCCGAAACACGCAACCTCAACCTCCTCTCAGCAAGCAACCATTGATTCACTGAACCACTTCAACAGAACATTCATATACTCAAAGAAATCAAAGCAGATATCCCAACAGATCATTGCAATTAGGGTTAAATCAACCATTTCAGTAATAGTTTAGGAAAAATACGAAAATAAGATGCATTCAAATTCATATAAAATCCAAATAGAATCACAAAGTCGATTTAAAAGATTCATACCAAAATATACCTAATCGATTTAAAAGATTCATACATAAATATACCTAGATCTGCTGGCTATCGCGACTCGATGTTGAGTAAGGGGGAAACAGCGGAGTTGACGATGATACTTGAGTGCGATGAAAATTTAACACGATTAAAAGGGGAAATTTTTTTCTGAAGAAGAAAGCAAATTTGGGACGAGAATTTTGTTAAGTACGAGAGTAAAATGATAGGTTACGTTTATTTAGTTCGCGCGGACTCTTTTTTTAGAAGTGGGAAACGTGAATTATTTTTTGCCACGTTTATATTATTTGGTAAACTATTTTTTGTTGCATTTACAATAAAACGCCACCGATTTTTGCAACTATAAATGGTTTTTCTTGTAGTGTGAAAACTATGATTTGATATTGGCAAGGGCCAATAGGTTTATAGTGAACCCATGATTTGATATTGGCATGGTATCACTAGCTATCTAAATGATTTGAGATGGTAGATTATTATTCATACCAGGCTTTATGTCAGACTTGAAGTTTATGTTTTCCCCTTAAACTCTCGGGTGCTCACTGATTTTGAGTAGTTTGAGAGTTGAGATTTTCAGGCACCTCATTACACGAATAAAGCTTCTGGAGATGTACAGAAGGCATGATAGCTATCTAGAGTTCTCTTTTATTTTGATTCTACTTTGTTGTTTGTAATGGCGAAGTTGTTAAATTGCCTGTACATACCCTGACCATCCAAGGGGACATCTTCATATGTTACTATTGGTGTATTTTGTAATAAATATTTTTTCTCTAAATAAGGTTAACGATTGTGGGATTTTGTAATGAATTGGAAATATTTTGAAATGGAATGTGATCTTGTTTGATATTTTAAAATTTTTCCATATTCATGTGTTTCTATGTATCAATGTATCTAACACCGTCGTAATTGGTCATCGAGGATTAATAACTATGGATGACCGCACATTCGTAGACGCCAGTTTTGGGCCTCCAAGTTAGGAGATGTTACAAGTTGGTATCAAAGCATAGGTTTATGAAACTTTAGAAGGAAATTAAACCTAAAATCTTTTTGAAACATAATCCAATGGATCGAAAATAATATTGGGGTTGAGATAACAATATAGTAACGTACTTGTAGTTGGTATATATATGGATATATATATATATATATATATATATATATATATAAGTACGTATTCCTCTCTCTCTTAGACTGTTCTTCTGTATCTTACTAAGGCTTATATGCATATTTATGAGAAAGAAGACATGGAAGAAGGAAACGGAAGAGAAAATCTCGGTGGAGGAAGTACCACAACTAATGGAAATGCTCGATTGAAAATCAGGAGGAATCAAGGTCGACATGCTAATGCTAACCAAAATGTTGATGCTAATGTGGGTGCTGGAAATCCACCAGTAGATATTGGGGTGATGCATCAGTTCTTTGTCAATATGACGCAAGCAGGACTGCTGCTGTAGTTCCTAGGAATGTTGGAGGAGCCAATCATGTGGCTACAGTTAGGAATAACTATGTTAAGCTTAGCAGAGACTGCACAGTCTTGGTAGGAAACCATTTATGGGAATGAAGGATGCCATAGATGTTGAGAATTGGCTGTTGCAATGTGAACATATCTTTGCTAGTTTGGGTTTAGATGATGAGCAGAAGAGAAATGTGGATTCTAGACAGTCGCAGAGGTCAGCACCTCATTGGTGGAATAGTGTTACCATCGGAGTTCCGGAGGAAGCCTTGACATTGGCTGAATTCAGAAGGAGATTTGAACCGAGGTTTTATTTGAAGTTGCTAAGTCGGCATTGATGAGAAAGTTTATGGATCTAGTTTAGGGAGAAATGTCGGTTATCGAGTATGCCACTAGGTTTGATGAGCTGTCCCGAATGGGTATGCTATCATTGACACTAAAATCAAAAGGAATGAGAGGTTTATTCGGGGTTTGAGACCGGAGCTTACTAGGGCGACCATGACACATATCCGTGATCCTTGCAATGTGGTTGTGGAGATAGCAATTCGCCATGAAGAAATGCTTGCTATTTGTGCTAGAGAGTAGCCAGTTGAAACCCAGGGTTCACAAGGAAAGAAAAGGAAGTTCTATAAGAAGAAGAGAGCGCAGAAGGGAGATGTTATCAATAAGGAAAAGACTGGTTTATTTTTTTACAAGTGTGATAAGAAGGGTCATTATGCAAATGAGTGTCGGTCAGGCAAAGGAAGAAGGCTATAGATAAGAAGAATGTGAAATTCTTTAACTGTGATCAAGTTGTACATTATAAGAACGGGTATCTAGAGCCAGTCGGGGAGGACGAGAGAAAGGTCTTTGCTGTTGGATCATATGTCAGGCCAACTGCAGCTAAAAAGGTAAAGACTGTAATGGAAGGTACATTTTTGATTCAGAGTATACCAGTTAGGATACTATTTGATACCGGTGTATCACATTAATTTATATCTCAGTGTTTGGTTGATAGGTTATGCTTAGAACCCACATATCTTGTTTCTTCCTTAAGGTTTGTGAATCAATTAGGAGGGTATGCAACTCTGAGGATGAGATGTGACTAGTTAGAACTTGATTTATTAGGTCGCAAATTTGCATGCAGTCTGTATGTTTTTGATTTCATAGATTTCAGAATCATTTTAGGCATGGATTGGTTGAGAAGGTATGAGGCCAGGATATTTTGCCAGCATGGGGAGATATCACTAAGGCATCTTGATAGTCTAACCAAATTATATTCTAAGTGGAGAATTCTGACTGGAGTAGTTGTTCTTTGTTAAGTGCAATGGAAGTGGGAGAAGAGCTAAGTCAGGTTCGAGTAGCAAGAGAGTTTGCAGATGTCTTTGACTAGTCACAGGACTACCACCGAAACGAGCTGTTGAGTTTCAGATAGATCGTGTGCTAGGAGCTGAACTTGTAAGTAGACCACCTATCAGGATGACACCTACTGAGATGAAGGAATTGAATGTGCAACTAGTGGATCTAGAAGGAAGAAATTTTATTAGACCAAGTAGTTCGCCTTGGGGAGCGGCCGCCCTATTCATGAAGAAACGAGATGGGTCATTGAGGATGTATGTCGACTATCATAAGCTGAACAAGAGGCGATAAAGAATAAGTATCCTTTGCCCAGAATTGATGATCTATTTGATCAGTTATGTGGAGCCAAAGTGTTTTCCCACTTGGATTTGGCAACAGGCTTTCATCAGTTAAGAGTGGCGAAGGACATCATTCCTTTGATAGCATTTTGTACTAGATATGGTTCGTATGAGTGGTTAGTAATGCCATTCAGGTTAACGAATGCACCAGCTTTCTTCGTGGATTTGATGAACCGAGTCTTCCAAGAGTATTTCACAACACCAGAATTGTCATCTTATTATGGTTATAAGTGTTACAAATCAAATTTGCAATTATCACTGTTACAAATAGGTATGTGACAAAACCTACAATATATTTCTCAACGGTTATAACCTTTGGAAATTTCCATATTCCCAACGATTATAACCGTTGGAAAGTAATGTATACAACAGCGGAATTGGAGAATCCCAACAGTTACAATTCAATTTACAAACATTTATTACCATTAGGAAATTTGTATTGTATTCCTGAAGCAAAGTTCTATTGCAATGAATTACATGCATATATGATCAAACTTCAGATGTTGAATAAAATTTAAAACAATAAATGTATAATGGATTTCAAGACAAATATTAGCAAACATATATGTTAATCTAAACTCCATAAATATCAAAATATCGCAAGTTAAACTTACATAATAATTTCACAATACACAACAAACATCAAAATATCATGACTTCAACATACATAAAAAAACATCGATGTATCACATAGCCACAAAATATTACAATTTCAAAAGAGTCTAGAAGTTTACAAGTAACTTGAAAGTCATATTCTACTTTTTTCGATTATAATGTCTCTTCTTCATCTATTGCTAATGTTAATTTGAATTTCTTAACGCTCTTTTGGTTGGTGGCTTCAAAGCTAGCACTTCAAGATTACTACCATGTCAATATTACACCGAATGGAAAAAGAAAATTTCATACCTTATCCACATTCATGCTCGTTGCATCTGTCCTTCTGTTTGCCAAAATTGCAAAGATTTAATAATTGATTAATGATCATCATATGTGTAGATACCCGATAAGAATCGTGAACTCAAAGACTCAAACAAAGCAAAAAATATGAAATGAGCATACTAATTTATTAATTTTCAAATCATACATTTATTCTCAAACTCTGGATAACCTAAGATGGAAACTCTAAAATAAACAAAATAAGATTGATTTTGACTTCTAGTATGTTCAACAAAATTTTCGAATCAAATCGTTATGTAGTTTACCCTGCCCCGTAAACTCTTTCATTACTAAATTTCTTTGATAAGTTAATATACTTGACCTTAATCAATTTGTTTTCACAGTGGAAAGAGGACATCACCCCTGGAGCAACATATGCTTTCTGTGAGAGACACTTCTGTACATGGAGATATCTGTCTTTAATTATATATACACCTCATCCCTATAAATAATTATGTACTCATTTAATCTTTTTATAAAGTAATATCTATTCATCCTCATTTAATCAATACATGGAATACTGCTTTTCTTGAAATATTTACTTATATTTTTGGTAATTAAAAATCCAAAACTATATTTAATTAAGAAGTATTATTATTTACCCCAATGCTAGAATTTAAATATTAACTAAAATTTTAAAGCATAACATTATGAACTTGCTTAAAAATACCAATCGATACATGCTTTCCAAATAACCTTTTATTTCATTATTAAAATCCTAAATCTGCTTTCATAATTCTAATCAGAACATTAAATAGAAATCTTGCTTTGGTGTTAGGTTAATGAAATTTGGTTAAAAGAGGAATTCATTTCAATAAGATTTATGCACATTGTTTAATTCTTTATGTGAATTGATATAAAAATAAATAATTATCGGTATTGAAATTGATATGCTTTTTAAAATAGATATGACAACTATATATAACAAGTATAGTATTTTATTTTAATTTTTGGAAAAGTTGCTTGAATTTGATTTAACTGAACAATGGTAGAAATTTGAGTGGTAATTTTAAACAACACAATAGTGCCATTTGGTTTCATTATAGTCAGCATTATTTTGTGTTTGCCTACTTAAACATACATATTTTGTTATGTAATTTGAGAAGGAAAAAAACATTTTTCTCCACTTTTGTTGTCTAATTTTGTTTTCTATTTTCAAGTGGAATGGAAGCTTCTCATTCCATACATGGTAGGCAGAACAAAGTTAACTCTAGTTGATGTATTTTCTCTTCATCCATGTTGGATGGAATTTTTTTTACAAAATGGACTGTTTGGTGTAGCGTAAGATACTAAGATATAACCAAACATAAGACACAGTTAAGATTTGATGTTATTTGTATATTTGACATAACAGTTGTGCACCTAATATCCTAGGAACATAAGTAAAAACCTAATTTATAGCTCTAAATAATGGATCGTAAGGAAAGGAACAATATATCCATTTTGTTATATATCTGTAACATATATGTGTGTTGTCGGGCACACCCAATGTGTGCACTATGTTTAGTTATTTGTCACTGCTTACAAATAATATTCACATGCACATCCAGCTCACTCTGTTATATCTTTCAACAAACGTTTGTGCATGTCACACTTGGTTATTAGTTTAAATCCTTTATGTATTAGACAATTGATTATGTTATATTAAACCTACGTAGTTGCAAGGAATAATCGATTTTATTAAGTAAAAGTGGATAATATGTACAAGGTGAAGGCATTGTACATAACTAATTGCATTTTGTATTGTCTTCATTTTTTGGCATGTATCATGTAGTAACGGACTAGTTGCATGCTAAAAAGTGAAAACTTGCATACATAAATAGATAGTAGTATCCAACTATCCATATGGACACAAATGCATGTTGTAGATGACACTGAACAGTCCAATAATTTAGCTTCAGTATTTGATGTAGGGTAAAATTGTGATTAATTTTTTAAAACCTGCTATTTTATCATTATCATAAACTAACAAACATGTCGCCTTCATTCCAACCTTCAGTTTGGTTAAATGTCACATAAGGCTTATTTTTGTATACATGTATACAACCCACGAATTAGTTAAAGAAATGGCAGAACCACAAGAACAAACATTACAACTAGTTATTTTATTTCTTCTTTCTACCTTTTTTATGTGCATCTACTAAATCATTATTAATTCTTAGCAGTTTCAAAAAGCACGAGAAAATGGAAAGTATTGAAGATGGTACAGGACAAACCTGAGGATGTGGAATCATGTCTCCTTCCAATTCAAAGTTTCACTTGTTAGACAATGAAGCTTCTAGGCAAAGGAGGAGCCACAACAATAAAAGCTGGAAACATGAACTAAAGAGAATGGTTTTAGAGAGCAAGTGATCAAAGCAAAGCGTTTACTCCTGCTGTTACTATTACTCATGTTGTTCTACATCTGTTATGAGCAATTTTGGTTACAATGCTAAAAGCTTTTTCAAGAATTTTGTTGATGGTTTCCAACATTAAGTACAAGCTATTCCGATCATCATGTATTGCTTTACCCACATCATGAATTTGAATTTATTTATTTGAAAATTTTGCAGCTTTTGATGATGTAATTCATGTGATGTACTAGATTTGATTAAGCTAATGTTTATAGAATTTGATTCACAAAATTTATTTTCTTGAAAAGCCTTATCACATATCGATTTTGTAAGACATGAATAAAGGAATAATTATAACGTAGTTTTGAGAAAAAAATATCAAGGTTCATGTAATCTTGAGGGGACTTGACATATATACTATCCCAACGTGGAGGGTACAACCCCAACAATCAATAATAATATAGAGAACCTTTATACAAGACAGAACCTATGTGTATCCAACAACCATTGATTTATGGATCACCAACTTTATATGTGGTATGATTGATCCCGCTTATTTTTATAACATTATTTAACTCAGCAAGCCTTATCGATAACTAATATTTGTAAGACATGTTAATAAACTATGAGTTCTATACGATATACAATTTTAATAATGTACCAAATTTTTGCAGTAACCAGATTGCTTGTGTAACTCTTTTAGAAGCATCCATCAAGGCTCTATATCAAGATTTAAGTAGAAGTCTGAGATAATAAATATATAGTGCTAATGAATATTATTGTCATAATGAATAAATAAATAACACTTGCAACAAATAAACTAATATTTATTTAGTACTAGGTATATCACCATTAATAAATTTACCTGTGATACCTATGTAAAGCACACCACTAACATATAAATACAAAAAAAATTCTACACTTTGTTATGGAGCCAAACACACATAGAACTAGTTAAATATTTAAGGTAATAATAATACTCTTTTTTATTCCTCCCCGTGTCATAAACTAGGAAATTTCATGGACATGTAAACACATAGTAAGTATCCTAGTGCCAAGGCATAGACCCATTTGAATGCCATTTGCTTTGATATATCTGAATGTACTCGTGATCACACATAATTCATTATACACATTTAGGTCCACATTCACATCACACATTACTCTCACATTTATGACAAAGGTAAGTGTGCACGCACACAAAACTCACAGCAGGCATATTTACTAGTTGTCATAATAAAAAATAAATAGTTTTACCTTGATCGTAGCATTGAAAATAGTAACTTAAAGTCATACCATACAAAATTAATTTTTAGAAATATATGCTAATTGAACATCTTTTCCGTTAAAGAGACCAAACGAATTATGATGTAAAAGGCTATAAAGCATCACAAGTTTTGGTTTTAAATTAATGCTCTCTTTATGTATTAAGATTGCAAAAATTAACTTCTAGTTAAATACGAAAAAGTCTCTGTATTCAATTTTTATACAGAAATGTTAAATATCCTAATCAATTACATAATTAATGAGGCTATTAAATGTTTTAATTCTAGAAAACGAGCAAGGGATTAAAGTTTTGCATGACCAATTAGGGTAACAGTTGTACACCGAAATTTAAATGGTAAGATTATATGATAAATGTAGAAATTTATAGCTTTCAATATTACTGAAGTATACCATCCAAATCTCCAAGTTAATATAAAACTTACCAAGATGAACCAAGGGCATTCGAGATGATTGTGCATAAAACCAATCCATATCCAACAGCTTGAGTATGCAGATGCAAAGATTGCTGAATTCTCAAATTTAGTATAAAGTGAGAGCATTATGCTTGGTCAATGTATGAAGTTACTAGTTTTGGCCGTAGACATGCAGGTAACAGTTATACGATTTAGCAATATAGAAATGATCTGGTTGCTCCCTCATCTTATTTTTTCGAAAACTAAAAAGATAAAAATATAGTACATGTTAATTGCTTAATGGGTAAGGTGCAATATAAATAAAAACAAAGTGATTCAATATATCTTTAATATATAGTAGTAATACTTTTGAAGTAGGCATTTTTGTGTAATCTTAAGTTTTAGAAATGATCCAAATTTAATAATAGAATAAAACAAAAAAGTTAAATAATGGGATTATGACGAATTTAATTTTTCTTTTACAAAAAATTAAATATAGTTTTTGAAAGAAGAAAAAACCATGTAGATGCATTATCTGATTTAAGTTTTTCTTTTACAAAAAAGAGGAAAAGTAAAAAAAATATCACTTAAAGTTTTTGTGGATAGGAATTATGGCGAATTTCAAAATCAATTTAAATAATGGGATAAATTTTAAAAAACTATTTCATATTTTGAATATTGGGAATTATTTTTTATTTATACTTATGTTTATAAATTTTAACAAATTCAAAGGAAATTTAGCTTTTTGCCTACATTGAAAAAAAAGAATCACATGTGCATTACAAAATAGTCAAGTAGAATCCATGTAGCAACGAAACAACTAAGTCAATTATGAATTGCATTGAATTTTATGTAGCATTATGAATAGTTTACAAACACCGAAAATCCTATAACTGATCTGAGTGAAACAAACATGGAACTGAAACTCAATTAACGAAACAAGTAAATCAAGCCTAATCCATCTCAAGGTACCTAAATGAGTTTGAATTACCTAGTCATCCCTTGGGCACAACCTAAACCCCATTAGAAATACAAAGATCGGTTGATGAACGAGTTTATCAATGTCTTGTATATGGAGAATTGCTTCTTGAAATACGAAATAATAAATATTAAATAGAAGGATACCTCTGCCAAAAATCTTGACCCTATTAAAGTTCTGTTTGGCTAAAATGTAGTAAGATAGATAATAAACCAAAAGACATCCATTGCCACATAGAAGAAAACAACTTGATTAACGGGGAAAACATTAAGCTTTGAAACTTAAATCAGGCCGCTGAGGAAAATGAGACTAACTAGGCCTGGACTACAAGGCATAAAAGGCATAAAAGGTACTAATCGGACTCTAATGGTTCGGTTTTAGACGAACATTCCTAGCCCACCCAAGATGTCAAATTCCAAACAAAGTAAGTAAATCAAGCTTAATTAAGTAAATGAAACATTGAACCCGAGAAGAAATTCAAGATGGAAAACATATTATGATTCAAAATTACTTGAATCTATGACGGCGGATGCAGTAACCCTAGAGGTGAAAATGAAGGAGGAACGGACTCAAGGTTCTCGCTCTAAGGCAATAGATCTAGTGATGGAAGTTGATCGATGGTGATGTTCATGAGGTAGGATTGACTAGATTATAGCGGATGATCGGCAATAATATCCTATAGCTTATGGCGATGGAAGTTTGAACCAATTGGGGAGATGGAAATCAGATGGAGTATGGTGTGGATCTGAACAATGAAGGGTGAAAAGCATCAGAAATTAGGTTTTAATGGTAAAATGTATAATTACAAAGCTATCCAGTGCAGTTCGATGTATTTACCATATTACCAAGAGGCATAACTGTAATAAGCATTGTAATATTTAGTCACGGTAATAACCGTTAGTAATTTGTAATGGAAATAACCATTACAAATTGAGACAAGAAAAGTGTTGCAAATGGATTGTTTGGTGTAGTGTTTGGATAGATTTGTGTTGGTGTTTATAGATGATCTACTTTGAGGGTATGTCTATATTAGATTTATATAGCTAACTCCTAGTCAGGTAGACTAGTATGGTTGTTCGGAGTCATTACAGATGATTTCTATGTTTAGTATTTAGTCCTTACTGAATTTCGAGGATGAAATTCTTTAAGGAGGGGAGCCCATAACATCCCTAATTTTTGATAACATTATTCAGGAGATTTAATTAGATAAATTAAATAGAATCATGTAAATGTTAAGTGATAAAGGGATTGAGACTTTAAATAAATATAATTAGGGTTGCGCTTAATGAACTAATTAAATGGGCTAAAGCATGTTTTTTAGGTTAATTAATTTACATAAGGGTATAATGGGAATTTGCTGCACATAACCACTTACCCTTATATATTCTCATTCCTTACCATTTCATTTCCCATTCACGTCATTTTGAAAAACAAAAACTTAAGAAGAAAAGCCGATCATAATCAAAGAGAAAAGAGTAGAGAATTTAAATCAAGCGAAGGAATTAAAGAAAGGGGAAAAAATCTTAATCTCAATCCAATCTCCTTATCATAATCAAGGTGAATAATAATTCATTCCATCTCTATTTTTTCTTATAATCATATGTTTTCAGATTTATGGATAAATTCGATTTTATGATGATTTGGATGATGATATGCTTGAATTACAATTTGTTTGATTTAAACCAGAAAGTTTAAATAAGATTATGTGCGGTTTTAGAGCAAAACCGATTTATATTGATGTTTAAATGGCATGGAAAATTTTATGTTGTATAAAACATGATTTTGGAGTTGGGTTTTAATTTTGATAATTTTCCAAGCCACGGAAGGATTACTATGAATTTTCAAAGGAAAATATGGTTAATTGGGTTTATAAATTTATTTCGAAAAATATATCAAGAATTTGGGTCTAAAATTTTGATATATTAAATAATATGATTAAATTGAATTTTTAAAAATTTTGAGGGTTTTTCCTTAGTGATTTTCTATGCAAATTAAATTATTTTAAAAGAAGGAATTATTTGCAATATTGGTTTTGCTTAATGGAAGGGCTTATTTGCTAATTTAACCATGGTTTAGATTTGAAATTAGTGGCAGTTATTTTGGTAGAGAATTTGAAAAGTTATGGCGACCAATCTTATGTTTACACGTTGCAGGTTAGTTAGAAAGTATTTTCCTCAAGTGGCATTAATCGATTTTTACCCAGAAAAATTGGTTCCGCCTTTTTTAGAAGTACCTTTCGACTCAGAGCTTCTACCTTCAATCAAGTCGAAACCACACTAAGCCGAAACTAATACACAAGGTATCCCTTAGATGGTACGTAGTGGATTGGAAAAAGGTGGAAGGCATGGTGTCGAAAGCATTGCTTTTGATGGGGCTGATACCTTTGTTTGTTTTAAAATGTGATGCACCTGCTTTTTCTTTATTAAAGCCTTCAAAGGATTCAAAGCGTATGTTTTTGAAAGAGGTTTTCTAAATGCTTTTTAAGGGGTTGCCATCATCTTTTGTTTTAAGGAATAACCTTTTGAATGGGTTTGCTTATTTATAAAAATAGTGCTTCCGGAAGTAGGGGTTCTGATCTAGTTGAAGTCTTGCTGCCGTTTTTTGCCTTTCGAGTGTATTGAAGTCATGAATGATTTCGAAGGGTAAAGTTTGTTTTAAAGGATGTTCTAAGCCACTCCTGAATGCTTTCAAAAGGGTCCTAGGGTTTCGAAGGCAATGGCTTCGAAAGGGGGTTTCGATGCTATCCTTCAGTGTTTTGTTTAAATGATTTGAAGCTTTCGAAAGGGATGGTGCCGATGCAATCAAGTTTTCCCTAATACTTTTATATGATAAAGAATGGTTTCGAAAGAGATACTTTCATTTAGATTCACTTTGATCCAAATGATATTTTTAAGTATAAACCTAATAGTTTTGAAAGGTTTTTTTTAATAGTTTCGAAAGGGGGACTTTTAATGGTTTCAAAAGGGATACTTTCAAAGATTTCGAAAGGGGTACTTTCAAAGGTTTTGAAAGGGGTACATTTAATGGTTTCGAAGCTATGGTTCTAAGAGTTATCAAATAATACTTTATTACATTTAAAAGTTTTTGAAAGAGAGGTTTTAAAGTGTTTCGAAAGGCAGGGGCCTAATGTTTTGAAAGGGAATTATATTCTTTCAAAGGAGGTTATCCAATGAGGTTAAAAGAAAGGTTTTGAAGGTTTCGAAAGCCTTATTTTTCGAAGCTAATAACCCAATCTCATTTTTAAAAGAGAACCATGGCATAAATATAAAAAGTGCTTTGAAAAGGAGTTTTTAAAGAAGTTTTCTTTGATTAAAAGGTTAAATGGATTAACCAGGTTATTGTGTTTACTTCTTCATATATGTATGTATTCACATTGTAGTGGACCCATAACTGTATTTTAGGGAAGGGCGGGATAACCAGCTTGGTTGACCCAGTATTGAATATAAATTAACTTAACTCCTGAATTAGTAGAATTGCATCCAGGAGGTTAGGAAGACCAGAATATAGGATGCTAAAATATTAAAGGAAGGTTTTGGCAGGGGCCGATTGGTTCTCAGTAAGCCCAAAGATATTGGCAGGGGCCAATAGATTCTCAGTAAGCCCATGAAATTTGTGTATTCGAAAAGATATTGGCAGGGGCCAATAGGTTCATAGTAAGCCCATGAAAAATATATATAAAGAAGATGTTAGAAAGACAGGTTCATAGTTAGTCCATGAAAACTTTGATTTTATATTGGAAGGGGCCAATATATTTATAGTTAATCCATGAAAACTATATCTAGATTAAGATATTGAAAGATGTCAATAGGTTCCTAGTCAACCCATGAAAACTAGGATAAGAGTGAAGATATTGGAGTTACCAATAGGTTCTTAGTGATCCCATGAAAACTATGTAACTAGATAGAGAGTCCTCAACTTACATTTTACCGGTTATTAGTAATCCCATGAAAATTATTAGGTTAATAGAATTCCTAGAAAAGATAACTGTGATAGATAGTCAAAACGAATGGGGACGGGTAGTCCAGAATTGATTCACTGGCTTTGCATATCATCGTATCGTATTGTTTTGAATTGTTTTAACTATTGTGGACGCAGGAGCACAGTATGTGGTTTTATAAAGGTTTTAGGGTACTAGTGAGAGGAAAACCTGTTCCGCTAAGCAGCGTGGTCTCACTAGATATCTAAATGGTTTGAGATGGTAGACTATTATTCATATCAGGCTTTATATCTGACTTGAAATTTATAGTTTCCACTTAAACTCTCGGGTGCTCAATTGATTTTGAGTAGTTTGAGAGTTTAAGTTTTTAGGTACCTCATTAGATGAATAAAGCTTCCGAAGATGTGTAGGAGGCATGATAGCTATCTAGGTTTCTCTTTTATTTTGATTCCGCTGTGCTGTTTGTAATGGTAAAGTTGTTAAATTTCCTATATATACTCTGATCATCCAAGGAGGCATCTTCATATGTCGCTATTGGCATATGTTGTAATAAATATAGTTTCTCTGAACAAGGTTAACAATTGTGGGATTATGTAATGAATTGGAAATATTTTGAAATGGAATGTGATCTTGTTTGATGTTTTTCCATATTCATGTGTTTTATGTATCAATGTGTCTAACACTGCCGTATCTAGTCATCGAGGATTAATAACTATGGATGGTTACAACATCTGTAGCCGTTAGTTTTAGGCCTCCAAGTAGGGGGATGTTACACTGGGACATGAGAAATATGCTCTTGGGCAAAAGGTCAAAACTCTTGAAGGGGCCAATAAGATGATTGATCATGCATCAAAGATTCAAATTGGTTCTATTGATGATTTGAACATCATCCTAAAGAAGGAGGAGAAACTTAAACAACTACTGGATGTGGAGATTCATCATATTACCGAACCTTCTTCAACTGTTGAAGTCTAGAAGGAAAAATTGGAAGACCTTGAGTCTCAATTGAAAATAAATAAGGTGATGTGTGAGAATTTTCAACTAGATTCCCTCGTTGATTATTTGCTTGAAATGTTGCTTTTGGCTTAAAAATTGATTAGTCTTTCTTTGGTCCAGAAATGAATCGGAGTTTGAGCAAAGCAACAGAGGCATGATACATACATTGCCAACATTTCTTTTTATAAGGGTATTCTGACCATCTCAAGAATATTGGAGTCCCTCCTTTTTTGTTTTAGAGATGCCTTGCTTTAAGCGAAAATCATCCATGCCTTCTCTAGGTTAAAGAGAAGTGGAAAGAGGGAGTATATCAACTTTATCCACTTCCTCCTCCTCCTTAGGAAGACTTAAAGGCTTTTTCTTGATATTTGTAACTCTTTTGATGTAAATTGAGAAAATAATTTTGTACCTGAATAGTTGATATTTTGAATAAACATTGTATTTTCTTCCTTATTCTTGTCTTACATTTGGACTCATTGCACTTATTTGAGATTTGTGACTTCCTTTAGAATCTTAATTCGATTCCATATGATCCATGGTCTTTGATAGATTTGTTTGCTCTTTTGCTTCTTCAAAGAATACATTTAGATAAGCCTTGATTTGAGAGTTTCTTATCGGGTGTTATAATACTTGTTTGCCACCCTTCTTGCATAAAAGAAGCTTTTAACACTTTTAGTGTAAAACTAAGTATCTGTTCACCTTTTCAATTCTCATTTTTATGAAATCTTCCTTTTTACTTCTGGAAAAACATATGGTAAATAATTAAGACTATCAAAAACTTGAGAAATTATTTCTTTTTCAAATCAATCATTTTGTTTTGTATGCCAAAGAAACTTTTGAAAAAGCTCTCTTGTTAATCTTTGAAATTTTGAAAAATTAGTTTTGAAATTCATTTTTTGGAATAATTATTAAATTAGCATGTATTAATTTATTTTCTTTCTTGTATAAAAGAATCTTTTTACATTTGAGTGTAAAACCAAGAAGACCAGAAATCCGCTTGATAAGAAGATCAAAAATTCAATTGATAAGAAGGCCAGAAATCCACCTGGTAAGAAGACCATAAATTCAATTGATAAGAAGTCCAGAAATCCATTTGGTAAGAAGACCATAAATGCAACTGATAAGAAGACCAGAAATCCGTTTGGTAAATTTCACATTTCGACTAATATGAGACTGGAAGTTGAACCAATAACCGAGATTCCTGTTGTTTGAAGAATATTTATGATAAGGAGATTTAGAATTTTCTAAAAGTCTATATTTAACACTAAGACGCTGACGCAGCGGATTAATCAAACAAACTTCCATCGATGAAACGTAGCAATCGGTGAGTTGAAGATACCAAAATGCCCAAGTCCGTTGATCCAAAGATTCCGAACTCTAGCTATCTCAAACACGTTGATAGCGCACTATACCGTGTTCAAAGATCTTCGATTCTTCGCACGTTGATCTAGCGCACTAGATTCCGTGAATCGGCTTCTTCGATCGTTGAATCGAGTGCACTCGATTAACCGAAAGAGGAGATAGGAGATTACACTCAACTACCAATTGGAATGAAAGCACAAAGCTAACAAAGAGAATTTTATTCAAAAATCAACCACTTCAAAAATTACAACACACACGCTATTTATAGGCATTATACTCAACACAACATTCGTCACCCAACTCTTAGGTCGGCACCGACTCAACATACACGACTCATCTCGGCCGACTCATCATAAGTCGTTACCGACTCAACACACGTAACTCCAACCCTTTACAACAGAACACAAAGCCAACGACTCATGTAAGTTCCGCCTCCGACTCAAGAACAATTTACGACTCAACTTATAAACGACTTAAGTCTCAACCGACTCATGGTTACAACATATCAGTCATAGTACACGACTCATCATTTCATATGAACGACTCACGACTCATACTAGGTCGGCAACGACCTACGACTCACGACTCCACATCCTTCCTTCGACTCAAGTTCCCATCAGTTGAACCCTTCTCCTTCTAGATGCTATCTCGGCCACGACTTATGGATACGTTGTTAAGTCGTGTACGACTCATCAAGTATGAACACTCCAAGTTTCCCTTGAGTCGTAACCCTGTTCCATTATCCCGTATACGACTCAAGCTCGAACGACTCAAACCCGATGCCTCTTTTATGCGGCTTAAATTGTTGTTAACTCGAAACTTGCTATCCCGTGCACCATTAAGTCGGAAACGACTTAACCCTGCCTTCCTAAGTCGTGTACGACTTAACCTCTCTATGAGTCGTGTACGACTCATCCTTGTTAGAAATTTTGGTTGCATTTCTTCTCTGTTCTGAGCTGCATCATCCTCCCCTGGTCGAGAAAAATTCGACCTCGAATTTGTAAATTCTTCCTCAACAATCTCACCTCCATGATATGGAATTAAATGTTTGATGTTAAAAACATCAGAAGTATAGACATCATCTGGTAACTTTAATCGATAAGCATTTTCATTGATTTTCATTAAAACTTCAACTGGACCAATTTTTCGCGCTTTCAACTTGTTATAAGCACCTACTGGAAAACGATCCTTTGTCAATATAGCATAAACCACATCTCCTTCTTTAAATTCAACATTTCGACGTTTCAAATCTGCAGACTTCTTATACTTCTCATTCGATTTCTCCAATCGTTCCCGAACGATTTTATGACATTCATTCAGCTCATCAACAAAATCAGCAGCTCGTTTAACTGTTCTCTTTGACTGTGGTACAACTGCTAAATCCAACGGCCCCCTGGGTAAATTTGAATAAACAATCTGAAACGGACTGAATCCTGTGCTTCGATTTACTGCATGATTATGAGCAAATTCTGCCTGGCATAGCTTCATGTCCCAACTTCTCAAATTATCTTGTACAAGACAACGCAACAAATTTCCCAATGACCTGTTAACAACTTTTGTCTGCCCATCAGTTTGTGGATGATAAGCACTGCTAAATTTCAGTTTCGTTCCCACCATCTTCCACAAACTCAACCAAAAGTGACTCAGAAAACGAGTATCTCGATCAGAAACAATAGATTCTGGTAAACCATGAAGTCGATAAATCTCCTTGAAAAATAACTGTGCCATTCGAACTGCATCTGCTGTCCTTTTGCAAGCAACAAAATGTGCCATCTTTGAAAACCTGTCCACCACAAAAAATATCGAATCATTTCCCCTTTGAGTTCGCGGCAAACCCAAAACGAAATCCATGCTAATATCAACCCATGGCTTAGTCGGTACAGGTAATGGCATATACAACCCTGCATTTGTTGCTGTCCCCTTTGAAACTTGGCAAATATGGCATCGCTCCACAAATCTTTCCACCTCTTTCCTCATCGACGGCCAAAAGTAAGATTGCGAAATCAACTGCAAAGTACGATCACGACCTACATGTCCTTCCTCGTGCAACTCCTTCACAATCTTCATCCTCAAACTACAATCCGGAATACATAAACGATTTCCTTTAAACAGAAAACCATCAACTAACATGAATTCATCGGTACTCCCATCCTTCACTTTCTCAACATATTTCTCAAAGTAAGGATCTCCTTCAATCATCTCAGGCAACATTTCGAACCCTGTCACTTCAATCTTTATTGTCGTTAGTAAATGACTCCTCCTACTCAAAGCATCAGCTACCCGATTTGTCACCCCTGATTTGTGCTTAACGACAAAAGTAAACTGCTGCAGATAAGCAATCCATGATGCATGTCTCGCTGAAATTTTATCCTGCCCCTGTAAATGTTTCAAAGCTTCGTGATCAGTGTACAGAACAAATTCCTTCTGAAATAAGTAATGTCTCCAATGCTTAACAGCCTGAACAACAGCATAAAATTCAACGTCATATGTACTGTATCTCATCTTCGCCCCTGACAACTTTTCACTGAAATATGCAACTGGCTTCCCATTCTGACTCAGAACTCCTCCAATACCAACCTTCGATGCATCAGTATGCAATTCAAACAATAACTGAAAATTAGGTAGAACAAGAATTGGTGCAGACGTCAACAATTCCTTGATCTTCTCAAAGGCAACCCCCGCTTCTTCTGACCACACAAATTGTTTCCCTTTCATGCAATCAGTCACTGGAGCCATCATGCTACTGAAGTGTGGGATGAATCTTCGGTAGAATGACGCTAGCCCATGAAAACTTCTCACTTCTGTAATTGTCTTTGGCTGTGGCCAATTCCTGACTGCTTCAACTTTGCTCTGGTCAACTTGAATACCTTTCCCTGAAACAACATAACCCAGGAATAAAACACTGGGTGTCATAAACACACATTTCTTTGTAGCAGCATAAAATTGTTCTTCACGAAGAATAAGCAACACTTCCCTCAAATGTAGAACATGCTCCTCCGTACTCCTGCTATAAATCAGAATATCATCGAAATAAACCACGATGAACTTCCCAATGAATGGCCTAAAAATTTGATTCATCACCCGCATGAATGTACTAGGTGCATTTGACAAACCAAACGGCATAACCAACCATTCGTATAACCCTTCTCTTGTCTTGAAAGCTGTCTTCCATTCATCTCCAGGTCTGATTCGAATTTGATGATAACCACTCTTCAAATCAATCTTCGAAAATATAGTTGCCCCACTCAACTGATCCAACAAATCATCCAACCTCGGCATAGGAAATCTGTAACGAACAGTGATCTTATTCAAAGCTCTACTATCTGTGCACATCCTCCAAGTTCCGTCCTTCTTGGGTACCAACAATGCTGGCACAGCACATGGACTCAAACTTTCCTGAATACGTCCCTGTTCAAGCAACTCTTCCACCTGCCTTCGTAATTCCTCATGTTCCTTTGGACTCATTCGGTAATGTGGTCGATGTGGTAACACTGCTCCTGGAACAAGATCAATCTGATGTTGAATGTCTCTCAGTGGTGGTAACTCCTTCGGTAACTCCTCTGGAAAGACATCTTCAAACTCTTTCAAAACTGGTTTTGCTTCTTCTGGAATTTCAACTTCTTCACTACTCTCTCTCCCAATCAACAAAAGTACTTCCGGTTCTTCTTCAACTTCTTTAACAAATTCCTTCAAAGTCAACAAAGTTTTTAATTCTTCAATCTCTTCTAGCTTGCTCTCCTTCTGCTGCTGTTTCTTAGGAACCAAAGTGATTTTAGTCCCCTCGAACATGAAACTGTAACTGTTGGCACGTCCATCATGTTGTACTGCTCTATCGAACTGCCATGGTCTGCCCAACAATAAGTGACAAACATCCATATCTACGACATCACACCAAATTTCATCTTTGTACTTTTTCCCAATAGAAAAATTCACACAAGCTCTTCGACACACTTTTACTTCACCTCCCTTCCTTAACCATGCTAGCTTGTATGGTTTAGGATGCTTTTCAGTCTTCAAGTTCAATTTCTTCACAGCCTCTGTAGAAATAATATTATCACAACTTCCCGCATCAATAACAAACTTGCAGACTTTTCCCAGAATAGTGCATGTCGACTGAAAAATATTGCTTCTCAACCAACTACAATCCTCTTCTTGCTTTGGTGTCAAACAACTTCTTCTCATCATAAGATTACATCCTTCATCACCCGACACTTCTTCTTCCTCTTCAACATAAAGTGCATTTGAACATTCTACCTCCTCACCATCATCCTCCTCAACCTCTGCAACCATGGTTCTCTTCTTCGGCTTCGGACATTCGTTGCTTTTGTGACCCAACTCCTGACAATTATAACATTTGAAAACACTACTAGCCTTCGCTTTCTCTGCCTCCTTCACCACTGGCTTTGTAACAGGTTTAGGAACACTAGAACTTCCGCCAACACCCCTTGCTTGATTATTGAAATTAGTAAACACACCACCTCCACGCCTTCCTTGTTTCTCCCAAGCTAACGCTTTCTGATATGCCTCTGCTACTGATCTAGGATCAAACATATTAACCATATCCGGGATCTGCATTCTCAAGCCCCCAATGAATCTAGCAGTTAGCTGTTCTTCTGTCTCCATGATATCATTCCTGGCGATGAGTTGGTAAAATTCATCAGCATAATCACTAACAGATTTTGTCCCTTGCCTCAGATTCTGCAACCTTTGGTACATAAGTGACTGGTAGTTGTAAGGTAAGAAAGTAGATCTCATCAACTTTTTCATCTTCTCCCAAGATTCTATCTTTGACTTCCCCATCCATTCTCGAGTAAGTTTAGTTTGCTGCCACCATGCCAAAGCTCTCCCCCTCAGCCTTGTAGCAACTAACTTCACCCTTCTATTCTCCGGCACCTCCTTGAAATCAAAGATTTCCTCCACATTAGACAACCAATCTAAGAACTCTTCAGCAACCATCCCGCCTTTAAATTCTGGAATTTCCATTTTCAGTCCCGATTCCCAACGTCGATCACCTTCAATATCACGATAAGAATTTCGAACTTGGTCTCGATCTCGATAATGAATACTAGCTCTGTCACCCTCTTCAACAAAATCAAAAGTACGTCTACATTGATCTCGACCATTATCATCCCTTCGTTCATGCATGCTTCTTTGACTATGTCTCTCTTCATCTCTATATGCTTCATGGTCAAATTCACGTTGACTTCTTCTCTCTTCATGTGCATAGTCATGATGATCTCTTCGTGACGAAATCGATGTTTCTCTTCTATCTCTACAAGAATGTGGTGATACCCTCCTCGCTTCCGTAACCAATGGCGAAACTCGGTTTCCTCCATGGTTTGAGTTTGGTGATCTCCTCCTTTGATTCAAATCATTCATCAATCTCTCCAATTTACCAATGCCCTCATCAAATTTATCATTAATACGTTGTTCCATAAGTTCAGCTTCTTCTCTACGATACAAAGCTTCAACGTTTTGATGACGATTAGCTCTCCTTGGTGGCATGGTTGTAAACTTCTCAAGACTTCAAAAAATTCAACACAAGACTTCAAACTTTCCACTCAACAAAGCAATCTAAGCTCAACAATACACGGCTATGCTTGTCTCGGCTCACACTAACTCGGCAACGAGTTAACAATTCAAGTAAGGTCGGCTCCCACTTGTCTCGGCCTTGACACCTCACGGCTTGGCTTCACTCTTACTCCAAAACCCTCCAAAAATTGGCGCGCAAACACCAATTCAAAATCCAAACAAAGTCCAACTCCTCGATCCAAAATGAAATGGATCAAACACTCCAAACTTGATGCAACTTCAATATGAACACGATGAACTCCTTCAAACTTCAAAAACTTCAAAAACTTGGCTCCAAGAATCAACTTAGCTATGATTGGCTAAGTATGGCACTGATACCAATAATGACGCAGCAGATTAATCAAACAAACTTCCATCGATGAAATGTAGCAATCGGTGAGTTGAAGATACCAAAATGCCCAAGTCCGTTGATCCAAAGATTCCGAACTCTAGCTATCTCAAACACGTTGATAGCGCACTATACCATGTTCAAAGATCTTCGATTCTTCGCACGTTGATCTAGCGCACTAGATTCCGTGAATCGGCTTCTTCGATCGTTGAATCGAGCGCACTCGATTAACCGAAAGAGGAGATAGGAGATTACACTCAACTACCAATTGGAATGAAAGCACAAAGCTAACAAAGAGAATTTTATTCAAAAATCAACCACTTCAAAAATTACAACACACACGCTATTTATAGGCATTATACTCAACACAACATTCGTCACCCAACTCTTAGGTCGGCACCGACTCAACATACACGACTCATCTCGGCCGACTCATCATAAGTCGTTACCGACTCAACACACGTAACTCCAACCCTTTACAACAGAACACAAAGCCAACGACTCATGTAAGTTCCGCCTCCGACTCAAGAACAATTTACGACTCAACTTATAAACGACTTAAGTCTCAACCGACTCATGGTTACAACATATCAGTCATAGTACACGACTCATCATTTCATATGAACGACTCACGACTCATACTAGGTCGGCAACGACCTACGACTCACGACTCAACATCCTTCCTTCGACTCAAGTTCCCATCAGTTGAACCCTTCTCCTTCTTGATGCTATCTCGGCCACGACTTATGGATACGTTGTTAAGTCGTGTACGACTCATCAAGTATGAACACTCCAAGTTTCCCTTGAGTCGTAACCCTGTTCCATTATCCCGTATACGACTCAAGCTCGAACGACTCAAACCCGATGCCTCTTTTATGCGGCTTAAATTGTTGTTAACTCGAAACTTGCTATCCCGTGCACCATTAAGTCGGAAACGACTTAACCCTGCCTTCCTAAGTCGTGTACGACTTAACCTCTCTATGAGTCGTGTACGACTCATCCTTGTTAGAAATTTTGGTTGCATTTCTTCTCTGTTCTGAGCTGCATCAGACGCCTGGTCCTAGGTAATAGATAGTTATTGTCCTTTCCTTCGAAGGCTGCTTTAATTTTAGCTCAGAGCCCAATTGGTTATGTTTAGTTACACATCCTCTTAGAAAAGTGCTTTGATTCATTCTCAAGATGAAATTATGCTTGCCTAAGCGATCTCTCTAGCCCTTTATTACCTTTTAGGTAATGATTTAGGCTTTAGTCTCTAGTCTCTTTTTCCCTTTATTACCTTATAGGTAATGATTTAGGCGTTAATCTCTTTCGCCCCTTATTATCTTATAGGTAACGATTTAGGCTTTAATCTCTTTCGCCCCTTATTACCTTATAGGTAATGATTTAGGCTTTAATTGAGCCCCTTATTACCTTATAGATAATGATTTAGTTTGGTTGGTGTGTTCTTCTATCCATTTTTGGCAGAACCAAAGTCTTACTCGTCCTCCCTCTAGGAGGCGCTCCAGTAAGGCCTTATAGGCAGAATCAAAGGCTATTTGGTGTTATAGCCAGGCCATCTTAGGCAGACTTAGGGCTTAATCATCCTTTCTTTAGGAGGCACTTTGGCTAGTCCACGTAGTTGGGACCGAAGGCTTGCGGTGTTTTGGCCAGGCCTTATAGGCAAGACTAGAGGCTTACTCTGACATTCTCTAGCAGGTGCATTGAATTTCCTTTGTGACGGGATCAAAGGTTTTTCCTTTATAAGTTCTTTTCATGTAGCATTTTTGAAGCATTCCTCTTTATTAGTACATAAATCTTATGTTTAAATCTTGTTAACAAACTCATGGAGTTCCTCTTTTCCTATGAAATTTTCAATCATCTCTTTAAGCGCTCGGAACCGATTGGTTTCATGTTCATTCGTTCAGTGATATTAGTAATAAGCGCCCTCGAGATTATTTTCATTGCCTTGTTCCTTTTTCTTTAAAATCCAATAGTCTAGCCTCTCTTTGATTTAGAGATAGATATTTTCATAGGAAGTGGTAAGGGAACGGGCTCTTGCAGATTGGAAATTCCTAGGGGATTGTGTTTCTGCTCTCTATTTGGCTCTCTTGTAACATTGGAGCGGCTCATTAGTTCTAACGATAAGTTTTTTCTTCAAAATTCTCGAGTTTTGATTGGTGTGGGAGAGCAATCAATTACTGTCTTCCATTTTTGGGCAAACTTATCGAAATCCTTTGTTATTTCATTTTCGAAGATAGTTCCTTTAGTTTGGAGATGTATAGTTTTTCTTATTTTCAAGAATGGATCACTCTTTTTCTTGTTTTCTTTTCTCAGAGTAAGTGAAGGTCGGGGTAGATCCCATATGGAACAAATTTATGCTCTAATTATCCAGGTTATAAGGAATTACTCATCTCTTTTCAGTTAATTCATCAGTGCCAAGTTTCTTTATACTTGTTCCTCATGGAATTGAAGATTATGGGTCACTTGATAAGTCGACTTGGGAAAGTAAGGCCCAGAGGATTTTTGTTTGGTGATAGTCATTATGCGGTTTAATAGATTATGTAGGATATGGAAAGTTCTCAATAGGAATATGCTAGATGTGGAGAGTCTTTAAAGTCCTCTATAGGGATATGTAGAAAATAGAAAGTTCTTAAAGTTCTTTATAAGGATATGAAGGAGATAGAAAGTCCCTAAAGTCCTCCATAGGGATATGCGAGGAGTCGAAGGTTCAGGCTCTTCTTCTTACACCATGTTAGCAAATTTCTTTTCTAACCAAAATATGAAAGGCAAGTTAAGATTGGTTTGGATAAGGGCTTAAGTGGCCTTATGCAAGCTTGGAAGTATATGGAAGCTCAAATTTTAGTCCAAGTCTAAAGAGCAGTCATATACATGTCCATTGTTTAAGTTCGAGCAAAAACATGAGTTATATGCACGTCAAAAGTTTAGCAATAGTCAAATATTCTCATCTGATAGAAGTATGCTTTGCAAAGTTAATTGTCCAAGCCCTTATATGCCAAAATTCCAAAATTACAATAAGCTCTAAATTACCTAAAACAATTTAGGGTTTACAACTTTAAAATTTGAGAAAGAGAAAAGAATTAATCGCCCCCACTTGGTGTGGATGGAGGTCTATTTATAGGGGTTTCAACCATGCGAGATGGTTGACACGTGTACTAGCATTAAATCAGAGGGTTTCGATTGCACCATATTAATGAAATTTCGGCATCCTTTGTAGTGACTTGACGTCACTTTCTTTCCTAGATTCAATAGCTCTATCTTTCTTTGATAATTACTCGATAGCTTTTGTGATGTTAGATATCAATAGTGTTATTGTGGTCGTAGCTCAATGATGGTTGATGTATTATAGGCTCGTCATCCCTTGGAAGCTTGATATTCCCATTTGTGACTAGATGCGGCATCCTCCCTTTGTTACATGTTCGACAACATTCCATGTTGTAGAAGCTTAGTGTCTTTTCCTTGGCCTTTGCTATTCTTGCTTTTTTGGACTTGGTAGCTTTCGTATTATTGAAGATATATCTATAATTATTTGTTGATTCGACAAATTCATCACCTTACGTACTTGATACCTTGGTTCATTACTAAAGTTCGACATCACCTTCTGCTTGTTGTACATTTGGTGACCTTTATGGTTGTTAAAGCTCAATACATCTCTTTCTTTATATGCTCGACGATCTTTATGGTTATTAATGCTTGACCTTGCCCCCTCGTTATGTTCAACTTCGATATCCCTTTTACTTGCCATCTGTTTGACTTTTGATATCCTTAGAGATTTGGTACCCTTTTTATTCCCATTAACTACTTGAGCATTCAACTCCCTTTTCAATTTGAAGGTTCGACATCTTCTTGTTATTTCTTGAAGCTTTCTATTTGTTGTTAAATGTTGAGTGCTTGATGACTTGGCATTCTTCTAACTTGACACCCCCTATCATTATCAAACCCGATATATTCTATTTTAGAAGTTTGATATGTATGTTTATAGCAATCGGTATGCTTTACGAAAATAATTTTCATAATTCGATGCAATCAATTAGTGCCATATGGGATGCTCCCACTATTTTCGCCATTACTTTAATAGCATGCTAAAATGAAGGCCCATCATTCACTTAATATAGATTATATATTTTGTATACTGCAACTAGTTTGTGCGGAGAGTTCTTTAATCAAATATCTTGAAATTAAAGAAATAAACCTCGTAGTAAACAATTTTATATATAAAAATATATTTTTGGAACAGAAAACATATTTCTTATTCCAATGTTAATTATCAACTATTATTATTACAATTCTCGTTTCCTATGTTTCTTTATGAAGTAAAAGTGGTCATTCACTCTCTTCATCCCAACTATGCCTTAAATCACATCTACTCTTGTACATTCGTTATTCTTTATATATGATCGAACCATTCAAAAAAACCCTTACTACAACATCATAACAGACCCTTTACAAAAATGTACTCGATCAACCTTAATATTTAAGGACATCAAATATTTTGCACTTTGCATAAATTGATCAAATTGACATTTCAGCGATCGAGTTCTTATATCTATCTAGTAGTTTAGTCTAGTGTTACATTTAACACAATAAGATCGTTATTGTAATCAATTAAATTGAATACTCGATCTCATAATACGGTTTACTTGCTTATTTCAATGAACTAATTTCATCGAGGTATTGTACATTATGAACTATGACCGTTCCCTATATAACACTTATATGTGATATTATATGGATCAAATGTCTATAGTCTTGTATTGCTTTTAGAGTTCGAAACTCATAGAATGCAATACAAAATCTCGACCAAATAAACACATAAGTGACCAAATTATAAGCATGTTTAGTAGTTGTAAAATAAGACGCTTGCATGGTATTGAAACGTTAACGTGCAATAAGCATTCGTTAGTAAGTATATGTTATATTTCTATTTTTCAATCTTCAATTCAGTTAATTTGATATATCTTAATTGATAAATGTTTTATCAATCATATTAAATTTACAAATATATCAACGTAGATTATTATATTATATAGCATATGTTCTTATGACATTAGAAAGGTTAAATGTTATTATTTCTTTTTTCTAATAAGGCTTCCACTATTCTTTAATGTTTCACCAAACCCTAAGCAAAATATAGAAGTTTTTGACTTTACCAGTAGGTGTTAGGACTCGTATGCCTTGAGATTCTAACCTTGAGGAAAGCTCAACAAATCATAGGTCCGCATTAGATGGATAACTCCTTATTGGTTGTATCACATACAACTCCTAATCCATGGTTTCTTGTCCTAATCCTACCTTTACCTTGAGGAAAGCTCAACAGTAAAGTGGAACTATTCACTCAGACCTATCATTTCATGATGGTCTAAGTATGCTGCACATACCTTGAGGAAAGCTCAACAAATATGTGCAGTTATCTTACCTCGTCCATTCAATATATTAATAGTACTATACACAACATCTCTAGCTTGAGGAAAGCTTTAATAACTAAAGAGTATGCAAGTAACTGAATAATATATAAATGATATAGTACAACTTTATATTAAAGGTTCATAATCTTCAATACATTATATCAAGTGATATCAACTTATGGAATAACGTATTTCTTACGAAATACCATTGTGATTCAAGTGTTGGACACATCAAAAATCATGGTATACTTATATATATATATGTATGTATGTATGTATGTATGTATGTATGTATGTATGTATGTATGTATGTATGTATTCCTTAAGTCTATTTAAAGTTATTTTAACGTTCCGCTTTAGTTTATACATTCATATTGTATAAATTTTATTATTACCATGTTACTTATATAATAGTCTTATGTATAACATTATATTAATTAAATCTTATTTAATTAATTTACATTTTAATTACTTTTATAATAATTTATTATAGCATTTATGTTGGATATTTGTTATGTATTATGAACTTTATAATATAACACACATATCATATATATGTGTATATTTGTTTAATTAATTAACCGTTCATTAATTTATTTAATTAAACAATTTCAATTAAATTATATTAATTTCGAAAATTGTTTTATATACATATATGCATACATATGTTGTCTTAAATACTAAAATATATATCAACGTATGTAATACATGCATAAATGTATTAATTAATTGACTTATACTATGTAGTCTATTGGGCTTCGATATCATTGTTGAGACTGGGCCAGCCTACAGTGGAAAGTATGGGTGAATTTTAGAAAAATTCTCTTATTGGATCTTTATTGGGCCTATAAAGTCTAATTTGTATAAAATATTTCAAATTTCAGTTAAATAAAATCTTTTATTTTATTTAAATTTGTAAATTTATATAACTTCATTTAATTTGTGCTTTAATATATATATATATATATATATATATATCAGTGTGCTTGTGTGTTATATATTATATATGTGTGTATGTGTATGTGTATGGAACACATCAATCCATACAAGGTCTAACATGCTCGTGTATAGATGCTGGAATTCAAATCACACTATACACATTAGCTCATCTTTATATATATATATATATATATATATATATATATATTATATATATATATGTTAAGTTTTGTATAAATAATTTCATACAATTAACTGTGTATGCATATGTTTGTGTGTATGTAATCCTACGAATAAAATATTAATATTTTATACATACTAATATAATAGGTTTATTTACACATAAATAAGTTATTTGTAAATATTAGTTTTTAAAAAATTGTGAGTAATACACATATATTATATAATTTTTTTTTTAAATATACACATACACAAATATATGTATAACATATATATATACATACATAAATTAATAAAATACACAATAATTTTTTAATAAAAGTCCAGGTTTTGCACATAGCTTAGAAAGTTATTTATAATTTTTTAATTAAAATTTATTTTAATTAAATCCTTTTGAAAATAAATAAAACATCAATTAAACATTAATTTTGAAACTTTATTTCAAACTTAAATTTTCTGTAAATCTTAAATGATATTTAAAGCTTTAAAAAAAATTCGCAAATTTTTCGATTTATATAATTTTAAAATGATTTGTAAGCCGAAATTTAATAATTATTTTAAAAATAATTTTTTTTCGTAAGTCTCTTTATTGTTAATCTAAATTTTTGAAATATAAAATATAAAATATAATTATAACACTATCATATTTCACCTTTTGATTTATCAAGAGCAAAATCCTTTCACTCTCATATTTCACCTTTTGATTTTCCTGTTGAATCTCCATCAAGGATGTCCATATCTCAAATTAGGGAAACTGAAAGAAAATCGTCTAATGATGAAGCCTTGAAAGATAACACTGTAGAAAAATTATATATAAATAGAAATAATATTGTCAAAGGTATTTACAACAACCAAGAAGCGGATATAACCGAATCAGAAATGAACTTCTCTATTTAATGAATAATATAACTAAAATTGATTTTAGCCCTGGTTCTCCAGCCAGACAAAAATTTAAATTGGAATTTAACCTTCCAAAATGGGAACCATTTATAAAATGGTTTTTTGAAAACTTTTCAACAGAAGAACAGAAATATTTTCAAGAAGAATTTTATAAATTCACAACTACAAGGAATATAATGTTTCCCTTTATTCCTTGGTTTACAGCAAATTATATTGAACAATACATTTCTGTAATAGAAAGAGATTATAAACTATCAAATGGAAATCTACTAAAAGCAGTCTATCCTCCCCAACAGTCTTTTCAAATAAAAAAAGGGGAAGAACTTAAGTTTTAATGCATTTCCTAAAATACTAGAAAATGACACATTACAAATTACTGTAAGACAAATAAACCAAATATTTGAACAACAAAATTATGCAAATTTATATTTAGCTGTTATTGGTGAACAAATTACTTCATTACATAACAAAATAGAAAAAATATTTTCTGCTATTAACAATATAAAACAAACTGTTTCAATTACAATTGAAGAAGTAAGCGAAGTAATTGCAACTTCAAGTCTTCAACCTCCTCCTGAAATTAAAGGATTTAAATTAAAAACAGAATCAGAATTAGAAAAGGTTTTTAAATTAAAATCCGAATCTGATTTAGAAAAATTCCTAAAAGAGAGAATGGATAATCTCAGATTAAATACGCTTGAAGAAGAATCTTCTCAAAATAATAACTATCATACGGTTCAAGATGAGGTAAATAAACTTGAAAAATTTGCATATAAACCTTCACAAAAATTATTTTACTACAGGAGACCTTCTCCAATGGATACTTTACCGGAAGAACCAGATTTTATTACTAATAATAGTTACAATGGGAAAAGTATATATGAATGGAATATTGACACATTCAGTGAAAAACAAATATTTAATGTAGCTTATCGTATGCTAATGTATAGAACGGTTTGCAAAAATAATGGTAATAATGACGTTACTGTGGCAAGAATGATAGTCGCTGGTTTCACAGGCCAGCTTAAAGGTTGGTGGGATAATTATCTTCCTACGTCTCATAAAAATGAGATTTACAACACATTAAAGCAAGAAGATGGACAAATGGTCCAAAATGCTGTATATACTTTAATAGTCACTATTCTAGAACATTTTACTGGAAGAGTATCTGATAATAATGAAAGTGTTCGCACACTTCTACAGAATCTAAGGTGTAAAACATTAACCGATTTTAGGTGGTACAAAGACACATTTTAAAATAGAGTAATGGAATTACCAGAGAGTAATAGCTCTCATTGGAAATCAAAATTTATTGGTGGACTACCCTTCTTATTTGCTGAAAGGGTAAGAAAATCTTTAAGGAAAGATAAAATAAATATTCCTTACGAAGGTTATACTTATGGTAAGCTTATTGGAACATGCATCCAAGAAGGCTTATCATTGTGTAATGAAATAAAACTGAATCAACAAATAAAACGACAAAATTTAACTGAAAGAAATCAATTAGGAAAATTTTGTAGTCAATTTGGCATGGATGTTCCAAACATTAAAAAAATCCCATAGAAAAGATAATAAATCCAAAGAATTTTTTAGAAAAAAGAAGAGATTTTATTCTCATAAAAAGATGGAACAAAAAGCCCAAAGAAAAGAAGAAAGATTAAATAAAAGGAAAAATAAAATTATCCACTGTTATAAATGTGGAAAAGTTGGACATTATGCAAATAGATGTAAACTAAAAAAGAAAATTGATAATTTACAGATTGATAATAAACTAAAAGAAACGTTATCTAAGCTTTTGCTCGACTCTAGCTCTGAAAATAGTTCAGAAATAGAATCTGAAAATGATTCAGATTATTCAGTTACTACTGAAAACCTTAAAGGTCTTGACGAAGAATCATCACAATCGGATGAATGTTGTGAACCTTGTGGACAGGGAAAACCCTGTCTAAACCCAATAATAGAAAAAGAAGATGAAAAAGATGAATTTTATAAAATCCTCTCACAATTTCAAGATTTAAATATAAGTGTATTAACTAATAATAATATTATAGAATTCTTAAAATTGGTTAAAGACCCGGAATTAAGGTCAAAAATGATAGATCAAATGGAAGATATTCCAGAAACAAGCAAAAAGAATGAGTCATCAACAGAGACATTTCAAAATATTGGAAATTCTAAAAATCCGTATTCCATGAATGAAGTTCATAAACTTTTGAAAGAACGACAAAGAATTGAATATCCTACTACTGTAGACGACCTTAATATTGAAATCCAAAATCTTAAAAAAGAAATCCAAATAATAAAAAATGAAAATAGAAATCTTGATTAAAGACTCGCTTTTCTAGAACAGTCAAAACAAATTATTCCTATTGAAAACAATCAAGTAAATTGTTCTCAAGAAGGATTTCTTTCAAAATTGGATATCATAATATCCCAAAAATGGTTTATCAAAATAACCCTTCTAATTGACAACCATTTTAAAAAGGAATTAACTGCACTTATAGACAGCGGTGCAGATATGAATGTAATTCAAGAAGGAATAATTCCAACTAGGTATTTTCATAAAACCACTAATTCATTAAGTCATGCAGGTGGAGGAAAACTTGATATTAAATTTAAATTACCACATGCTTATATATGTAAAAACAAAACTTGTATTCCTACAAGCTTTTTACTAGCAAAAAATATTACTAACCAAGTCATACTTGGAACACCATTTATAGATAAAATCTATCCTATAACAAATATTGATAAGAATGGAATAACAGGTACTTATGAAAATCAAACTATTACTTTTGAATTTATAACTAAACCCTTTGCAAAGGTCTTACATGAAATAAAAGATCTCTTAACTCAAAAAACCTATCATTTAAATTATCTAAAACAAGAAGTTGTTTCTCTTAATATAGAAGACAAACTCCAAAATTCAAAATTACAAGACAAAATTAAAATGATTTATAACAAATTTTCTATAGAAATTTGTAATGATCATCCAAATGCCTTTTGGGATAGAAAGAAACACATTGTTAGTCTTCCATATGAAGAAGATTTTGATGAAAGAAAAATTCCTACAAAAGCAAGACCATGTCAAATGAATTCTGAATATCTAGAATTGTGTAAAAAAGAAATTGAATCATTATTACAAAAAGGTTTGATAAAACCATCTCAATCACCCTGGTCATGTACTGCATTCTATGTAAATAAACATAGTGAACAAGAAAGAGGAGTACCTAGATTAGTAATAAACTACAAACCTCTTAATAAGGTTTTAAAATGGATTAGGCATCCAATCCCTAACAAAAAAGATTTATTAGATAGACTATATGATTCCATCATATTCTCTAAATTTGATTTAAAGTCTGGTTATTGGCAGATTCAAATTTCAAAATCTGACCAATACAAAACTGCTTTTAATGTCCCAATTGAACATTATGAATGGACAGTAATGCCTTTTGGTTTGAAAAATGCACCCTCTGAATTTCAGAAAATAATGAATGATATTTTTATTCCGTATAGTGAATTTATTATAGTTTATATTGATGACATTCTAGTATTTTCAAAAGATATTGAAACCCGTTTTAAACACTTAGATATTTTCAAAAAGGTTATTATTCAAAATGGTTTGGTAATATCAAAAACAAAAATGTCTTTGTTTCGAACAAATGTAAGATTTTAAGGCCATATTATCAAAAAGGGAAAAATAATTCCTATAAATAGAAGTATAGAATTTGCTTTAAAGTTTCCTGATATACTAACCGATAAAACCCAGTTACAAAGGTTTTTGAGTAGTTTAATTTATATATCCTCTTATTATATTAATTTAGCAACAGATGCTGCTATCTTATATGATAGATTAAAAAGGAATCCAGGGCCATGGATAGAACAACATACTCAAGCTGTTAAAATTATAAAAGAAAAGGTAAAGAATTTGCCTTGTTTGATGCTTTCAAATCCAAATTGAGAAAAGGTAATTGAAACGGATGCATCGGATATTGGATTTGGAGGAATTTTAAAGCAAATATGCCCAAAAACAAAACAAGAATATCTTGTTAGATTTCATTCAGGAAAATGGACTAATAGTCAGAAAAACTATGCAACCATAGCCAAAGAAATTCTTGCTATTGTAAAATGTGTTTTAAAATTTCAAGATAATTTATACAATCAAAAATTTATTATAAAAACTGATTGTAAATCTTCTAAATACAAGTTTAATAAAGATTTTAAACATGATGTGTCAAAACAAATGTTTGCTAGATGGCAGGCTCATTTGGCACCTTTTGATTTTGAAATCCTTTATAAAAAGGATGAAGAAAATAGTCTTCCTGATTTTTTAACTCGTGAATTTTTACAGGCAGATGATTCCTAGAGGAAGGGGTAATTTCCCCTATAGAGGAGGCAGAGGAAATATCCTGGCCCAACATGGTAACAGAAAGCTGATAGCAAAAAGTTTAACAATTCAGGAGGTAATAGCTCTAATGATCCTCTATACAAGGAATTTTTAGAATTCAAGAAAAGGCAAGAGGCTAATAGCCAAACAACTAATAGCCAAACAGCATCCTCTTCATATGCTAGCATAACTGGCAATGAAGAAAATGAAGAGAGTATAACCACATATGCGGAAAATCCTCATAAGGAAGTCATAATTCTTTTGGAATTTAATGATCTAAAAAGGGAAAATGATCCCTGGAACCTAATGCAGAGATATTTAGATACAACATCATTTGCTGTTACGACATATAAACAAAGAGGATATTATGAGGCAATATTAAAAGCCTCTGAAATTTGTGAAATAACACATTTTAATGCAGGAGATCCTAATGTTTATAGCTTCAGCAAAATAATTATCAAAAGGCTTATATTGCCAGAAGAATGGGGGATATCTACCCTTAAAGAAAAGGAAATGTTTTTACCTGATAAAAAGGTAGGTACTATGAAGTATAATTATTGGGATTATGTGGAAGCACTAAATAAAGTATTCCTTTATGAAAATAATAAAAGGAAGCATTCGTGGTTCATTAAAATCTGTGCGGAAGTTTATAAACGTCCTATACCAAATTGGTTTTACGAATGGTGGACAAATTATGGACCACCTCTTGATATTCTCCCTGAAAAACTAAAAGAATTATATTCTGAATGGGTTGTTGTCTCACCCGAGCTTAATAATCTTGACCAATACCTTATGATATCAGGATCTGGTCCGATATATTTCTTTATTGAATTTTCCATTCCTTGGATATGGAAATGGAAACCTGAAATAGGTTATACTAAAAAGGAAATCCCATGTCTGCAAAGATGTTTCTTTACTAAATTCTGGGATAAATTAACCAGGATTGATAATAGCACAGGTCAACTATTTGGCCAAGAAATGATATCTGAAATAAGCAACAAAATAAAGATATATCAGGAGCAGGATGATGTGATTCAACATAAAGAAGCTCCAAGCACGTTCCAACATATCATCAGAAAATTAAAAATGCAGAAAGGGACAGCCACTAAAGAAGATATTCTTTATGCATATATTGCAGAAGTGAAAAAGGATTTAATAAGAAATCTTGGCAAAGAAGACACGAAATCAGACACGTCAATGGCATCTTCAAAAGCAAAGGACATAACCGGAGATGATAATTATTCAGATCTAAATGATGAGGACTTTGCCGAAATATTTGACAAACTTGAGAAGGAGGCCCACAATGTGGGAAAAAACAAAGCAAAAATGGTGCTAGATTAAAAAGCTTTTAACAGGTGGCCAGAAACTTTAATAATTGAAGACAGGTGGCCATATTAGAGACAAGTAACCTACTCTACCTAACCTATTCTACCTACTACTTTAATAAAGTAAGAAGATGCTTTTCCGGATTTGAAGCATTTGGAATCCGAAGTAAATCGACTTGAATTCCAAGTTCATGTCCACCCTCAAATATATATAGGAGGCATTTCATTTGAAGAAGGCAGACTCAATACCATCCATCCTCTTCTCTACTTCAAGCTTTCTGCCATTAATAAATAGTGTGTAATAAATAAGTGTGTACTGAAGAAGAAGGCTGATTCTTCTGGTTTATATTTTGCTGTGTTCTGTAAGTTTTTATTTTGTAATATACTGTGTAATATAAGCCTGGATGGCAGGCTAGTTTAATTATGTGTTGAATTACTCCTACTCTATATGTGTGTTCTCATGTGTTCGTAATTTTAAGGAGTACATGCTAAATTAAAAATACTGAATACTGTTAAGAATAGCATCGGGAAACAGTAATTACTGATTAACTTAAGTCATGTACTTATGACCGTTTTAGCCATCTTAAGGCGTTTTTAGGGCTTTCTTTTACAAGATTTGTTAATAAGTATTTATTGTTAAAAAGATGCTTTACTTGTAAAAATACCCAGTATAAATTTTTGTATTTTAAGTTTGGTATGTAAGATCCTGAAAACGCTATAGCAAAATTCAGACATTTTAAGACTGAATTTTGCCAGCGTTTTAGTAGTGGTATCAGAGCCATGGTATGCACATATAGTTTCAGAGTAATCCAGAAAGGGACAGCGACTATCCTTTAAGCTCCAAGCACGTTCCATCTTCTTGCTTTACTCTGCATATTGTGAATTTTGCCTGACATTTTAAGACTGAATTTTGCCAGCGTTTTAGTAGTGGTATCAGAACCATGGTATGCACATATAGTTTCAGAGTAATCCGACACATATTCAATAAAATGAATATGATTAGGAAAAAGGATACTGTTAAAAACAGTATTAAACAAGAATATGATATTCCCCAAAATTTAGGCTTACTAAATAAATGGACAATTCCCAAAATTGGACCTAAGGTAATATACCAATTAGGTACTTTTGAAAGACTTGGTTTAAAACAAGTAGTTAAAACTACGGAAGAGTCAATTTCTCTAAATAATGACGAAATGATAATTAAACTATTAAATGAAAAAGACTTACAGCCTTATAGGCAAACACATAAGTTTATCCATATAGGTTTAATACAAATTGCATTTAAACCTTTAACTCTGGAAGGATTACCAGAAAGCTTTATAGCTGCTTTAAGAGATGGTAGAAATTTAGATTGGAAAAATCATTAATGGGATTAATACAGTCAAGTCTGGCACATGGTCCAGTTTATTTTAATGTTTATCCAAATTTACAACTATCTTTATCTGATGTTAATATTTTAGAAGCTATTACTTTAAATGTTAAGACCCATGGATATAATTATATTCTAGGATCTGAAGTAATGTGTATTTGTTATAGAATTTATTATAAACCTTTATATACCCTAAATCCTCAGTGTAAATTGGTTGATAAACCTTTAAATGAAACTATTTTAATAGAAACAAATTTTATTCAATCTAATATAACAACAAGAAGAGCAATAAAATGGGAAGAAATTCCACTTCCAGAAAATTGGAAAATAGAAAAAGCCATTCCTTCACAACCAATGATAAATAATAATATTACTAATATCATACAAACCCTTGAAGGAACTATTCAAATACAAATGGATAATAATCTTTCTAGACCCAGTTCTAGTAACACATATTTATCAAGAGCAAAATCCTTTCACTCTCATATTTCACCTTTTGATTTTCCTGTTGAATCTCCATCAAGGATGTCCACATCTCAAATTAGGGAAACTGAAAGAAAATCGTCTAATGATATTCAATATTAAGGTCGTCTACAGTAGTAGGATATTCAATTCTTTGTCGTTCTTTCAAAAGTTTATGAACTTCATTCATGGAATACGGATTTTTAGAATTTCCAATATTTTGAAATGTCTCTGTTGATGACTCATTCTTTTTGCTTGTTTTTGGAATATCTTCCATTTGATCTATCATTTTTGACCTTAATTCCGGGTCTTTAACCAATTTTAAGAATTCTATAATATTATTATTAGTTAATACACTTATATTTAAATCTTGAAATTGTGAGAGGATTTTATAAAATTCATCTTTTTCATCTTATTTTTCTATTATTGGGTTTAGACAGGGTTTTCCCTGTCCACAAGGTTCACAACATTCATCCGATTGTGATGATTCTTCGTCAAGACCTTTAAGGTTTTCAGTAGTAACTGAATAATCTGAATCATTTTCAGATCCTATTTCTGAACTATTTTCAGAGCTAGAGTCGAGCAAAAGTTTAGATAACGTTTCTTTTAGTTTATTATCAATCTGTAAATTATCAATTTTCTTTTTTAGTTTACATCTATTTGCATAATGTCCAACTTTTCCACATTTATAACAGTGGATAATTTTATTTTTCCTTTTATTTAATCTTTCTTCTTTTCTTTGGGCTTTTTGTTCCATCTTTTTATGAGAATAAAATCTCTTCTTTTTTCTAAAAAATTCTTTGGATTTATTATCTTTTCTATGGGATTTTTTAATGTTTGGAACATCCATGCCAAATTGACTACAAAATTGTCCAAATTGATTTCTTTCAGTTAAATTTTGTCGTTTTATTTGTTGATTCAGTTTTATTTCATTACACAATGATAAGCCTTCTTGGATGCATGTTCCAATAAGCTTACCATAAGTATAACCTTCGTAAGGAATATTTATTTTATCTTTCCTTAAAGATTTTCTTACCCTTTCAGCAAATAAGGAGGGTAGTCCATCAATAAATTTTGATTTCCAATGAGAGCTATTACTCTCTGGTAATTCCATTACTCTATTTAAAAATGTGTCTTTGTACCACCTAAAATCGGTTAATGTTTTACACCTTAGATTCTGTAGAAGTGTGCGAACACTTTCATTATTATCAGATACTCTTCCAGTAAAATGTTCTAGAATAGTAACTATTAAAGTATATACAGCATTTTGGACCATCTGTCCATCTTCTTGCTTTACTGTGTTGTAAATCTCATTTTTATGAGACGTAGGAAGATAATTATCCCACCATCCTTTAAGTTGGCCTGTGAAACCAGCGACTATCATTCTTGCCACAGTAACGTCATTATTACCATTATTTTTGCAAACCGTGCTATACATTAGCATACGATGAGCTACATTAAATATTTGTTTTTCACTGAATGTGTCAATATTCCATTCATGTATACTTTTCCCGATTGTAACTATTATTAGTAATAAAATCTGGTTCTTCCGGTAAAGTATCCATTGGAGAAGGTCTCCTGTAGTAAAATAATTTTTGTGAAGGTTTATATGCAAATTTTTCAAGTTTATTTACCTCATCTTGAACCGTATGATAGTTATTATTTTGAGAAGATTCTTCTTCAAGAGTATTTAATCTGAGATTATCCATTCTCTCTTTTAGGAATTTTTCTAAATCAGATTCGGATTTAATTTAAAAACCTTTTCTAATTCTGATTATGTTTTTAATTTAAATCCTTTAATTTCAGGAGGAGGTTGAAGACTTGAATTTGCAATTACTTCGCTTACTTCTTCAGTTGTAATTGAAACAGTGGGTTTTATATTGTTAATAGCAGAAAATATTTTTTCTATTTTGTTATGTAATGAAGTAATTTGTTCACCAATAACAGCTAAATATAAATTTGCATAATTTTGTTGTTCAAATATTTGGTTTATTTGTCTTACAGTAATTTGTAATGTGTCATTTTCTAGTATTTTAGAAAATGCATTAAAATTTAAGTTCTTCCCATTTTTTTCTATTTGAAAAGACTGTTGGGGAGGATAGACTGCTTTTAGTAGATTTTCATTTGATAGTTTATAATCTCTTTCTATTACAGAAATGTATTGTTCAATATAATTTGCTGTAAACCAAGGAATAAAGGGAAACATTATATTCCTTGTAGTTGTGAATTTATAAAATTCTTCTTGAAAATATTTCTGTTCTTCTGTTGAAAAGTTTTCAAAAAACCATTTTCTAAATGGTTCCCATTTTGGACGGTTAAATTCCAATTTAATTTTTTGTCTGGCTGGAGAACCAGGGCTAAAATCAATTTTAGTTATATTATTCATTAAATAGAGAAGTTCATTTCTGATTCGGTTATATCCGCTTCTTGGTTGTTGTAAATACCTTTGACAATATTATTTCTATTTATATATAATTTTTCTACAGTGTTATCTTTCAAGGCTTCATCATTAGACGATTTTCTTTCAGTTTCCCTAATTTGAGATGTGGACATCCTTGATGGAGATTCAACAGGAAAATCAAAAGGTGAAATATGAGAGTGAAAGGATTTTGCTCTTGATAAATATGTGTTACTAGAACTGGGTCTAAAAAGATTATTATCCATTTGTATTTGAATAGTTCCTTCAAGGGTTTGTATGATATTAGTAATATTATTATTTGTCATTGGTTGTGAAGGAATGGCTTTTTCTATTTTCCAATTTTCTGGAAGTGGAATTTCTTCCCATTTTATTGCTCTTCTTGTTGTTATATTAGATTGAATAAAATTTGTTTCTATTAAAATAGTTTCATTTAAAGGTTTATCAACCAATTTACACTGAGGATTTAGGGTATATAAAGGTTTATAATAAATTCTATAACAAATACACATTACTTCAGATCCTAGAATATAATTATATCCATGGGTCTTAACATTTAAAGTAATAGCTTCTAAAATATTAACATCAGATAAAGATAGTTGTAAATTTGGATAAACATTAAAATAAACTGGACCATGTGCCAGACTTGACTGTATTAATCCCATTAATGATTTTTCCAATCTAAATTTCTACCATCTCTTAAAGCAGCTATAAAGCTTTCTGGTAATCCTTCCAGAGTTAAAGGTTTAAATGCAATTTGTATTAAACCTATATGGATAAACTTATGTGTTTGCCTATAAGGCTGTAAGTCTTTTTCATTTAATAGTTTAATTATCATTTCGTCATTATTTAGAGAAATTGACTCTTCCGTAGTTTTAACTACTTGTTTTAAACCAAGTCTTTCAAAAGTACCTAATTGGTATATTACCTTAGGTCCAATTTTGGGAATTGTCCATTTATTTAGTAAGCCTAAATTTTGGAGAATATCATATTCTTGTTTAATACTGTTTTTAACAGTATCCTTTTTCCTAATCGTATTCATTTTATTGAATATGTGTCGGATTACTCTAAAACTATATGTGCATACCATGGCTCTGATACCACTACTAAATCGCTGGAAAAATTCAGACTCAAAATGTCGGGCAAAATTCACAATATACAGAGTAAAGCTAGAAGATGGAACGTGCTTGGAGCTTAAAGGATAGTCGCTGTCCCTTTCTGGATTACTCTGAAACTATATGTGCATACCATGGCTCTGATACCACTACTAAAACGCTGGCAAAATTCAGTCTTAAAATGTTGGGCAAAATTCACAATATACAGAGTAAAGGTTTGTTTTAGTATATTGCTATAGTATGAATTTTGCTACAGTGTTTTCAGGATCTTACATACCAAACTTAAAATACAAAAATTTATACTGGGTATTTTTACAAGTGAAGCATCTGTTTAACAATAAATACTTATTAACAAATCTTGTAAAAGAAAGCCCTAAAAACGCCTTAAGATGGCTAAAACGGGCATAAGTACATGACTTAAGTTAATCAGTAATTACTGTTTCCCGATGCTATTCTTAACCAGTATTCAGTATTTTTAATTTAGCATGTATTCCTTAAAATTACGAACACATGAGAACACACATATAGAGTAGGAGTAATTCAACACATAATTAAACTAGCCTGCCATCCAGGCTTATATTACACAATATATTACAAAATAAAAACTTACAGAACACAGCAAAATATAAACCAGAAGAATCAGCCTTCTTCTTCAGTACACACTTATTTATTACACACTATTTATTAATGGCAGAAAGCTTGAAGTAGAGAAGAGGATGGATGGTATTGAGTCTGCCTTCTTCAAATGAAATGCCTCCTTTATATAGTTGAGGATGGACATGAACTTGAAATTCAAGTCGATTTACTTCGGATTCCAAATGCTTCAAAACCGGAAAAGCATCTTCTTACTTTATTAAAGTAGTAGGTAGAATAGGTTAGGTAGAGTAGGTTACCTGTCTCTAATATGGCCACCTGTCTTCAATTATTAAAGTTTCTAGCCACCTTTTAAAAGCTTTTTAATCTAGCACCATTTTTGCTTTGTTTTTTCCCACATTGTGGGCCTCCTTCTCAAGTTTGTCAAATATTTCGGCAAAGTCCTCATCATTTAGATCTGAATAATTATCATCTCCGGTTATGTCCTTTGCTTTTGAAGATGCCATTGACGTGTCTAATTTCGTGTCTTCTTTGCCAAGATTTCTTATTAAATCCTTTTTCACTTCTGCAATATATGCATAAAGAATGTCTTCTTTAGTGGCTGTCCCTTTCTGCATTTTTAATTTTCTGATGATATGTTGGAACGTTCTTGGAGCTTCTTTATGTTGAATCACATCTTCCTGCTCCTGATATATCTTTATTTTGTTGCTTATTTCAGATATCATTTCTTGGCCAAATAGTTGACTTGTGCTATTATCAATCCTGGTTAATTTATCCCAGAATTTAGTAAAGAAACATCTTTGCAGACATGGGATTTCCTTTTTAGTATAACCTATTTCAGGTTTCCATTTCCATATCCAAGGAATGGAAAATTCAATAAAGAAATATATCGGACCAGATCCTGATATCATAAGGTATTGGTCAAGATTATTAAGCTCGGGTGAGACAACAACCCATTCAGAATGTAGTTCTTTTAATTTTTCAGGGAGAATATCAAGAGGTGGTCCATAATTTGTCCACCATTCGTAAAACCAATTTGGTATAGGAGGTTTATAAACTTCCGCACAGATTTTAATGAACCACGAATGCTTCCTTTTATTATTTTCATAAAGGAATACTTTATTTAGTGCTTCCACATAATCCCAATAATTATACTTCATAGTACCTACCTTTTTATCAGGTAAAAACATTTCCTTTTCTTTAAGGGTAGATAGCCCCCATTCTTCTGGCAATATAAGCCTTTTGATAATTATTTTGCTGAAGCTATAAACATTAGGATCTCCTGCATTAAAATGTGTTATTACACAAGTTTCGGAGGCTTTTAATATTGCCTCATAATATCCTCTTTGTTTATATGTCGTAACAGCAAATGATGCTGTATCTAAATATCTCTGCATTAGGTTCCAGGGATCATTTTCCCTTTTTAGATCATTAAATTCCAAAAGAATTATGACTTCCTTATGAGGATTTTCCGCATATGTGGTTATACTCACTTCATTTTCTTCATTACCAGTTATGCTAGCATATGAAGAGGATGCTGTTTGGCTATTAGTTCTTTGGCTATTAGCCTCTTGCTTTTTCTTGAATTCTAAAAATTCCTTGTATAGAGGATCATTAGAGCTATTACCTCCTGAATTGGTTAAACTTTTTGCTATCAGCTTTCTGTTACCATGTTGGGCCAGGATATTTCCTCTGCCTCCTTTATAGGGTAAATTACCCCTTCCTCTAGGAATGATTTGCCTGTAAAAATTCACGAGTTAAAAAATCAGGAAGACTATTTTCTTCACCCTTTTTATAAAGGATTTCAAAATCAAAAGGTGCCAAATGAGCCTGCCATCTAGCAAACATTTGTTTTGACACATCATGTTTAAAATCTTTATTAAACATGTATTTAGCAGATTTACAATCAGTTTTTATAATAAATTTTTGATTGTATAAATCATCTTGAAATTTTAAAACATATTTTACAATAGCAAGAATTTCTTTAGCTATGGTTGCATAGTTTTTCTGACTATTAGTCCATTTTCCTGAATGAAATCTAACAAGATATTCTAGTTTTGTTTTTTGGCATATTTGCTTTAAAATTCCTCCAAACCCTATATCCGATGCATCCGTTTCAATTACCTTTTCCCAATTTGGATTTGAAAGCATCAAACAAGGCAAATTCTTTACCTTTTCTTTTATAATTTTAACAGCTTGAGTATGTTGTTCTGTCCATGGCCCTGGATTCCTTTTTAATCTATCATATAAGATAGCAGCATCTGTTGCTAAATTAATATAATAAGAGGATATATAATTTAAACTACCCAAAAACCTTTGTAACTGGGTTTTATCGGTTATTATATCAAGAAACTTTGAAGCAAATTCTATACTTCTATTTATAGGAATTATTTTTCCCTTTTCGATATTATGGCCAAAAAATCTTACATTTGTTTGAAACAAAGACATTTTTGTTTTTGATATTACCAAACCATTTTGAATAATAACTTTTTTGAAAATATCGAAGTGTTTAAAATGGGTTTCAATATCTTTGGAAAATACTAGAATGTCATCAATATAAACTATAATAAATTCACTATACGGAATAAAAATATCATTCATTATTTTCTGAAATTCAGAGGGTGCATTTTTCAAACCAAAAGGCATTACTGTCCATTCATAATGTCCAATTGGGACATTAAAAGCAGTTTTGTATTAGTCAGATTTTGAAATTTGAATCTGCCAATAACCAGACTTTAAATCAAATTTAGAGAATATGATGGAATCATATAGTCTATCTAATAAATCTTTTTTGTTAGGGATTGGATGCCTAATCCATTTTAAAACCTTATTAAGAGGTTTGTAGTTTATTACTAATCTAGGTACTCCTCTTTCTTGTTCACTATGTTTATTTACATAGAATGCAGTACATGACCAGGGTGATTGAGATGGTTTTATCAAACCTTTTTGTAATAATGATTCAATTTCTTTTTTACACAATTCTAGATATTCAGAATTCATTTGACATGGTCTTGCTTTTGTAGGAATTTTTCTTTCATCAAAATCTTCTTCATATGGAAGACTAACAATGTGTTTCTTTCTATCCCAAAAGGCATTTGGATGATCATTACAAATTTCTATAGAAAATTTGTTATAAATCATTTTAATTTTGTCTTGTAATTTTGAATTTTGGAGTTTGTCTTCTATATTAAGAGAAACAACTTCTTGTTTTAGATAATTTAAATGATAGGTTTTTTGAGTTAAGAGATCTTTTATTTCATGTAAGACCTTTGCAAAGGGTTTAGTTATAAATTCAAAAGTAATAGTTTGATTTTCATAAGTACCTGTTATTCCATTCTTATCAATATTTGTTATAGGATAGATTTTATCTATAAATGGTGTTCCAAGTATGACTTGGTTAGTAATATTTTTTGCTAGTAAAAAGCTTGTAGGAATACAAGTTTTGTTTTTACATATATAAGCATGTGGTAATTTAAATTTAATATCAAGTTTTCCTCCACCTGCATGACTTAATGAATTAGTGGTTTTATGAAAATACCTAGTTGGAATTATTCCTTCTTGAATTACATTCATATCTGCACCGCTGTCTATAAGTGCAGTTAATTCCTTTTTAAAATGGTTGTCAATTAGAAGGGTTATTTTGATAAACCATTTTTGGGATATTATGATATCCAATTTTGAAAGAAATCCTTCTTGAGAACAATTTACTTGATTGTTTTCAATAGGAATAATTTGTTTTGACTGTTCTAGAAAAGCGAGTCTTTAATCAAGATTTCTATTTTCATTTTTTATTATTTGGATTTCTTTTTTAAGATTTTGGATTTCAATATTAAGGTCGTCTACAGTAGTAGGATATTCAATTCTTTGTCGTTCTTTCAAAAGTTTATGAACTTCATTCATGGAATACGGATTTTTAGAATTTCCAATATTTTGAAATGTCTCTGTTGATGACTCATTCTTTTTGCTTGTTTCTGGAATATCTTCCATTTGATCTATCATCTTTGACCTTAATTCCGGGTCTTTAACCAATTTTAAGAATTCTATAATATTATTATTAGTTAATACACTTATATTTAAATCTTGAAATTGTGAGAGGATTTTATAAAATTCATCTTTTTCATCTTCTTTTTCTATTATTGGGTTTAGACAGGGTTTTCCTTGTCCACAAGGTTCACAACATTCATCCGATTGTGATGATTCTTCGTCAAGACCTTTAAGGTTTTCAGTAGTAACTGAATAATCTGAATCATTTTCAGATCCTATTTCTGAACTATTTTCAGAGCTAGGGTCAAGCAAAAGTTTAGATAACGTTTCTTTTAGTTTATTATCAATCTGTAAATTATAAATTTCCTTTTTTAGTTTACATCTATTTGCATAATGTCCAACTTTTCCACATTTATAACAGTGGATAATTTTATTTTTCCTTTTATTTAATCTTTCTTCTTTTCTTTGGGCTTTTTGTTCCATCTTTTTATGAGAATAAAATCTCTTCTTTTTTCTAAAAAATTCTTTGGATTTATTATCTTTTCTATGGGATTTTTTAATGTTTGGAACATTCATGCCAAATTGAGTACAAAATTGTCCAAATTGATTTCTTTCAGTTAAATTTTGTCATTTTATTTGTTGATTCAATTTTATTTCATTACACAATGATAAGCCTTCTTGGATGCATGTTCCAATAAGCTTACCATAAGTATAACCTTCATAAGGAATATTTATTTTATCTTTCCTTAAAGATTTTCTTACCCTTTCAGCAAATAAGGAGGGTAGTCCATGAATAAATTTTGATTTCCAATGAGAGCTATTACTCTCTGGTAATTCCATTACTCTATTTAAAAATGTGTCTTTGTACCACCTAAAATTGGTTAATGTTTTACACCTTAGATTCTGTAGAAGTGTGCGAACACTTTCATTATTATCAGATACTCTTCCAGTAAAATGTTCTAGAATAGTAACTATTAAAGTATATACAGCATTTTGGACCATTTGTCCATCTTCTTGCTTTACTGTGTTGTAAATCTCATTTTTATGAGACGTAGGAAGATAATTATCCCACCATCCTTTAAGCTGGCCTGTGAAACCAGCGACTATCATCGTGTAATGAAATGTCTTAAAACTCAGTCTTAAAATTCAGTCTTCTGTAGTTTTAACTACTTGTTTTAAACCAAGTCTTTCAAAAGTACCTAATTGGTATATTACCTTAGGTTCAATTTTGGGAATTGTCCATTTATTTAGTAAGTCTAAATTTTGGGGAATATCATATTCTTGTTTAATACTGTTTTTAACAGTATCCTTTTTCCTAATCATATTCATTTTATTAAATATGTGCCGGATTACACTGAAACTATATGTGCATACCATGGCTCTGATACCACTACTAACACGCTGGCAAAATTCAGTCTTAAAATGTCGGGCAAAATTCACAATATACAGAGTAAAGCAAGAAGATGGAACGTGCTTGGAGCTTGAAGGATAGTCGCTGTCCCTTTCTGGATTACTCTGAAACGATATGTGCATACCATGGCTCTGATACCACTACTAAAACGCTGGCAAAATTCAGTCTTAAAATGTCTGAATTTTGCTACAGTGTTTTCAGGATCTTACATACCAAACTTAAAATACAAAAATTTATACTGGGTATTTTTATTGTTAATAGCAGAAAATATTTTTTCTATTTTGTTATGTAATGAAGTAATTTGTTCGCCAATAACAGCTAAATATAAATTTGCATAATTTTGTTGTTCAAATATTTGGTTTATTTGTCTTACAGTAATTTGTAATGTGTCATTTTCTTGTATTTTAGAAAATGCATTAAAACTTAAGTTCTTCCCAATTTTTTCTATTTGAAAAGACTGTTGGGGAGGATAGACTGCTTTTAGTAGATTTCCATTTGATAGTTTATAATCTCTTTCTATTACAGAAATGTATTGTTCAATATAATTTGCTGTAAACCAAGGAATAAATGGAAACATTATATTCCTTGTAGTTGTGAATTTATAAAATTCTTATTGAAAATATTTCTGTTCTTCTGTTGAAAAGTTTTCAAAAAACCATTTTCTAAATGGTTTCCATTTTGGAAGGTTAAATTCCAATTTAATTTTTTGTCTGGCTGGAGAACCAGGGCTAAAATCAATTTTAGTTATATTATTCATTAAATAGAGAAGTTCATTTCTGATTCGGTTATATCCGCTTCTTGGTTGTTGTAAATACCTTTGACAATATTATTTCTATTTAAGAGTCAATTTTTCTACAGTGTTATCTTTCAAGGCTTCATCATTAGACGATTTTCTTTCAGTTTCCCTAATTTGAGATGTGGACATCCTTGATGGAGATTCAACAGGAAAATCAAAGGTGAAATATGAGAGTGAAAGGATTTTGCTCTTGATAAATATGTGTTACTAGAACTGGGTCTAGAAAGATTATTATCCATTTGTATTTGAATAGTTCCTTCAGGGGTTTGTATGATATTAGTAATATTATTATTTGCCATTGGTTGTGAAGGAATGGCTTTTTCTATTTTCCAATTTTCTGAAAGTGGAATTTCTTCCCATTTTATTGCTCTTCTTGTTGTTATATTAGATTGACTAAAATTTGTTTCTATTAAAATAGTTTCATTTAAAAGTTTATCAACCAATTTACACTGAGGATTTAGGGTATATAAAGGTTTATAATAAATTCTATAACAAATACACATTACTTCAGATCCTGGAATATAATTATATCCATGGGTCTTAACATTTAAAGTAATAGCTTCTAAAATATTAACATCAGGTAAAGATAGTTGTAAATTTGGATAAACATTAAAATAAACTGGACAATATAAAATTATGCAAATTTATATTTAGCTGTTATTGGTGAACAAATTACTTCATTAGATAACAAAATAGAAAAAATATTTTCTGCTATTAACAATATAAAACTCACTGTTTCAATTACAACTGAAGAAGTAAGCGAAGTAATTGCAACTTCAAGTCTTCAACCTCCTCCTGAAATTAAAGGATTTAAATTAAACAGAATCAGAATTAGAAAAGGATTTTAAATTAAAATCCGAATCTGATTTAGAAAAATTCCTAAAAGAGAGAATGGATAATCTTAGATTAAATACTCTCGAAGAAGAATCTTCTCAAAATAATAACTATCATATGGTTCAAGATGAGGTAAATAAACTTGAAAAATATGCATATAAACCTTCACAAAAATTATTTTACTACAGGAGACCTTCTCCAATGGATACTTTACCGGAAGAACCAGATTTTATTACTAATAATAGTTACAATGGGAAAAGTATATATGAATGGAATATTGACACATTCAGCGAAAAACAAATATTTAATGTAGCTCATCGTATGCTAATGTATAGCACGGTTTGGAAAAATAATGGTAATAATGACATTACTGTGGCAAGAATGATAGTCGCTGGTTTCACAGGCCAGCTTAAAGGATGGTGGGATAATTATCTTCCTACGTCTCATAAAAATGAGATTTACAACACAGTAAAGCAAGAAGATGGATAAATGGTCCAAAATGCTGTATATACTTTAATAGTTACTATTCTAGAACATTTTACTGGAAGAGTATCTGATAATAATGAAAGTGTTCGCACACTGCTACAGAATCTAAGGTGTAAAACATTAACCGATTTTAGGTGGTACAAAGACACATTTTTAAATAGAGTAATGGAATTACCAGAGAGTAATAGCTCTCATTGGGAAATCAAAATTTATTGATGGACTACCCTCCTTATTTGCTGAAAGGGTAAGAAAATCTTTAAGGAAAGATAAAATAAATATTCCTTACGAAGGTTATACTTATGGTAAGCTTATTGGAACATGCATCCAAGAAGGCTTATCATTGTGTAATGAAATAAAATTGAATCAACAAATAAAACGACAAAATTTAACTGAAAGAAATCAATTAGGATAATTTTGTAGTCAATTTGAGATGGATGTTCCAAACATTAAAAAATCCCATAGAAAAGGTAATAAATCCAAAGAATTTTTTAGAAAAAAGAAGAGATTTTATTCTCATAAAAAGATGGAACAAAAAGCCCAAAGAAAAGAAGAAAGATTAAATAAAAGGAAAAATAAAATTATCCACTGTTATAAATGTGGAAAAGTTGAACATTATGCATATAGATGTAAACTAAAAAAGAAAATTAATAATTTACAGATTGATAATAAACTAAAAGAAACGATATCTAAACTTTTGCTCGACTCTAGCTCTGAAAATAGTTCGGAAATAGAATCTGAAAATGATTCAGATTATTCAGTTACTACTGAAAACCTTAAAGGTCTTGACGAAGAATCATCACAATCGGATGAATGTTGTAAACCTTGTGGACAGGGAAAACTCTGTCTAAACCCAATAATAGAAAAAGAAGATGAAAAAGATGAATTTTATAAAATCCTCTCGCAATTTCAAGATTTAAATATAAGTGTATTAACTAATAATAATATTATAGAATTCTTAAAATTGGTTAAAGACACGGAATTAAGGTCAAAAATGATAGATCAAATGGAAGATATTCCAGAAACAAGCAAAAAGAATGAGTCATCAACAGAGACATTTCAAAATATTGGAAATTCTAAAAATCCTATTCCATGAATGAAGTTCATAAACTTTTGAAAGAACGACAAAGAATTGAATATCCTACTACTGTAGACGACCTTAATATTGAAATCCAAAATCTTAAAAAAGAAATCCAAATAATAAAAAATGAAAATAGAAATCTTGATTATAGACTCTCTTTTCTAGAACAGTCAAAACAAATTATTCCTATTGAAAACAATCAAGTAAATTGTTCTCAAGAAGGATTTCTTTCAAAATTGGATATCATAATATCCCAAAAATGGTTTATCAAAATAACCCTTCTAATTGACAACCATTTTAAAAAGGAATTAACTGCACTTATAGACAGCGGTGTAGATATGAATGTAATTCAAGAAGGAATAATTCCAACTAGGTATTTTCATAAAACTACTAATTCATTAAGTCATGCAGGTGGAGGAAAACTTGATATTAAATTTAAATTACCACATGCTTATATATGTAAAAACAAAACTTGTATTCCTACAAGCTTTTTACTAGTAAAAAATATTACTAACCAAGTCATACTTGGAACACCATTTATAGATAAAATCTATCCTATAACAAATATTGATAAGAATGGAATAACGGGTATTTATGAAAATCAAACTATTACTTTTGAATTTATAACTAAACCCTTTGCAAAGGTCTTACATGAAATAAAAGATCTCTTAACTCAAAAAACCTATCATTTAAATTATCTAAAACAAGAAGTTGTTTCTCTTAATATAGAAGACAAACTCCAAAATTCAAAATTACAAGACAAAATTAAAATGATTTATAACAAATTTTCTATAGAAATTTGTAATGACCATCCAAATGCCTTTTGGGATAGAAAGAAACACATTGTTAGTCTTCCATATGAAGAAGATTTTGATGAAAGAAAAATTCCTACAAAAGCAAGACCATGTCAAATGAATTCTGAATATCTAGAATTGTGTAAAAAAGAAATTGAATCATTATTACAAAAAGGTTTGATAAAACCATCTCAATCACCCTGGTCATGTACTGCATTCTATGTAAATAAACATAGTGAACAAGAAAGAGGAGTACCTAGATTAGTAATAAACTATAAACCTCTTAATAAGGTTTTAAAATGGATTAGGCACCCAATTCCTAACAAAAAAGATTTATTAGATAGACTATATGATTCCATCATATTCTCTAAATTTGATTTAAAGTCTGGTTATTGGCAGATTCAAATTTCAAAATCTCACCAATACAAAACTGCTTTTAATGTCCCAATTGGACATTATGAATGGACAGTAATGCCTTTTGGTTTGAAAAATGCACCCTCTGAATTTCAGAAAATAATGAATGATATTTTTATTCCTTATAGTGAATTTGTTATAGTTTATATTGATAACATTCTAGTATTTTCCAAAGATATTGAAACCCATTTTAAACACTTAGATATTTTCAAAAATGTTATTATTCAAAATGGTTTGGTAATATCAAAAACAAAAATGTCTTTGTTTCAAACAAATGTAAGATTTTTAGGCCATAATATCGAAAAGGGAAAAATAATTCCTATAAATAGAAGTATAGAATTTGCTTCAAAGTTTCCTGATATAATAACCGATAAAACCCAGTTACAAAGGTTTTTGAGTAGTTTAAATTATATATCCTCTTATTATAATAATTTAGCAACAGATGCTGCTATCTTATATGATAGATTAAAAAGGAATCCAGGGCCATGGACAGAACAACATACTCAAGCTATTAAAATTATAAAAGAAAAGGTAAAGAATTTGCCTTGTTTGATGCTTTCAAATCCAAATTGGGAAAAGGTAATTGAAACGGATGCATCGGATATAGGTTTGGAGGAATTTTAAAGCAAATATGCCCAAAAACAAAACAAGAATATCTTGTTAGATTTCATTCAGGAAAATGGACTAATAGTCGGAAAAACTATGCAACCATAGCCAAAGAAATTCTTGCTATTGTAAAATGTGTTTTAAAATTTCAAGATGATTCATACAATCAAAAATTTATTATAAAAACTGATTGTAAATCTTCTAAATACATGTTTAATAAAGATTTTAAACATGATGTGTCAAAATAAATGTTTGCTAGATGGCAGGCTCGTTTGGCACCTTTTGATTTTGAAATCCTTTATAAAAAGGGTGAAGAAAATAGTCTTCCTGATTTTTAAACTTGTGAATTTTTACAGGCAGATGATTCCTAGAGGAAGGGGTAATTTCCCCTATAGAGGAGGCAGAGGAAATATCCTGGCCCAACATGGTAACAGAAAGCTGATAGCAAAAAGTTTAACCAATTCAGGAGGTAATAGCTCTATGATCCTCTATACAAGGAATTTTTAGAATTCAAGAAAAGGCAAGAGGCTAATAGCCAAACAACTAATAGCCAAACAGCATCCTCTTCATATGCTAGCATAACTGGCAATGAAGAAAATGAAGAGAGTATAACCACATATGCGGAAAATCCTCATAAGGAAGTCATAATTCTTTTGGAATTTAATGATCTAAAAAGGGAAAATGATCCCTGGAACCTAATGCAGAGATATTTAGATACAGCATCATTTGCTGTTACGAGATATAAACAAAGAGGATATTATGAGGCAATATTAAAAGCCTCTGAAACTTGTGAAATAACACATATTAATGCAGGAGATCCTAATGTTTATAGCTTCAGCAAAATAATTATCAAAAGGCTTATATTGCCAGAAGAATGGGGGCTATCTACCCTTAAAGAAAAGGAAATGTTTTTACCTGATAAAAAGGTAAGTACTATCAAGTATAATTATTAGGATTATGTGGAAGCACTAAATAAAGTATTCCTTTATGAAAATAATAAAAGGAAGCATTCGTGGTTCATTAAAATCTGGGCGGAAGTTTATAAACGTCCTATACCAAATTGGTTTTACGAATGGTGGACAAATTATGGACCACCTCTTGATATTCTCCCTGAAAAACTAAAAGAATTATATTCTGAATGGGTTGTTGTCTCACCCGAGCTTCATAATCTTGACCAATACCTTATGATATCAGGATCTGGTACGATATATTTCTTTATTGAATTTTCCATTCCTTGGATATGGAAATGGAAACCTGAAATAGGTTATACTGAAAAGGAAATCCCATGTCTGGAAAGATGTTTCTTTACTAAATTCTGGGATAAATTAACCAGGATTGATAATAGCACAGGTCAACTATTTGGCCAAGAAATGATATCTGAAATAAGCAACAAAATAAAGATATATCAGGAGCAGGAAGATGTGATTCAACATAAAGAAGCTCCAAGCACGTTCCAACATATCATCAGAAAATTAAAAATGCAGAAAGGGATAGCCACTAAAGAAGATATTCTTTATGCATATATTGCAGAAGTGAAAAAGGATTTAATAAGAAATCTTGGCAAAGAAGACACGAAATCAGACACGTCAATGGCATCTTCAAAAGCAAAGGACATAACCGGAGATGATAATTATTCAGATCTAAATGATGAGGACGTTGCCGAAATATTTGACAAACTTGAGAAGGAGGCCCACAATGTGGGAAAAAACAAAGCAAAAATGGTGGTAGATTAAAAAGCTTTTAACAAGTGGCCAGAAACTTTAATAATTGAAGACAGGTGGCCATATTAGAGACAGGTAACCTACTCTACCTAACCTATTCTACCTACTACTTTAATAAAGTAAGAAGATGCTTTTCCGGATTTGAAGCATTTCGAATCCGAAGTAAATCGACTTGAATTTCAAGTTCATATCCATCCTCAACTATATATAGGAGGCATTTCATTTGAAGAAGGCAGACTCAATACCATCCATCCTCTTCTCTACTTCAAGCTTTCTGCCATTAATAAATAGTGTGTAATAAATAAGTGTGTACTGAAGAAGAAGGCTGATTCTTCTGGTTTATATTTTGCTATGTTTTGTAAGTTTTTATTTTGTAATATATTGTGTAATATAAGCCTGGATGGCAGGCTAGTTTAATTATGTGTTGAATTACTCCTACTCTATATGTGTGTTCTCATGTGTTCGTAATTTTAAGGAATACATGCTAAATTAAAAATACTGAATACTGGTTAAGAATAGCATCGGGAAACAGTAATTACTGATTAACTTAAGTCATGTACTTATGCCCATTTTAGCCATCTTAAGGCGTTTTTAGGGCTTTCTTTTACAAGATTTGTTAATAAGTATTTATTGTTAAACAGATGCTTCACTTGTAAAAATACCCAGTATAAATTTTTGTATTTTAAGTTTGGTATGCAAGATCCTGAAAACACTGTAGCAAAATTCACACTGTAGCAAAATACTGTAGCAATATACTAAAACAAACCTTTACTCTGTATATTGTGAATTTTGCCCGACATTTTAAGACTGAATTTTGCCAGTGTAAATCGGTTAAATCTAATTTTTTGAAATATAAAATGTAATTTTGGTAATATATTTTAATTAATATAAATTATGTTATAAATTGTTTTAAATAATATCAAATAGTAATAAAATATTTATAAAAAGTATTTTCTACTATCAAACATTATTATTGTTTTAATGATTTATGTATAAAATTATATCATTATTTTTGACTATAATATGATGTTGTAATTAATTGTAAACTATATATATATGTAATTAAATAATAAACATTAATTCCATTAAAATGTTTTTTTTATTTATAGTTGTATCGACCTTATATATATACGAATTTTTTTAATTCTTATATATATATGTATGTATGTATGTATGTATGTATGTATATGTATGTATGTATATACATGCATATAGCCAAAATACTTTGTGGCAACATTACTTGCATATTAGAATTGTCACCTAACTAGCAATACACACACACACACACACACACACACACATATATATATATATCATTATATTGAGAATTAATAACTATGATCTGTGTTGAAACATTCTTGATTCAAATGCCTTGAAGTACACCTTGAAAGGATGATTTCTTCCCTTGGAAACTCTTTCTTATTCAACAGAGAGCTAGTTCTTGTACCGTTGACCTTAAACTATCGAATAAGGATTGAATTTGAATTGATTTGAGGTTGAAGAAATGGAGGGACTATGGATTATTTTCGCCCAGCAAGCAATGAAGGAGGAGGCAACAAAAAAGATTAAATCTAATTAGGTTCGTGATGCTTATATTATGGATGGAAAGGAGAGAAAAGTGGATCTAATCTCATACTCATTTTCCTTTAATCCGAGCCATCCAAAACCAAGCCTTTATAACCTAGAAATGAAACACCTATACCATCTATTTTCAGTGAAAATTCCGCCCCTATAATGGGCCTTAAACCCACTTAAGCCAAAAATAAAATATTATGAAATTAAATCAAATTTAATCGCTTATCGATATCGTACATCGATTGATATATCTATAACTATTATAAATATATTTAATTATTAAATCATAGTAAAATTTTAGAATCAATATTTCATAAATATGAATTAATTTAACTAATTTATAATAGTTACAAATTAATTAAATCATTTGGTCAAAGAAGAATTCATTGTTTCCATTGTATGAAGTCAGTGATTAATATCTAACTATTCAAATATCAATATTCACGCATCACTTAATAGGTGGTGTAATATTTTAGCCAAATTTATCGCTTACTTGGTTTCATAATTTCACCTTTTAAGCGTTACCTGGTTACGACTTTTATTCATACTAATTTTCTTCGTCAAAAACTATATCGCTTTTGACTTATGGAATTTGATAACGATCAAAGTTCCAATATCCTCCATATTCAACTGGATAGTCCAAACATTAAGTCCTTGGTTTGATGCTAACAATTACCATTAACCAAAATGCCCTAGCCAGAGACTTTGACTTTGAGTAGACTTGAGTTGACTCTGATACTAATCCTATATAACTGAGGAGAAAGATCCTCTCTTAAATAATGTTTTACTTCTAATGCTTCCACTCGACCCAACTATAGTCATCCAATGGATGTCATGCCATGATTTAATTGTAATCAAAGTGGAGCTTCTACATTGAAGATCAACAGTATTCTCAAGTCAAGGGAGCTGTGTAAAATTATCACATTGATATTTTCTATTTGACCCTAGTTGTATTAACCAACAGAAAACTATCGAGTAAGTCATTCCATAGTTATACAATAACTATCAATACCTAACCCTTTGGCGCCCCTTGAAACACCCCACACCCCTTGGTACACCCAAAAGGATACACTAAAGTGTGTAGTGCGTTATAGGTATAACTAAAGCTAGCAGAGACCAGGTTCACAAAACAAAAATAGATAAAAATAGCGGAAACAATTAAGATAATAACTTATTTATAACAAAACTTCATAATTACTTTGAAAAACAAATAAGTCACCAAATACCAAATACATCATACGTCAAAATACCCATATATGTCTTGCAAAATTAAAAACCATAGTCTTAATAAAATCAGAGTACAAAACATCCCTCAAATAGTGCCAGTACAATTAAAGAACAAAAAAAAGCTGAAATAAAAGAGGTGGAACTACATAGTGGAATCTCCTTCAAAGAAATCTCCAAGCAACTGCAACCTACTGTCCTCTTCCTTAATTGCCTATGGGGAAAAAGGGGAAAAGGGAGGAGTGGGTCAGACTAAAAGTCCGATGAATGAGAGTAATTACTAGAATCTTTAAGCAAAGTAAAAGTAATAGACCTTACAATAGTTCTAGTATATAAAAGGAAACATAGGAAATAGAAGAAGGAATAAGCTGGAAATAAATACGAATTACTAAATTAACGCACTCGATTAACTTTGATGTTTTCACTTTGTTAGCTGCTTTGATTGGGCTGAATTCCTAATCCTATAATTAGGCTGAAATCCTATTTCTACCCTTTGATCGGCATGCTACTCCATAGAACTTGCTGCGGACTAGACGCTATATAACTTCCTAAACGGAAATTGTGTCTACAAATGACACACATAGTATCTACTATGGACTAGACATTATATAGCTCCCTACCCAGAAGGCAATGGTGCCTACGAAAGGCACACCTACTACACACTTAGAACTCATAACGATTACTGAGCACCCGAATGGAAGTCGCACGCGTAACCGTCACCATGCTCATGTTACATGTTGTTCCACCTATTAGGTCTTCTTATTACTTCTTGCTCTAGCATAAGCGTGCCCCTCATCCCACTTCAGGCTAATGTGAGATCATCGTGTTTGTAGAAAATAGGGTAAATGTTGTTGGTACTAGCCCGTCATCCAAACAATACATATTTGCTCCCCTTGCCCAAATTCCCATGATTTGGACTTCTACTTGTTGACCAATTACTACCATTATTAGCATAAGTGTGCCCCTTATCTCACTTCAGGATTATGTGAAACACCGTGTCCATAGAAATAATAAGGGAATGCTATTTGGTACATGTCCTACTTTAATTCTTGCTTATTAACTTAGATAAATTATTTAAATAAGGCTTTACTTTTGTTCTTGCTATCTTTGCTTATCAATTTATCCTAAGTCTTAAATAAGCTTCATTCTGTTCTTTTTCTTATTATAATTTACGTCATAATCATGCTTATTACTTAACCCAAGGTTTAAGTGTAAAAATAAGCTTCTTTCATCTTATACTCTTTTTAGTTATAATTCTAAGTTATAACTTGGCCAATATCTTTAATTGGTCAAATTCTAACATTAATATCATAATTAGGCTCAATTTTAGTCTTAATTCCATTTTTATTATAGTCTTTACAATTTACATCTTATCTTCCGTTATTTCAGTATTCTTATAATTTTAATCCATATTCGCATTTAATCTATTCTAATCCATACATAAAGAAGAAGGAGAAATAAAATAAAATTGAAAATAGAAGAAAATCCAAAGCGTAGGAAAAAGATGTAAATAACACATAAATAACAGTAAATAAATTAAAATACTGTAAATAAACTATAAATAAATAGAAAAGCTATTATTAACAGAATTAAACTAAAATTAACTGAAAAAACTAGCTAAAAGAAATAGATTGAAAATAATTCTAAAAACCGTAAATAAATTACTAAAAAGGTTATTCCAAAAATCATAGTAAAAACTACAATTATTGGAAACCCTATTATTTTAAATTACTTAAAGAAATCTAAAATAATTACAATCACTCACCTGTGGTCCTAAGCTCTTCCTTTTTGGTCTTTGCGGATCCACTTAAGGGTATTAAAATATTTTTATTAACAAGATTCTCTCGTTGGAAAATTATTCCTTTTAGGGTCCTTCCTGAACCCAAGGGGAGAAAATCTATAATTAGAAAAAGTGTTAGGCATATGTCTTATTTATAGGGGTATAAGTGGATCTCAGACCATTGGATTTAGAGATTGAATAAGATGCAACTATGTCATAGGGTGAATAGGAGCCATCGGTTGGAAGCACGAAGGGACCAGATTGAGAGAAAAAATGAAAATGATGTGTAAAAATCGCACCGCCTCAAAATAAAAAAACTTCGCTTCATACATTGGGTGGGTCGACCGCCAGGTCGACCTTCACCCTCCTAGGTCGACCGGTCGGTCGACCTAGGTGATGGTTAGGTCGACCTCCTCGTTGACCTAGCCCATATAAATATATATTTTTTCGTTGATTCTTGTTTCGTGTGTAACTTCTTCATATTGACTCGGATTCGGACTATCTATTTATGAAAATTGACCAAAACGTTACCATGGACACAACAGTGTGACTCCTGTGGTTTGATTCTGATAATTTCACAAAGTTATTTTACTATTTCATTATTTGTAGAATTAATTATTATGGGTTAAATTTCGGGTTGTTACACCCCCAGCAGCCATGAGAAATAGACTATCCAACATTTGAAGAGCGTTACATACTCTAGTCTCAATGGATGTATCGATATCTAGTCTTGATACATCTTGACTAGAAATATTTAAATTGGTGTATTTATTTTCATTGTGATAAATTACTTATTGCTACAACATTTTGTAACTACTATCATGAAACATACCTTTTTATGGATTTTCAATTAAATATATTTTTATTAAATTAATTAATTAATATAGCACATTATATCACGTATATAATATAAAGAAAACATCTTTTATTTTGAACAAGAATAGTTATCGAGTAAGATATATGTAATAAATTACATAATTGCTTCTAAGGCATACCGTAAACTAAATCACTCCTTATGAAGGGGTATACATATTCCATCTTTTAGAGTGATATCAACAACAGTAAATCGAAGTCTTGTTGTATAATGCCTTGATGGTAGTGCATTCAGTTGGAATTGTTTCAAGTAATAAACAGTAGCTGATGCAACCATGGAGGCCAAATACATTGCCTTCAAAAAGCAGCAAAAGAAGCGGCATGGATGTGCAAGTTTATGGCTAAGCTAGGAGTGTTTCTAAATGTTTAGAAACCTACAATATTGTTATGTGATAAAAATGTTGCGATGAAGATTGTGAAGAACCAAGAGCTCACAAGAAATCAAGGCATATTTTTTTAAAGTTCCACTTGATAAGAGAGTTTGTCAATAATAAAAATTCTACGACTGAAAGGGTAGACCCTAAGGACAACATAGTATGGATGCGCAAATTTGTGGCTGAGTTGGGATTGTTTCTAAATGTTGAGAAACCTATAATATTGTTATGTGATAAAAATGTTGCGACGAAGATTGCAAAGAGCCAAGAGCTCGCAAGAAATGAAGGCATATTTTTTTTAAAGTTCCACTTAATAAGAGAGTTTGTCAATAATAAAAATTTTATGACTGAAAGGGTAGACCCTAAGGACAACATAGTAGATCCCCTCATGAATAGACTAGCTTGATCGGTTCTGAATAAATGGCATGGAATAGAGATTCTATGATTGGCCCCAAGTGCAAGTGGGGGATCGAAAGATTTAGCAGTATGCCCTCGAGATAATAATGTAATTTATTGTAAATTATTAACTCTGTAATAAAATCTCCAAATAAAAGGTGTTTGTTTCTCTATATATACTTGTTATATTATGATATAATAATTAAATAATTAATTTGAATATATTTTTGACAGAAAAATCCTTAAATGGTATGTTATGTGATAATTATTACAACGAGTTGTAATCATGAGAAAATTATCATAGGATTAGATAACATATCATTTTAAATATTCTTGTACAAGATGTTTCAAGAAAGGATATCGATACATCCATTAAGACCAAAATACATAATCCTCTTCAAATGTTGGACAGTGTGTTGCTCACAACTACGGGGAGAACCAAGGGGTTATGTACTGATAGTTATTTGATAACGATGGAATAACCCATCCGAGAGTTTCCTGTTAGTTACAACAACTAGGTTAAACATGAAATCTCGAGTGTTAATATTACACCGTCCTCTCAACTTGAGAATATTATTGAACTACATTGTGGATGCTCCACTATGATTATAGTTAAATCATGGCCTAGAGACCATTGAGCGACTACAGGTTGGTCCGAGTTGAAGCACTGGAAACGGAACACTACTCGGTAGAGAATTAGTCTTCTTAGTTGTATGAGGTTAATATTATGGACAAGTGTAATCAACTCAAACTCGAAATCTTTAGCTAGAGTAATAATATTAATACTAAATGTTATTATTGAACCAAGAACTTTGTTTATGGACTAACTAAGTTGGACGTGGATGATACTGAAATTTTTACCAAAACTAATTTCCATAAATACCAAAATGGTGTTGACGAATAGAATTGGTGTATATAATCATTAGTAAAAGGTATTGCTCAAATTGTAAAACTGGAGTTTAATGATGAGATACGTAAGCAATAAATTAAAAAAAATCTTCACACCACTACTAGTGTAACATGTCAACATTACTATTTGAAATGTTCGAATATTAGTCATTGGCTAAATTCACGCAATTGAGTCGCACAACCAATATATTCAGTCTCTGAAACAGTGCTTGATTTGATTCATGTATAATAGTTATAAATTAACCAAAATAATAAGGATTTATGGAATATTGATTATTACTGTTTTTAATCGTATAGGATGTATTTAGAAAATGGAGTTGCCTTTAGAATTATTCAAGGTGTTGTTTGTAATTTATTGGGTGCGTATATAAAAGTTTTATTGTGTGTATCGATATACTATGTTGATAAGAATCTAAATTGGATATAAATTAAATAATTTACTAAGGTTTGGAAGGGAATTTGGTCAATAACTCGGATATGGTTTGTCAAGTTTGAAAGGGAAGGGGTCTAGGTTTTGACTTGGTGGTGGAGAGATTGGTGCTATATCTTTTGGTTGGCTCTTCCTATAAAGAGGAACCTAGGACAGTCTGTTTCAGTTCACTTTTTAGCTTCCTTCCTCTACCATTTTATGGTAGTGAGCTCCCTTTCCCCTCTCCTTCATTTCAAACCCCATTTGCTCCTAATTAATTAAAACAAGCTAGATCCGATGTTGGCAAGCCATCTGTTTGCAACAATAGGAGTAGATATAAGAGATCAAAGAAACAGACTAGATCTACATATGTATCTACAGTATCATCTCAAGATAAGATTTAAATGTTATTATGCAGTACGATTATTATTTCACCTTTTATATATGTCATTGTCTGTTACATTTAAATCAGATTTGTATTTAATATATGATCTATGTATATCACTTAAGGTTACAATATATCTAATTGTTTAAGAAAGTTATAATATATTATTATGTTTCGGAAATGAAATAAAAATGTAGCATTGGAATAGGAGTAGCCACCACTTACCTCGAACGAAGGTGGCACTGGATCTGGTCACCGTCGGCTTGTTATCAACTGAATGGCTTTATGACTCTGAATAAGTAATAGAACTCAATGTAGTACAGTTAGGTCACTTACACACGTACGGGATCGAGGACGGTCCCTAGGCGTGCTCTGAGATGACAAAAAACTGTACTGCTTGGATCTATGAAATCTCGTTTTCTTTATGTTTTTCTGCAAACTTTGGTTTCTTCTTTGGTACTTTGGACATTTAATTCCCTTTATTGCATGAACTTTCTCTTTGATAACTCAGTTCTGTCATGATTAGGATTGGACTAATTCAATAAATAATATAGGCCAAGCGATTACCGTCCCGACCAGAGAGACGGGGCAGTAATCGCGAATTACGAGTCCCTTTGCCAGAGGGCAATGGAATGGACTCGAACAGAGAAATATACAAAGTCCTCGAGTCGAGGCCGGAGAATATCAAGTTCTCGACCGGAGAGTCGAGGCCGGATAATACAAAGTCCTCGATCGGAGAGTCGAGGCCGGAGAATACAAAGTCCTCGACCGGAGGTCGAGGCCGGAGAATAGAAAAGTCCTTGACCGAAGAGCCAAGGCCGGTGAATATAGAAGTCCTTGGCCGGAGAGCCGACGCCGGTGAATACACAAGTCCTTGGCGGAGAGCCAAGGTTGGAGAAGATACAAGCCCTTGACCGGAGAGTCGAGGCTGGAATGGGATAACGTGACCCGGCAAGGTCTACGGATTCAAAGACTAAACCCGGAGAGGTAAGGGATTCAAATTTCGACTTAGGATAGATGGACCTAGTGAGATCCTGGATTTGGCAAAAGACTCTGAGCGGTCTCGAATTTGGATGTCGACCCGAGAAGGTCATGGATTTGGCTATTGGTTATTGGTGGATTAAAACATGGTTGACGGGATCGGATGGCTTGAATCATGGATATAATAATATGGTTATGAACAGAACATTGACTTTAGATATCGGATTTGAGGCTATTCAAAACACACCTTCCAATAGCAAGGCATGTTTTGGGGGGCAATTGTTAACCCGCCTTTTGTCAAGGCCATAAACAGGCGAATTCAACCTAACCAACTTCACGATTATCGAGGCTGGAATATGATGGATTTGGTTTAAATGGATAAAGTTAGCTTGGAGATGTCGTTCGGCATTGGATAGGAGCGACTATGGAGTGGATCGGTCGTGTAGGATCAAGGAAGAAAATGCATATGTGGTTCGGTATACATGGCTCGGCATTGTAGCCTCTCGGCATTGAGGGTAGTCATTGTGGCTCGGCATTATGGTGAGGTCAAGGTGGTTCGGCATTGTGGCCGCTCGACGTTGAGGGCAGTCGTGTGGCTCAGCATTGTGGTGAGGTCAGGGTGGTTCGGCATTGTGGCCGCTCGGCATTGAGGGCAGTCGTTGTAGCTCGGCATTGTGGTGAGGTGAGGTCAGGGTGGTTCTGCATTGTGGCCGCTCGACATCGAGGTTAGTCGTTGTGGCTCGGCATGGTGGGGAGGTCAGGGTGGCTTGGTGTAGCAGTATGGTTCGGTTAGGAGTGTTTGGTCCGGTGTGGTGGTATAGGTGGATCGGCATGCTGAAGTGGATTGGTATACTAGCGTAGAGGGTGGCTCGGCATATGTGGTTCGGCTCATTATGGAATAGGGATCAGTGGATATGGCTCGGCCTACTTGGTTCAGTTATGGTGCAGAGCCTGGTTCGGCAAATGGCGTTGATGGGCCAGGACTTCTCAGAAAGCCTAACAACTCAGTATTTGTCTATAAATACAGCACGTGGAGGTTCAGAAAAGGGGTCTTCTTTCTGCTCTCTAACTTTCTTTTTCTAAGGCTAAGGCTACTCTGCCATTTTGTAACTATAATTGATTCTAACATCAATAAAAAGTAAACCTTTGGAGTGGACGTAGGCCAGAGTTAGCCGAACCACTATAAAATTTGTTGTTCTTTATTGCTTTCATTTTAATTTTTACCATTCTTCACATTATAACTCTCTAAATACGCTCGGTCTGTGTGAGCTGTGACTGGTATTAGGTGCTTTCACTTGGATTTGGGTGTTAGTGACCAATTTTGGCGCTAATAAAAAACTATTCAGTTTAGATTATTTTAAATATATATTATTGATTTATTAAATTTTAAATTTTGTTTAGTAATTAGATTATTTGTATATATATTAAAATATGTTAAAATATTTTATCCAAAATTTATTATGAAAATACTTTTGGAAGTATATAAAAAATTGGTCAAATCATTTTAACATAAAATAATAAACTTATTACATATAAATAGACGTTTTTTTTTAGTTATGTATTTTAAGTAAACAGTGATTCAGCTTTTATAATTTTGTTTAATTTTCCCGAAACATACTTATAAATATAGATATAATATGTGTGTGTCTCTATATAATTTATATATACATGATGTTTAACAAATATGAATGCGTATATATAGATAATTTAAAATAAATTTCTTTTGGATTTAATCCTATATAAATATATGTAAATATTATTTTTAAATTATTACTAAGTAAAATTCTGATATTTTGAAATTTGAATTTAAATAATAGATCTTGTTTTGAATTTGCATTTTTCTTACTAAGTCCAATTAGATATCTTAAACATTAAATATTGTTTTAAATTATTACTAAGTCAAATTATGATATTACAAAAATCCGAATTCAAGTAACAGATCTTATTTTGAATTTGAATTTTGTTTACCAACTCATATTAAATATTTTAACATGAAACCCAAAATTAACACTTACTCAATTTTAAATAATTTTTAAATATATTTATAAATAACTTTCATATAATTTTTTGAAATTATATACGTACGTATTACTATAAAATAATTTATTTACACAATTGACGTATATGTATGAGCGAAGTATATACATAGTAGATATAAATCCTAATATCTTCTATGTGCAAAATTGAGTATGTACACCCCATGCTATGCTGCACGTGCACGTTATATAAAAATGAATATACAATGATATACTCATAAACTATATAAATATTTATTGATTAAACTCACTGATTAAATAAATCTATAAAATAAAATATGATTTTATTCAAATTAATTAAATTGGATTTAATACAACCCTTTAGACTTCAGAGGCCCGATGTGAACCAAAATATGGAAAGTTTGAAATCTACTTATTTCACTCATTGCAGGATAGCCCGGTTCCGTCAATTGTAACATCGATGCATTAGCGTTTAGTAAAAAGTCATTGGCGTACAATACTAAAAAATTCACATCACCATTTTTCTCTTTCTTGTGTGTGCATGCCTCTTATGTGTTTTGGCTGAAACCAAACTATTTGATTAACTTAACGAACCATTTGTTCTAACTCCTTGATTTTACTTAAGACCATAAATTGATCATAAGAGTCTACAATCTTTATCCAGGCTCCTAGTGACCATGAAACCCTCTAGTTATGACATATATACAGTCTCTTTTAAATAACCGTTAGAAATGTTGTTTTAACGTTCAATTTCCATATTTCATAGTAATTATAATTGGCAATTGCAAGTGTTATCTGCATGGATTTAAGCACGGCGACTGGCGAAAATGTTTCATCATTCCAACACCTTGAATTTGATGAAACATTTCTGTCTGCATTAATACTTTTCTTGAAGAACTGCTTGCAGTCGATGGGTTCCACCCTTTTGGGTACACTCTCCAAAGTCTCTACTTTTTTTATACATGGAATCCATTTCGTAATATGCCATAAGGAAAATTCTTTACTCTCCAAGGCTTGTTCGAATGCGAGGGGATCATTGTCATGAATGTCGCAATTCGTTTTCTCATCATCAATGAGAAACCTGTAGTATGTCTCTAGTGCGAGATATTCTATATTAGACCTTCTAATATGTTGGATTTTTTAATGGGTATTAAACTATTCTGTATACAATTGGTCTTTACATAAATTTTTTGGATCTTATCCAAGTCTATCTTACTATCACTAATTTCTTACAAGAGAAATTCCTTTTCTGTAACACTCCATATTTTTAATAAAAATAAATAATTAATTGAAAAGACTTTTTGGTAATTTTACATAAAATTGGAAAACTAAACTTTTAAAATGAAGAAATTTGGAAAATATGACTTTTCCATTGCGTTAAATAGATTTTTCTAGCCCAAATTCATATATAAGCATCATAAACGAATAGCAGATAAAGGTAATATAGATTATTTTTTATAGCATACGTTACAGAGTGATATTTGGTCAAGGCCTGGTTGGGGCTAAGAGGGGATTTTGGATTTTGTGCCGTAAGGTATGTTTCTAACCCTAATTCACTTCATCCTCCACTTCTTTTCATTATATAGCCCCTGCTTCTTCTAGTCTCCATCTTCCTTCTTCTTGCTTCTCAAACTCTAAAACAAATTTCTTCAGAACAAATAGTAAACCAATTCCTACAAAACAAAATAAGAGAATCAAATTAAAAAGAAGAAAGGAAGCAAATCAAAACAATTACAAGCTAAATAAAATAGGGGAGGATGCCAAATCAAATTGGAGCATAGAAAAAGATTTATTCAAACAACATATAAGGTGAGGGGTTTTATCTACGACATGATTGTGATGTAGATAACTAGTTAAGTTTTATTTATATATCTATTATTTGAGAGAAATGTTTGATCCTCTAAAGTAAAAGAGAGCACACATGCGTGTGTATATAACACTAAAATAAAGGTGCTACCGACATGCCTGGCAAGTAGCTAATCAAAATACAAAAAACAATGTAAATTACTCAAGTACAACTAGAATGAGCTTCGGCAAAGCCACCGCTAATTACACCTCATTATTAAGCTCCGACAAGGCCACCGCCCATAGTAAGGTGTTAGAAGTACCCAAAAACCATGAAGCAACTCAGTGCGGATCAAATCTAAAGATAGCTCCAGCTAAGAGAGAAAACTCCTTGATGCAAACATGGAAAATCCAGAAAGAACACCACGGTGCAACTGGGAATGATCCAGAATGAAGTACGCCAATGATCCAGAATGAAGTACGCCACTCCATCGATGTGGAAGTACTGGAAGGAGCGCCTCACTGCAAATGTGTATGAGCACCACATTGTAGAAGCAAAAGAACTCCTCACTGCGAAAGTGGAAAGTCCAGAATGATCATCTCACTAAAATCCTATCAGCAACAATCCTAAGAACCTGCAAATAGTAATCTAGTACCATTTCTGGCCTAAACCTATATCTGTAAATGAAACTAAATGAAATTATAAGAGTAATACATAAATAAGTGTATAAATGAAATTTATATACATATATATGTATTAATGAAGTAAAAGTAGTAATACTATATCTAAAATTATAAGGCGGAAAGCAACAAAATAAGAAGTAAACTTGAAAGGAATCCAAACTCATAATGCATCATCTTAACCAACACTAAAGATATATAAAAGATTAACAAAATAAATAGTTAAATTCCTATTAAAACAATTTGAAATTATCCTTATGCTCCTTTAATCAGAAGGACATTATGGTAATCAGTAAAAGCATCATTCACATTAGAAAAAAGTTAATTATATAATTATTAATGTTAAAAATATTATTATTATGTTTATAAATCATAATATTGTTACTAACCTTATTAAGATATTCTTTGAAATGATTATTTTTAGCTAATTTATATTTAGGATTTGAGATCCAATTAAAAATAATAATGATATTATAAAAACCAATTTGTTAAAACGACTATTATAAAACCAAATATACCAACAAATTATAAAGAATAAAGTATCAAGTAAAAATATATTTTCCATTTTAAAATTAAATCTTAAATTATTCCAATAGTAATCACAATCACTAACTTTAGTTGCAAAATTAAAGTTAAAGATTTTGAGAGTATTATTCAGAATGTAGTAAGTGTCCATGCAATCATAATACACATGTTTAATATTTCAAGATACAGATTACAAAAAGAACATTATTATTAATTTGCATGTTTTTTATTTTTAAAAATTCTATAGTATTTAGTTTGCCATGCATGATTAACCACATATGAATTTATATTTAGGAGGAGCATTTGTTTTCCAAATAAATTTAAAAGAGTTAATAGCCACTCCAGAGAAATTAAAAAATTTATAAAAAGAATTAGCAGTAAATTTCTTACTCTTATATCATTCCCAGCTAATGTTATCATTTTCATTATCAATATTATGTAAATTCAATTTAGCATAAAGAAGAGAAAGTTGCATAAGAGTTGTACCTTCTAAAATTCTATTAAAATTAAAATTCCAAGGGAGGTCATTATTTGGAGAAAAAACATCTAGAATTAAAGCATTCTCAAAGTTATTAATTTTGTAAAGCTCTTTAAATTCTATCCTAAGAGGAATAACAGAATTCCAACAGTCATTCCAAAAAGAAGTATTATTTCCTGAATGAACAATTGTATCAGTACCAAGTTTAAAATTCTCCTTACAATTTAAAATTGATTTCCAAAAATTAGACAACTTATTTATTACTGTAGGTGTAATTTGGTATGAATTATTACTACCATTATGGTAATGCTTAGAAATAATTTCTTTCCGTATAGAATTATTATTAATATCCTTAAATTTCCATAACCACTTCCCTAATAAAGATGATTCATGTTACGTAAATTAATAGCTCCTAAACCACCTTCCTTTTTCAATTTACAATATGTTTCCTAATTAGCTAAACATTTAAAACTACTGTTGGAATTATCACCACTCTATAAGAAGTCCCTTCTTATTTTATCAATCTTATAAATCACCCAATCAGGAAAAAGATGCATAGTTATTCAATAGATTGGGAGAGCTGATAAAATAGAGTTGATAAGAACTAACCTACCCGCTCTTGATAAAAACCTCTCGTTCCAATTAGAAATTCTATTTTTAATCTTATCTATTATAACTAACCAGTCATTATGCTTAAGTTTAGTTGGTTTAATAAAAAAACCAAGATAATCCAAAGGGAAATTACAATTAAGCGTATTAGCAACTAAACCTTCAACCTTATCAACATCATTTAATACCAAAACAGAACTTTTATCAAAATTAATTTTTAGCACTGAAAGAAGTTCAAAGCTATATAAAATAAATTTAAGAGTAATGACATGATTAGGCAAATGGGAGATAAATAGAAAGGTATCATCCACAAATTGATGAATAGAGAGACCACTGCGAGAGATTTCACTCCAACACTCCCCAAAGAATCATTACCTACCGCTTATTTAATTATCATTGCAAAAACATCTGCGACATAGTTAAACAAAAGAGGCGATAAAGGATCACCCTGCCTTTAACCTCGTTTAGATTGAATTTTATTACCTAAAATACCATTAACCATTATACTAGAGTTACTAGTTTTAAGTAAAGTAAAAATCCAACCAATCCATTTAGGACTAAAACCTCTAGCTAAGAACATATCAAATAGAAAATCCCAATCAACCGAATCGAAAGCTTTTGCAAAGTCTAGTTTTAACAAAGCACATGTAATATTATTTTTACAACAATGATTAATGTATTCTTGAACAACAACCACTCCATCAGTGATATTTCTACCCTTTATGAAAGCAGATTGTGAATAACCAATTAGATCATTTATTCCAGTGTCAAGTCTATTAGCTAAACTTTTGACTTCCTAATTGTAATTTACTGTTATAAATTCATTAAACATGCTAATTAAATCGAATTTTAAAACATCCATAAATAATTTGTAAAATAAAACAGGGTACCAATTTGAGCCCGAGGCTTTATCACTAGGCATGTCATCAATAGCTTTCAAAATTTCCTCTTCAGAAAAAGGATTATCAAACTAAAAAAAGGTCAATTCTAGAATGAATAAGATAAATATCATTCCATCTGACGTTAATTCTATATTTATTCTTAGTACCAAATATATCTCTATAATAATCAGTAAAAGTCATATTAAGATCCCTTTGATAACCAATTCTACGTTATTCGCAAAAATAGAATTGATCGTGTTACTACGTTTTCTTCCATTTGTCATATTATGAATATTTTTTGCATTATTATCACCTTCATTAATCCATTGAATTCTAGATCTCTATTTCCACATAACCTCTTCTTTTTCTAAACTAGAACTAAGTTCTTCTTTTAAATTAGCGAAAACGTTATGCTCGCCTAGATTTAGTTGTTTAGTTTCTTCTATCTTGTTTATTTTAAGCATTTAAGAAAGAATATTTTTTTTCTAATTTTAATACTACCAAAAATATTCTTACTCTAAATTTTTAGAAAATTCCTAAGAACTCTAAGTTTTAAAACAAAATCTTTTGCAGAATTATCCATATTTATGATATTATAAAAATTCATTGAAATCCATTTATTTTTAATTAGTGTTGAGCAATTGGATTCTAATAACCACATTTTTTATAATTTAGAAGTTCTATTAACAGTCTCATGTTGATCGCATGTAAGAATTATAGGACAATGATCAGAATAAGTGTAAGGCAAACCCAAAACTCTAAAATTGGAAATTTATCCTCGATTTTGTCACTAACGAAAAAATCTATCTAAATGGGCCATTAAGGGAGACTCTCTAGTATTACTCCAAGTGAATTCTCTATTAGAAAGAGGAATGAGGGAATTAGGCTGAAGGAAAAATCTGAGAACACTTTTAGTCTGAAGGACAGAAGTTTTAAAATTTAGTCTGAAGGACAAAAAATGATATATTCATATAGCATTACACATCCATGATGCTATATTCATATAGCATTACACATCTATAATGCTATATACAACACAATTTTATAAGTTTCTACATACACAAACAAGCAGCTGTGTAATGCTATATGAATATAGCATTATGGATGTGTAATGCTATATGAGTATATCATTTTTTGTCCTTAAGACTAAATTTTAAAACTTCTGTCCTTCAGACTAAAAGTGTTCTCAGGTTTTTCCTTCAGCCTAATTCCCTGAAAAGGAATTTCAATCAAATTAGAATTAATGATAAATTGATCGAATTCTTCCATTGAAGAGAAATCACCTTTCCGTGGTCAACGCTCTCCTAGAAAACGTGTAACATTGAAATCACCCCCCATAATCCAAGAACCAGGAGCTAATGATACAAACTCTAAACATTCATTCCATATAACCCTATGACCGACTTTTGAGTTTGGCCCATAAAAATTAGATATATTTAAAATAGAATTGTCACTAAGATTGATGCGAATAATGTGTAAAGAATGTTATTTAGAAATACATTGAAATAATTTAAAAGAATTAACACAACACCCTATAAGTAAATCCCCAGAAGTACTGGCATAAGGTAAACAAGCATAATTGTGAAAACCACCCAATCATTTGTAAAAACAAATGTCAGGACACTTAATTTTGATTTTCTAAAATAATGCAATGTCAATAAAATAATCTTTAAAAAGAGCTTTAATTTTATCACATTTATTTAAATCGTTCAAACCTCTAATATTCCAGCTAATAATCCTTATAAACCAACAGATCCAGCCCTCTCAATTTCCCTACTTCTAATATAAGCAAAATCTAACTCAATGTCAGTAAAAACAAAAACGGTATCCTTAGCTAATTGACAAAACTGGACAGAATACAAACTATCTAAAGCATAAGAAGAATAAGTACTGTCTAAATAAAAAATCATACCTGAGCCTAAATTCGTATCGCCACCTATGGCACTCGAATCAGGTAACTCATCCGAAGACTAAGAATGACTACTACGGAGCCTGACACTCCGATGAACAGATCTACTCACAACAACAGATTTTCCACGCCTACCTTTCTTAGCCAATGAAAATAGAGATCAAGATTTTCAATCATTAATAAAATCATTGATACTAGTGGTTGATGCACATGATGAACGCTGAATCGTAGCATCCACCCCAGAAGATTTGCTCTCTATAACAACAGCTCCAGAAATAACTAAGTTACTTTCTTCGGTAGATACATTAAAATTATTATTGACTCTGACCACATCAACATCATTGCCATAAAACGTATCACTCTCGTCAACATCAACATTCCTAAAATCAATAGTTGGAGCAGTACTGTCAGGACCCGATTCTTCGTCTTCCGAAAATTCAACATCGATACTCACTTTATCGACTGCCGAGCAATCGAACGACGGAAAACCGAACACTGAGGGTTTAAGAAAAAGAAAAAGATAGAAGAAGAGATAAGAAGATAGAAAATAGAGGGAAAAGAAAACAGAAAATAGAACGGAAAGAAAACAACAGAACAACAACAGAACCTCACAATTCGCAGCGGAACAACATATAATAATAAATGAATAATCTTTAAACAAAGAACTATCAGTTATTACATTTTATACATTACATTTCATTACATCATATCATCAGAGTGTACAACAACAACAACAGTGCAGCGGAAAAAGAAATACTATATAAACTAGTAATACGCCATGCCATCCAGCTTGCCTCCAGCAACTCCAGAATATCCAAAATATCCTGATAAACCTAACTCTTGACCGCCCGTGTGGAAATTGGTAGGCACCCAGAGTTTAGGAAGGAAAACAATAAACTCCGAGTCAGTCATGTGACTGGTGTGAGAACTCAAAACAGTTTATTTATCTTTAAAATCAAAAATAGAGGAATAGTTTTAAAGTCAATTCGTAGTGCTTTTAAAAATGAGACTACCATAAGATCTCCTGCCACACACACAATGCAAACGCAGACTTGGAGGAGATTTCTCCTTATGATAGTCAAAGATGCTTGATACGCATTTAAAAGAACATTTTAATATTATTACTAGTGCATAGTGTAGGAAAAATTCATTTCGAAAGTAGAATATAAATCTTAGCCAGCATAGGTACCATTATATTATGCTTACTAATAGCTACCATATTAGATGGCAGGTTCTACAACTAAAACCGTACAAGGCTCGTATTTTGAAGAATGGATTTTCCAACAAATGGTCAGGCCAAGGAACTTCCCATTGCCACATGGAAACGCCTCTGGATGGACGCCCCGAGAACCACCGTTCTCTGCTAAACAAAGCCGGGAATCCCTTTTCCCAAGGAATATTACAAACCCTCAGATATGCCACCCTCGGTCCTTTGGGACCTTTAAACGAGAGCGCTCTCTAACCAACATCACACACCATAATAATAAGTGTTTCAACATGAGTAAGTATCTGGGCTCCATACCATGATACTACCCTTTTCCAGAAGGAATGGCTATACCCTAGGGAAGTTATCCTTGAAAACCTTGCCGCACAATTCCTGTTTCGACCATTACCGGTTTGTGAGGCTCGACGAAGTCACGTCCACAAAAACACACTTTATACAAAAGCCGTGCTTTGGGTCAACAAATGATCATAGAAATGATCACCAAGATAGACGATCAAATAAATGATCCTATCACAAATAATCAACACAATAATCATTTACAGCAACACTCAGCATGTCACATTACCAAATTGGGAATATATCGCTGATAACATTCAACTACATAACCTCTGAGCTCGTACGTCTCAGAGAAGGGTGTTAAGCTAAAAGAATAAATTCTCCGCCACCAACAGAAATATATTTGAATGAAATCGGCTTTATATCTCAATTTGTAATGTCAGACATACAACCCATACAAGTCTGTTCCGGGCTCGAACAAAACCGAAGGCACTTCTCACGAAGTCCTTGCAATCCGGATATTCACTAATCACGTTCGGATTTCCCATCACTTAAGGAATCTCTATACCAGGAGCTACCCAGTGCAGAGACAATCGATAGGTCATCCTATCGCTTTCGCAAATACTCGGTCTTCAACACCGATCTTCAAATGCAATTCATAACGACATATCACATATTCGGAATGGGTTATACGACCCCATGGTCCTTTCCCGGTTAACCCGAATAGTGAGCGCTTATTCAAAAAAAAATAGTGTGGCATTCACATTCAACCGAATCACATCAATTACCCATTCAAAGGGAAATATTGATAGTCGGTTATTGAACTATCAATTGATATGCACACATCACCAGATTCCAAATAATTTTCCAAATTATTTATTTTCCAAAATATCTTTACAAGACATATAATTTTCACACTTCAAAAATAAATCAATATTTATTTTTAGACAAATTCCCTTTTCCTTTATAAATTCCTTAGTGAATTTATAATCCAAAATATCTATGAATATTTGATTTCAATTATTCATTTCAATTTATCTTCAAAAAGATAAATTCTCCAATATTCACTTTATATTGGAAAAACATTTCCATACTTATTTATTCATAAGTAATTGACAAATTTTATTTATTTTCAACACTTGGAAAATATCCAATATACTTAAATCGAGATTAAGTATATATTTCATTCTTTAAGGAAATCATTCTCTTAAACATATTTATTTGGGCCAAAACGAATGTTGCGTAAAATATCGTTACGACAACCCAAAATCACTAGTATAGGGATTCGAAATTAAAATAGATATATAAATCCCAATACTATACAAAACATTTCCTTTCGGAAATCATTTACTATAACAACAGTGTTATAGTCCATTATTTCCTTCTATTTCTCGAAAACGTCTATTTCAACAATAAATGTTGAAATCTATGGTTTCGAATCTCAACACATTTAAAACATCGTTAGATCGTTTTAATTCTATTTGAAATATCACATTCAAAACAATTTCTTTAACATATTATTCCCTATTCAAAAACGTGAATATTCTTTGTTAACAAATTTCATCCTTTTATTCATTTTATTTCAAAGGATTATTCACAGTTCAAAAACGTGAATATAACTCCATTAATAGGTTTCAGCAATTTACTTATCAAAATAAGTCGTTTGTGAATTTATAAAATAACGTTTATAAATTCCATTTCTATTTATTTTATAACAACTTCCTTTATAAATCTCCTTTACTCGATTTATATCCCAATTATGAACTAAAAGTCCATATTATAAGTTAAATGCTTATAATTTATTTGTTTGCAAAATCGTTCCTTTGAACTTCATAATTATAAATTCTATAACTTATAAGATCCAATTATTTATCCAAAACCATTCTTTTAATGACTTTATAAATTTTATAAACCTACTGTTTATAAAATTCCATTTCTATTTATAATTTCACCGTTTATAATTCTATAAATTTCATTCAATTTATGAAATTCATTTTCACTTCATTCAAACACTTATAAAAACTCGTTTTATAATTTCAATATTTCAATTTATAAATATCCATTTATACATCTCTTAATATAATTCAATTTATATTATTCTTTTAAAAATGTCTTTAATCTCCTTTATTATTTCACCATTTTGATTCATAAAATAATTAAATTTTATAAATCCTATATTTAAACTTTTCATAATAAATTCAAAAATTCCGATTAAACTATTTTATAAAAATCATTAGCATCATATTCTCAAAAATCAGTTTTTAACTATTTTTCTCAAAAATCATAATTTTTATAACTTTAAAAATTATAACGTTTATTTATTTTAAATGGATCGATTCCAAAAATTATTTTATAAAACGCATACTTTTCAAAAATCACTTTAAAAATCATTTTAAAGTTTCAAAATTTGGTCCAATGATGCTACACACCAAATAGTCAATCACGACAACAACGATATCACATATCGATATGATAATCCATCAAATATCAAAATATCTGAAATCAATTAAATACTGTTGAGGAATCCAGTTGGATCCCTCCAACCTGTTTTCCTGCATCCACAAACATTAGCACAATACCAATTTCGCTCCAGTACGAAATTATCGCGGTATATGGGATTTAAAATATTATCCGCTTAATAGACGGCGCAATAGGGTCTCATCCGCTAAACAAAAAATGCGGGAAATCAATAACTCCAATATATACATAAGCCAATATATATATATTGCTATTATATATAATACCAATTTCACTGTTTATGAACTATTCGCGGTATATGTTTTTAGTAAATAACATCCGCTTACTAACGGCGTATAATGTCTATTTTAGCAATCAATAGATAACAATCAACATTCAAACATGCATTCAAATATTTTAAATTTAACTATTTAAAATAAAATCGAAACTGATTCGATTGAGTGAGAAGTTCTCACCTTGATTTCAATTTTGTTTTAGCGATTTATTTCGAATAAAATTAAACGGACGTTTAATTTTATCCAAAATTCTCACTAACTCCAAACGACTCCAATCCAATTTCATCGCGTAGTGCTCGTCCATACGATTCCAACGCAACTGGTTTCGCACGTTTTTGACCTCGTATGAAAAAGATATGAATTTTTGAAGTTTGCATGATTTTTACTTAATAAATTTACAACATTTATAATTTTCAACCTTTGCTTTAATCGTGGCCCTTGATCCCAAACCCAACACATCAGGCCCGTCCCTTCCCTCCATCTCCCTCTCACGCACATACGCTCATCATCTCCAGGAAGGTAACACGCATATGAACCCATCAACCAAGAACTAGGGTTTCAATTTGCACCCTCAAACGACGACTATACTCGATCACATCACCGCCATATCGAAGCCCTTCGCAAGAGCTACACTCGGCTGCAGTAGCATAGAGCTTGGCCTCATCATGGCCTGGGAATTCGTGCCCAAACGCAGCGCCTTCTCGAACGATTTGCCGTTGATCCGTAGCTCCAATCTCGATCTCCACCGTTGAATATAAGGATCTTGCCATGCTCTACAATATTGTAGTTGAGGGTTTTGTCTAAAAGCTGATGGATTGAGAGATCGGAGGGGAAGAATGTGGGAGTTTTCTGGCCGTGCATGACAATGGAGGTGGCTAGGGTTTTGGTTTCTTTTTTTTTTTGTGAATTTTTGGGCTATTTATAGGAAAAAATCGAACACTATTCATCCCGGAAATTTCGAACTCCGATTCACGCGCCGTAACCAGCGTTTCTAGGGTTTACCCCGCGTTCCGGACACAATGGAACAGGTTTCGAAAGCTAATTCGGACATCTGTGCAAGTTATGGCTACAAACGTTCAATTTAAATTAAACCGATTTAAGCGATTTTCTAGGCGTTTTAATTTGTACCGGACAAACGGTAAATCCAATTGACACGAAATTTGAAACCTTACAATAATATCACATTACGGATCCGATGAAACTGGTTTCGTCGAAATCCGAGACTTTTTGAAAAATGGCTATTTTAACTCGCCAAATTAATATTAAAAACAATTCGATGCGTTTCGAGCTGCCACGATCAAACGATAGCTCCGATTGACACGAAAATTGAAATCCGGTAATAACTAACTATTACGGATCCAATGGAACTGGTTTCGTTCAATTCTGAGACTGTTCAAAAATTGGCTATTTTTACTAGTCGATTTAAATATTAAAATATTCAATTTTCACAAATTAACTTTTAATTCGATTTTAAAAGTTCTAAAATATCTTTCTAACTCCAACATGATAAAATAAAATTTTACAAATCATTTTCAATCATATTTAACTCAATTTTCAATTATTTCCATAATTTAACATATTAAATTATCGATTTAAAAATCCAATTAAATCCAATAATTCAAAATAAAAATTATTCGACTTATAAATTCACTTATTAATATTTAAAATTAATTAAATATTAAATTTTTAATTATCAAAAATTCTGGGTCGTTACAATCTTCCCCCCTTAAAAGAATTTCGTCCTCGAAATTATTAAGTAAGAAAAGTACAGAATTTATTAACTTTCCATAAAATCCAAAGTTAATACTTCTTATAATACTTCACTAAGTTTTCAAATCATACTTAGTTATCTTTTCAAAAACAACTACTATTGTTTAACTTTCAATTCCAAAACAAAGTTAAAGTTTTCAAAAAAATTTCAATTTTCTCAAATTTTTCTAACGCCTTAAATTTTCGGAAAAATTCGCCATAGTCTCCTTTGCGCGGCTCGATCCGAAAAAAAATGACAGTATATATATCACAAATATACATCTCATTAAGTAATGAGGCATCCCGAAGGGAAAAAGTATAAAAGTACGGTATGTAATCCGAGATATGTACCTTATATTTTATTAGCGAGCATATAAGGCTAATATAGCGCGAAAGCGAGCTCCAAATGCGAAGCAAACGCGATCCGCACCTACTAAACACTCAACAAACAACATGAGAACATGTATATAGACAATAGTATCGATATACAACATATAGCAACATAGCACATGAAATAAAACAACAAATGCAAACATCAACCAACTAGCATTCATAACCAATATATATTCATTCATATTCTCATTAATATTAATGAATTGGTTTTCAATTTAATCACATTTGATTCATTAACAGTGGATGTTTTTACTAACATTCATTTTCAATTAGTTTATATTCACTGATTCATATTCAAGTTGGTTCACTTCCAAATCAAATTCAATTCTATTTAAGTTTCACTTAACTTCCAATTGAATTTCAATTACTTTAGCTTTTAATTTCATTAACTCAATTTCATTAACGCTTAATGAATTATATACAATCAACTAACAATCATATAACAACCAAAGTATATTAATTTCAACTAAATTACTTTGCTTTCAATTGGTTTAATTAATTGATTTTCATTAAATTATTCAACTTCCAATAACATTAGATTTTAATGAATTAACACTTATATTCATTATTTCATATCAACTCAATTCACATTCAATTGATTTACATTTAATCCATTATTCAATTCAATTACAAAGTTGAATTTCATTTATATAACTCAAGTTCATATTTATCACTTCACTTTATTATTTTACTTTGGTACTAATATCCACTTCATTCAACATCTCTTAAGTTATATTCCATTTAACTTTATTTGGTTTTACATAACTTAAATTCCTACTTGTAAATAAATTCAGATTTCAATTCTAGAGTAAATTTCCATTTAACTTTAAATTCATTTTTATTTACAACTCATATTCATAAATATATTCATATAGTTTCACTTCTTATATATATAAGTTTATTTCACAATTGTAAATCACTTTAATTATAATTCCATTCTTATAATTCTTTTGCTTATACAATTATTCTTCAATTTAGATTATTCAAACATCTAAACAATCAACTTATATACTCTTTAATAATTCTGAAAAATTATTTCTTTATATATAAAATATAATCAAGGCAAAAATTATTTCATTTACCCAATTTTAAAATCAATATTGTGTCGAATTGTTCTATTCAAGTGTTTAGAAACCCCTTCGGCATAGTCTTGCGGACCACGCTGACGAAAGTTCATATGCCACTCAATAAACCAACCATCACAATATAAAACAATTTTATATATTCACTAACAAATACGCTCTCATAGCTATTATTACACTCAACTCATTCTAGAGTACTGCTGACTCTATTTCTAACGAGTAATACCCAACAGAACCATGGTTGTCGCTTAACCATATGCTCTGATACCATATTGTCAGATCCAGGCTTTTCAACCCTCGACAGCAGTCACAACCGGTTGGCTTTTCAACCATCCCAGCTCCACCGTGGCAACAACTGGTATCCCAAACTTGCTTTTACGGCCAGCCTCTCGACTGTCTCAGGTTACACCTAACCAACCCCCTAAAAGAGGATGTGTGGGAGTAAGAGTCTCCCGTTCGCCACCTAATCGCGAAGCGAGAACCCCCCATCACATAGCCCAAAGCTTAACAAGACTGGTGTGAGAACTCAAAACAGTTTATTTATCTTTAAAATCAAAAATAGAGGAATAGTTTTAAAGTCAATTCGCAATGCTTTTAAAAATGAGACTACCATAAGATCTCCTGCCACACACACAATGCAAACGCAGACTTGGAGGAGATTTCTCCTTATGATAGTCAAAGATGCTTGATACGCATTTAAAAGAACATTTTAATATTATTACTAGTGCATAGTGTAGGAAAAATTCATTTCGAAAGTAGAATATAAATCTTAGCCAGCATAGGTACCATTATATTATGCTTACTAATAGCTACCATATTAGATGGCAGGTTCTACAACTAAAACCGTACAAGGCTCGTATTTTGAAGAATGGATTTTCCAACAAATGGTCAGGCCAAGGAACTTCCCATTGCCACATGGAAACGCCTCTGGATGGATGCCCCGAGAACCACCGTTCTCTACTAAACAAAGCCGGGAATCCCTTTTCCCAAGGAATATTACAAACCCTCAGATATGCCACCCCCGGTCCTTTGGGACCTTTAAACGAGAGCGCTCTCTAACCAACATCACACCATAATAATAAGTGTTTCAACATGAGTAAGTATCTGGGCTCCATACCATGATACTACCCTTTTCCAGAAGGAATGGCTATACCCTAGGGAAGTTATCCCTGAAAACCTTGCCGCACAATTCCTGTTTCGACCATTACCGGTTTGTGAGGCTCGACGAAGTCACGTCCACAAAAACACACTTTATACAAAAGCCGTGCTTTGGGTCAACAAATGATCATAGAAATGATCACCAAGATAGACGATCAAATAAATGATCCTATCACAAATAATCAACACAATGATCATTTACAGCAACACTCAGCATGTCACATTACCAAATTGGGAATATATCGCTGATAACATTCAACTACATAACCTCTGAGCTCGTACGTCTCAGAGAAGGGTGTTAAGCTAAAAGAATAAATTCTCCGCCACCAACAGAAATATATTTGAATGAAATCGGCTTTATATCTCAATTTGTAATGTCAGACATACAATCCATACAAGTCTGTTCCGGGCTCGAACAAAACCGAAGGCACTTCTCACGAAGTCCTTGCAATCCGGATATTCACTAATCACGTTCGGATTTCCCATCACTTAAGGAATCTCTATACCAGGAGCTACCCAGTGCAAAGAAAATCGATAGGTCATCTTATCGCTTTCGCAAATACTCGGTCTTCAACACCGATCTTCAAATGCAATTCATAACGACGTATCACATATTCGGAATGGGTTATACGACCCCATGGTCCTTTCCCGGTTAACCCGAATAGTGAGCGCTTATTCAAAAAAAAAAAGTGTGGCATTCACATTCAAACGAATCACATCAATTACCCATTCAAAGGGAAATATTGATAGTCGGTTATTGAACTATCAATTGATATGCACACATCACCAGATTCCAAATAATTTTCCAAATTATTTATTTTCCAAAATATCTTTACAAGACATATAATTTTCACACTTCAAAAATAAATCAATATTTATTTTTAGACAAATTCCCTTTTCCTTTATAAATTCCTTAGTGAATTTATAATCCAAAATATCTATGAATATTTGATTTCAATTATTCATTTCAATTTATCTTCAAAAAGATAAATTCTCCAATATTCACTTTATATTGGAAAAACATTTCCATACTTATTTATTCATAAGTAATTGACAAATTTTATTTATTTTCAACACTTGGAAAATATCCAATATACTTAAATCGAGATTAAGTATATATTTCATTCTTTAAGGAAATCATTCTCTTAAACATATTTATTTGGGCCAAAACGAATGTTGCGTAAAACATCGTTACGACAACCCAAAATCACTAGTATAGGGATTCAAAATTAAAATAGATATATAAATCCCAATACTATACAAAACATTTCCTTTTGGAAATCATTTACTATAACAACAGTGTTATAGTCCATTATTTCCTTCTATTTCTCGAAAACGTCTATTTCAACAATAAATGTTGAAATCTATGGTTTCGAATCTCAACACATTTAAAACATCGTTAGATCGTTTTAATTCTATTTGAAATATCACATTCAAAACAATTTCTTTAACATATTATTCACTATTCAAAAACGTGAATATTCTTTGTTAACAAATTTCATCCTTTTATTCATTTTATTTCAAAGGATTATTCACAGTTCAAAACGTGAATATAACTCCATTAATAGGTTTCAGCAATTTACTTATCAAAATAAGTCGTTTGTGAATTTATAAAATAACGTTTATAAATTCCATTTCTATTTATTTTATAACAACTTCCTTTATAAATCTCCTTTATTATCCTACTCGATTTACATCCAATTATGAACTAAAAGTCCATATTATAAGTTAAATGCTTATAATTTATTTGTTTGCAAAATCGTTCCTTTGAACTTCATAATTATAAATTCTATAACTTATAAGATCCAATTATTTATCCAAAACCATTCTTTTAATGACTTTATAAATTTTATAAACCTACTGTTTATAAAATTCCATTTCTATTTATAATTTCACCGTTTATAATTCTATAAATTTCATTCAATTTATGAAATTCATTTTCACTTCATTCAAACACTTATAAAAACTCGTTTTATAATTTCAATATTTCAATTTATAAATATCCATTTATACATCTCTTAATATAATTCAATTTATATTATTCTTTTAAAAATGTCTTTAATCTCCTTTATTATTTCACCATTTTGATTCATAAAATAATTAAATTTTATAAATCCTATATTTAAACTTTTCATAATAAATTCAAAAATTCCGATTAAACTATTTTATAAAAATCATTAGCATCATATTCTCAAAAATCAGTTTTTAACTATTTTTCTCAAAAATCATAATTTTTATAACTTTAAAAATTATAACGTTTATTTATTTTAAATGGATCGATTCCAAAATTATTTTATAAAGCGTATACTTTTCAAAAATCACTTTAAAAATCATTTTAAAGTTTCAAAATTTGGTCCAATGATGCTACACACCAAATAGTCAATCACGACAACAACGATATCATATATCGATATGATAATCCATCAAATATCAAAATATCTGAAATCAATTAAATACTGTTGAGGAATCCAGTTGGATCCCTCCAACCTGTTTTCCTGCATCCACAAACATTAGCACAATACCAATTTCGCTCCAGTATGAAATTATCGCGGTATATGGGATTTAAAATATCATCCGCTTAATAGACGGCGCAATAGGGTCTCATCCGCTAAACAAAAAATGCGGGAAATCAATAACTCCAATATATACATATGCCAATATATATATATTGCTATTATATATAATACCAATTTCACTGTTTATGAAATATTCGCGGTATATGTTTTTAATAAATAACATCCGCTTACTAACGGCGTATAATGTCTATTTTAACAATCAATAGATAACAATCAACATTCAAACATGCATTCAAATATTTTAAATCTAACTATTTAAAATAAAATCGAAACTGATTCGATTGAGTGAGAAGTTCTCACCTTGATTTCAATTTTGTTTTAGCGATTTATTTCGAATAAAATTAAACGGACGTTTATTTTACCCAAAATTCTCACTAACTCCAAATGACTCCAATCCAATTTCATCGCGTAGTGCTCGTCCATACGATTCCAACGCAACTGGTTTCGCGCGTTTTTGACCTCGTATGAAAAAGATATGAATTTTTGAAGTTTGCATGATTTTTACTTAATAAATTTACAACATTTATAATTTTCAACCTTTGCTTTAATCGTGGCCCTTGATCCCAAACCCAACACATCAGGCCCGTCCCTTCCCTCCATCTCCCTCTCACGCACATACGCTCATCATCTCCAGGAAGGTAACACGCATATGAACCCATCAACCAAGAACTAGGGTTTCAATTTGCACCCTCAAACGACGACTATACTCGATCACATCACCGCCATATCGAAGCCCTTCGCAAGAGCTACACTCGGCTGCAGTAGCATAGAGCTTGGCCTCATCATGGCCTGGGAATTCGTGCCCAAACGCAGCGCCTTCTCGAACGATTTGCCGTTGATCCGTAGCTCCAATCTCGATCTCCACCGTTGAATATAAGGATCTTGCCATGCTCTACAATATTGTAGTTGAGGGTTTTGTCTAAAAGCTGATGGATTGAGAGATCGGAGGGGAAGAATGTGGGAGTTTTCTGGCCGTGCATGACAATGGAGGCGGCTAGGGTTTTGGTTTCTTTTTTTTTTGTGAATTTTTGGGCTATTTATAGGAAAAAATCGAACACTATTCATCCCGGAAATTCCGAACTCCGATTCACACGTCGTAACCAGCGTTTCTAGGGTTTACCCCACGTTCCGGACACAATGGAACAGGTTTCAAAAGCTAATTCGGACATCTGTGCAAGTTATGGCTACAAACGTTCAATTTAAATTAAACCGATTTAAGCGATTTTCTAGGCGTTTTAATTTGTACCGGACAAACGGTAAATCCAATTGACACGAAATTTGAAACCTTACAATAATATCATATTACGGATCCGATGAAACTGGTTTCGTCGAAATCCGAGACTTTTTGAAAAATGGCTATTTTAACTCGCCAAATTAATATTAAAAACAATTCGATGCGTTTCGAGCTGCCACGATCAAACGATAGCTCCGATTGACACGAAAATTGAAATCCGGTAATAACTAACTATTACGGATCCAATGGAACTGGTTTCGTTCAATTCTGAGACTGTTCAAAAATTGGCTATTTTTACTAGTCGATTTAAATATTAAAATATTCAATTTTCACAAATTAACTTTTAATTCGATTTTAAAAGTTCTAAAATATCTTTCTAACTCCAACATGATAAAATAAAATTTTACAAATCATTTTCAATCATATTTAACTCAATTTTCAATTATTTCCATAATTTAACATATTAAATTATCGATTTAAAAATCCAATTAAATCCAATAATTCAAAATAAAAATTATTCGACTTATAAATTCACTTATTAATATTTAAAATTAATTAAATATTAAATTTTTAATTATCAAAAATTCTGGGTCGTTACAAGTACCACTACTCACATCCCCAATATCAAGCAAGTTATTACTTGAATTTGCACTTAATTCTGTGCCATTCTTGAATTCAACGACCTCAAAACTAACATCTTTGCTGTCCGTTAGAAGATGAAAAATAGAATCAAAAGTATAATTAACAACTGCTTTTAGTAACCCCTTATCACAATCAAAATCTGGAGAAGAACTCGTCGAGAGTTATAAACATCATCTAATTGAACACTAACTAAATCCGAAGCATGAATACCATTACCACTTTGATATACCATTAAAACAGGTCGAAAAACAAATATATCAGAATCTTCTTCCTTGTTTTCCATGCTTGTACACTTTATATCAGGGACTATGTGCATGTCATCCTCATTCATCAAACTGGGCAATTCAGCATTTGCTTCAAGGCTCACCCTGGACAAAGAAACATCCTCCCCATCTAACCCATCTCCAAGGCAAGCTAACCTCTTTATCTTTTTTAGATTACCAATCTCGTCACAATTACTAATCCTGTAAGAAATCGAAGTGCTTGAACAAATTCTCTAGTAAAGCAATACCCAATATTCTTTGATTCCACGGGCAATCCAATTATATTCTCTTTAACTGCATACATTTAAGCACAAATTGAAAGCTATGGTCTGTAATAGAAGAATTCTCATGCCCGTTCGAATTAAAAAATAATTTCGTCAAGCATTTGCTTTTTTTATGTCCAAAGAATCTGCACCCAATACACCTAATAGGATCACCACAACTCTTTCCTAAATGAGAAAGATCACCACAGTGGTAATAATAAATGTTCTTCCTTCTTGAATCAATCTAATTCTTGGATTTGGGCTTCTATGAGGAAGTTTTGGGATAAGAGAAAAGCCGATCTTTAACCACTTGGTCATAAGAACGTGTGTGAGAATGAGCATGAAAATAATCGCGATCAAAAGTAGAGTAAGAATTTGAAAAAAGAGCAGCAAAGGAAGAAGACGAATTAGTTTGGAACGAAGACACCATTTTCTTGTTTTATAGCAATGGTAATTTTAGATATAATTATTTATATATCTATTTAGGAATAAAAATATGACTTTTTTTAATTTTAATTGATAATTTTAGTGGATGATCTATACGAAATGGATAATTTGGAAACCCTATTTCACTGCTTTGATAGAATTGATGGGAGGGTAGATTGAATAAGGTTCACCCTTAAAGTTATATAGATATGACTTTGTATTAGACCTGAATTGATAAAAGTGAATTTATGTATGCATCCCTTAAATCACCTAGAACTGATTTCATTAACTTTGCATGAATGGAATATACATGGATAACTCGTAGAACAGTTATATACAATTAATGAAATAAATTTCTTAAAAAGTTTGAAAATGAACAAGGTTGAAGTTATACATAAATATTTGATAAAAAGATGAACTATATAATTATAATTTATCCTAAAATGAAGATAAACAAAATTAAAAGAGAACAAAGAAAAATACCTTATTCAAATATATGAAACTATAGTCTAGATATTTGAAAATTTGTCTTAAACATCTGGTTGTAAGGGTCACACATTTTGTTTCAAAGAAAATGAAACCCAAACGATAGACATTCAAATTCATCTAGGTTTAGACATCTGAAATCCATATTGTCAAATGTTTGGAAAAGGATTCAATCATTTGATTAATTTGATTACCTGTAGACGTTTTGGTACATGAAGTCAAACGTTTGAACCAAAAGTTCAAACATCTGAGAAGAGGTCTAGACATTTGAGTACTGGATTCAGACATTTAAATTGCTGTAGAAAACCTAGGTTGAACCTAGACCTGGTATAGGCCAAGCAGGATAGTTTTTGGGGAAATTTCCCTAATTGACTTTCTAGAGCTCATGAACTACAGAAAGTTGCGTAACACACTGAACTTGTTTCACATATAGTGACGCTTTGGCGTTCACTCTTCATGATGCTTTGCAAAATGATGCTCAACATTACAAGCGATTGTATCATAATTAGAGGCTCCCATTATTACAATAGTAGTCATGGTCGCACTTTAGTGACTGCGTAAGTTAATGGAGATATCAATGTTAGTAATTTTGACATCGTTCAGATAGACGAACCTACCAAAAAAGTCAAATTATCGACCATTCTATGTTATTAGTCGAATGATGCGGGGGACTAGGAGACATTTTCCATATGGTTGTTTACTCGATGCTTTGGTAGGAAGTTTACCATCAGGATTATTTACTCGACATGAGCCTTGGCATTGTGATGTATACTCGGTATGGGCAACTTTAATATTTACCACTGAGAATGTTTGCTCGGTGCACTGTTAGGCAGTTTACTATCAATACAACATACTCGGGTATTGATATGTTAACCTTATTCCCAGATATCCAACCTTCGGGTTGAAATCTTTATAGATTATTATTGGATTTAGGTTCTTTAAGGATTGTTACATCATAATGTGTAAATTGAATAATTCCTTTACGTAGCACTCGCACACAAATGAACACCCTTAGGTTGTGTAGATTATAAATGATAATTTAATTATTTATTGATATCATACCACTAGTGATACAACTCACTCACCAAACCTTGTCCAATCCCTTTTATTTCTCTCTCTTTATACCTAATACAGAATTATTGGGTAGTAAATGGTACGTGAGAATAAGATGAGTGGAGGAGGTGACCAATGCCTTGGAGCTATAATTATTTATTGTCGATCTCCTTGTATCTTATTTACTTTTCAACTAGACTTATGTTATATTTCTACTTATGGAAACTATTTAGAAATTTCTTATACATAACACTGTTGTTTTAAGACAAGTAATGATTTGGCATATTTTCAGTATTTACATTTTATTCCTTCCGCTGTGAGATCTGAAGATATAGAATGTTTTAGAATTATATTTGTCTTTGTATCATATAAATCATAAAAACTTGACAATTCGTACTTCTTGGCATGATGCGAGTTCAGATTCCATTTTTGGGCTTAAGTCGATGTGTTCGAAAGTGTAGGTGGTTACACTTGTTATCGAAGCCAAGGTTCAGGATTGCCTAGTTTATGTAACGATCCATCTTTTTGACCCTAAGAAGTTGACACTCATACATCCACTATATTTACGGGTCAAACATTCAAGTGTCGGAAAGACAGATTGTTAGGATGTGATGCACCACCCCAAGACCCATATTAACAAAGAGTATTACTGGGTAATACTATCTGCTAATGCAGAGAATATGGCTGGTTAGGAGCGATCATCTATAGCCTTGTCTTAAATATCTTTTGAATACGTCGACGAATGCTATATATATTTTTTTCTATCTCAAGAGGATCGACATATCTAATAAATACTTAATACAAAGCCATGAGTGGCTATAGGATCTATTAGAACAAAATAAAATAACTCAAATGCAAAACACATCACAGAATAGCAGACATCACACAGATATATATATGCACACACATATACAGATACATCATAAAGTATACAAAATGATACATGTCAAATGGTATAGCAACCATAATATACAAGCGAGTCAAAAGAATATACATATCAGAGAAGCAAACAAAAAGGAATACATAAAAAACTATAACAAAAAGAGCTAGCAGAATAGTCCATACGGAAGCGTAATATGCTAAGTCCAAAAGTACCTAACCTGAAATGCCTCGGTCTGACCCGAGTATAAATACACGGGTCAGTATAGCTAAACAAATTAGTTTGCAAGGATAAGCGATAATATGAGCATAAGAATAAAGTGAAAATATTCCCAAGTGAGAAGGGACAATTTAAAGTGTATGGTTACATCAAGTGATAATATGGTATCACTACACAAACATACAATCTCAAAAGAGATAAAACAATTCATAAAACGCTAAATATAGCAAGCCTCGTATCATCGGCATATCATAAATCATCAATAATGGTTTAGGGAAAATTATAACTCCTAAGAAGGAGAAATGTCAAACCTACCATAACGACAATCTCAAAAGCAACTCAAAAAATCATGTGACGACCCGCTATTTCGTACCATTCAAATCGACAATAATCCACACATGTCGGACTTGAATAATGCAAAATAACAGATTGTAAATAAATTTTGAGCAAATGAAATCAAATATACAGAACCATAGGCATAGAACAATCAGAATAACTCACAGCGGAATATAAAATACCATAGTAGTTCATGAAGCTACTATAACAAAGTCTCAAAACAAATACATAATATCAGTCTGAAAACAACATAATAGAAATCCCAAATACATAGAAGTTCACTAATACATGAGATAAACTAGAATAGTTGAAACTGAAATAGATATAAATATAGATAGGCAGAATCTCCAGCTAAGACCAGCTCCGGAAAGAGAATCCAACGCTGTGAATATTCAGGTTGAACCGAGCGTAAAGCAAAACATAAAACACTCGAGTCAGGACATATATACTTATATAATGTAAACCAACTCAAGTGAACTGTAATAAAGATACAAGTAACTTAAAGAATGCTTGGGACCGCCCATGCTCTAAGGATCCGTTAAAATATTTACTATATAGTAATATTTCGCTATTATAATAATGTCTACAGTAAAATAAACTTACTTTAAAATAGCGTTAAGGAGTGACCCAATATTCCCCTTAACACGTAATAGTCCCAGTAGTCCATCCAGTATCAGCGTATCTCCAAATCGAGAGACTACTCTAAATACTCCATAGGCTACGGGAGAAAAACAAACTCGTAGTAAAGGCTCGATATGGTAGGTGACACGACACACAAGGCAATGCCAGGGTAGATATACCAATTACGCACACGGGCTGGCGGTAACGTAGTAGCCACTATGCCTACCCCGAAAAACACTCCAAAAATCAAGGGGTGCACTCAATCAATCACAACAGTAATAGAATGGTATCGAAGAAGTGTGTCTGACCAGAGGAGCTACCCCTTTTGGCCTGAGATCGCTCCTGTTTTAGCCACCTTAAGCCAACTCACGGGAGTCGGGTCCACGTAATGTACCTCAAGAACGTCGTCACCAACCTACTTCATTCTGGAATCTCCACCGCGTACACAGTTGTTAAAGTGGTTTTCGGTATCGACAGAGAGTATGTCCATATCCGATCCTGGTCTCTTTAACAACCAATTGTTATTATAACTCATAGTTATAATTTTAAAAATGGTATTTACCTCAAGAACGTCGTCACCAACCTACTTCATTCTGGAATCCCCACCGCATACACAGTTGTTAAAGTGGTTTTCGGTATCGACAGAGAGTATGTCCATATCCGATCCTGGTCTCTTTAACAACCAATTGTTATTATAACTCGTAGTTATAATTTTAAAAATGGTATTTATATTTAGAAATCAAATGTCATTTAACAATTAAATATCATTTCAAATCCATTTCAAAATATCAATATATCATATTTTTCAAAACCATATTCATTTTATTTAAATTTAAAATAAAATTTCAATTCACATTTTAAAATACTTTATATTTCAAATCGAATTACTTCATTTTAAATCATTTAAAAATGAACTTATTATATTTAATAATTAAATATTAAATTTCCAAAATTTTATTCTTTTCAAAGTTCATTTATTCATATAAATTTATTAAAACAGTGAAAATTCATCTTTCGTAGCATTTAGAAAATGTTACGGAAAGTTACTTCTAAAACAATTCAATTTAGCAAAAGACAGCATTAAAAATGTTGTAATAGGTTACTTTAGTTTCAAATAAAACTTAGCTAAATTCAACAATTACAGCACTTACAAAGTACTATAATACCCCTTAATTAAATTTAGCCATTTACTTCATTTCTATCAACTACAACATTTACAAAATGCTGTAATATCCTTCACATTAGAAATAATAGCATTTCAAAAATGCTGTTAATTAAATTCCAAATATTCAATATAATTACACAAACAATTAAATTTTTATTTAAACCATTTAAAACTTATAAAATCATACATTTTCACTTTTAAAACAATCATTTAATTACCCTTATATTAATGATTTTATAAAGTTAAATGTTCATACAAAAAATCAAAATTTAATAATAATTTACTTATTAAATGCAAACATTCAATTTCAATTCTTTATAATTAAATTTTTTTAGCTTAACATTTAAGTTTAAACTTCCAAATATAACTTATTTTCATTTTATTCACTTAATTTAAAATTCATTTTTAAACAAAATTCATAAATTTCCAATTTAAGTTATATTTCAAAAATTAACTTAAATATTCATTTATTTAACATTATAACTTATTCAAAAATCATTAATACTTTATAAAAATTATTTAAATTCGTTTTAATTCAAATTTTAAATCTATTTATCATATTTTCCTACTTAATTTAAATTCCATTTATAACCAAATCAAAATTTCCAAAATAACTTATATTTTAAATTTCTAACTTTACCATTAATTTATTTCACTTATAAATTTTTAGAAAATCAATAATACTTTACAAAAATCATTCTAATTAATTTTAAATCAAAATATTGTAATATTTAAATTTCTAAAATACTTTAAAATTTTCACAAAAATATATATATTAACCACGGGTCTGTATAAAAATTTCTACCCTAGGTAAAGTGATACGGATAATATATCATTTCAGTCTGTAATTTACAAAGAAAACCCAGGTTTTATCATTTCAAACCCGCAGTCCCAAGTAAAATGAAATAATTAAAAATCTTTTAGGCCTATCATTTCGGCCCATAACGATTTTTCCCTATTCTAAAGTCTGTTCGTGTATGTATCATTTCAACCCATAGTGATTCTAATCTACAGGGAACTTGTAGTGTGATAAACTAATATAAATAACAGAATAACATAATATAATGGTAACAGATGGTATAACAGGTAAATAAGCATAGGTGAACATCATATGATCATAGCATAACAGATATAGCATGGTGATATGTTTTACAGATTCAATTGTGATCAGTTTACTAGTCATATAAGTATAAATTTGTCTGGTGAGAGTTACTCACTTGTATAAGCTGGAGATGACAACCAAATACACAAACAAAGATCTTCAAAGGCACGAATGCATGACTACGATTTGAGTATGGGAGAGCCAAAGCTAATTGCCTTGTCACATAGCAAACAAAACAAAATATAATATAAATTTCAAACTAAAATATTTTTAAACAATGCTAGAAATAAATGTACAACACAAAGCCACAGCTTTTGCACTTGCATTCAACAACTTATGCTTCAGCCATAGGTTGGAAATACACTACTATGGGATGGATTTGGATCAGGTTAAGGGTACAAAGTCCGGCCATAACATGAACATAAAGGAGTAGAGAGATATGTGTGCATGTACACACAAATACAAGGCAACACAATGGGTTCTATGCCATCAAAGGTCTCGGCCAAAGCATGAATGAGCACGGCCAGGTCTGGTGAGTTCATGGGGTAATGTGGCAGGTAGTTCAGTCAGCAAGTGACTGGTGGTGCTGGTGCATAAGGTCGGCCAAAGTGGTGGTGGAGTGGCAGAACAAAAGGGGGAGTTCGGCTATGAAGAATAAGTGGAGTCTGTGTATTTTTTTTGGTGGATCTTCAACATGGATGGCCTTGGCCATGGAAGGACAGGGGAAAGGAGTGGATGGTGGCTGGTTGTGGTGGTGGTGGAGGTGGCCATGGTGAAGGAGGAGGGATGCCGAACACAAGAAGGTGTGATGCAAGTGCAAAATCAAACAAACAAGTAAGAAAAAAAAAGAGAAAAAGAAATGAAATTTTTTACCAAAATTTTGCTACAAGAGATAGCCGAAATATTTTAGGGTTTGGGAAATTTTTCGTGCATGAGAAAGTGAAATGGTCGGCTGAAAGAATAGGTGATGTGGCAGCAAATGAAGTGATGTGTTGATTGGTGATGAAAAGGTGACTTTGAATATGAAAAGGCTAAGCATGTTAAAGGTCAAAACCTTTCAAATTTCTTAATTCATGTTGCAGTTTTAAATACATATAAAAATGCATATAAATAAAGTAAAACACAAAAAAACAATGAATGCAAAAAAATAAAAAAAAATATTTTAAATAAATATATTGAAATTAAGAAAATAGCTAAAAATAGGAAACTAGGCTTTAAAAAATTGAAAATAAATTCAATAAGCTTTGGAAAAATTTTATCATCACTTTAAAAATATTTAAAAATGAAATCTTGCAATAAAAATAAATTTAAAATAATTTCAAAATAAAATGAAGTCAAATTTAAAATTATATTCAAAAATCTAGGGTTGTTACAAATCACCATCTCCAAATGCGCCACAAGGCAAATATATCTCCAAATGTGAGATTAAAATCTCAAATATACGCCATGTTGGCAGTCTCAAATAAATGCCATTGTAGGCAACTCAAATTTCAAAGATAGAACTCACAAGAGTTCAAATTCTCATAAGGTAATCGCTGCATATATATATATATATATATATATATATATATATATATATATATATATATAATATCCCAAATGACTCAAATGGCCAACAATAAAAAGGCGATATGCGTGGGAATTCACAAACATCAATGAAATCATCTCAAAGATTTGCATGTGCTTATGGCCGAAGCCTGCTAAGTAATGTTCTCTCAAATAAGGCGCCACGTCTCTTAGACAAACGTCCCGAAGGACAGATAAATATGTCCCTCAGAGAGACGTCCCGAAGGACAAATACATCACAATGACAAACGTCTCTTAGACAAACATCCCGAAGGTCCAGTACTGGCAAATACGTCTCTTAGACAAATGTGTCACGAACTCTCGGATAGGAACTCGAATAGTGTTAATGTGTGTCCCATACCACACGTTTGTACTAACGGTTTACTAACCGCTAATAAATTTCACACTCAAATCAGCAAAAAGTTTACCTCATCTCATCGGTAAACTCGACCCGGAGGTCAAAACGATCAAACGGACAAGTCAGGAATTAACTGATAAGACAAACGCATCTGTCCCATACCATATGTTTTACCAAACCATTTAATTCTCCTTCTCATTTGCTCGAAATGTGCAAAAACGTGCAATTTATATATAAAATAATTTACTTTGGAAAACAAGCTTTGAAAACCAATTTCCGAAAACAATTTGAAACCCATATTTGAAAACTCCCTTATTACAGAGAATAAATAGATTTTACACTTGAAAATACTTCAAAATATTATATAATAATTATTTTTGAATGCTATTAATTTTAAAAATCATTTCAAAAAGATTCAGAGAAAACCGTGCTCGAAAACGAATAAAAACAAGAAAAATCACTCAAAACAATATTTGAATTTAAATTCGATTTAATTTCAGAATAATAGAAAATTTAAATTTTTAAATTTCCAAAATTTGGCTAGTCCATTGATAGGCATCATGGCTTATAATCATCATCAAAACGTCACGAATATAGTTGAAAAAATAAGGCAAACTAAAGTCGAAAGCATCAAAACATATAGGGGACAAGGCAACAATTTGCCTCTGGCTAGGTCGACCTTAAGGTCGACATGGCGGTCGATCTCCTTGGTTCCTAGGTCGACTGTACGGTCGACCTAGGAGGCACTGGGTTGACCTATGTGTCGACCCAGGGAAGGTGGCAGTCGACATTGCCTACGAACTTTGTTCTAGGTTGATTTCTGAGCTCCGTATTGATATTCAAGCGCAGATTTGAGCATTCAAACGACATTATATGGCAACCAAATTTTACCGGCATGAACTACTACAACTGAAATGCCAACAAAAGGAAATGCGGTAGCATCTCGTTGCCGAAATCAAAAGATATAAGCATGCAAAGAAGCAGTATAATCATAGAAAAGAAAAACTGTCAACAGAAAACGACTACAATAGATTATTTTGCACAGATTCAAGCATTTAGCATTTTTTTTGCTAGATTTATGAGCTTATCAACTCATCTTACTGGTAGATGATAAAAGTTCAGATTTTGCAGCAAAGTTGAATCCTTTACTTGAGATTATAAGCCTTGAGCACCTGTAGAGAACAATTACAGAACATGCAAACAAATACAGTAAAAATTTAGAAAGCTTCTTACTGTAAAAAGATTTTTGTGATGAAATTGTATGATTTGGAGTTGTAAACCTTTGATTTATCTTTATCTTGCAAAAAGACTTGAAATTTGGTTGAATTTAATTGGAAATTGAGCTTGACTTTTGAATTTGAGAAGTTGGTTTACTAGCTTTGCTTTTAGGCTAAAGGAGGAAGGAGAGAAGGTAATAAGAAATGGTCATACATTATTTTTCCTCCTTTCTTAACTTGGCTAAGGTTAAATTAGGTGGAGTTGGGTTTGAAAATAAAAGGAAATAATACGGTTAAGGTTAAAAATCAACACTTAACAAAGAAATATGTGTATATATCACATATACACAAATAAAAATCCATTTTCTTCTTATTTCCACAAAATAAAAATATGAAAATTCACATACTTGTAAAATAAAAAATTTCTTACCATATAAAAAGATTAATTTATATTTTTAAAACATTTTTATTATTAAAATTCTTTATTTACCAAAAATACACCATTTACTCAAATAAATGAATAAAACATTGTTTTTAACTTCTAAAATTCCATAAAATTTAATTTCTATCTTAGAAAAATATTTCAAACCATTTTAAAACATTATTTATAGCCAAAACTTATTTTTAACCCAATTTCCATATTTTATTTCAATAAACTATACATACTTCTTTTAAAAATTATTAAAAGAAGCTAATAGACAATAATTAATATAATTATTGTGTTTTCTCTAAAATGAAATCATTTTCATTATTAAAGCCCATATTCCATTTATTATCACTTCAAAAAAAAATTGGATAAAGCTTGGGAATTTCACACTCTCATTTTAAATTCCAATATTCATTGTTTATTCCAAATAAACAATTTAATTTCTCCAATTTTAATTTAAGTTACAATATTAAATCATAATTATAATTCAATAAGGTAGTCTCCAAACCAGGGTTGATACAGACCTCCCTCCCCTTAAAAAATTGCATCCTTACAATTTCTAAAGATGAATTTGTATTCAATAATTTAATTTCATCACTAAAAAAGAAGAGAAATAAGCTTGAGATGAAGAGATATTCTCTCTATCGCTATGCGAAGAAAGAAAATTGGGATATGAATGCTCGATAAACTCTCTGGTTTCCCAAGTGCAGTCACTGGGATTAGCGGACCATTGAACTTTAACGAGCGGCACGTCCTTGTTTCGAAGGCGTCTCACCTCCGAAGTAAGTACGCGAATAGGCTGCTGCACAATTGATAGGTCTAATGAGATCTCAAGCTCTTGCAAAATCAAAAGAATCAATAACAGAATCCGACTCTCAAAGACACTTCCAAAGCTGAGAGACGTGAAAACGTCACGAATGCCAGATAGATGAGCTGGAAGTGAAACTCTATAAGCCGCAGGGCCAATACATTCAGTAATAGGAAATGGTCCTATAAAGCGAAGAGCCAATTTCCCAGTTGTACTGAAGCACATAACCCCTTTTAGAGGAGAAACATGAATGAAAACGAGATCACCAATAGAGAACTCGAGAGGATTCCTACAATTGTCTGTGTAGGATTTCTGGCAGCTCTATGCCACTTTCATTCTCTACCAAATAAGAATAATCTTCTCAGAAGAATCACAAACAAAATCTGGACCAAGAACAAGCTTCTCTTCAGATTCCAACCAACATGAAGGTGATCGACATGGTCTTCCATAATGGGCTTCAAAAGGAGACATACCGATACTGGACTGAAAACTATTGTTGTAGAAGGATTCCGCAAAGGTAGGTGATCCTCCCAACTACCATTGAAATATAGAATGCAAGCACGAAGAAGATCTTCAAGAATACGTTTCAACCATTCAATTTGTCTATCAGACTGCAGATGATATGTTGTGCTGAAATTAAGCTTTATTTTCAAAGCTTGCTGAAGTCTCTACTAGAAATGACTTGTGAAAAGCGGATCACGGTCACACACAACGTACTAGGAACACCATGAAGTCTCATGATTTCCTTGATATATAACGTGTTTAAATGAGAAGCACTTCTATTAGACTTAATAGGAATGAATGAGCTGATTTGGTGAAGAGATTTACAATAACCCAAATGCTAGAATGGCCCGATCTCGAACGAGGTAGGCCGTCAATATAATCCATGGAAATTTGATCCCATTACCACAATGGAACCTCTAGAGGCTGAAGGAGACCTGAAGGGTGCTGATATTCGGCTTTGATAAGTTGACAAGTCATGAACTTATTCACATAACTCGCTACATCGCACTTCATGCCTTCCTAGTAATAAAGCGATGCATATCAACATACATCTTACTACTGCCGAGATGAATGGTATACTTAGAACTATGACAGTCATCGAGAATGTCATGCCTAAGTGCAGAATCAAAAGGCATGACTAGACGGTTCTTCTTGCGAAGACACCTATGGGAATCAATGCTAAACTCCCACAACTCCTCATCACGGGACTCAAACTCACAAGTCTAAATAAGCATAAGATCGGGATCACGTCGTTGAGCATCAGCAATACGATCCAATAAACAGGGTCGAGCTTCCAAACTGAATAATAAAATAGGAGAATTAGAAGATGGAGCTCGATTACGAATATTACAAAGGGATAAGGTCTCTAGAACATCCCACTCGGCTAGCATCATAGAAACAATAGGCGAATGTTTGCGACTAAGCGCATCAGCAATACGATTACCCTTACCAGAGGTATACTGGATATCGAAGTCATAGGTGGCAAGGAACTCGAGCCAACATTGTTGCCTCATATTGAGCTCCATCTGAGTGAACAAATATTTTCAAGCACTTATGATCGGTATAGAGAATGAAGTGCTCGCCTAATAGATAATGTCGCCAAATCTTCAAGGCGAATACAATGGCGGCTAACTCGAGGTCATGAATGGCATAGCGAACTTCATTCGGTCGTAATTTCCTAGAAGCATAAGCAACTACCCGATCCTTTGGCATAAGCACGGCACCGACGCCACAATGACTAGCATCGGTGTAGACAACAAGATCATGATTCCCTTCGGGAAACACTAGAATATGAGCATTAGTGATAATCTCCTTCAACTGCTAAAAAGAAGCTTCACACTTGTCGAACCAAATAAATCGAATGTCTTTCCAAGTAAGGCTGGTAAGAGGAAGCATAATGCAGGAAAATCCTTAATGAATCGGTGGTAGTAACCCGTCAGTCCAAGGAAGTTGCGAATCTCATGAATATTCTCAGGCCTCTTCCAATTCCGAAAGGATTTGATCTTCGAAGGATTGACCGAAATACTTTCGCAGGAAATAACGTGGCCTAAGAACTTAACCTTATTCTCCCAGAAGTGGCACTTGGAGAATTTGGCTTTAAGCTGATGGTGATGAAGAGTAGTCAAGACAATTCTCAAGTGATTAGCATGCTCATCTTTAGACTTCGAATAAACAAGAATGTCATCGATGAATACAAGGACGAACTTATCGAGATATTCTCGGAATACTCGATTCATAAGATCAACAAAGAAAGAAGGAGCGTTCTTCAAACCAAATGGCATAACAAGCCACTCGTAAGATCCATATCGAGTGTAGAAAGCTGTAATAGGAATGTTATCTTCCGCAACTCAGAGCTGATGAAAACCAGTGGTAAGGTCGAGCTGAGAGAAGACCTTAGCACTACTCAATTGATCGAACATATCATCGATCCTAGGCAACAGATACCTATTCTTGATAGTCAACTCATTAAGCTTGCGATAGTCGATGCAAAGCCTAAGAGTTCCATCGGACTTCTTCATGAAGATGATTGTAGCACTCCACGGTGAAAAACTAGACTGAATCAACTGCTTGGACTCAAGGTCTAAAAAGCTGCTTCTTGAGTTCCTCATTTTCCTTTGTAGACATCCTCGTGGGAGGACGACTAACTGGCAGCATGCCTGGAATGGGATCACTGGGGAACTCGATCGCTCGCTTGGGTGGCAAACCCGAAACAGGCTCAAATACATCAAAGAAATCACAAATAACAGGTATACGAGATATATCATCAACTTCTCGTGAGTCTAGAGAATATAAAGCCATTTTGAAATTTTCCACATTTCAAAGAACAAGTGATAGCAGAGCAGACAAATCTGAATGTCGAAGATATAAAACTCTCTCAGAACAATTAATCCTGGCATCTTATCGCACTAGCCAGTCCATACCCAAAATCATATCAAAACCCAAATAAGAAATAACATGCAGATTTTCATGAAAATAATCCACATAAAACAATCTCAACATCATCACAAAGCATGCTTAGGGTTGTGGATCCCTTGATAGGATTCGCAATCCTTAATGAAGTAACAAGGCATGAAACATTCAAAGAAATAGCATCAATGAGTTCTTTCAATAAGAATGAATGCGACGAACCCGTATTGAAGAGAACTCGAATAGAATGATCATGGAATAAAATAAAGCCTTCAAGGAGAAGTAGATGTACCTCTGCGCTGAGAAGACCCTCCAGAAGCATCCACTACATTCAATTTGCCAGACTTGGTATTCGGAGCAATAGGACAAGTGGCAACTCGATGACCCTCCTTCTTGCAATAGCGGAAAATAATAGGCTTAGGGCAGTCATGGATCATGTGGTTAGGAGAAACACGATTAAAACACCCCTTCCTAGTATGAGGCGTTCCATTAGGCTGAGAACTAGGACCGGATCCAATGGCTTTCTTCTTCTTGGAAGGGAAAAACTTTGGCTTAAGAAGTGGAAACTTCTTCTTATTAGGGTTCTTATGAACCTCAACCTCATCACCACTCTTGCACTCCTTCTTGAAAGCTTCGAGATGAAGTGCCGAGTCAACCAACTCCTCAAAAGAAAGTTTGAGCTGGAGCATCAAAGACTTCTTGAGATACTTCTTAAGACCAGAGACAAACTTTAGATTCTTCTTATATGGAGTGCTAATATATTCAAGACCATACATAGATAAGGACTCAATTGATGAGACATAATCAGAGATAGAGAACGTCCCTTGCTTTAACTCAAGCAAGTGAGGGGCCAATAAAGCTTTCTCGGATTCCGGAACAAACTTGAGCTCGAATCGTTCCCGAAACTGAGTCCAAGAAAGAGTAGACTCATCGAGATTGTCTATAAGAAGCTCGTACCAATCAAGGGCACACTCTTGCAATAGGCTAGATGCTACAAGAACTCTTTCATGGTCAGAAAGATCCATGCTAGAGAATATGCGCTCATAAGTACAAATCCAAGCATGGACCTCAAGAACGAACTCAGATCCTTTGAACAGCTTTCCTCCGAGATGAGAGAAATCACTGCACATTCATGTAAAGACAGACTTGCACGGAGGAGACGATGTAGTAAGAGCTGGAGGATTAGTGCTCCAAAATAACTCCATGAACTGATCGACAGACATATAAACGCCATCCGGATGCGAGTCACTAGATTGCCCAGCATCCGAGCGTCAACCTCTACCTCTTCCAGCCATTAGCTGAAAGTTAAGATAAGAACTATTCACAGGGTGGATATCATTAATTCAATAAGGAATACTACAGAATTAAAATGCATTCCTAGACGTATTCCTAAACTTCTATCTACCCCAAAGAACACGAAAAAGTTGAAGGCACGATGATTAAGGGATTCGTAATACTTGTATAACACTTAGATGTACCGTAATATGTGCTTCTGTTATGTGTTTATCATATTTTGTTCTGAACTCAGCTTTGATACCAAGCTGTGACGCCCCACCCCAAGGCCCACATTAACAAATAATATTACTGGGTAATACCGTCTGCTAATGTGGAGAATAGGGCTTGTTAGGAGCGGCCATCTATAGCCTTGTCTTAAATATCTATTGAATACGTCCACAAATGCTATATTTTTTTCTATCTCAAGAGGATCGACATATCCAATAAATACTTAATACAAAGCCATAGGTGGCTATAGGATCTATCGGACAAAATGCAATAATTCAAATGCAAAACACATCATAGAACAGCAAATCATCACACACACACACACACACATATATATATATATATATTCATATACAGATACACCACAGAGTATACAAAATGATACACGTCAAGTGGTATAGCAACCATAATATACAAGCGAGTTAAAAGAATATACATATCAGAGAAGCAACCAAAAAGGACTACATAAAAAAGCTATAATAAAAAGAGCTAGCAGAATAGTCCATGCGGAAGCAGAATAGGCAAGTCCAAAAGTACCTAACCTGAAACACCTCGGTCTGACCTGAGTATAAATACACGGGTTAGTCTAGCTAAACAAATCAGTTTACAAGGATAAGCGATAATGTGAGCATAAGGATAAAGTGATAATATTCCCAAGTGAGAAGGGACAATTTAAAATATATAGTTACACTAAGTGATAATATAGTATCAATATACAAACATACAATCTCAAAAAAGATAAAACAATTCATAAAATGCTAAATATAGCAAGCTTCATATCATTGGCACATCACAAATCATCAATAATTGTTTAGGGAAAATTATAGCTCCTAAGAAGGAGAAATCCCAAACCTGCCATAACTACAGTCTCAAAAGCAACTCAAAGAAATCACCATCTCCAAATGTGCCACAAGGCAAATATTTCTCCAAATAGGAGATTAAAATCTCAAATATACGCCATATCTGCAGTCTCAATAAACGCTAGTGTAGGCAACTCAAATGTCAAAGATAGAACTCATAAGAGTTCAAATTCCTATAAGGTAATCGCCATATATATATAATATCCCAAATGACTCAAATGGCCAACAATAAAAGGTGACATGCTTGGGAAATCACAAACATTGATGAAATCATCTCAAAGATATAGCACGTGCTTATGGCCGAAGCCTTCCAAGTACTGTTCTCTCAAATAAGGTGCCACCTCTCTTAGAAAAACGTCCCAAAGGACAAGTAAATACGTCTCTTAGAGAAACATCCTAAAGGACAAATCCGTCGCAATGACAAACGTCTCTTAGACAAACATCTCGAAGGACAAATGACCAGAAGGTCCAGTACTGGCAAATACGTCACTTAGACAAATGTGTCATAGACTCTCGGATAGGAATGCGAACAGTGTTAACGTGTGTCTCATACCACACATTCGCACTAAACAGTTTACTAACCACTAGTAAATTTCACACTCAAATCAGTAAAAAGTTTACCTCATCTCATCGGTAAACTCGATCCGGAGGGCAAAACGATCAAACAGACAAGTCAGGAATTAACCGATAAGATAAACGCACGTGTCCCATACCAATTGTTTTAGCAAACCATTTAATTCTCCTTCTCATTCGCTCGAAATGTGCAAAAACGTGTAATTTATATATAAAATAATTTACTTTGGAAAACAAGCTTTGAAAACCAATTTTTGAAATAAATTTGAAACCCATATTTGAAAATTCCCTTATTATAGAGAATCAATAGATTTTACACTTGAAAATACTTCAAAATATTATATAATAATTATTTTGACATCCCCATTAATTTTAAAAAACATTTCAAAAAGATTCGGAGAAAACCATGCTCGAAAACAGATAAAAGCAAGGAAAATCACCCAAACCGATTTTCGAATTTAAATTCGATTTAATTTCAAAATAATTAAAAATTTTAATTTTTAAATTTCCAAAATTTTGGCTAGTTCATTGATAGACATCACGGCCTATAATCATCATCAAAACATCACGAATATAGCTGGAAAAATAAGGCAAACGAAAGTCGAAAGCATAAAAACACATAGGGGACAAGGCAACAATTTGCCTCTGGCCAGGTCGACCTACAGATTGACATGGAGTTCGACCTCCTTGGTCCCACGGTGAACCTAGGAGACACTAGGTTGACCTGCATGTCAACCCAAAGAAGGTGGCAGTCGACCTGGCCTATGGACTTTGTTCCAGGTGATTTCTAAGCTCCATATTGATATTTAAGCACAGATTTGAGCATTCAAACGACATTATATGGCAACCAAATTTTACAGCCATGAACTATTGCAACTGAACTACCAAATGACAAAAATCCTGCAGCATTTAGTTGCCGGAATCGAAAGAGAGCATGCAAAAAAGCAGTATAAAACAGTTTCACATAAATGAAAAACTGTCAACAGAAAACGACTATAGTAGCTTATTTTGCACAGGTTCAAGCATTTAGCATTTTCTTTTTGCTAGATTTGTGATCTTATCAACTCACCTTGCTGATAGATGATAAAAGTTTGGATTTTGCAGCAAAATTGATGCCTTTTCTTGAGATTATAAGCCTTGAGCACCTGTAGAGAACAATTACAGAACATGCAAACAAATACAGTAAAAATTTAGAAAGCTTCTTATTGTAAAAAGATTTTTGTGATGAAATTGTATGGTTTGGAGTTATAAACATTTGATTTATCTTTATCTTGCAAAAAGACTTGAAATTTGGTTGAATTCAATTGGAAATTGAGCTTGATTTTTGAATTTGAGAAGTTGGTTTACTGGCTTTGCTTTTAGGCTAAAGGAGAAAGAAGGAGAACGTAATAAGAAATAAACGTACATTCTTTTTCCTCTTTTCTTAACTAGGAGAAGGTTAAATTAGGCTAAGTTGGCTTTAAAAATAAAAAGAAATAATATGGTTAAGCCTAACAATTAACAGTTAACAAAGAAATATGTGTATATATCACATATACACAAATAAAAATCCATTTTCTTCTTATTTGCACAAAATAAAAATATTAAAATTTACATACTGTAAAATAAAACATTTACTATCATATAAAAAATTAATTTATATTTAAAACATTTTTATTATTAAAATCCTTTATTTAAAAAAAATACAGCATTTACTCAAATAAATGAATAAAACATTGTTTTTAACTTCTAAAATTCCACAAAATTTATTTTCTCACTTAGGAAAATATTTCAAACCATTTCAAAACATTATTTATAGCTAAAACTTATTTTTAGCCCAAAATTTCCTTTTTTTATTTGAATAAACTACCTTTAAAAATTACATACTTCTTTTAAAAATTATTAAAAGAAGCTAATGGACAATAATTAATATAATTATTGTATTTTCTCTAAAATGAAATCATTTTCATGATTTAAAGCCAATATTCCATTTATTATCACTTCAAAAAAATAGAATAAAGCTTGGAATTTCATCTTCTCATTTTAAATTCCAAAATACATTTTTTTATTCCAAATAAACAATTTAATTTCTCCAATTTTAATTTAATTTACAATATTAAATTATAATTATCATTATAATTCAATATTGAAAGGTAATCTCCAAATCAGGGTTGTTACATAGGGTGAAAGAAAACCAAAGATAGAATGGAATCTCACATAGTAACGAGTATATAAAATATCCAAATTACCATTACAAAAGAAAAGACATAATATTCAGACAACATCAGAGTCTAACATATCATTAGCCTGGATAGTTATAATAGTCTGTCCTTACAAATGTTGATAAATACAAATAAGAAAACGTAATGGAAATAAAATTATAGAAATAGGTTTTGGAGGCATCCAGCTCATCTCTTGAAGCTCTAAAGATCCAACGCTAATTATGAAAAAATACTTGGGTTTGACCCAAGCATTATAAGAAAATAACACCCGGATCAGTCTGGTAAACCAGCATGAGAAATTCCAATCATTTGGATTGTCATTGTTGGAAAAGCCTTTGAAAAATAAAGGTATCCCGTAAGACCTTGATACACATAAACACGGACGAGTTTTACCATACGATAACCAATATATTTATAGAAAATCCAGTGATATTATAATAATGTCTAGGATTTAAAAATATATGAATATAGATAGAATGCTTGCATTTCATGTTCTAACATAGTTGGGCACACCTAAGTCTGTATGACGTTTATTGGAGAAATATTCCATAAAATGACAAGGCTATTGGTGTACCGCCTGCTATAGTACACTTCTAGAAAAATGTAGCGAGGGCATCACATGGACCCTTGCAAATTAGGATCATCCCACCCCTTACTAAATAGTACCAAATATTTCAACATCACGGTTGCTTTGCAACCTTTTCCCGTGAGCTCAGATGCATATAGCAAATCCACAAATATATATCTAGAAAGGTAATGACAATACTCTAATGGGTATGACCCACATATCCCTGAAGCATACCCCTTATTTTAGTCATTCTCGGTTGTTGAGGCTTAAGGCTACATTTTATCTTTTCACACAGCAATCCCTCTTGGAATTTTAACACCGACCTCCAGGCGACAATGCAATGCTAGCATTCGTCCATACAAGTTGTTCAGGATATGAACAATCTGAAGGCGCTACTTCCACTACATCTTTTTTAGTATCACTCGTAGGATTAGTAGCAAGTAGCTCTTGCACTTCAAAGAGCTCCATCTTCAATTCTGTCATCTTCAATATGTCTTCAATTCGAACGCTTGAGTTGGTTCGAAGTGGTTTTCAAATAATTCATACTTATCTGATCCCGGTCTCTTCGAACCAATATTCGGTAGTTTCCTTCAAAATTAATATCGATCCTTTCAAAAATAAACAAACAATACATAAGAACGGAGATCACCTCCTAACCGTTTAAGTTGAAATATTTTCTTATCATTCGTCCTAGAATAACACATGAATATAACATTACCTAAAATAGCTGTACCATATAATTTCTGTTTTTCTCCTAGATATTTCCAGAATTAAAAATCGATCCAGATTTGATAGTCGGTTATTTAACTATCAAATAAAATACAATCAAACACATATTTAATTTCACATGGAATCCACTAAGCCTCTTTTAATTAATCTTCCATTAATTAAATCACTTTAATTATTTTCAAAGATACTCATATACTTATCTTACCGGCATAAGTATATTTCCAAATCATTTTACTTTCTATACTTAGACGACTTTACCATATAAAATGGTATATGAATATCCACAAAACATTTAAGAAAAATTTCTTATGTCAAAATCATATTAAATGGATCAAAAACAATGTCATTCAAAACATTGTTTCTATAAACCCAATCCACTTATCCTTTGGTTTTAAGTATGGAAAATGGCTTCCATGCCACTACAATTAAGAAGGGTTATTTATTAAATTCAAAAACTTGATTTTTATAAGTAATCCAATTTCATATACAGAAAATAATATTTTATATAACAAACATAAATTTTTGATTTCAAACTTAGACTATCCTTTGCATAACAACAAAGTCATTCAAATTGCGATATTATTACATCCCACCTTGACTCAATAACATTCTTACCTTTTAAGTTAGGTAGAAGTTTCCCTACCACGAAGTTTAATGTCAAATATATGATTTTTCATAAAACTCCATATATTATTCTTTTAAATCAATATTTTACAAATCAAACCTCTTTATCCATTTCTAAGATCTCATTTCAATTTATAAACTCATTTATTAAATCCTCTTTATTGACTAGAATTCCTTTGATAAAACAATTTATTATTTTAAAAACCTTTTTATTTAATAAATTTAGTACATTTAAAACCTCCATAATAATACTTTATTAAATATAAACATCATTAGTAAATAATTAATTAACTTCATATAAAAATAATTAATAAACTTAGACATTGTTAATAAAATGAATAATTAACTTAAAAACACTGTAATAACTAATTAACTAATTTCAAAAACATCATTATTAAATAATTAACAACCTTAAAATATCATTAACAAAGTAATTAATTAACTGGAAAATATCATTAATAAAATAATTTATTAACTTAAAAATATCATAAAATAATTAATTAACTTTAAAATATTATTATTATAATAAAATTTAAGCATTTAAAATATAAAAACACTTTACTTCGAAATATTTAAAGTGATAGTAAATTTAAATCCATTGTCTTTCAAATTTGGAAAAAGGCTTAGCAACCACAATGACACTTAAACAAGCTGCCATTTATTTTACAGTCTAATAATTCCAAGTCATAACATTAATATTTACATAAGCAACATATATGAAAATTAAAACCATAATTATCAATCAATTGATAACACATCACTTATACAAGTCAACTACTATATAAATAGATGTCCAAATTAATCAAATAGCAGGATGAGGGTTTATACTGCTAAATAGATATCCAATATAAATCTATTCAATTTAAATATAGTAGAACGGTGTTTCATTCTACTAAATTATGCTAACAGGATGTCAATGCTAAAATATTATTACCTAACGGCGTAGTTACTTTTTATGAATATTAATTTATCAATAACTCACACTTCAACATATTTGTCAAATAACTATACAAATGTGATCTACTAGTTAATATGAACCTACTGCCAAAATTCGTGGATCAAACGGACTTCATAAGGGTGCAATATGATTTCTCAAAACTTTAAACTATTAATTACTAAACTAATTTTTTAAACTAAAACAAAATACATTTTAACCACCCAACTTAAACCCAAAGCCCAATAGCCCACACCCGAACACAACTTCCTCTCTAACACAAACAACTACTTCTTCCTAAAAACCCAGTACCCAAAACAACACTCCCAAAATCAAATGCCTAGACAAAAAAAATGTGCACCACCATGCACGTGCACGTCGTTCCTCGACTGTCGATCACCGTCTCAACCCCACCCACAAATGCCGATCCCACACTTAACTCAACCCTACTGTCGCCATCTACACCAGCGGCTCAAAGCGAATTTCGACCCCTTAACCTTCCAAAATTTGAAACACGGCTTCCAGGTGCCTTCTTATTTATCCTTTTCCACCACTGCTTCGATTAACTTCGACCACCCACACCTATACCATTGCGACCAACAACCCCACACCGCCCCTCAGAGTTACCCATGGCCAGCTCGGTGGCCGCGATCACCGCCAATTACGACAAATACAAACCCAAAACCAAACAGCCTACAATAACTTAAGCTCGTACCACCACCTCCAATCGTCGGAATCCCTAACTCTTATGCCATGAGCTCCACCTCGCCTTAAGCCTCCCTCCAGTACCTCCGCTCGCCCCAAAGCCATCCATGTAGTTTGAATTTTCAAAATAATTGGAAAATGATCATCTCCTTCCCCATGCCGATCCCCTTTACTAAAAATCACGCGATCGCCACAAAAAATCACTATTCGACGATGTGAACTTATCCATATTTTCTATTCGTTTTTTCATGATCGTCGAACAACTGACACATCTCGAGCACTTACTGTAACTAACCCATATCTCCTACCCTACTCGACGAATTCACTACTGACTATTTTTTAGAAAACTAGAGTTCAAACTTAACTACTTCATAGTTGAAAACTTCGATTAATTTTAGACGGAGAGAGTGGCAATGATTTTTTAATAAGGAAATGTATGTGCTTATTTTGAAAAACAGAGAACATGAAAAGGAGAAAGAAGAGAGAAAAGTGTGTGTTCCTATGTTTATCTTTGAGTATGTTCATTTACAGTAAGGATGCCCTTCAATTTTCAAAGCAAATATCAATATATTATTTAAACAATTGTAAAAACATGAGTATCATTTTCAAATCAAGCTACTTACAAATTATTCAACATTTATTATTTGATCAAATACTAAACAATGATTGAGAATCTCACTTTACACAATCCAAGCTTAACGTTTTAAAATCTTCTTGAGTGAAGGCGTGTGTGTGTGTGTGTGTGTAGTTTTTTAAGTTAAATAGATGTGTGTTTTTTTCAAAAATTATAAAAGATAGAGAAGAATGAAAAATGAAATTTAGAAGTATGAAGATGAACTATAAAAAAGAGAAATGTACAATTATTAGATGAAATATAAAAATAGAAAAGGCCAAAGACCAAAATGCCCCTAATCCATTTTCAACTCTCCCATCTTTTCCAAGCCTTCAAAGTACCAAGTATTTTAAAATATGGTGGATATTTGAATGTTTTCTAATTTTTTTATACTTTGGGAATCTTAGAATTCTAATTCAAACTTCATATCCATCACTCCATATTTTTCTTTATTATATTTCATATTTATTAATTTTTATTTTTATTATTTTGTTCATTTAATTTCTTATTTGAAATTTTTTTGTTTTTATTAACTTAAAAAATCATTTGAACGTTGTTTAAGAGTATATGCAAGGGTATTATAGCCTTTTACAACTTGTCGTTTGGTAATAAGCTAAAAATCTGAAAAGCGGGTTTCGACCACATTTCAATTTTCTATCGAACTATCTATTTAAGTAACATAATTCTAAAATGAATCATTAGTTATAAATTAAAAGAGGGTTGTTTAATTATTAAAACTCATTAATTGAATATTTAAAATAATTAAATATCCACAAATCAAAGTAATAAAATTTTAGGTCGTTACATTCTTCCCCTCTTAGAATTTCAACCCTGAAATTTCATCAAATTTCATCTCAAACAAACAAAGAAGGAAACCAATTAATACAAAACCTAACCATTTTACTTCCATAACTATTTTGAAAGCATTTTTAATAAAACCCACTTAAGTATTAAACTTGTATAATGCCCAGTACATCCGGAGGGTGCATAACACTATTTGGTTCCAACTCTTTCATTTTGAATTTATTTTCCTTAAGTAAACTCAAGATCCAAATACCCAAGTTTAATTCAAAACCCATGACCCCATGCCACCTGTCAGAGCCACCTACGGCTAGATCGTTGGCTGCGATCACCGCTAGCGTCCATAAATACAAACCTAAAACAAAACTGCCTACAAACCCTAACTTAAGCTTGTACCACGACCTCCGACCATTGGAGTCCCCAACTCTGATGTCATGAGCTTCGCCCCACCTTAAGCCTCCCTTCATTACCTCTGCTCGCCCCAAAACCATCCATGTCATTAGAATTTCCAAAATGATCAAAAAATAATCATCTCCTTCCCTATGTCGATCCCTTCACTAAAAATCACTATTCGATGATGCGAACCTATCCATATCTTCCATTCATTTTCTTATGATCATCGAAAAACTGACACCACTCGAGCACTCACTGTAATTAATCCGTATCTCCTCCCTAACTCGATGAATCCACCCCTGACTATGAACCCAAACTTAACAACTTCACATTTGAAAACTTTGACTAATTTTAGATGGAGAGAGAGTGATAACGATTTTTGAATGAGGAAACGTGTGTGCTTATTTTTAATAGAGAATAGGAAAAAGAGAAAGAAGAAAGAAAAGTGCACGTTCCTATGTTTATCACTGAGTATGTTCATTTATAGTAAACATGCCCTTCAATTTTCAAAGCAAATATCAACAAAAATATGATTTAAACAATTACAAAAACATGAGTATCATTTTCAAATCAAGCAACTAACAAATTATTCAACATTTATTATTTCATCAAATTCTAAACAAATATTGAGAATCTCACCCTGTACAATCCAAGTTTAACTTTTTAAAATCCTTTTGAGTAAAGTAAATAAATATATTTTTTTAAGTTAAAAAGATATGAATTTTTTAAAAAAATTATAAAAGATAGATGAGATAGAAATTTGAAGTTTAAAAGTATGAAAATGAACTATTAAAATGAGAAATGTATATTTATAAGAAGAAATAAAAAATAGAAAAAGCCAAAGGCCAAGATGCCCCTTAATCCATTTTCAACCCGACCATCTTTTACAAGCCTCCAAAGTACCAAGCATTTGAAAATATGGCAGATATTTAAATGTTCCATGTAGCTTTTCTAATTTTTTATACTTAAGGAATCATAGAATGTTAATTAAAACTTCATATCCGTCACTTCATTTTTTCTTTATTATATTTCATATTTATTTATTTTTATTTTTATTACTTTATTCATTTAATTTCTTATTTGAAAAAGATGTTGTTTTTCCTAAATTACAAATTCATTTATATATTGTTTTAGAGTATATGCAATAGTATTATAATTTTCTACAACTTGTTGTTCAATAAAAAGCTGGAATTTCGAAAAGTGGGTTTCGTTCACTTTTTCTGCTTTCTGTCGAACTACCTATTTATGTAAATAGAATTCAAAAATGAATTATTAGTTATACATTGAAAGAGGGTTATTTAATTATTAAAACTCATTAATTAAATATTTAAAAAGCTTAAATATCCATAAACCAAAATGATAAAATTCCAGTTCATTACATATTAGGTGCGTATTATGGGAGCGTACATATACATTTTTAAAGTTGTTATAAATATATATATGTGTGTGTGTGTGTGTGTGTGTATGTATGTGTATGTATAACATAAACATACCCATGAAATTTCAGTAATGCTTACTACTATCTATGGGGAGTTACTAATAATTCAGTTTTACAGATAAGTGAGAAATGAGCAATCAAACTAAAGTGGATCTGGTGAAGTAGCCGAGGTTCCAGCTTGAATATTCATGCATGGTTCCACAGGTATCTTCAAGCAAGAGGCTAGACTAAACTTAACCTTAATGAAGAACACATAACATAAGCGCAAGATGTAGCCTCAGCTCCTCTACTTGCTTTGGACATTCTCAAATTTTGTCGGGATTTATAGAGTTTGGATGGAAAGAATTACTTTGGAACCAAATCATTTGTTGAGATGCGGGCATGGTTAAGGAATTGTGATCAGATATCTATTGTGATAGGTGTAGAGGATGTGGTGAAGAGACAATTGGCTTCATAACAATTACAATGGGAAGCCTTGAACTGATGGGATATTGTCATTGATGGGACTGAAGGAATGAGATTACTTGGACTGATTTTAAGAGGAACTTTGAAGTTAAGTTTATATCGAAGGCCAACTTAGGAGTGGAGCTAGAAAAAGGATAACATACTATCAAGAAGTATGTCAATTAGTTTAGTTAGCTAGCAAACTATTGCCTAGACCTTATCGATACCAGTGAAGTAGGGGACAAATTTACTAAAGGGTTGAGTTCATCTTTGAGAAATATTGCTTTGAGCCACGTACCCAACAGAGTAGCTCTAACGACCTTGGTTGAGATGCCTTTGCTGAATTCAATTACTAAGGAAGAACCTGAGGAGGTGAAGTGAAGCTAGTTCAGAAGAAAAAACACAAGGGGGAATGAGGGCTTAAGGTAAATAAGGAAATCAAAGTTCAGCGTAGGAAGTGCATTTGAAGGAGAATTTGACAAAGGATTGCAAATTGAATTTTTCGAAGATCAAATGCTACAACTTCAACTAGTTTGGATATAGGAAGAGGGAGTGTCCAACCTTACCTAAGACTTCTACTACGGCTTATGCACCTAATGTTGCTCCTAGCTCGAGCATAGCCCCAGCTGTGGAAAAAGGGGAAAAAATTATCATGGAAGGTGTGCTAACATTTTCTAATTTATATATTTGCAATTTATTTGATATTAAGCATCTTAATCATTTATTTCAAGTAATCAAGTAGATGAATTACACTTGGAGACTAGTATATTTATAGACTCTATTATAGTATCGAATATTGTTGGGGATCGATCCATTTGTCCATGGCATGTAAGGGTTTAAAGTTATATAATATAGGTGTTGATTACAATGTTTTTTAATGAGATTTTCTAGGTTAGGTTTAATTTTTGAAATGCACTGGATGACTCTGGATGAAGTAGTGCTGGATTATGATAGGAATGTTGTTCGTTTGGGTACTCATAGTGGATGCAACCTTGAGGTTTACTACGGTCCCAAAGGTGCTGTTATGTTGAGTTACCTACATTTCGTGTAGACCTTTCACATAATGAGTTATTTTTTGTACCCATAGCTCATGACTTCCCAAACATCATCATCGAATTTTTTGGTCTTCCCCTTCAAAGGGAGATTGAATTTTGGATTTATTTAGAGAAGGATACCAGTCCTGTTACCATATCTTTTAGACATGTGGCATTTAGAGAATGACGTGGGTTTTGTAATGACCCATAATTTAATCACTTTGAACTTGAATAGTTAATATGTTTTTAAATGATTAAATAATGGATTTTATATATAGAATATAAATCTGGATAAAACTTCTCGAATGGAATTTTTTTAACTGATGTAAAATGTTAGTTTAAAGATGGTTCGAGTTATAAGGCGGTTAGAGGCATCATTTTATTTACGAATAAGTTTGCCTAATAAAACAGAATTACTTGCCTAATAAAATAGAATAGTATAATTACTTGCCTAATAAAACAAGAAATAATTATTAACCCTACCTAACAAAACAGAATAGTATAATTAATTGCCTAATAAAACTGAACAGTATAATTACTTGCCTAATAAAACAAAATAGCATAATGATTATTATATTCCATGCGGATGGTTGCCATTGGACCAAAATCTAGTCGAATCAGGTTCTGCCATGCGGATGGTTGCCATTGGACCAAAATCTGGTCAAATCAGGTTCTGCCATGCGGATGATTTCCATTGGACCAAAATCTGGTCGAATCAGGTTCTTCCATAGTTGATAAGGAGGATTCCTATTGGACCAAAATATGGTCGAATCAAATTAGGCCATCAAGATGTTTTCTATTGGACCACAATGTGGTCGAATCAAATTAAGCCATCAAGATGTTTTCTATTGGACCAAAATCTGGTCAAATCTGGTTAGGCTATAGGAAATGACAAAAGTACCCTTCTCTTCACCTATAAATAGCCAAGTCCATATCTCATTTTAATTCATTCACAAACTAAAGAAAAGAACTAAAATTCATTATAAAAGGTGAAGTATTCCAAGTCTCCATCAAAGCAAATAGGATGTGAGTATATTCCTTGTTTTCACAGTTTAGTGAGAATATTCCTTGCTTGCTTTCATAGTTTAGTGAGTATATTCCTTGCTTGCTTTCATAGTTTAGTGAGTATATTCCTTGCTTTCATATATTAGTGAGTATATTCCTTGCTTGCTTTAATAGTTTAGTGAGCATACTCCTTGCTTCCATATTTTAGTGAGAATACTCCTTGTTTTCAAAGTTTAGTGGGTATAACTTATTCTGTGAGTATAATTTAATTATTTTACAGTCAGTGTAATATTAATCTCTTTCCTTTGACTCATTCACATTTTAACAAATGTTGTATTAACTATTTATTGTAAATTATTAATAATAACGAGTCTGTTATTATTCTTGTTTGGTTGTTTGATTTGTGCTCGGCTAGTTCATGAGCAATAACTTTGATGTTTAGTTAAAGGGAACTTACGCCACCTTTTAACTTAGGATTGACATTTTGTGACTTTTTGGTTAAAAGGAAATAACACCCCTTTAGCTATCTCATTTGATTAAGTGGGAGCTTCACCCCTCTTGGTTGTATTCTCCTTTGAAGATGATGGGTTTAATTTATGATTTGAATGGAAGTATTAAATATTTGTTTAAAGTATTTTAAAGGAGCTCTAAAATTTATATAATGATTTTTATAATTTAATGGAAAACATTCGCATTTCTTATAGACAATTTTTTTTGACCCATCTAAGTATGCTTTTTGAAATATGAAATCCTTCCAAATGTTTTATGAATATACTTATACCGATGAGATAAGTATTTGGATATTTTCTAAGCATTGAAAAAGTATAAGATTTAATTTCCATATATGATCATTTTTTTATCCCTGATAGTTGATATCTTGACTATCAATTTCGATACCCTTATTCCTTTTTGTTTTTGTTTTGTCAATCTAAGACAATTTGTTGCTCATTTAGAGCATTCATATCCTTTATCGGAAATGACAAAATAAAGAGCGAGTGGGGGACAAGCTATGTGGGGTTACTCCCATTAGGGTATTTTCACAATTACTCTAGATTGGTTTCGGTTGTATGCACACGGAGATGTGAAATACTCGGATACTCGGTAAGGTTGGCGGGGTTCGGCTTGGAGGTTTTCAAGAGCCATCGTAGTTCTCAAGTATATTTTCTAGAGGTATCCTTTCGATAAGAGGGGCGCACCCTTCTAGTCATTGTTGGAAAAATTCCTTTTCCTTATTTTTGATTCAAATCTTTGGATTAATTCTTTCTTAATTGCATCGGGAAGCATCTTGCACTCTTCGCGATGTTTAATTATTTATGCCCATTCTTTTATACTTGGATGGTGTCCTTGTGAGGGGAAATCCAGTCTGCATTTTTTCCAACATGGTCCCACCGGTTATCCTGTGTGTTCTATTTTTATTTGGAGTTTACTCATACCGGACTTATTGTCTGACCCGAATTGTTTATTTTCTCTAAACTCTCGAGAACTCATTTATATTTGAGTAGTCCGAAAATGACAAGTTTCTTTGGACTCTTTTGAAGATGGTGGACAAGCAGGAGGCTACTTATCTATCTAGCAATTTATTTCCACTGTTATGAGATGTTGGCTTTATGTATGTATATTTAAAGGCAGGTTGTTGTACCTACCTAGACTGATGGTATTGTTGTAACTCTAATAACTCCATGTTGGGAGTAACCTTATGTACTGTCTTATTTTTATGTTATATTTAACAGTTCCATTGTGATATTATTGTTTCGTTCTTATATTTTACCCCATGACAACTCATCTTTCAGATACTTGGGCAATGACACATGAATACCATGGACGTATTAAGTGTCGTTCTCAAGGGTCAGAAAGGTGGTGTTGATATGCTAAGATTTTGATTAATGACAATGTGCTTCAACAAAAAGGAAGAGATATGTGCAAAGCTAAAGAAAGAACGATGAAGACCAAGAATAAACATAAGTATGATTTTTATATAGGTCTTAGTTTAGATTTATTGTTAAAATCTATCCTCAAGAGGCTTGCACAAACACTAGAACACATGTTATAAATTTCATTTCTTAATACACATTCACTGTGCACAACTTAATAGTTCAAACGGATGAATAGGGATGACCAATCGACTGAACCTGTTACATATATACAAAAAGGTACAGTTTCAGTCGACTGAAACACCCTGCTCAGTCGACTAAATTTGTTCCTGAAAATTTTACTTCATATTTTCAGTTGAATGAATTCTCTGTTCATTCGACTTGTAACGACCCAGAATTTTGAACAATTTAAATTTGAAAATATTTAATTAATTTTAAAAATTTGAATGATGGTTTGAACTGAATTCCAAATTTTCATAATAAATTGGCGATTAAATTCTAAAATTTAATCTATTGAAAGTTGAATAAAAATTTGAATTTTCAATTTTAAGCCGATTAAAATTATTTCAAAGGCTTATAAAATTTATATTGATAATATTGAAGATAATAGAAGCTTCAGAATTGAATTTGAAAATGAATTGTTCAGTTTTGAATTTATATCGTTTAAATCGATATTTAAAAATAGTCATTTTTCATACAGTCTCGGAATTCGACGAAACCAGTTCCATTGGGTCCGTAATATTGTATTGTTACCGGATTTCAAATTTCGTATTTTTCGGAATTGATATGTGAGCACACGACGTATAAACGCGTTGAAATTTAATCTAGTTCAAATCAAATTTAAATTTAAATTTTAAAAATTTGTCAACATCAGCCACCCTATGGTTGTACTTAGCCACCCTAGCACCTGCAACGTGCATACTGAGATCCATCTTCTTCATTTTAAAACTCTGAGCACAATCTTTCGTTCAGAAAAAAAAAATCACGCAGGAGATCCTAGAGAAAAATCGTGCAGAACGTACCTTGATCAATATTAAATCCCCCTCTTCCTTCGCTCAGTTCAAAATCACAGAAGAGAAATCAAATGGCCAAAGCCAAGAATCAAAATAAAAAAAAAAATCGAACCTCCTCTCGTTCAAAATAATGGCCGAGCAAATCAAATTCGACAATTGAACTATAATAACTAAAGCCGCTCATTCCTCTTCCCTTTCATCCTTCAATTTGAATCCCTCAAAAAAAAAAAAAAAATGGCCACAGCCCTAAATCAAATTCGCGATTCCTGGAGTCGTGCGGCAAGATTGGTGACGGCAACGGCGAGGAGCTCGTGCTGATGGCGCGTGAGGCAAGCGATTGCAGGAGGCTCGAGGCCGTGGCGATCTGGCGGCGGCGTACCCTAGCTTCGAGCGCAGGCGATGGGGAGGAGCAGCTCGCATACGTGGCTGCAGGCAAGAGTCGCGACTGCGACTCAGGATGGATCGACGTCGCATGGAAGTCTGGCGATGGCGACTTCAGGCATCGGCTTGGAGGTGGGCTTTTGGGCATCTCGTGCTCGACCTGGCGCTTGCGAGGGGATGGGTCGAGTTGTCAATCGATTGCTGAGAGGTATAGATTTCTGATTTTAAATTTACATATATTAAATTTGTGAAAAAAAAAATTTAACAGTATTTGATTTTTGAAGTAAACATATTTATTCCCAAATTAGATGCTCATGTTACAATAAGAAATATGAGTCAGTAAGGTATTGATTTTGTTTTAACAATTCAGTTAATTCAAAATTTAAATTTGCAGTATTCGTTTAAATTTAAAAAAAGTGATATATATGTATGTTACAGAGAAAGAAAAGGTAATACAGTAAACGGTAAAACAGAAAAAAAATGGGGAGGTTTTGAAATTTGAAATTTTAAATGTTGAAGAAATTTTTATAAGTAAAAAAAAAGGTTTGAAATATGTATATATAAATGAGATTTAGTTAAAGAAACAGGAAAGTTAGTTCAAAATTAAAATGATAGTTAAATAAATTAGTTTACAAGAAATTGATTTAAAGATATTAATTTAAAGTAAAATAATTAGTTAAATAAATTTAATTATGGAAGAAAATTGATTTAAACGAAACTATCAGTTAATTAAACTGTTAAACGGTAACTGGTTATTTGATTGATTCGAATATTAATAAAATGTGTATTTATTTATACTAGGTATAAATCAACAGAAAAAACAAGCCGGAATTGGAAACGGATTGCAAATTAAAAGCTAAGGTGAGAACTTCTCACGCAAAAGGGTATTTAAATTTTAAATAGTTATATTTAAAATTTGCTGATTGGTGGATTGTTGTTTGATTGTGATATTAGATATAGTAGGATATATATATATATAGCAATATATATATATATATATATATATATTGGCATATGTATATATTGCAGTTGATTGATTTCCCGCATTGTATAGCGGATGAGACCCTATTGCGCCGTTATTAAGCGGATATATATTTTATAAATCCCATATACCGCGATATTCCACCTCGAAGTGGAATGGGTATTGTGCTAACATCTGTGGATGCAGGGAAACAGGTTGGAGGGATCCAACTGGATTCCTCACAAATATTTATTTTATTTCAGATATTGTGATATTTGATTGTTTATCATATTGATATATGATGTTTGGATGCATTGATTTGTTATTTGGATGTTGTGGCATCATCGAATCCAATTTTGAAGTTTTAAAGTAACAATTTTGATTTTTAAAGGATTTTTAAAGTGATTTTTGAAATTATACGTTTTATTAAAATTTGAATCTTTAAAATAAATAAATATTAAAATTTTATTATTATAAAAGTTATGTTTTTGGAAAATAGTGCTTAAGTATGATTTTGGAGTTACATGAGCTTTAAATAACGTTTTGTAAATTATTAAAAGGTTTGGTTTATTTAAATGGGGATTTTTGAATTATTATAAAGGATGTATATAGAAGACTTTTAGAATTGATATTTGTAAATCAAAAATATTGGAATAATAAAACGAGGCTTTATAAATGTTGAAAATGAAGTATTGAAGGATTTCATAAGTGAATAAAATTCATAGTTGTATAAATGGTGAAATTTTAAAATGAATAGATGTTGTAGAATAAAGGATTTATAAGTAATTAACTTATAAACTGAATTTTGACTTTTAATAGGATTAATAGAAATTGTTACTAAAGGAGATTTTATAAGTTGAAGTGTTATAAAATATAAACGAAATCTTATATGTAACAAGATTTCTAATTTTTGAAGTTTTAAAAAGAACGACTTTGTAAATAAATGATATTATAAGTAATCAACTTATAATATGAACCTTTGGTATGAAATTGAGTTATATAATTTGAATTGGATTGATAAAGGAAATTTATAAATCGAAGTTTATAAATAGGAATAGAATTTATAAACATTGTTTATAAATTCGTAATCAATTGAATTTGATCAATTGAATATAAAAGTTTATTAAAAGAGTTATATTCACGTTTTTGAACAGTGAATATATCGTTAAATAAAATGGATATATTTTGGGAAAGGAATGTTTTAAATGGAATTTAAAACGATTTAAAGGTGCTTTAAAATGCATTAAGTATCGAATACCTAGATTTCAACATTCATTGTTGAAATAGACGTTTTCGAGAAATAAAAGGGAATGAAAACATAGATTTCAACATTTATTGTTGAAATAGACGTTTTCAAGAAATAGAAGGAAATGGTGGACTATAACACTGTTGTTATAGTAAATGATTTCCGAAAGGAAATATTTTTGTATAGTATTGGGATTTATATATCTATTTAATTTCGAATCCCTATACTAGTGATTTTGGGTTGTCGTAACGATGTTTTACGCAACATTCGTTTTGACCAAAATAAGTGTGAATAAAAGAATGATTTCCTTAAAGAATGAAATATATACTTAACTATGGTTTAAGTATATTGAATATTTTCAAATTGTTGAAAATAAATAAGATTTGTGAAATACTTATTATTAGAATAAGTATGGAAATGCTTTCCCAATATGAAATGAAACGTTTTTGAGAATTTATCTTTTTAAAAAAGATAAATTGAAAATGAATATTAGAAATCGATTTGAGATTGTATATTCATAAATATTTTGAAATATAAATTCACTATGGAATTTATAAATGAAAAGGGAAAATTTGTTTTCAAAATAAACGTTGTTTATTTTCGAAGTGTGGAAAAATTTATATCTTGTAAAGATATTTTTGTAGAAATAAATAATTTGGAAAATTATTTGGAATCTGATGATGTTGCTCATCTCTATTGATAGTTAAATAACCGACTATCAATATTTACCTTTAAATAGGTATTTGTTGTGATTGCTTGAATTGGATGCCACACTTATTTTTAAAATAAGCGCTCAATATTCGGGTTAACCGGGAAAGGACCATGGGGTCGTATAACCCATTCCGAATAGTGATACGTCGTTATGAATTACATTTGAAGACCGGTGTTGAAGACCGGATAATTGTGAAAAAGGAAGGATTACCGTCGAGTTACTCTGCATCGGCTGATCTCCGGTACAGAGGTTTTATCACCCTTAGTGACGGGAAGTCCGGACGTGATTAGTGAATATCTGGATTGCAAGGGCTTCTTTGGAAGTGCCTTCGGTTCCGTTCGATCCCGGAACGGACTTGTATGGATTATATGTCTGACGTTACAATTTGAGATGTAAAGCTGGTTTCTATCAAATATATTTCTGTTGGTGGCGGAGAATTTATTCTCTTAGCTTAACACCCTTCTCTGAGACGTATGAGCTCAGAGGTTATATAGTTGATGGTCACTAGTGATACATTCCCAAATTGGAAATGTGGCATACTGAGTGTTGCTGTGAAATGATCGTTGAATGATCATTTGTGATAGGATCATTTGTTTGATCGTCTATCTTGATGATCATTGCTTTGATCATTTGCTGACCCAAAGCACTGCTTTTGTAAAGCGTGGCTTTGTGGACGAGATTTCATCGAGCCTCACACCCCGGAAATGGTCAAAACAGGAAAGATGCAGCAAGGTTATTAGGGGGTAGCACCCCTTTAGTGTATGTCATTCCTTCTGGATAGAGGTGGTATCATGGTATGGAGCCCAGATACTTAACCTATGTGGTTACTGCAAATTTATTACTTTGTGGTTGTTGGAAATCGGGGATCCTCGGATATAGATCGGTTACGATCGGGGAATGACATATTCGTGTCAGTAGTTACCCAGTTAGGGGTAACCCGGCCTTGTGTTGGCAGAGATCCGGTTAGGTTCTCGGGACGTCATTCCAGAGGCGTTTCCATGTGGCAATGGGAAGTTCCTTGGCCTGACCATTTGTTGGAAATCCAAAGAAACAATACGAGCCTTGTACGGTTTTAGTTGTATTACCTGCTATGGAATGTGGCGGTAACCTGCTATTGAACATAGTAGCTATAGTAGGCATAAGTGCGGAATGCCTATGCTGGCTAAGATTTATATTCTACTTTCGAAATTGTTTTCTACACCATGCACTAATAATAATATCAAAAATGATTTGATTTTGCGTAGTAAGCATCTTTGACTATCATAAGGAGAAACCTCCTCCAAGTCTGCGTTTGCATTGTGTGTGTGGCGGGAGACCTTATGGTAGTTTCATTTTCAAAAAGCATTGCGAATTTTCTTTTAAAATTTCTCCTATTCTTTGTTTAAAAGATAAATAACTGTTTTTAGTTCTCACACCAGTCACATGACTGACCTGGAGTTTATTGTTCCCTTCCTAAACTCTGGGTGCCCACCAATTTCTACACGGGCAGTCTAGAGTTAGGTTATCAGGTTATTCTGGATTTAGGTGTTGCTACAGATATCTGGAGGCGAGCTGGATGGCGTAGTATATTATATTGTATATATTATTTCTTCTTTTTCCGCTGTTTGTTTGTTGTACACTCTGATGATATGATGTAATGTAATGCGATGTAATGTATAAAATGTACAGTTCTTTTGTTTTAATAAATATTCATTTATCTATTATATGTTGTTCCGCTGCGACTGTGAGATTCTGATATTGTTTTATTGTTCTTTCTGTTGTTCTATTGTTGTTCTTTTCTTTCTTCTTCTCTCTTTTTCTCTCTCCTTCTACCTCTTTCTTCTTCTTCAACTATAACATTTCGGTTTTTCGGCAACGAAAAATCGCAAATGTTACATTTGGTATCAGAGCATATGGTTAAGCGACAACCATAGCTCTGTTAGGTATTACTCATTAGAGATAGAGTCAGTAGTACTCTAGAATGAGTTTGAGTGTAATAATAGATATGAGCGCTTATTTGTTAGTGAGTATAAAATTTGTTTTATATTGTGTTGGTTAATTTATTGAGTGGCATATGAACCTTCGTCAGCGCGGTCTGCACAACTGTGCCGAAAGGGTTTCTAAACACTTGAGTAAAACAATTCGACACAGTATTGTTTTAAAAATAGGGTAAATGAAATAATTTTACCCAAGGCTATTTTGTATATAAAAGAAATGATTTTCTGTAAATTATTATAATGTAAATATGGATGCCTGGATGTTAGGAGTGGATAATATTAAAATTATTACCATTGATTATTGAATAAGAAATTGGAATCATAATCAAAAGTTAGAAAATAAAATCCATATGCAAATGAAATTGAAGAATGTAAATTATAAATGTGATTTATAATTAGAAATGAAATTCCAGAGAAATATTTGGGAATGTTTTTGAAAGAATTTGGAAATTTTAGGAATTAAATTCCTGTTTGGTTTGGAAATAATTTTAAAAGGTTTTGAAAAGTATTTTTAAGGAATAAAAAGCTCTAAACTCTTTTCGGTCGCTGGAAAATAATTCCGATGATGGCCGCGGCATCATTGGTGTTCATTTTCGGGTTTCCAAAAGAGGAATTGCTGCCAAATTGTTTTAAATAAAAGTTGTTTGGAAAATTTGGATTTGGTTTTGGAAAAGCTGAAAAGACTCTGGAATGCTATATAAAAATATTTATGGAATATTATTAAGTTGAAAATAAATTTGGAGTAATTAAAATGAATTGGAATTGAATTTGATTTAAGCAAAGCGAAGTATTGAAATGAAAATTAGTAAGCTAAAATAATTGAAGGAATGAAAGTAAATATGATTTGTAAATGAATTGAATTAAATGAAAATGGAAATGAAATTGAAGATTGTTTACAAGGAAATGAACTTGAGTTTGAAGTGAAATAGCTTAAGTAAATTCAAGATGAATATGAATATGGAATGTAAACAAAATTGAATGGAAAATAGAAATGCAAATCGAACTGAAGTAGAATTAGAATAAATTGAATTGGTATCAGTTTGAATTAGTATAAACTAGAATGAATATGAATTCATTTGGCTTAGAAACAAATAGAATTGAGATTATAAATTGAATTCAAATAAAAATTGAAATTGAAAATTGAATTCAAATGAAATTAAAATGCAAAATTGAATGAAAATGAATGTATAACTCCAATAGTAAAGTAAAGATGATATAAGAAGTATATATCGAAATTTCGTAAAGGAAATATGCAAAATGGTTTGAATATTGTAATTGGATACTACTACTAGCAGGTTATACAGGTGTTATAAAGGAATTGGGATTTTGATTCCAAAGATATAAAAAATTGAATTGCTCGAAAAAAAGGTACGTATTTGAATTTTAGTACGAGATTTGATGATTTCCTTCTCCAGCCACTTGGCTTTCTCTTTTCTTTTTGATTCTGAGGGGCCGTGGTGCCATTTTGTAGTCGTATCGATCGAGCCGCGCAAAGGAGACGCTGGCGAAATTTTTCAAAAATTTCGGGTGTTAGAAAAATTTTGAGAAAATTTGAAAGTTTGAAATTTGAATTTGAATTTAAATTTGAATTGTTAAGAAAACAATGTTGGTTGAAACTTATAAGTGAAGTTGGAAAGCTAGTTGAAATGATAATGAATCTCTAATAAAAAGATTTAGGTTAGTAAGTGATAAAACAAATTTGGATTATGGAAAAAGTAGACGTGTTAAGGACCACTTCTTCCTAACTTGTAATTTCGAGGACGAAATTCTTTTAAGGGGGGAAGATTGTAACGACCCAGAATTTTGAACAATTTAAATTTGAAAATATTTATTTAATTTTAAATATTTGAATGATGGTTTGAACTGAATTCCAAATTTTCATATAAAATTGGCGATTAAATTCTAAAATTTAATCTATTGAAAGTAGAATAAAAATTTGAATTTTCAATTTTAAGCCGATTAAAATTATTCCAAAGGCTTATAAAAATTATATTGATAATATTCAAGATAATAGAAGCTTCAGAATTGAATTTGAAAATGAATTGTTCAGTTTTGAATTTATATCGTTTAAATCGATATTTAAAAATAGTCATTTTTCATACAGTCTCGGAATTCGACGAAACCAATTCCATTGGGTCCGTAATATTGTATTATTACCGAATTTCAAATTTCGCATTTTTCGAAATTGATATGTGAGCACACGACGTATAAACGCGTTGAAATTTAATCGAGTTCAAATCAAATTTAAATTTAAATTTTAAAAATTTGTCAACATCAGCCACCCTATGTTTGTACTTAGCCACCCTAGCACCTGCAACGTGCATACTGAGATCCATCTTCTTCATTTTAAAACTCTGAGCACAATCTTTCGTTCAGAAACAAAAAGGAATCACGCAGGAGATCCCAGAGAAAAATCATGCAGAACGTACCTTGATCAATATTAAATCCCCCTCTTCCTTCGCTCAGTTCAAAATCACAGAAGAGAAATCAAATGGCCAAAGCCAAGAATCAAAATAAAAAAAAAAAATCGAACCTCCTCTCGTTCAAAATAATGGCCAAGCAAATCAAATTCGACAATTGAACTATAATAACTGAAGCCGCTCATTCCTCTTCCCTTTCATCCTTCAATTTGAATCCTTCAAAAGAAAAAAAAATGGCCGCAGCCCTAAATCAAATTCGCGATTCCTGGAGTTGCGCGGCAAGATTGGTGACGGCAACGGCGAGGAGCTCGCGCTGATGGCGCGTGAGGCAAGCGATTGCAGGAGGCTCGAGGCCGTGGCGACCTGGCGGCGGCGTACCCTAGCTTCGAGCGCAGGCGATGGGGAGGAGCAGCTCGCATACGTGGCTGCAGGCAAGAGTCGCGACTGCGACTCAGGATGGATCGACGTCGCATGGAAGTCTGGCGATGGCGACTTCAGGCATCGGCTTGGAGGTGGGCTTTTGGGCATCTCGTGCTCGACCTGGCGCTTGCGAGGGGATGGGTCGAGTTGTCAATCGATTGCTGAGAGGTATAGATTTCTGATTTTAAATTTACATATATTAAATTTGTGAAAAAAAAATTTAACAGTATTTGATTTTTGAAGTAAACATATTTATACCTAAATTAGATGCTCATGTTACAATAAGAAATATGAGTCAGTAAGGTATTGATTTTGTTTTAACAATTCAGTTAATTCAAAATTTAAATTTGCAGTATTCGTTTAAATTTAAAAAAAGTGATATATATGTATGTTACAGAGAAAGAAAAGGTAATACAGTAAATGGTAAAACAGAAAAAAAAATGGGGAGGTTTTTGAAATTCGAAATTTTAAATGTTGAAGAAATTTTTATAAGTGGAAAAAAAAAGTTTGAAATATGTATATATAAATGAGATTTAGTTAAAGAAACAGGAAAGTTAGTTGAAAATTAAAATGATAGTTAAATAAATTAATTTACAGGAAATTGATTTAAAGATATTAATTTAAAGTAAAGTAATTAGTTAAATAAATTTAATTATGGGAGAAAATTGATTTAAACGAAACTATCAGTTAATTAAACTGTTAAACGGTAACTGGTTATTTGATTGATTCGAATATTAATAAAATGTGTATTTATTTATACTAGGTATAAATCAAGAGAAAAAACAAGCCGGAATTGGAAACGGATTGCAAATTAAAAGCTAAGGTGAGAACTTCTCACTCAAAAGGGTATTTAAATTTTAAATAGTTATATTTAAAATATGCTGATTGATGGATTGTTGTTTGATTGTGATATTAGATATAGTAGGATATATATCTATATATAGCAATATATATATATTGGCATATGTATATATTGCAGTTGATTGATTTCCCGCATTGTATAGCGGATGAGACCCTATTGCGCCGTTATTAAGCGGATATATATTTTATAAATCCCATATACCGCGATATTCCACCTCGAAGTGGAATGGGTATTGTGCTAACATCTGTGGATGCAGGGAAACAGGTTGGAGGGATCCAACTGGATTCCTCACAAATATTTATTTTATTTCAGATATTGTGATATTTGATTGTTTATCATATTGATATATGATGTTTGGATGCATTGATTTGTTATTTGGATGTTGTGGCATCATCGAATCCAATTTTGAAGTTTTAAAGTAACAATTTTGATTTTTAAAGGATTTTTAAAGTGATTTTTGAAATTATACGTTTTATTAAAATTTGAATCTTTAAAATAAATAAATATTAAAATTTTATTATTATAAAAGTTATGTTTTTGGAAAATAGTGCTTAAGTATGATTTTGGAGTTACATGAGCTTTAAATAACGTTTTGTAAATTATTAAAAGGTTTGGTTTATTTAAATGGGGATTTTTGAATTATTATAAAGGATGTATATAGAAGACTTTTAGAATTGATATTTGTAAATCAAAAATATTGGAATAATAAAACGAGGCTTTATAAATGTTGAAAATGAAGTATTGAAGGATTTCATAAGTGAATAAAATTCATAGTTGTATAAATGGTGAAATTTTAAAATGAATAGATGCTGTAGAATAAAGGATTTATAAGTAATTAACTTATAAACTGAATTTTGACTTTTAATAGGATTAATAGAAATTGTTACTAAAGGAGATTTTATAAGTTGAAGTGTTATAAAATATAAACGAAATCTTATATGTAACAAGATTTCTAATTTTTGAAGTTTTAAAAAGAACGACTTTGTAAATAAATGATATTATAAGTAATCAACTTATAATATGAACCTTTGGTATGAAATTGAGTTATATAATTTGAATTGGATTGATAAAGGAAATTTATAAATCGAAGTTTATAAATAGGAATAGAATTTATAAACATTGTTTATAAATTCGTAATCAATTGAATTTGATCAATTGAATATAAAAGTTTATTAAAAGAGTTATATTCACGTTTTTGAACAGTGAATATATCGTTAAATAAAATGGATATATTTTGGGAAAGGAATGTTTTAAATGGAATTTAAAACGATTTAAAGGTGCTTTAAAATGCATTAAGTATCGAATACCTAGATTTCAACATTCATTGTTGAAATAGACGTTTTCGAGAAATAAAAGGGAATGAAAACATAGATTTCAACATTTATTGTTGAAATAGACGTTTTCAAGAAATAGAAGGAAATGGTGGACTATAACACTGTTGTTATAGTAAATGATTTCCGAAAGGAAATATTTTTGTATAGTATTGGGATTTATATATCTATTTAATTTCGAATCCCTATACTAGTGATTTTGGGTTGTCGTAACGATGTTTTACGCAACATTCGTTTTGACCAAAATAAGTGTGAATAAAAGAATGATTTCCTTAAAGAATGAAATATATACTTAACTATGGTTTAAGTATATTGAATATTTTCAAATTGTTGAAAATAAATAAGATTTGTGAAATACTTATTATTAGAATAAGTATGGAAATGCTTTCCCAATATGAAATGAAACGTTTTTGAGAATTTATCTTTTTAAAAAAGATAAATTGAAAATGAATATTAGAAATCGATTTGAGATTGTATATTCATAAATATTTTGAAATATAAATTCACTATGGAATTTATAAATGAAAAGGGAAAATTTGTTTTCAAAATAAACGTTGTTTATTTTCGAAGTGTGGAAAAATTTATATCTTGTAAAGATATTTTTGTAGAAATAAATAATTTGGAAAATTATTTGGAATCTGATGATGTTGCTCATCTCTATTGATAGTTAAATAACCGACTATCAATATTTACCTTTAAATAGGTATTTGTTGTGATTGCTTGAATTGGATGCCACACTTATTTTTAAAATAAGCGCTCAATATTCGGGTTAACCGGGAAAGGACCATGGGGTCGTATAACCCATTCCGAATAGTGATACGTCGTTATGAATTACATTTGAAGACCGGTGTTGAAGACCGGATAATTGTGAAAACGGAAGGATTACCGTCGAGTTACTCTGCATCGGCTGATCTCCGGTACAGAGGTTTTATCACCCTTAGTGACGGGAAGTCCGGACGTGATTAGTGAATATCTGGATTGCAAGGGCTTCTTTGGAAGTGCCTTCGGTTCCGTTCGATCCCGGAACGGACTTGTATGGATTATATGTCTGACGTTACAATTTGAGATGTAAAGCTGGTTTCTATCAAATATATTTCTGTTGGTGGCGGAGAATTTATTCTCTTAGCTTAACACCCTTCTCTGAGACGTATGAGCTCAGAGGTTATATAGTTGATGGTCACTAGTGATACATTCCCAAATTGGAAATGTGGCATACTGAGTGTTGCTGTGAAATGATCGTTGAATGATCATTTGTGATAGGATCATTTGTTTGATCGTCTATCTTGATGATCATTGCTTTGATCATTTGCTGACCCAAAGCACTGCTTTTGTAAAGCGTGGCTTTGTGGACGAGATTTCATCGAGCCTCACACCCCGGAAATGGTCAAAACAGGAAAGATGCAGCAAGGTTATTAGGGGGTAGCACCCCTTTAGTGTATGTCATTCCTTCTGGATAGAGGTGGTATCATGGTATGGAGCCCAGATACTTAACCTATGTGGTTACTGCAAATTTATTACTTTGTGGTTGTTGGAAATCGGGGATCCTCGGATATAGATCGGTTACGATCGGGGAATGACATATTCGTGTCAGTAGTTACCCAGTTAGGGGTAACCCGGCCTTGTGTTGGCAGAGATCCGGTTAGGTTCTCGGGACGTCATTCCAGAGGCGTTTCCATGTGGCAATGGGAAGTTCCTTGGCCTGACCATTTGTTGGAAATCCAAAGAAACAATACGAGCCTTGTACGGTTTTAGTTGTATTACCTGCTATGGAATGTGGCGGTAACCTGCTATTGAACATAGTAGCTATAGTAGGCATAAGTGCGGAATGCCTATGCTGGCTAAGATTTATATTCTACTTTCGAAATTGTTTTCTACACCATGCACTAATAATAATATCAAAAATGATTTGATTTTGCGTAGTAAGCATTTTTGACTATCATAAGGAGAAACCTCCTCCAAGTCTGCGTTTGCATTGTGTGTGTGGCGGGAGACCTTATGGTAGTTTCATTTTCAAAAAGCATTGCGAATTTTCTTTTAAAATTTCTCCTATTCTTTGTTTAAAAGATAAATAACTGTTTTTAGTTCTCACACCAGTCACATGACTGACCTGGAGTTTATTGTTCCCTTCCTAAACTCTGGGTGCCCACCAATTTCTACACGGGCAGTCTAGAGTTAGGTTATCAGGTTATTCTGGATTTAGGTGTTGCTACAGATATCTGGAGGCGAGCTGGATGGCGTAGTATATTATATTGTATATAGTATTTCTTCTTTTTCCGCTGTTTGTTTGTTGTACACTCTGATGATATGATGTAATGTAATGCGATGTAATGTATAAAATGTACAGTTCTTTTGTTTTAATAAATATTCATTTATCTATTATATGTTGTTCCGCTGCGACAGTGAGATTCTGATGTTGTTTTATTGTTCTTTCTATTGTTCTATTGCTGTTCTTTTCTTTCTTCTTCTCTCTTTTTCTCTCTCCTTCTACCTCTTTCTTCTTCTTTAACTATAACATTTCGGTTTTTCGGCAACGAAAAATCGCAAACGTTACGCAACTGAATTTGAACCTGCGAATTTTCTATGAATGAACACTTCCTTCTTCCCAAGAGTTGCAGCCATTCACCAATGGAAATAGAAGCATCTCTTGTCTGCAACCTTAGCCAACAGATGCACCTCTTTTACAAGCATTAATACATAATTCTAACATCTTTAATTCGCCGAATTCTCTTGCTTTAATCTTACTATCTTCTTGAACATATTATCTAGAAATTCTCAAAGCACTCACAAATCTATTGCTTGAATCACTGCTTTGTTTTCAACATTCTTTTGATTCATAACAATTCACATTTCCTAAATCTTCACAAACACATTGCATACTCTCGAGGATAAGATTATAGGAATATTGTACTACATTAGACTCATTAGTGTTGATAAGAACACAACAAGTCGAATATTGTTTTTTAGTAATTGAGTTGAAGTCCTCTTCGTTAGTTGAGGCCAGAAATCCCGTTCGGTTATTCGGGTAAGTTGTAAATCTATTCCTCCGGGTTAAATGAGGGTGTTAGTTAGTGAAATTTCTAAGTGAAGCTTAGGGACTGAACGTAGGACTAGAGATCCAAACCAGTATAAAATCCTGGTGTCTCCTTTCTTTTACTTACTTTATCTACCTAGACTATTCCGTTATTCCATATTACATGATCCTACTGCATAGCCTCTTTCAATTGGTATCAAAGCAAGGCCGTCCTATAACCATAACACCGTTATTGGACATATTGATAATATGGAAAATAACGCAAGTACAAGCACAACATCTGCCTATAGTTCTACGTTTGCGAAAGGACAATCTACCCAAAGACCTCCTCTATTCAATGGACTAAACTATAACTATTGGGCTACAAGGATGAGAATTTATATGCAAGCAACAAGTTTCGAAGCCTGGAATGCTACTTAAGCAGAGTTCATTGTACCTACAACCGATTATCCTACATGGACACAAATTCAAAAGAATGAAGCTAGTGCAAATGCTAAAGCTATGAATATGGTATTTTGCGCCCTGGATAGAAACGAATTCAACCGTGTTAGCATATGTACTACTGCATATCAAATTTGGGAAACACTTAAAGTCATACATGAAGGCACAAACAAGGTTAAACAAACAAAGATATCCATGCTGAAGAATCAATTCCAAAACTTTAGAATGCGACAAAATGAATCCATCAATGACATGTACTCAAGATTTCAAGACATTCATCATGCTTTAATCGGACTAGGAGAAAAATACACAGATTTTGACATTGTGTCTAAAGTTCTAAATTCACTCACTGATGAATGGGAGAGAAAAGTACTAGCAATCGAGGAAGCAAATGATCTATCTACAATGAAACCAGAGGAATTGATTGGAAATCTTATGTCATATGAAGTAAATATGCAAGCTAAGAAAGATCAAGCTCAAAAAGAAAGAATGTTGCTTTTCATGCGGAAAAGGAAGAATCAGAGTCTGAAGATGAGCATTTAGCATTCATAGCCAAAATTTTAAGAAATTCTTAAGATATAGAAAAGGAAAAAAAACGGATTCAATAAGAATTTCTTGAACAAACCTACATCCTCGAATATAGAATGTTTCAACTATCACAAGAAAGGCCACATGCACAAGGATTGCCCCGAGCAAAAGAAGGAGAATCAAAAAGCTCTCAACAACAAACACAAGAGAGAGAAATTCAAAAAGAAGGCATTCTCTGTAACATGGGATGATTCAGATTCATCTTCATCCGAAAGTGAAAATGATAGCGACAATGAACAGGCAAATGTATGCTTCAAGGCTCAAGAATCTGATGTAAGTAATTTAACTTTCGATGATTTAATTGAAGTAAACACTGAACTTTTGAACACAATAAAAACTCTTAAAAAGAAACTCAAAGAAACTCGTGAAAATCAAAACAAAGCTGAATTTGAAAGGGATGTGTTAAAAGATGAAAAGAAAATTTTAGAAGAAGAACTTGAAAAAGTTTAAGAATCTCATTCAAATTCGGAAACTCAATTATCACTTTTAAGTCAAGAAATTGAAACTCAAAAGACAAAAAATGATATAATTGTTTCTGAAAATCATGAGTTAAAAACTAAGATTATACAAGTTGAGTTAGAAAATAATAGTCTTCAAGCTAGATTAGATAGTATCACTAAAAATATTTCTAACTTTAACAAAGGAAGAGAAAAATTATCAAAGATTTTAGAAAATTCTCAATCTTCTTCAGATAAACATGGATTAGGATATAAAAAGAAGTCAAAATTTTCTAAAAAGAAAAATACAAATTTCAAGAATAATATTGAATCAAAACAACAAATGTTATTAAGAGAACCTATTAAAACAAAAATAGAAACCAAGATTGTCAAAATTTGGGTTCCAAAGACTAACAATATTTTAATTAGGAATAAATATATTAAAACGTTTATGAATAGTGTTCACTATAATAAAACTATATTTATAAAAAGGATACTAAACCAAATTGGGTTTGGCTTCCTAAGCTCTAACTTTTTAGGACCCTATTAAAAAGTGGGTACCGATAATTTTGTATTTATTTTCAGGTCCCACTTAAAAGGAAGAAATGGATACTAGACAGTGGTTGCTCAAAACACACGACCGGAGACAAAGATATGCTTACAAACATCACATACTTTGATGGTGGCTCGGTTACCTTCGGAGACAATTCAAAAGGCTATATCATTGGCAAAGGAGATGTGAGCAATTACGGTACATCAAATTTACCTTTTATAACAAATGTTTCATTAGTTGAAAATCTAAAACATAATCTACTTACCATAAGTCAACTTTGTGACAAAGGCTTTAAAATAACTTTTTCGGAAAATAAATGTACTATTTTTGATCAAAACCAAAATCTTGTTTTTGAAGGAAAAAGAGATAGGAATATTAACGTTCTAAATACGAATATTAATGATAATACAAGTATGTGTTTACTAGCTAAAGATAATGATCCTTGGTTATGGCAAAAAAGATTTTGTCATATAAATTTTAAAACTATCAGAAAACATTCCAAAAATGAATTAGTAAGAGGTATACCCAAGATAAACTTTAAAATAAAAAATCTTTGTGACGATTGTCAAAAAGAAAAATTAACGAAATCATCTTTCAAATCCAAGAAAAATATTTTGACTTTACAACCATTAGAATTACTACATATGGATTTATTTGGACCAACACAAGTTCAATCCATTAATCATAATCGATACGTGTTTGTAATAGTTGATGATTTCTCAAGATATACATGGACTATTTTTATAAAAAATAAAAGTGATACTTTTGAACATTTTAAAACATTTGTCAAAAAAATTCAAAACACTAAAGATTTGAAGGTTAAAAATATACGAAGTGATCATGGAGGAGAATTCGAAAATGAAGCTTTTGAAACATTCTGTAAAAAGAAAGGAATAAATCATAACTTTTCATTTCCTAGAACTCCTCAACAGTGTTGTAGAAAGAAAGAATAGAACATTACAAGAATGCGCTAGGACATTATTAAATGGAAGTTTTCTACCAAAACATTTTTGGGCAGAAGCCGTAGCTACTGCATGCTATGTATTAAATAGAATATCAATTAGACCATTAACTAAAAATACTTCATATGAACTATTCAACAACAAAAAGCCAAATATATCTTATTTCAAAATATTTGGATCAAAATGTTTTATTTAAAATACAAAAGATCAACTTAGTAAATTTGATCCAAAAGTCGACGAAGGAATTTTTGTAGGATATTCAGAACAAAGTAAGGCACATCGAGTATTTAATAACGTACAAATGTAATTGAAGAAACCTTACATGTATCTTTTGATGAAAATTTCAACAAAGAATTAAGTATAAAAGATGATGAAGAATTTATAAATATAGAAGATACAAATCTTGAAAATTGTAATAATGAACTAAGATCGTCACCAAGAATATTACGAGATCACCCTACTCAAAACATAATAGGTGAAATCAATTCTCAAGTTAAGACAAGAAATCAATTAAATCAAATGGGACATGTAGCCTTCATTTCTACAATAGAACCTAAAAATCCTAAAGAAGCATCAACAGACGATTACTGGATTATTGCAATGAAAGAAGAATTAAATCAATTTGAACATAATGATGTTTGGGAATTAGTTCCCCGTCCGAATAATCAATCTGTTATAGGAACAAAATGGGTTTACAAAAATAAAATAGATGAACAAGGTAATATAACTAGGAATAAAGCTAGATTAGTAGCACAAGGATATAATCACGAAGAAGGTATTGATTTTGAAGAAAATTTTGCTCCCGTTGCAAGACTTGAAGCAATACGTATTCTATTAGCTTTTGCATGTTTTAACAATTTTAAACTTTATCAAATGGATGTTAAAAGTGCATTTTTAAATGGTTTTATAAAAGAAAATGTATACGTAGAACAACCTCCTTTATTTATACATGGAAAATATCCAGATCATGTATATAAATTAAAGAAAGCACTATATGGTCTTAAACAAGCACCTCGTGCTTGGTATGAAAGACTTAAAAGTTATTTACTAAACTCGGGATTTCAAATTGGAAAATTTGATCAAATGCTTTTCATTAACATACTACTAAAGATATTTTAATAATTCAAGTATATGTAGATGATATTATATTTGGTTCGACAAATGAAAATTTATGTAAAGAATTTTCAAATATAATGACTAAGGAATTCGAAATGTCTCATATGGGAGAATTATCATATTTTCTTGGACTTCAAATTAAACAATTAACAAATGGAATTTTATAAATCAAGAAAAATATTATGCTAATCTAATTAAACGTTTCAGAATGGAGAATACTTCTGCTAAACCTACTCCTATGAGTACCACTACTCATCTCGATCGAGATGAAAATGGCAAAAGTATAGATCAAAAATTATTTTGAAGTATGATAGGTTCCTTACTCTGCTTAACCGCTAGTAGACCAGACATAATGATGAGTGTATGTTTATGTGCATGTTTTCAATCTAATCCTAAAGAATCACACTTAAGAGCGGTAAAACGAATTATGCGATACCTTAATGATACTAAAGATTTTGGTCTTTTCTATCCAAAAGAGTGTCCATTTGAGTTAGTATCATTCAGTGATGCTGATTTTGGTGGATCTCGAACAGATGGAAAAAATACAAGTGGTACGTGCCATTTCATCGGAAAATCACTTGTATCTTGGTTTAGTAAGAAACAAAATTGTGTTTCACTTTCCACGTGTGAAGCGGAATATATATCAGCCGCCTTAGCATGTACTCAAGTTATCTACATGCAACAAACACTTAAGGATTTTAATATAAAATTAACAAACTCTACAATATATTGTGATAATACAAGTACAATAAACTTATCTAAAAATCCGGTTAATCACTCTCATATTAAACATACAGACATTCGTCACCATTTTCTAAGAGACAATATCGAAAAAGGAATCATAAATTTAGAACATATTTCTACCGAAAATCAAATTGCCAATATATTTACTAAACCTTTATTTGAAAACTCCTTTATAAAGTTACGACGAAATTAGGAATAATCTCTTTTAAAGAGATTTTATAGGAAGTTATCAAAATCTTTTTTTAATTCAGTCGACCAAATCTATATGTTCAATCGACTGAATGAAGAAAACTATGACTTTCAATTTGCATTTTCAAAATAATGATATATTATAAATAATAATATAAGGGTTATCTCTCATCCATACATTTCTAACTGATTTATTTTAACCATTAAATTTTTGTTTGGTTTAAAAACTTCGATAAATTATCACCACAATATTTTTAGAATGTTAATCCTATAAATACATGTTTAACTTATTTTCATTTTCACAACTCATTTTCACTTGCAAAAGATTGAAAAGATATAAAAATGTCCTCAAACAACTCATACTCTCCAATCAACATCACCTCTTCGATCGATAACTCACCAACATCACCAAAACTTCCTACTCCAACACCAAAGCATGAGCCAGTCTATAAATGGGACAACTATCGAACTGGATACACACCGGAATCGAAGAAGGCTAAACGTGGTCTTTTTATCTCACCAGATACGAAAAGAAAAATTGATGAAATTCATCACTTTCAACAACAACAAATAGATCTTCAACGAGAATTATATTTCGAGCAAAAAGTAACGGCGAGACGATTAAGATTCCTAGAGCAAATCGGTTTACGTTTTTGTGGCTAAAAAAAACGAAGTGACTGAGCCTCTACCTCGGCCAGTCAGTTCGTATGATCCATCTTTGTCATACCGTACACTAGCCGATCCCGTGAATCCTTGGATGTCACCAAAGACTCCTTAGTATAGTCCAAACTCATGGGATATAAACTATATGGAGAATGAAGGACGCAAAAAAATAGTCCATCTCCAAAGAAATGATTATTTCGGTGGCCAAATCATGTTATTATATCATATTATATTTATACTATTGTAATCATTTATTGAAATTTATTTTATAAATTTAGAATTTCGAAAACTCAAGGTTCAGTCGACTGAACCTTCCTGCTCAGTCGGCTGAACACTAGGCAGAAAACAAATATACAATAGTTCAGTCGACTAAAACTTCTATTCAGTCGACTGAATTTAACACAGAAAATTTCGGCCAAAAATTCAGTTGACTGAACAGACTTTTTCAGTCGACTGAACGCCAATTCCCAAGCAACTTTTCCCCTTTTATCAACCAGTTTTTACCCTTTTACCTTCACTTTTTACCTTCCAAAAGTTCTCTCTTCCCCATTGTTTTCCAAAACCCTAGTCTCCAATTCACAAATTACTCTCAAAACTCACGACAAATGGCCCCAAAAATATCAAGAGCTTCTTCTTCTTCATCCTCCGAGCCAATTGATGCTCAAATTGCACAATGGCTCTATGATGGCGTAGCTATAACAAGGTGGAATAAAATGAAGAATTCTCGCATTTTCGAGCACTCCTACATTGATTTTCAAAGCCTTCAGACATATAACATTCAAGCATTAACGGATCGGGTAGGTTTAACTTCTCTTTTGGATTTGAAAAGAAATAACCATGCAATAAACCATATCATGGTCAAATTATTTTATGCAAATCTGAATCTTGGTCACCAAACTCCAAGAAATCCAAATGATAGTGTTTGGAGTATGGTGTGTGGGAAGAAAGTTTGGTTCTCCTTAGATAGAATGGCACACATCTTAGGATCACCTAACGTAGGAAGAAAGCTTGATGAGGTAGAATTCAATCCACAAATTCGTGATAACATAAATCATCAATTTTTGGATGATAATGTTAACATTAGAGATATTAAGTCCACTTCCCTATGACCTAGAGCTAGAATCCTTCACAAAGCTCTTATGGGAACTATTACTCCACGAACAGGTTCATATGAACTTGTCTACCCAATCAATTATCGAGATCTATACGCTATTTGGGGTAATATTCAAGTCAATTGGCTCCAACTAATCCTTGATGAGTTTCTCACATTCAATAATGGCAAAATGCGAACTATATATTTTGGAGAATATATCATGAGACTTCTCCTCAATGTTGATACGCCATTACCCGAGTCCGAAAATACAATGGTCCATCAAATTAACCAACGGACGATAAGCCTTATGCAACTCCCGGATAGACCTCCTCGGATCATATCTCTTGCCGAATGGGAAGCTAGGCATCAAGAACAACAACAACCTCCACAAGCGCAACAACCTCCACAAGCTGCACATGAAGAACCCTTCGACCAAGAAGATGAAATTCGTATCATTGAGCCAAGTTTTACTACCAATCAATCGTTAGGAATTTTATCAAGAAATAAACAAATTCTTGATAATCGCCTCAAGAAGGTAGATCACAAAGTTGATAAAATTAAAGGATTCTTCAATAAATTATGGGATTCCATCTCATGCTCAACTTCCACTACTGCTTCAACATCACGCGGTAAGCGTCCTGCACCTACTTTCACATGGACATCTTCCGAAGAACATACAAGCAGCAACACGAGTGGCGCTAGTGGTGGTCAAGGAAGAAGTTATAGACCTCCCACAGGTGGACCCGTTATCCGCGAACCAAGGGGAGGGAGAGAAGCGTCATATGATTGGGACAAAGATGAATAAACTCTTTTGTGACTTTTTATTCTTTGAAGTATCACAAGGCTTGTATAAATAGCCTTTTATGTTTCATTCATGCTACATTTTATGTATTATTCATTCATGCAACATTCTATATTTTCTTTCTCATGCTACTTTTTTATGCTACATTCTTAAACGATAGACATGCATATCAGTTATTGCTTTGACAATATACTTCTGTGATTATTACTTCCTTTTTGTCGATGACAAAGGGGAAGAAATCTACGTTACTAACCTTGTTTTTGTAGAAAAGATAGTGCATATACTCAGGGGGAGAAAATAATCTCTACACACATGAGTATTGTTATCAATCAAAAAGGGGGAGAATGTTGATACGCTAAGATTTTGATCAATGACAATGTGCTTCAACAAAAAGGAAGAGATATGTGCAAAGCTAAAGAAAGAACGATGAAGACCAAGAAAAAACATAAGTATGATTTTTATATAGGTCTTAGTTTAAATTTATTGTTAAAATCTATCCTCAAGAGGCTTGCACAAACACTAGAACACATGTTATAAATTTCATTTCTTAATACACATTCATTGTGAACAGCTTAATAATTCAGTCGACTGAACAGGGATGACCAGTCGACTGAACCTGTTACACATATACAAACATGTACAGTTTCAGTCGACTGAAACACCCTGCTCAGTCGACTAAATTTGTTCCTGAAAATTTTACTTCATATTTTCAGTTGACTGAATTCTCTGTTCAGTCGACTGAATTTGAACCTGCGAATTTTCTATGAATGGACTCCTTCTTCTTCCCAAGAGTTGCAACCATTCACCAATGAAAATAGAAGCATCTCTTGTCTGCAACCTTAGCCAACAGATGCACCTCTTTTACAAGTAGAAATACATAATTCTAACATCTTCAATTCACCGAATTCTCTTGCTTTAATCTTACTATCTTCTTGAACATATTATCTAGAAATTCTCAAAGCACTCATAAATCTATTGCTTGAATCACTGCTTTTTTTTCAACATTCTTTTGATTCATAGCAATTCACATTTCCTAAATCTTCACAAACACATTGCATACTCCCGAGGATAAGATTATAGGAATATTGTACTACATTAGACTCATTAGTGTTGATAAGAACACAACAAGTCGAATATTGTTTTTTAGTAATTGAGTTGAAGTCCTCTTCGGTAGTTGAGGCAAGAAATCCCGTTCGGTTGTTCGGGTAAGTTGTAAACCTATACCTTCGGGTTAAGTGAGGGTGTTAGTTAGTGAAATTCCTAAGTGAAGCTTAGGGACTGGACGTAGGACTATAGATCCGAACCAGTATAAAATCTTGGTGTCTCCTTGCTTTTACTTACTTTATCTGCCTAGACTATTCCGCTATTCCATATTACATGATCCTGCTGCATAGCCTCTTTCAGGTGGGTCGTCATAGGCTTAGTAAATAGGCAGATGAACCATTGAAGGACCTTATTTAAAGCATTATTGTGACGGCTCTGACTCGACTTTTGAAAATTGGCACCGAATACGACACTTGTATTCAAATGCCGTAGATCCAAACATCGAATCTGGTTCGCCGGAGCTTATAACAACATCAGATGAATATAAAACAACGGAACAAAATGAATATCATGCATACATCACAGATACGACATCGTAATATCCATTACTACATCAGACTATTTTTAATACATGCACCACCACTCCAATAAACATCATAATAATACAACAGTGATCATATATCCAAAAACTCTTCAACGGAAAGATAACGAACTCCCAAAACCTAACACCTGAATCCCCAAGAGCTTCTAAAATATCTCCATAGCAAAAGCTCCAAAACATTGCTAACACCAGAAAACGGAAACCTGCTACTAGGCTGCCCGTGTGGAAATTATGGGCACCTAGGGTTTAGAAAAGAAACAATAAACTCCGGATCAATCATAGGACTGGTATGAGTAAACAAAACAGTTGCTTTTAAATAAACTAAATTCTACAAAAGAAAATCCGGTATGCTTTTAGAAAATGAAACTACCATAAGACCTCCCGCCACACACACAATGCAATCGCAGAATTGGAGGAGATTTCTTCTTACGATAGTCAAATATGCTTAATAGAGAAAAATCCTTTGATATTATTACTATTGCATAGTGTAGAAAGCATTTCGAAAGTATAATATTAATCTTAGCCAGCATACAACCATTATTGTATGCCTACTATAGCTACCATCTAAACAGTGGGGCGCCACCATAAGTAAATAGCAGGTTATACAACTAAAATCTTATAGGGCTCGTATTGTTTCTTTGGATTTCCAACAAATGGTCAGGCTAAGGAACTTCCTACTACCACATGGGTACGCCTCTGGCGGGACGTCCCGAGAATTTAACCAGCTCTCTGCCAACCCAAGGTCGGGTTACCTCTGTAACTAGGTAACTACTACACGAATATGCCACTCGCGATCCTTTGGGACCTTTATCTGATGGCCCTCTATCACAAAGTAACAACCATATAGTAAATGAGATTAGAGCTACCACACAGGTAAATATCTGGGCTCCATACCATGACATCACCTTTTTCCAGAAGGAAATGACATACCCTAAAGTGCGCGACCCTTGTAGCCTTGCTGCATCTTTCCTGTTTCGACCATTTCTCGGTTGTGAGGTCCGATGAGGTCTCGTCCACAAAGTTACGCTTCACACGAAAGCCATGCTATGATCACAAATGATCAACAAATGGTCATCAACACACAGCAGCACTTAGCATGCCACACTACCAAAGTGGGAGTATATCGCTGATAACCTTCAATTACGTAACCTCTGAGCTCGTACGTCTCAGAGAAGGGTTTTAAGCTAAGAGTATAAATTCTCCGCCACCAAGAGATACGTATTTGAAAGAAATCCGCTTTATATCTCAAAGTGTAGTGTCAGACACACAACCATACAAGTCTGTTTCGGGTTCGAACAGAAACGAAGGCACTTCATCCAATAAAGGAAGAATTTACAGAGCAAAGGGGTTTTCACATCAATACAGAACAAATCACAGATCACAGGGCAGTACATAGCAATCTACATCACACAGTATTACGATCACAACAATTCAGTGCAGTACAATTATTTTCAATCAATGTGAGTGCGATTTAATAGGTTAGCCACATAATTATTTTTATTGATTATTTTAAATCAATAATTAATTTAAATCTTAATTAACTTGATTAATTGTTTCTTAATTAATTATTTTAATTAACTGCCAATTAATCAACTTAATTTATCTAATTAACAAATTCTTAATTTACAAATTAATTTAAACACTAAATTGTTTATTAATCAATTTTTATTACAAATTATAAATCATTCTCAATTTCTTTTCAAAACCATTAATTAATAAAAATTATTTACCTTAATTATCATTTAAAAATCTTCTTCACATTTTAAAAATCAATTTATTGTTACATTGAAAGTTTTAATGTTAATTTACTTCAATTTTATCTTAAATTTAATTATTTAGTTAAAGGATTAACTAAATTCTAAAAACATTGTTAAATAATTTAAACTTATAGTAAGTTCTTAACTTAACATAAATCAAAATTGGTTACCTTGAAATACAAAAATTTACTTAACATTGTAAATTTGAAATCTTATTGGGCCTAACCCAATTTTAAACAAAACCCGAGTAAACCCAGGTTTGCACTCGAGTCAAACTCGAGTTCCTTCTTCCTTTCCCCGAGATGTCCCCTGATTGTTCACGTATTCTTCTTCTTCCTATTCTTCTTTTCTTTCTTTTTTCTTTTCTCTTTTTTTTCTTAAGCTAAGTTCAAATTTAACCCACTGGTGAATCAACCCATTCGAACGGGAGAGAGAACCCGAGTCAAAACATATTTTACTCAAACGCCCCCTCGAGTTCCTCCCCAGGCCCAACTCACTGACACGAAATCGACGTCGTGCACGTGCATGACGTCGTGCCGCCGTTCTGGTGGCCGTTGCAATCTTCGGCAGGTTGAAATTTACCCCTACACTCAAAATCAAGATTCGATTCGACGCAATAAAACTCGAAATTGAATTTGGCCTCTTTGTTGAAACTGAAGCTTGACATACCCAAACCAAATTGCCTCGTCCTCCTCGCATAGTTCGCTAGAAATTCCACGACGCCGGCTACATCACTTCAACGTCTTACGCTACCATCCCCCTCAACCACGTACAACTCGATCCATCCATGGTGATGAAATCATCATTCTTCCAACTCACTGCACTCTTCGAACTTAAACCCTACTTTGGGTTCGTTCAAAAAATTCATGCATTCGAAATTTTTTTAGCAATTTTCTCATCATCACCGAAGCTCAAACAAGCCTCAATCCAAATTTCAACGATTATCATTGGATCGTTCACCGGAAATTAGAAAAAATTGCAAATTCGGTTTAAATTCAAACTGCTCTTAAACTACTTAAGTAAAAATCATCATATTACCTTTAAAAATCATAACTTGATATGCTTATTCAAATTATGTGATCAAATCCATGATTTAAAATAGTTGAATTCATCAAAAAAAATTGTTTTTACTGTAAATTGCAAGTTGCACAGACAACCCTTCTTGTTCAAGCTTCAAACAAATTTTTAACTGTGATTCAAATCGAAGCAAACTTGTTTTTAAAAAAAAAACTAAGCTAAAAAGGATTGTATGAGTTTATTTGAGTTTTTCTTCAATTTATTTTGTTCTGAAACTAAATATTAAGAACAATCTGTATAAATATTTCCAGAAATTAAGAAACATACCCAACAACATTTTCTTTCCAATATACAACCAAAAATACAATATTCATGAAATAAATACTTAGATTTCAATAAAAAAAATAGTTTACTCACTTAGTATGTTGATGAACAGAGTTGTTTCTGTGTTTTGAAGAACTACAGATGATCCACTTTTAATTTTTTCTGTTTTACTCAGTTAAATGATCTTGAATTTGTAAAATATGATGTTTTCTTTTATTTTCTTTCAGGCTTTGCTGTGTTTTTGTTTGAATGGAATAAAGCAAATATGCATGTATATATATATAAGGGAGATAGTTTGTACTAAGGGGAGGTTTAACTGGTGCAAGGGTTTTTCTTTGATCAGATTATTTTTGTTTTCTTTGTTGACTAAGCCAAAATTTATTTCGGCTGAAATGATTTTTGATTTAGGCTTAAGAAGAAAGCATTTAATGCATGTTTCCATCCTTGTTAACATACAATCTTATTTGATTTTTTTCAAGTACTAATTTTTGTTTTGTTTGCCTGATTTTTCTTTTCTTCTTTTGTAATCAAATTTTTTTGATTTGTTTTGACTTCAACTTTTTATTTTATTGTTTTCTTGTTTATAAACTTCTCATGCAACCTTATATGTATTCCTATGTCTTTTTATAACTATATAACTTTAACATAAGCTTACTCTTGAATTTTTTTTCTTTCTATTTGAAGTTTAACTATCAATATTTAATTCATCACATATATTTTATTTTATTGTTTAAAACAATTTCTTGTTTGTTATATGTTTTTATTTATTTATTGTTATTATTTATTTAAAACTTAAACTATCAAATATTTATCTGTATCTATATAACTTTGTAATATTAATATTAAAAATATTTTATTTCATTTGAAACATCTCAAATTTATTCAAAAGTTCAAACAATTTACCGAATTTAGAATTCAAAATTTTGGTATATTACAATTATTTAGAGTGGGGAGCGTCAGTTGTCTTTGCTACTAAAGTAGATAACTCTATAAGGCTTTGTGTCGAATATCGTGAACTAAACAAGCTAACAAAGAAGAAGCGTTATCCATTTCCATGAATTGATGACCTATTTGATTGGTTAGTTGGATTATGGATATTTACTTAGCTTAACTTGGTTATCAGATTCCATTAGTTATATGTAGCCAAGAATAGTATTCAGAAAACCACTTTTAATAAACCTGACGCAGTCTTTGAGTGGCAAGTCATGCAATTTGGATGGACCAATGCACCAACATATTTTGTTGACCTCATGAGTGTTGTCTTTGAAGGGTTGTTGAATAAATTCATGGTTGTACATGTTGATGATATACTTGTTTATTTGAAAGAGGAAGGGCACAAGTTGCATTTGATAGAAGTGCTCAATACTCTCCACAGACATAAGATAAAGGAGAAATATTCCAAATATCACTTTTGATTCAAGGAGGTTCAGTATCTCGATCATATTGTTTCCGAACATGGACAATTAATCGATCATAGCAAAGTTGTTGTAGTATAGGGTTGGCATTTATCGAATAGTGCTATGGAGGTAAGAATTTTTTTCTAGTTTAGCTATCTATTATAGGAAGTATATTAAGGACTTTGCAAAAATTTACCTACCACTGACGCACCTACTAAGAATAATTTAGCTTTCTTATGAAACTCAAAGTGTGAGCTTGCTATTATTAAGCTAAAGAGCTGTTGACTAATGCACCAATTTTAGTACTTCTTGATGGTTCGAAACCGTTTGCGATATATACCGATGCTTGTGGTACAAGACTGGCTCTGTTTGATGCAAGAGGGTAGAATTGTTTGTTATGCAAGTTGATAGTTTAAAGTGTCAAGAGAAATTATCGACCAATGACCTTGAGTTGTAAGCAATTGTTTTTGCACTCAAATCTTGGAGACACTATTTTTAGGGGAATTATTCGAGTTGTTAGCAAACCACAAGTCCTTGAAGTTATTTTACTAAAAATATTAAAATTCGAGGCAATAGTGGTAGATGGAACCTTAGCATCATATGATTCTGGTAATTTATATACCCCTGGAAAAACCAATTTTTTAGCAAATGCCTAAAGTAGAAAATACGTAATGTTGGGCCTTATGCTTTTGGAGAGGAAACACTTGGATTTTTTTTCTACATTTAATTTCGGACCTTCATCAGACCTTACACCGGGGATATTAGCAACTTTAGATGTTCGACCTTTACTTATGGGAAGTATTGGATTGAGTCAGAAGCAAGACACATGGTTATTGGGTATTTTTGAGAAGCTAAACAAAGGAAAGCACTTGAGTCATTTGGTTCATTATTTGATTGATTCTAAAAGGTGGATGAGAAGAGATTACAGCTTGTGTGTCCCTCTTGTTAACAAGTTAGTTGACCTACTACTATATTTGTCCCATCTTTCTTGGATGACCATTCATTTCTATGTCGACAAAGTGCATCAAGATATGAAGATGGTGTTTAACTGGTCAAATATGAAAAGGCACATAGTAGAGTTTGTTTTGAAGTATGTAACATATCAGAGAATAAAAGAAAAAAAGAGAAAGCCTGATGGATTATTGCAACCTTTGGCTATTCCATAGTGGAAATGGAAGACCATTTCTATGGATTTTCTTGAAGGGCTATGTAGGTGTAGAAGGGGTAATGAGCGCGTTTGGGTCATTATCGATCGACTGACCAAATGTGCTCATTTTATTCCGATTAGGATTATAAGGACAACCACACTTTTAATGACCATATATTTAAAGGGGGTTATTTGTTTGCATGGAGTTTATTCCAATGCTGTAAGTGATTGGGACCCACTTTTTACTAGTGTTTTTCGAAGGAGTCTTCAAGAGGCATTGAACGCTAAACTGAATTTGAGTACATCCTATCACTCACAAACTGATGGACATACTAAATGGGTGAATCGGGTGTTGGATGATTTGTCGTGGATACATTTTTTGGACTTTAGAGATTTTGGGGAGGATCACTTGCCATTAGTAGAGTTTGCATATAATAATAGCTATCAAGCAAGCATTAGGATGACACCATTCGAGGCATTATATAGGAGGCCATAACGATCTCCATCTTGTTGGTGCAACACTATGGATAAGATTATTCTTGGGCTAGATATGATAAGAGAGACATTGGAGAAAGTAAATTTGACACAATAGAAGGATGAGGACTGCATGGGATAAACAAAAATCATATGCTAACAAGAGCCACACAAAGTTGGAGTTCGCAATAGGTGACATGGTTTTATGGGGATCTCTCCACTTCGACAGTTATGAGGTTTGGTAGTTTGAGAAAGTTGGAACTAAGGTTTGTAGGGCCTTTTTCAATTTTGAAAAGAGTTGGAAATTTGGCTTGTAGAGTGGGGCATTCTGAAAAGTTGGTAAGGTTCATAATGTTTACCTGCATTGCACTTGCGTAAGTGTTTATACGATTTATCTATTGTAGTTGAGCTGATTTGGTCAAAAGAGGTGGAAGTTGAGAGGGAGTCAATTATTTACCATGCACTTATCCACATTGTTGAGCATGGGACAAAGTGACTCCATAATAAAGTAATTGGATTGTTTAGAGTCCAGTGGAGAAATGATCCTGCCGAGAGCACTTAGGAGTCAAAGGAGAGACTAGAGCTTCTCATCCCTCATTCCTTTTTGATACATTTTCCCTATATTTTTTTGGGTTAAATTAAAAATTAGATGGTGTGGCATGCTTTGTTGTGTGACTTATGTTCTACTGTATAGCTTGATTTATCGTATATCATGTGCCATACATATAAAATTATTAGTATATGTTAGGATATTTTACATCCATGCGTATATGCCATGATACTGCGTTCATATTAGAGGCATTAGTATTATGCATTATTCACATGCCATATTCATTACATATGTCGAATTGATGGATGAATGTTATTTATTTGCACCTCTTTGGCTACTGTTATGTATTGATTATGTACACTTACTTTACCATTGCTATATTTATTCATATATCCAAACTTTAATAGTATTCCTATGAATATCGTATCTTATCGCTAGAAATCTTAGAAAACAAATATGTAACGAACCATAAATCCGTATCCTTTGAATCGACAATAAACCACACATGTCCGACCCAAAAAGCACAGACTAATGTAAAGTCAACAGAGAGAAAAGAAGAGAGAAGAAGAGAAGAGAAGAAACGGAGAAGATGGAACCAAACAGAACAATAAATAATCTCACATTGCAGCGGAAAACATATAATATCATATCCATGATCTTTACAAAACAGAAATTGTATATACGTACATCAATTAGAGTACAACAATCAATCAATAGTTATCAGCCTGGACAGTTATGATAACCTGTCCTCACAATTGCCGATAATATACAACTACTAAGCAACAATGCAATGGATAATCAAAACAGATACATGTATAGAAAAATGAAGATCTCCAGCTCTCTTGCTGAAGCTCCAAAAGCACCAATCTGAACTGGTAAATATACTCAGTCTAACCCGAGAATTGAAAGGGAAGAATGCCCGTATCAGTCTGGTAAACCAGCGTGAGAAACACACTCAACTGAATTTATTAGATTACCAAAATTGTGAATATATTTCCTTTACCAAATTCATTACTTCTGTATATTTAATTAAAGGATTATCCACTGTCCAAAATCGTGGATATAATACCTTTAATAAACTTTTATAATTAACTTATCAAATAAATTGATTTCGAATTTATAAAACAATGTTTATAAATTCCATTTATTATTTTATAACAACTTCCATATATAAAATCCCTTTATTTACCAATTCTACGTATATAATTCATTTGCATGCCCAAAAATCCAAATTATAAGTTAATAACTTATAATTCTCTTATTTACAAATTCATTCTTTTATAACTTCATAAATTCACAAATCTTATTTACTTATAAGATTCAATTTATACTTCATTTTAACATTTACAAAAGTCCTTTATACTTCCATCACTTTTGATTTATAAAAATTCAATTTTATAAATCTTATATATAAAACCATTTATAATAATTCAAAAATCTCAATTTCAACTATTTACAAAATAGTTAACTCCATATTCCAAAAATCACATTCTAATTATATTTCACAAAAATCATAATTTTTATAACAATAAAAATTATAACATTTATTTATTTAAAATAAATTCCTTCCTTTATAACAATTCAAAATATATATTTTCAAATCACTTAGAAATCCTTCTTAAATTTAAAATCATCAATTTAACATTTTTAATTTACCAAAAATAGGCCCAATACTGCAACAGCACTAAATACATCAATCACGACATTCAAAACATCATATATCACATGATAGCAACATATATCACAACATTTGTAAATAAAACCAATACCGGTGAGGAATACAGCTGGATCCCTCCAACGTGTCACCTACAACAAATATATAAATTAGAAAATATGTACAATGTCCACTTCAAGGCAGATGCGTGTACAAAGGGTCATCCGCTCATACACGAGAACGTATAGGGTCTCATCTACTCCAACATGCAGAAATATATCCAAATACCAATCAATATATATATACAACATATCATATATCATCTAAACAATCATCAATCGACATAAATAATATTTATTCTCACTTATATAAAAATATCAGTTTGTAAGAAAGAGTGAGTTGTACTCACATTGGTTCCAATAGCAGTTGTAGTGTTTTATTCCGAATAAAATTAAACGAGCGTTTAATTTTACCCAAAATTTACACTAGCTCCAATCAACTCCAAACTAGCTCTAAAATGTAGTGCTCGTCAATATGGACCCAACACAACTTATTTCGTTAAAAATGAACCTCGTATGACAAAGTTACACCATTTAGAAGTTTACATGAATTATATATATATATATATATATATATTATTTACAATTTTTATTATTTTTATTTTCAAACCCTTGGAAAATCTGAGCCGTTCGTTTCTGCTTTGAGAGATCAGGACCGTGCATTGCTTTCTCCTCCATCGGCTTCATCACGTACGTAAACAATCCATGGCCGCCCTTTTTCTTCGAACTTTCGTGACCTATACGAACGTCGAGATGACGATCGGCGACCATCGATCAACGCGCTCATCAAGCTCCCCTTTCAGCCGAAGATCGATCGAACTCGGCTATGCCATCGCCTCGAGAAGCGTGTTCGAACGTTGAACGTTCAAGCTCGATTTGCCAATGATCCACCACGTTATTTCCGATCACTACCGTTGATCTGAGAGATCTCGTCGCCCCTCTTCATCTTTGTAGTTGAAAACTTTTCGAATCGATTGACGAATTTGAAGAAAAACAAGAAGGAACGAGATGAAATTCTGGCTGTGAAACACAAGGTGGCGGCTAGGGTTTAATGGCTAGGGCTTAGAGTGAAAAATGAAATTATGGTGGCCTTTTATAGAAAATTTCACGACACTATTCATTGCCAAATTTTTCGAACTCGAAACGAAGCTTTTAGCCTGGCGTTTATAATGTTTTACCTCTATTCCGAACACAATGGAATATATATCAGAAGCTAATTCGATCGCATTTGGAAGATAAGTTTTCGAATCGAATATTTAAATTTAAAATTTACTTAAACAGATTTCTACGCATTTTAGCTTGCCCCGGATAAACCGTAAATTCGATTGACACAAAATTTAAAATCCTATAATAATATAATATTATGGATCCAAAGAAACTAGTTTCGTCAAAATCAGAGACTGTGTGAAAAATGACTATTTTTCCACGTTAATTAAATATTAAAATATTCAATTTCTAGAAATTAACTTTTAATTCAATTTCAAAAGTTTACTAACATCATTCAAACTCAAATAAAATTTAATAAATCTTTATAAAACATTTTCATTCACATTAAATTCAATTCTCAGTTATTTTTGCAATTTCAATTATTAAATTTACAATTTAATTATCCAGTTAAATCACTATATTTAAAATATAAGTTATTTAGCTTATAAAATTTAATTGTGAATATTTAAAATCAATTAAATATACGAATTTAAAATGACTAAAATTCTGGGTCATTACATTCTCTCCTACTTAAAAGAATTTCGTCCTCAAAATTACCGAGTAAGGAAAAGCCACAAAATCCATTAACTTTTCAAAACAATCTTTCAAATTAGATTTTCCAAAATCATTTAGTTAAAAGTATTATAAAACTTTTCAAAGTTTTCAAATCCATTCATAATTATCTTTTCAAAAGTAACTAATATCGTTTAACTTTTAACACAAAATCAAAATTTTAGTTATCAAAATTTTTTCCAATTTTCTCAAAAACATTCTAACGCCTTAAATTTTCGAAAATTTCGTTATAGCCTCCTTTGCGCAGTTCGATCATAGTAGGTTCACAACATAGATATATCATAAATATACATCTCATCTTCGAGGATGAGGCATCCCGTAGGGAAAAATATAAAAGTAAGATATGTAATCCGAGATATGTACCTTATATATTATTAGCGAGCATATACGGCTAATATAGCGCGAAAGTGAGCTCCAAATGCGAAGCAAGCGCCATCCGCACCTACTAAATACTCAACAACCACATGAGAAACATGTATATATGAAAGTAATATCAATATACAACATATACCAATACAACAACTATATAAGCCAATATAGCAAATGCAATCAAAAGCAACAAATCCAACCATCAAACAATTATCCTCCAATTTACATCCAAAAACCAATATCTATCTAATCAATCTATAACAAAATCAATATAAATTCACTTTTTATTAATACTCATTGAACTGATTTTCAATTTAATCACATTTGATTCATTAACAGTTGATTTTCCTAACATTCATTCGTTCATTTTCAATTAGTTTACATTCACTAATTTACTTTCAAGTTGGTTCACTTTCAAACTAATCGAAATTCAATTCTATTTAGATTTACTTCATTTCCAATTCGAATTCAATGACTTAGATTTCAATTTTATCAATTCAATTTCATATGAATTTCTATAAAATCAACTAATAATCAATGTATGTCCAACATAACCAAATTTATTTAATTTACACTTAAACATTCATATTTACTTCATTTACATTCAATTTGGTTTAACATAATTAATTTCAATTGGTTTAATATTCAATTTAGATTGAATTCTAGTATTCACTATATTCACATTTCTATACAACACTTCCAATTTTTATCATCACTTCTTAACTTAAGTTTTATTCAATTCTTAACAACAACATTTCTAATCCATATTTATTCACTTATCCACTTATACAATTAAAGTTTAATTTCACTATATTACTCAAGTTCATATTCATTTATTCATTTAATTAATTTACTTTGATATCAAATTCAACTTCATTCAACATCACTTAAGTTATATTTGATATTATTGTCACTTACATTTATATTCACTATACAACTTAAGTTCATTTCCAATTTAACTCAAATTCCATTTTAGTTAACTTTTACTTAAGTCAAATTTCATATCACTATTCAAATTTGGATTTTGTTTTACTTAACACAATTGTTTAACCATTTTAACAATTGGTTTTACTAACATTTTCTCGCTTTATAAGTTAAATTGGTTTTACCATTTAAGACCTCAATCAAGGTAGACCCTGTCATTTAAGACCTATTCCCAAGGTGATTTTCTAACAATTTTGTCAATGGTCAATGAGTCCTAGCTACAAAGACCTCTAACCACTATTTCAGGCTTTCGACATTTGATAACCAACTATTGCCGCATCTATCGCCTATAAAATCGTAGCTATGTAAGAGACAATACACAATCTACTTAATACCTTTAAAAGGACTGGATGGAATTCTAACCATTTAATACCTATATTCTAAGCAGGTCCTTCATCACTAATGCCTATACCCAAGTGGACTCCTCACTTGTATTATCGTTAATATGGCCTTAGCAATGTAAGGAACTGTACCCAGTCCACTTAATACCTCATTAATAAGGACTAAGCATACCCCTGACCTAACACCTATTTACAGGTAGGCCTTTGTCATTTAATACCTAATCCCAAAGTGAACTCCTCAGTGGTACCATCTAGCTGTCATCGCTTGGAATCTCACTAGGTTACTTGATACTTCTTTTAGGAGGGAGGTGAACCAATAGATCAGTCGCTTAATCCTCAAACCCAAAGCAAACCCTTCTTGGGATATCCACTATCACTCTTAATTATAAATATGGAATCTCATTAGATTGCTTCCTTTGGTTGGGACGCGGGCTCTAAAATAGTCACTTAACACCTCAACACTGAAGTAAACCCTTTTAAAGACATCCTTATTTATTTGGAATCTCACTAGGTAACTTAATACTTTCTTTTTAGGAAAGAGATGAACCCCTAGATCAATCACTTAATGCCTCAAACCAGAAGCAAACCCCTATGGAGATATCCCTCACTGCTCCTATTTCCAAATTTAGACCATTTAATACTTTTCAATTAAGAAAGCAAGGCTAATCTCTTACGTCGTCATGGGTCCTAGGATTAGTGATATCTCACATCAGTAGTAAGTGCACTCGACTGTTGGTTGCCTCAAAGTGAAGGGAAGTCTTCCATCGAGTGACTCAACTGACCTTACACCACTAGCCTTCTAAGTTCAATTAACCATCCTATGTCTTTACTTTTATTATCTTTGGTAGACATTGGACTTAGCTTATTAATTCCATTTATATTTAACGTACTAAGATTTATCTTAAATGCTTATCTACTCATATATCCCCTTTTAATGCTCATAAATGTCAATTTGTCCATAAAATCCTAATGGACATTTCCTAAAACATTTATGTGTGATTACTAATTTCAAATTAGTAACCTTTTTAACTATTCCATAGTTATTAATTCAACTTCTTTATTTATCAATCCCATTAATCCATTTACCCTATCAAATTATTTCAGCTCTCATATTTATTACTATTTATTTCCCATTTAACGGAGTTATAACCTTCTAAATTCTTTTCCCGTTAATAATTATCCTAAACGTGAATATTATGTGTAAGCATCATTATTAGCTAAGTTTTATTTAATTATTATAAGCGTAGTTAATTGCGTACAAATATCTACTTTTATCAAATAAGTTCTAGTTATATATCTATAACATTCCCAAATTTCAACCAAGTTTAATTTGGCAATTAATTTAATTTTGGAATTTAATTGTGAAATTATTTTTGAATCAATTAGAAAATTTCCAGAACAAATAAATATTTTAGATTTTAAATAGAATTTTGGGTTGAAATTAAAAGATAAGTATCTTATAAAAATTGTATTTGTATTTTCTAAATTAAATAAGATGTATGGATTATAATTTGGAATTTGATTTTGGAATTAAATAAATATATTGGAAATAAAAAAAAATTATTTACTAAATAAATTAGATTTTGAAAGCTTTATAAAACTAAGAAATACATATGTATGATTATTTATTAAAGTGTAAATTAGTTTCAAACCTTTTTCTTTAAGGATGTATAAGCATAAATAAAGTAGTTTAAATATAAACATTTGAAACACAACACATACATAAATAAAAGAAAATAATAAAAGTATGATTTGAATTAAATATAAATAATTTTCAAAAGTTGTTTAAATTCAAAATTTATATTCTAAAGACTTATATATATAATTTATACATATGTGTGTAATTTAGTTTTTAAATCAATTTCTTTAAATGGTTATATAAATGTTAATGAAGAAAGATGTATTTATTTAAATGGGAAATATAATATAAAGTTATATTTAAATGTTATTAACATGAAGATTTAAGGTGTTTAAAAATATAAATGTGAGAAAACATATTACAAGATTTATAAATAAAATGAAGAAAAGGGTTTAAGCACAAATTGTTTCATATTAACAAATTCATAAAACAAGGGGTAAAACATAAAAATCCATGCTTATGACATTTGTAAGAAAATAATTAAAGATATAAAACATTTGTAAATCATGCAATAAGAAAATTCAACAAGTGTTAACATATAATTACAAGTGGAAAATGCATATTTATTTTAAACTAAAATTTAATTAAAATGTAATAAAAGAAAAGACAATTTCATTTCTTCTCCTTTCAAAACCCTGTTAACAAATTTACAAGCCAAGAAACTCAAAACAAAGAAACCTGAGATGAAAGAAATCAAGACCAGAAATTAAATTCAAAACAAAAAAAATTAAAAAAAGCCTCAGATCAAAAGCAAGTTAAGTTTCAAGCTAAAACACTCTCAGCAAACAACAGCCTGGAAAAGAAGGAAAAGAAATCTCTATTTCAATTTGAAGCAAATCAAAAGCAAGTTGAATCAAAAACTAATTCAATATCCAGAAGCATTTCAAAGTTCTGGAAAACAAAGCAATTCAAAGCCTTAAACAAAAATCAACTGTAAGGAAGAAGTATCGGAGTTCAATAGATCGGATTCAACTAAAAAATTTCAATCTTAAAATAAGCAAGGTTTCAAATCATAAAAACAAAAGCAGTTCCAGGTTTTAAAAGCTAGAAATTTGTTCTCTGCTTCAACATAAAGGTGAGCAAGCTTTCCTTTTAAGATCCTAACCTACATACCCTGATAATCTTTTGAAGTATGGTGTGAAATATGCTTGGATGATTGTGTGAATTTGCCTGCATGTTTGTGTATATAGAGAGATAAGGATGTGCATGTATATTTTAGCCTCTGTTCTTAGTTACAGGCTACAAAACCTGCTTAAAATTTGAAATATCATCCTTTAATTCCTTTTAGGATTTGAATTCTAGAAGAAAGCTATTAGTAATAACAACATCTTATTTTTAAAAATAGTTTTAAGCATATATGTTAAGCAATTATTTCAAAATATATAACTTTTAGTAAAAATCATTTCAAAATGAAAATTCAAGTGTTTTAGTTTCAAGTTTGGATTTCATAATTCAATTCGTCGTAGGAAATAATGAATTTAGGTGAAGGAATCACAGTTTTTAAATAAGTATATGGAGAGAATTTGCGAGATGATCTGAAAAGGGGAAATTGTCAATTCCCATCGATCAGTGAGGGGATTAATGTCGAGTTTGTGGCTGAAGGTAGCCGACATGATGGAGGTTGTAGGAAAAATAATGGATGAATTTATAAATCATTATGGGGGCGTATCGACATGGAAATAAGGTATAAGTCCTATATTTGGTCGAGGTTTGCTGCGTCTTCGCCGAAGCGTCGGAGCTCATCGGAGGTGGGGAAAAAGTTGCTATATGGGTCTACTAACCTATGGCCGGAGTTTCGGAGGAGCAGGTGATCGGAGGTGCTTGGACAAGGGAGGTGTAGGTGATGGGTTCCTGGTTCCAGTTTGATCGTTTGTGTCAATTTTTTTTTGGGTTTGTGATGGATGCCTAGATGGTCGGAATCAAGTGTAAGGGTCATCGTCGACCTATCGGAGGTAGCTGGGATGATCGGAGTTTCACCGTTGGGTGGTACACGTGCATGACGAAATTTCTTGTATCTGCAAATGTGTGTTTGGAAATGAAGCCTGAATCTCGAGTTGATACTCGAGAATATTGTGGGTTGTCTCGAGGTTTTTGATGGGTGGTGGAAGCTTGAGTAGTGGATTGGGGTTTCTCGAAGTCAGGCTCGAGAAGGCAAGTATTTGGCTCGGGTCATTTGATTTGATTTAGAAAACAGCTTTAAGATTTTAAGGAATATTAAGTTATTTAAAACAAATTTGTAAAACCAATGCTCTTTTTATATTAAATGTTATATAAGTTTTAAAATTAGTTAAGAAGGTGTTTGAATAAAATTGTTTTAATTAATCACGTTTTGAAATGGTTTTAAAAACTACATTTTGAAAGTTTACTTTAAATAAACTTTATAATATCGAAGGTTAGTTAATTAATATAAAGAATGTTTTAATGGTTAATTAACTTTTAAAATTTAAAGTTAATTTAATTGTTAAAGGAAATTAATTACTTGAAGTGAATTACTTAATAAAAGTAATTAAGGTAAATTAATTAATAATTCAAGTTAATTAATCAAGTAATAAATGGATAATTAATTAAAAATAAGTACTTAGTGAAAGTAATTAAGAACGGATAATTAATGATTAAGATTGATTAATCAAGTATTTAAAGATTAATTAATTTAAAGAATAAATTAATTAATAGATTAGTTAATTGAAATAATTAATTTGAGAATAGTTAATTAAAGGTTAATTAATTAATGAAAGTAATTAGAGAATAATTATTAGTTAAGGATTAATTAATTAATTAATTACTATAAGTAATTAAGGATAATTAATCGAAAAATTAATTATTAATTAAAGAATAATTAATGATTAATTAAAGGATAACTAATTAAATGTTTTGTAATCAATTGATTATTAATTAACCATGATTAGAAATTATTCATAGGTAAATGATTCTGGTTTAGATTAATCAGATATCTTAATTGGCTTTACTTATGGATGACTGTATTCTATTGAATTCTTTGAATTGTTTGATATCTCTATTGTGTGATGCTTTGTGATATAAATTGTTTTAACTCAAGCTGTGATGAATGTAATTTATATTTATATGCGATGAATGTATATTATTTATATGTGAATCTATGAATGGAAGATAAGCGATATAGGGATATACCGCTTATCGATATTAATATGCTTGAATCTGTGATGATTAAATGATGTTGCACTATTGTGTAAAACCCCTGGACCACACTCATACACACACAAATATGGATTGCACGAGGAAATTGATCAAGTCACAGTTATTTTGAAATTTTTTTAAGATTGAATCCAAAATAGTTTTGGAAATGGAATTGGATTAAATATGAAAAGCTTTTGAAAAGGGATTTCAAAGATAAAAGTTATTTTTTGAATAACTTGATAAAGTTTTGAAATATAAATAGTTTGATTTAAATTTGAATTCAAGATTTGAAAATTGAAATCCATGTTTGGAAATTATGGTTTAAAAGATTATACGAGTTATAAATATGTTTTAAACCATTTTAAAAGTAAGGTTTTGGACTTTGAATTTAACCCAAGTTGAAACACTTTAACTTGTATAAATGAAATCGGATTTTTCCGAAACGAAAACTATTTGTTTTCAAATAATAAAAGCTTTCATATAAGGAAAGGATTTCCAATTTCTGTTGAAAAGTTTCAAGTTTGAAATGAAATGTGAATTGTTTTGAAAGCTATGAATGAACCTTTGTGAAAGATTATTAAACCTTGTTTTGAAATCGAAGAGGATTTTAAATGGTGTATCTTTTATATAAAGATTTGAATTGGAAACGGGTTTGAAAGCTATTAAATCTTTGATTTAAGGATTGGATGAGTTAATCCAAATTGAAATGGAAATTGTTTTGAAATCTGTGAATGGATCTTTGTGAAAAATGGGTAAACTTTGTGAAGTGAAACTTTTTGTTGAAAGATTTGGAAATGATAATTTGTTTAAACCGTTTAAAAGAAAAGTTTTGGGCTTAAAGTTGTGACTTAATTGAAATCCCATTATCCGTATGTTTTTAAATATTGCGCTCATTATTCGGTTTAGCCGGGAGAGGACCTTTGTGTCATATAACCCATTTCGAATAATAATATGGCGTTATGGATAGCATTTGAAGACTGTTGGTGAAGACCAGATATTTTCGAAAGCGAAAGGATAACTCGTCGAATGTCTCTGCACCGACTGATCCCCGGTATAGAGATCTCCATATGTGATAGGAAGTCCGGACATGATTAGGAATTATCCGGATTTACAAGGGCTTCTTCGGAAGTGCCTTTGGTTCTGTTCGAACCCGAAACAGACTTGTATGGATGTGTGTCTAACATTACACTTTGAGATGTAAAGCTGGTTTCTATCAAATACATTTCTGTTTGGTGGCGGAGATTAATTCTCTTAGCTTAACACCCTTCTCTGAGATGTACAAGCTCAAAGGTTATGTAGATGGTTACTAGTGATACATTCCCAATTTGGTAATGTGGCATACGAAGTGCTGCTGATCATTTGTTGATCAAGGCATGACTTTGTGAAAAAGTGTAGCTTTATGGACGAGACCTCATCGAGCCTCACAACCTGGTAATGGTCGAAACAGGAAAGATGCGGCAAGGTTGCAGGGGTCGCACCCCTAGGGTATGTCCATTCCTTTTGGAAAAGGGTGGTATCATGGTATGGAGCCCAGATACTTACTCATGTGGACACTGTATGATTATTACTGTTTGATGTTGCTTTATGATTGAGGGCCCTCGGATAAAGGTCGCAAACGACCGGGGTGGCATATCTTAGGTGTTACTCCCGGGAAGGGAGTGCACCGGCCTTGTGTTGGCATAGAGCTAGGTAAGTTCTCGGGGCGTCCCTCCAGAGGCGTACCCATGCGGCAATGGGAAGTTCCTTGGCCTGACCATTTGTTGGAAAATAAAAAAAAACAATATGCGCCCTGTACGGTTTTAGTTGTATAACCTGCCATGGAATGTGGCGGTAACCTGCTACTGAACATAGTAGCTATAGTAGGCATACAATAATGGTTATATGCTGGCTAAGATTAATGTTATATTTTCAAAATGTTTTCCACTATGCACTAATAATAATATCAAAATGGTTTTCGCGTATCAAGCATTTTTGACTATCATAAGGAGAAATCTCCTCCAATTCTGCGTTTGCGTGGTGTGTGTGGCGGGAGGCCTTATGTCAGTTTCATTTTTCAAAAAGCATTGCGGATTTCAACTTTTAAAATCTTTTGTGGTTGTTTTAAAAGATAAATTGTTTTTGTTTGCTCATGCCTGTCCCATGACTGACCCGGAGTTTATTGTTCGCTTCCTAAACTCTGTGTGCCCATAATTTTCCCACACAGGCAGTCTAGAGTTGGTTTTTTCAGATAGTCCGGTTTAGTAGATCATCTGGAGCTAGTTCAGTCTGTGGATTCAGACTGACCTAGATTGCTTAGTGCATCGTTATTGGGAGTTCGAGCTATTTCTGGATTGGTGCCTTGGAGATGGAGATTACTGATACTGGAGTTCTCTTTTGAAGACTACTTTCTTTATTGGAGTTATTGTTACAGTGCTATTTGTTTCCGCTATTGTATATGTCGCTCTGATATTATTGAGCATTATTGATATCATTGTTGTATATCATATTGTGGATATTGTATCATTGGAGTTGTATATGATATTATTCTTTTTCCTCCGCTGTGTTGTACTTAATGTGTTATAAGCTCCGGCACGAGTCAAATTCCAACGGTTGAATCTATGACATTCGAGTACAAGTGAAGTACGGGTGTCGATTTTCGAACGCTGAAATTTAGGTCGTGACATTTTGGTATGAGAGTTGAAGGTTGAAACTTTAGCTCAGGAGTATGACATATTAGGTAACTCATTAGAGATAGGATGAAGTATACCCTAGAATGAGTATTCCCTAAGATATCCATCTGTATGCCTCAGTAAATTCTCTTACTATCCACTGATAGTGATTATAAGTGCAAGAAGAGGACGAGATAGGCGACAGGGAAATACCACTACAAATGGTCGATGCCCTGTAACAACAATGGAAATAAACTTTCTCTATCATTCTCCTTTGATTCGTATTTTCAATTCTTTGATGATTCCTGGCAGCTTTAGGAAGAAGCTTTGATATATTTGCATGGGACATAAACTCCAGATGGGTCAGAATCATTTGTTTGGATGAATTGTTTACTTTGGTTGCTATGGTTGATAGGTATACTTTGGTTTCTAAATTAAAAAGTTTTGGATTTATATCCACATATCTGTCTATTCTATGGGGTCTAGATATGTTCTACGAATGGTTAGTTATCCTTCGAACTGACCAATGCCCCTGCATACTTCGTAGATCTGGATGACCTGAGTATTTCGTGGAGTATTAAATAGTTTCGTTCTTGTACCTATTAAAGATATTCTGATTTGGTAAGCCAAATGCAGAATAAATATTCAGCTTGATTTGATAATTCATCTCTCTATCTCTCTATATTCTTTTGTGGTCTCCCTACTTTCAAATTTCGAGGATGAATTTTTTTTAAGGGGGGATCTGTAACCTTCCTGAATTTTAACCTAGTTTAATTTGGCAATTAATTTAATTTTGGAATTTAATTGTGAAATTGTTTGTGAATCAATTAGAAAATTTCCAGAATAAATAAATATTTTAGATTTTAAATATAATTTTTGGTTGAAATTCAAAGATAAGTATTTTATAAAAATTGTATTTGTATTTTCTAAATTAAATAAGATGTATGGATTATAATTTGGAATTTGATTTTAGAATTAAATAAATATATTGGAAATAAAAAATTGATTTACTAAATAAATTAGATTTAAAAAGCTTTATAAAATTAAGAAATACATATGTACGATTATTTATTAACGTGTAATTTAGTTTCAAACCTTTTTCTTTAAGGATGTATAAGTATAAATAAAGTAGTTTAAATATAAACATTTGAAACATAACACATACATAAATAAAAGAAAATAATAAAAGTATGATTTGAATTACAAAAGTTGTTTAAAGTCAAAATTTACATTCTAAAGACTTATATATATAATCTATGCATACTTGTGCAATTTAATTTTTAAATCAATTTCTTTAAAAGGTTATATAAATATTAATAATGAAAGATGTATTTATTTAAATGGGAAATATAATATAAAGTTATATTTAAATGTTATTAACATGAAGATTTGAGGTGTTTAAAAATATAAATATAAGAAAACATATTACAAGATTTATAAATAAAATAAAGAAAAGGGTTCAAGCACAAATTGTTTCATATTAACAAGTTAATAAAACAACGGGTAAAACATAAAAATCCATGCTTATGACATTTGTAAGAAAATAATTAAGGATATAAAACGTTTGTAAATCGTGCAATAAGAAAAATCAACAATACAAGTGGCAAATGCATATTAATTTTAAACTAAAATTTAATTAAAATGTAATAAAAGAAAAGACAATTTCATTTCTTCTCCTTTCAAAACTCTGTTAACAAATTTACAAGCCAAGAAACTCAAAACAAAGAAACCTGAGATGAAAGAAATCAAGACCAGAAATTAAATTCAAAACAAAAACAAAATAAAATAAAAAGCCTCAGATCTAAAGCAAGATAAGTTTCAAGCTAAAACACTCTCAGCAAACAATAGCCTGGAAAAGAAGGAAAAGAAATCTTTGTTTCAATTTGAAGCAAATCAAAAGCAAGCTGAATCAAAAACCAATTCAATATTCAGAAGCATTTCAAAGATCTAGAAAACAAAGCAATTCAAAGCCTTAAACAAAATTCAACTGTAAGGAAGAAGTATCAGAGTTCAATAGATCAGATTCAACTAAAAAATTTCATTCTAAAAATAAGCAAGGTTTCAAATCATAAAAACAAAAGCAGTTCCAAGTTTTAAAAGCTAGAAATTTGTTCTCTGCTTCAACATAAAGGTGAGCAAACTTTCCTTTTAAGATCCTAACCTACATACCCTGATGATCTTTTGAAGTATGGTGTGAAATATGCTTGGATGATTGTGTGAATTTGCCTGCATGTTTGTGTATATAGAGAGATAAGGATGTGCATGTATATTTTAGCCTCTGTTCTTAGTTACAGGCTACAGAACCTATTTAAAATTTGATATCTCATCCTCTAATTCCTTTTAGGATTTGAATTCTATAAGAAATCTGTTAGTAATAACGACATCTTATTTTTAAAAATATTTTTAAGCATATATGTTAAGCAATTATTTCAAAATATATAACTTTCAGTAAAAATCATTTCAAAATGAAAATTCAAGTGTTTAAATTTCAATTTTGGATTTCTTAATTCAATTCGTAGCAGGAAATAATGAATTTAGGTGAAGGAATCACAATTTTTAAATAAGTATATGGAGAGAATTTTCGAGATGATCTGAAAAGGGGAAATTGTCAATTCCCATCGTTCAGTGAGGGGATTAATGTCCAGTTTGTGGCAGAAGGTAGCCGACATGATGGAGGTTGTAGGAAAAATAATGATGAATTTATAAATCATTATGGGGGCGTATTAGGGTTTAAGTCCTATGTTTGGTCGAGGCTTGCTGCGTCTTCGCCGAAGCGTCGGAGCTCATCGGAGGTAGGGAAAAAGTTGCTATAGGGGTCGACTAACCTTTGGCCGGAGTTTTGAAGGATCAGGTGATTGGAGGTGCCTGGACGAGGGAGGTTTAAGTGATGGGTTCTTGGTTCCAGTTTGATCATTTGTGTCAATTTTGTTTTGGGTTTGTGATGGATGCCTGGATGGTCGGGATCAAGTGTAGGGGTCGTCGTCGACCTATCGGAGGTAGCTGGGATGATCGGAGTTTCGCCGTTGGGTGGTACATGTGCACGAAGAAATTTCTTGTATCTACATATGTGTATTTGGGAACGAAGCCTAAATCTCGAGTTGATACTCGAGAATATTGTGGGTTGTCTCGAGGTTTTTGATCGGTGGCGAAAGCTCGAGTAGTGGATCGGGGTTTCTCAAAGTCAGGCTCGAGAAGGCAAGTATTTGGCTCGGGTATATTTGATTTGATTCAGAAAACAGCTTTAAAATTTTAAAGAATATTAAGTTATTTAAAAAAAATTTACTAAACCAATGCTCTTTTTATATTAAATATTATATAAGTTTTTAGATAAGTTAAGAAGGTGTTTGAATAAAACTATTTTAATTAATCAAGTTTTGAAATGGTTTTAAAAAATTTATTTTGAAAGTTTACTTTAAATAAACTTTATAATATCAAAGGTTAGTTAATTAATATAAAGAATGTTTTAATGGTTAATTAACTTTTAAAATTTAAAGTTAATTTAATTGTTAAAGGAAATTAATAACTTGAAGTGAATTACTTAATAAAAGTAATTAAGTTAAATTAATTAATAATTCAAGTTAATTAATCAAGCAATTAATGGATAATTGATTAAAAATAAGTACCTAGTGAAAGTAATTAAGAATGGATAATTAATGATTAAGATTGATTAATCAGTATTTAAAGGTTAATTGATTTAAAGAATAAATTAATTAATTTGATTAGTTAATTGAAATAATTAATTTGAGAATAGTTAATTAAAGGTTAATTAATTAATGAAAGTAATTAGAGAATAATTATAATTAAGTATTAATTAATTAATTATTGTAATTAATTAAGGATAATTAATCAAAGAATTAATTATTAATTAAAGAATAATTAATGATTAATTAAAGGATAATTAATTAAATGTTTTATAATTAATTTATTATTAATTAACCATGTGTAGAAATTATTCATAGTAAATGATTCTGGTTTAGATTAATTAGATATCTTTTTTTTTTTTTTTTTTTTTTTTTTTTTTTTTAGCAAAGCTAGCCGGCTTTAAAGTGGGCCGTGCCACTGTATATATAAATGGTAGAACAGGTGCTCTGCACATGCACAGAGCAACTACGGAGGAGAAAAGAAATTAAAAAATAAAGAACAGGAGTTAGACAGACAAGCCTAAACTACTAATACAACAGAATCAGTCTTCCTCAGAAGAGGAAGAATGGCTTCGTCCATCAACCGCCGATGGACCAAAAACATGCGAATACCCAGCGAAGAGAGTAGCCAAACACGGATCATAACCAGCTGAACCAGACGAGTATAGAAATTTCCGATCCCAAGTGACATCGTAAAACTTACTTTTGTTCTCCTCCCCTAACTCACCATCAGTAATGAGGCTATCTTAATTGGCTTTACTTATGGATGACTGTATTCTATTGAATTTTGTGAATTGTTTGATATCTCTACTGTGTGATGCTTTATGATATAAATTGTTTTAATTCAAGCTATGATGAATGTAATTTATTTTTATATGTGATGAATGTGTATTATTTATCTTTGAATGGAAGATAAGCGATATAGGGATATACCGCTTATCGATATTCATATGCTTGAATCTATGATGATTAAATGATGTTGCACTATTGTGTAAAACCCCTGGACCACACTCATACACACACAAATATGGATTGCATGAGGAAATTGGTTAAGTCACAGTTATTTTGAAATGATTTTAAGATTGAATCCAAAATAGTTTTGGAAATGGAATTGGATTAAATATGAAAAGCTTTTGGAAAGGGATTTCAAAGATAAAAGTTATTTTTTGAATAACTTGATAAAGTTTTGAAATTCAAATAGTTTGATTTAAATTTGTATTCAAGATTTGAAAATTGAATTCCATGTTTGGAAATTATAGTTTAAAAGATTATACAAGTTATAAATATGTTTTAAACCATTTTAAAAGTATGATTTTGGAATTTAAATTTAACCCAAGTTTGAAAGACTTTAACTTATATAAATGAAATCGTATTTTTTCGAAATGAAAACTATTTTTTTTCAAATAATAAAAGCTTTCATATAAGGAAAGGATTTCCAATTTGTGTTGAAAAGTTTCAAGTTTGAAATGAAATTGTGAATTGTTTTGAAAGCTATGAGTGAACCTTTGTGAAAGATTATTAAACCTTGTTTTGAAATCGAAGAGGATTTTAAATAGTGCATCTTTTATATAAAGATTTGAATTGGAAACGGGTTTGAAAGCTATTAAATCTTTGATTTAAGGATTGAATGATTTAATCGAAATTGAAATGGAAATTGTTTTGAAATCTGTGAATGGATCTTTGTGAAAAATGGGTAAACTTTGTGAAGTGAATCTTTTTGTTTAAAGATTTGGAAATGGTAATTTGTTCAAACCATTTAAAAGAAAAGTTTTGGGTTTAAAGTTGTGACTTAATTGAAATCCCATTATTCATATTTTTTTAAATATTGCGCTCATTATTCGGTTTAGCCGGGAGAGGACCTTTGTGTCATATAACCCATTCCGAATAATAATACGACGTCATGGATAACATTTGAAGACCGGTGGTGAAGGCCGGATATTTTCGAAAGCGAAACGATAACTCATCGAATGTCTCTGCACCAACTGGTCCCCGGTATAGAGATCTCCATATGTGATAGGAAGTCCGGACGTGATTAGGAATTATCCAGATTTGCAAGGGCTTCTTCGAAAGTGCCTTCGGTTCTATTCGAACCCGGAATAGACTTGTATGGATGTGTGTCTGACATTGCACTTTGAGATGTAAAGCTGGTTTCTATTAAATCCATTTATGTTTGGTGACGGAGATTTATTCTCTTAGCTTAACACTCTTCTCTGAGACGTACGAGCTCAGAGGTTACGTAGTTGATGGTTACTAGTGATACATTCCCAATTTGGTAATGTGGCATACGAAGTGCTGCTGATCATTTGTTGATCAAAGCATGAATTTGTGAAAAAGCGTAGCTTTGTGGACGATACCTCATTGAGCCTCACAACCTGGTAATGGTCGAAACAGGAAAGATGCGGCAAGGTTTCAGGGGTCGCACCCTAGGGTATGTCCATTCCTTCTGGAAAAGGGTGGTATCATGGTATGGAGCCTAGATACTTACTCATGTGGACACTGTATATTTTATACTGTGTGACGTCGCTTTGTGATTGAGGGCCCTCGGATAAAGGTCGTAAACGACCGGGGTGGGCATATCTTAGGTGTTACTCCCAGGAAGGGAGTGCACTGGCTTTGTGTTGGCAGAGAGCTGGGTAAGTTCTCGGGGCGTCCCTCTAGAGGCGTACCCATGTGGAAATGGGAAGTTCCTTGGCCTGACCATTTGTTGAAAAATCCAAAGAAATAATACACGCCCTCTACGGTTTTTGTTGTATAACCTGCCATGGAATGTGGCAGTAACCTGCTATTGAACATGGTAGCTATAGTAGGCATACAATAATTGTTGTATGCTAGATAAGATTAATATTATACTTTGGAAATGTTTTCCACTATGCAATAATAATATCAAAATGGTTTTCGTGTATCAAGCATTTTTGACTGTCATAAGAAGAAATCTTCTACAATTCTACATTTGCATGGTGTGTGTGGCGGAAGGCCCTATTGTAGTTTCATTTTCCAAAAAGCATTACGGATTTCAGCTTTTAAAATCTTTTGTGGTTGATTTAAAAGATAAATTGTCTTTGTTTGCTTATACTAGTCTCATGACTGACCCGGAGTTTATTGTTCCCTTCCTAAACTCTGAGTGTCCATAATTTTCCCACACGGGCAGTCTAGAGTTGGGTTTTTCAGATAGTCAGGTTTAGTAGATTAACTGGAGCTAGTTCAGTCTTTGGATTCAGACTGACTTGGATTGCTTAGGCATCGTTATTGGGAGTTCGAGCCATTTCTGGATTGATGGAGATGGAGATGGAGATTACCAATACTGGAGTTCTCTTTTGAAGACTACTTTCTCTATTGGAGTTATTGTTACGGTGCTATTTGTTTCCGCTGTTGTATATGTCGCTCTGATATTGTTGAGCATTATTGATATCATTGTTGTATATCATATTGTGGATATTGTATCATTGGAGTTGTATATGATATTATTCATTTTCTTCCGCTATGTTGTACTTAATGTGTTATAAGCTCCAGCACAAGCCAAATTTCAACGGTTGAATCTGCGGCATTCGAGTACAAGTGAAGTACGGTGTCGATTTTCGAACGTTGAAATTTAGATCGTGACAATATCTTCACTAGAATATTCCAATCCATGTTCCATTGTTGGGATTATATCTAAAAGGATTATCCCCTATAATTTCTATAAATTAGTCCAAAACAAAAGATTTTAACTTTAAAATATAAAAAATTACATTGTTTGAAATTACAAAGAATAATTATTTCTTTTTAATACTGAAATAAGCAATGTAAAAAACAATGAATTCATACATTACATATCTTTTTATTTGTATATATTCCTTGTTAGACCAAACGCTGTATTTTTCTAAAAGAGAAAGAAATTGAACCGATTTACAAATATTAAATGGATCTAAATTCCAACAATTCCAAAAATAGAAAAGTTTACATTCCAAAGATTAGGGTAATAATCCAAATTCATTACATTATTATACAACCTATTTCAGATCTAGAATAAATTTCATTCAAATCAATATTCTACAAGAACAGACAGACGATATTTACTATATTCAGATTATATTCAATTTGTTTCCTACAACTCATATGCAATTATCCAGTTAGGCATAATAATCAAATAAAAACCTATAGAATAATTTTCATATTATTAAAATCTATAAAATTTCCTACTCGCTTTTTAAAAGTAATCCAATACTCCAAATCTAAAGTAGAACCTTAAATTCATCTTCAAATCCTCTTTAATCCAAGAAATATGTATAAAAGGATATATACATACATTAGAATTACAGATCTGAAAAGAGATTTGGGATTGGAAAAGAAAACAGATATAAATATATAAATTACCTCAAATGCGCGTACAGTTGATTCTTTTCTCTTCTTCTTTTTATTAGATTTCTATTCTTCTCCAATTTATACGAATATAAATAAAAATATCTTAATTTCATAATTTAGAAAGAAAGTGGAGAAGAGGAAATGGCAGAGCTTTGCTACTGCCTCCAGAAAAATATGAGAATAGAAGGGAGGGTTAGGCCTGAATGTATATGCGTAAGAATCAACCTCAACTGTTAGATCAAAATATATAAATCTGGACCATTAGGCTTAGGCTAGCCCTAGCCACCACATATGGAACATTCGACCGCTCCTGGTCGAACGCCATGATGGTGGCTCGACCCGTGGGCATGGGTTTATTTAGTTAATTTTTATTATTTATTTATTTTCGTTTCGAATTTATTTTTCTTTCGTAACTTCTTTGTTTGGACTATGAGTGCAAAACTCCAAATATAAAAGTTGTTCAGAATTTCACCACGACTACAATGGTGTAAGTTTTGTGGTCAAATACCATCGTTTGCAGAAATTACATTTTTGGGGCTAAATTAATTAATTAACTAATTAAATAACTAATGCTAAATTATCGGGTGTTACATTCTTTCCCCTAAAAAGAATTTCGTCCCCGAAATTTCACAAATGACTAAGTCATAGTTTTGACTCCTAATTATCCTAAACAACAAAATCAATGAGTGTACAACCAACTTTGCAACCATACACACACAAGTGCATAGTGTATTACTGTATCACCTAAAACACCCCACACCCCTTAGTATGCCCTAAAAGGCACACTAAAGGATATTGTGCATTATAGGTATAGCTAAACCATTACAGAGACTAAGATTCATAAGAAAAATAAGTAAAATAGCAGAAACATTTAAATGGTAACTCATTATTCAAAATAAAACTTCATAATAAGTTTGAAAAACATCACATGTCTCAAATACCAAATACACATGTCTTATGAAAAATACCTCTCGGTCTCATAAAATCAGAGTATAATAAAATAATCATCCGTCCCATAAGTACCAGTACATCAAAAACCAAAAGAAAAGAAAACTGAAAAGGAGAAGAATACATGAAGAACTCCGGGAATGAATCTCCAAGAAATCTGTATCTACTGTCCTTCCCTTTGCTGGCCTATGGGAGAAAAGGGAAAATAGAGGAGTGGGTCAAACTAAAAGTCTGGTGAGTGAAAGTAATTATAAGCATTTCTAAGCAAGATAAAGATAATAGGCTAAGAAACGGTTCTAATATCAAAGGAAAATATTGAAAAGGTAAAACTGGGATAAATACCATTTCTGATTCTGTTAGACTATTTGCATTGATTGCTTGATTGTTTGGATTGTTTGCACTTGTCTTAGATTGTTTGTGATTAGGCTGAAATCCTAATCCCTTTTTAATTAGGCTGAAGTCCTAATTCTATCCGTTGATCGACCTTCTATCTCTGTTGTGCCACTGTGAGCTAGTCCCATCCTATGGGTCCCATAGCAAAAGACACCTGTTTAAGCACTTGGAACTCGGTAGCGAATTACAAGCCTAATCGATGCTGCACGTTCGGTCACCGTTGGTACACACTCACTGTTTTCCCCTTCTTGTGACCTCTTACTCACTCATTCAACATAAGCGTGCCGAGCCTTACCTAATCTGTCGTAAGACCATCAGTCCTAGCTTGAAAGGGTCCTGCCCAGCCTTACCTTAGTGTTTTTTGAGACGATCAGTACTAGTCTGAAAGGGAATGCTGTTGGTACGTGTCCTATCAAACAAAATCTAGTTGCGCCCCTTGCCCAAGTCCCCCGATTTGAGATTCTATATATTGACCCCTTATTTACCCTATGTCCCAGCCTCACCTAACTATTGTAAGACCATCAGTCCTAGTCTGAAAGAGTCCTTCCCAGCCTCACCTAATTTTTTGTGAGACCATCAGTCCTAATCTGAAAGGGAATGCTATTGGTACGGGCCTTCTATCTGTTCATGCTTATTAACTTAGTGTAAGTTCTTAAAATAAGCCACTTCTGCTATTTCTGCTCTTATTTGCTTATTAACTTAATCTAAGTCTTTAAAATAAGCCTGTTCTGTTATCTCTGCTATATTTTCTTATCAACTTAATTATAAGTCTTTAAAACAAGCCTTTTCTATTATTTCTATTTATAACCGTTATAATCTGCTTATTAACTTAGTCAAAGTTTTAAAATAAGCCTTTTTATGCTTTCTGCTTAATTATAACCCACATTATAATTGTTACTCTTCTATTCTTTCTTTTTAGATATAACCACCAGTAATAAAAATGCTTGCAAATGTCTCAAATTTGCCTATTTCAATCTGTCTTCTTTTTATTATAGTCTTTCTTATTTTACATTTAGTTTCTATAAATTTAGTGTTTAACTCTATCTAATCCATATTTGCGAATAAAAAGAAATTAACATTTATAGGCTGAATTCAAACGTAAAATAGATGTGAATAAATGTAAATAACTATAAATAATTGAATAAAACGGCTAAATAAAAATAGCTAAATAAAATTGACAGAAAAGAAATTTAAAAATTAATTAACTTATATAAAAATTATCTCAAAATTGCAGAAAAACGACAACTCATTAGAACCCTATTATTTTAATTTACTTACAAATGTAAATTAATTATTAAACACTCACCTGTGGTCCTTAGCTCTATTCCTTGGTCTTCCTTGATCCACTTCTAGAGCGTAGAATATTTTTATCGAAAAGATCTTCTCCTTAGAAAAATATTCTATTTAGGGTCCAGCCTCAGGCAATTAACCTAAATAGGCGAAAATCGAAATGAGAAAATTAGCTAGGCTTAGGGTCTTATTTATAGTGTGGTTTAGGGATCTTAGACTGTTGGATTTGAAGATTAAATCTGGTACAACCATGTCATAGGCTCACTGGGAACCCTCTGATGGAAGCACAAATGCACGGGATGAAAACCAAGTCTACTACCTCAAACTCAATATCTGCATCCTCCTTTGAATCAAAAGCACAATTGCATAGGATTTCTGCCTATCTTGGGCCGTCTTCATCCTCCTTTGAATCAAATCAATATTTTCCGAAGTCTCTCTAACCATGTTGGGGCCAAGTAGCAATGTCTTTGTAGATTCCAACCAACATGAAGGAGACTTGCAAGGTCTTCTATAAAGAGCTTCAAAAGGTACCATCCCAATGCTAGCTTGAAAACTATTATTATACGCAAACTCCACTAAAGGAAGATGCTCCTCCCGAGTTCCTCCGAAATCAAGAATGCACATCCTTAACAAATCCTCAAGAACTCTATTAACTCTCTCCATTTGATCGTCCGTCTAAGGGAGATAGACCGTACTCAATCTAAGCTGTGTTCCTAAAGCCTCTTACAAGCTTCTCCAAAACTCACTAGTAAAAATAGAGTATCTATCACTCACTATGCTAGAGGGAACTCCATGAAGTCGGACTATCCCACGAATATATATGAATGCTAAATAAGGTGATGTCCTCTTACTCTTGACCGCAGTGAAGTGGGCGCTCTTAATCAAAGGATACAATCACCAAAATACTATTATTTCCCTTCCTATATCGGGGTAAACCATCTATAAAGTCCATCGAAACACTATTCCACTTCCATTCAGGTACATCCAATGGTCGAAGCAATCCCCAGGCTTCTGCTGCTCCGCCTTAATTCGTTGGCATACAAGACACTTAGCCATAACTCTGCTACATTCTGCTCCAATGAAAAAACTCTCTTCATGTCCATATACATCTTATCACCACCAAGATGAATAGTCATTTGGGAATGGTGTGCTTCTAATACAATAGCTCTCATCAAATCACTAGTGTGGGGGACAGAAGGTCTTTCATCCCTCCTTAGCCACCCTTTACTATCAATGAATAGCGTTGGAGATGTCTATAGACTTCTCCTTTGCTAATTCTCTCTAGAAAATCCATAAGCTCTGAATCCTCTCGCTGCTTTGAGCAAATTTGATCTATGAGGGTAGGCTTAACATCAAGTGCTGCCAATAATCCAGGGGTAATGTCCATAGAGGGCTTAAAATCAAAGGTAGAAATAAACTCTAGGCTTTTCCACTCCATGATCATTGGACTAAGGGTTTCTCTCTTCCTACTTAATGCATCCACAACTATGTTCCCTTTACCAGGGGTGTAAGCCATCTCAAACTCATATGATGCTAAGAACTCCATCTAATGCTTCTGCCTCAAGTTTAAATCCTTCTATGAGAATAGGTACTTCAGTGACTTATGGTAAGTGAAAATCTCAAACCTTTCTCCTAGAAAGTAATGTCTCCAAGACTTAAGCACGAAAACAATAGCAGCTAACTCCAACTCATGAGTAGGGTAGTTCATCTCATGAGTCCTCAACTGTCTACTTCCTAGCATACTACCCTTCCTTCTTGCATCAATGCTACCCCAAGACCCATCCCACATACATCAGTGTATACTGTAAAAGGCTTAGCTCCATCGGATAAAACTAACACTGGTGCATTAGTAAGGGGCCTCTTTAGCATTGTGAAGGAATCCTCGTAATCCATGTCCCACATGAATGCCGCATTCTTCTTAGTGAGGCAAGTAATCGGTGCCGAAGTCTTAGTGAAATCTCTGATAAACTTCCTATAATAGCCAGCCAAACCTAGGAAACTTCTAACTTCGGTAGCAATCTTGGGGGCCTTCCAATCTTGTACTGCTACTACCATAGCAAGATCCACCGGTAGACCCACTCTTGAGAATACATGCCCAAAGAAACGTACTTCCTTACGCAAAAAGTGACACTTCGAGAACTTTTCCCTCAACTAATGAACACAAAGTGTACGAAGAACCTCTTTTAGATGAATAGTATGCTCTTCCATAATCTTGGTAAACACCAAAATGTCGTCCATGAATACTACTACGAAATTATTTAGGGCATCTCGAAAAACACGGCTCATCAAATCTACGAAATAGGTTGTGGCATTGGTCAGCCTAAACGGCATAACCAACCACTCAAAGAACCTATCGGGTGTCCTAAATGTTGTCTTATCAATGTTACCGTCAGTGACCCTAAGCTGACGAAATCCAGTAGCTAAGTCAATTTGCAAAAATACTGAAGATCCAACAAACTGATCGAAAAGATCGTCTATTCTAGGAAGTGAGTAACGATCCTTCTTTGTGAGCTTATTCAACTCTCTATAATCTATGCAAAGTTAAAGGGAACCATCTGCCTTTGTAGTGAAGACGACTAGCGCTCCCTACTCAGATATGCTCCGTTGGATGAATCCTTTCTCCAATAGCTCACCAATTTGCTTACTTAACTCCTTCCTCACATAGGAGCCATATGTCTCATTGACAATGCCACTGGCTTAGCATTGTCATTCAGATAGATCCTAAAGTCGATCTCTCTCTTACGGGGTAGTACCCTAACCTCCTCAAAACGTCTAGGAAATCTCTAACGACTGGAACAGAATCTAACTCTTCTATTGATGAATCAAGAGAATAAGCTCAACATGACTGACTCCTGTGGGTCGTAAGAAACTTTGAGAGCCCTACATCTGCATGTCTCTAGTCTGGAGACTCTCCTCTCGCACTCCAATACCACTCCATAAGTGGATAGCCAATCCATCTCAAAATTATCCCATACCTAGAAAATCCCAGTGCATAGGCATCACAATCAAACTCCATGCCTAGTATAAAAATTTTCAAACCCCTAAAATCATGGATAAATGTGCCGATCCTCCTTTGGGGTTTGAAACAACAATAGGGTCTACTACTAGAGAAACATCTAAGTGCAAACAATCTACTAAGGAACTAGAAATGAACGAATGCGATGCTCCGGAGTCAAAAAGAGTTCGAATAGGAAAATCCGAAATAGAAATCAAACCTTCTATAGACACTTTCCTATCTCTATCCGATCCATTCCTAGAAGGTGCAGCATCCAAAGCCTGCACTTGCATTGTAGGTGCGCCTGTTCTCTTCCCCGTCCTTTGAGGACAAGCTCTGCTAAGATGACGAGGCTGCCCACAATTGTAACACATCCCCTTCATCGAGCCCTTCTTATAGTCCTTTGCGAAATGCCCAACCAATCAACAACTATGATATTTCCTGCCTTTCCTGATGTGCTTTTGAGGTTCTCCTTTCCACTCGTTCTTATCCTTCTTATTCTTCCGCCACCACTTCTTAGAGTTTTCTAACTTAGGAACCTCCTTAAGCTCTCCTTTTAGTTGCCAAGGTGCAAGCTGAACTCTCTATCGGTCCTCCAATCCTAACAGCCTAAATATCCGCTCCGTATTCCTTGACCAAACTCATGCCTCCACAAAATCCTCCATGCCAAAAAATGTTCTGCCTCCTACATTAGCGAAATCCTTACATAGCTTAGAAAAATTGGCTGCTGCTGGTGGATTAGTGGGATCTCCACCCGTCGGTGCTGCATTGGGTGCTCGCCCTTGCATCTCTGGTACCATAACTCTACGGGACCAGTTAGCCACACTATGCGAAGAAAAGAAAATTTAGGCTCGAAAGAATCGAAAGCAGGTTGAACTGGACTTTGAGGGAATTTTTATAAAAACTCTTTTATAAGTTGAAACTATTTCTAAGAGTTCCTTTGTGAAAAAATACTTTTAAAACATGTTATCTTTGAAAAATACTTTACTTTTAAACAGGTTTTTAGAAATCCTGTAACCTTAGGCTCTGATACCAAGTGAAATACCCCCACAACCCTTGGTATACCCAAAAAGGCACACTAAATGATATGGTGCATTATAGGTATAGCTAAACCATTACAAAGACTAAGATTCGCCAGAAAAATAAGTAAAAACAGGGGAAACATTTAAATGGTAACTCATTATTCAAAATATAACTTCATAAATAAGTCTGAAAAACATCACATGTCTTAAATATCAAATACACATGTCTTATGAAAAATACCTCTCAGTCTCATAAAATCAGAGTACAATAAAATAATCATCCCTCTCATAAATACCAATACATCAAAAACCAAATGAAAAGAAAACTGAAAAGGAGAAGAATGCATGAAGAACTCCGGGAATGAATCTCCAAGAAATCTAAATCTACTGTCCTTGCCTCTGCTGGCCTATGGGAAAAATGGGGAAACGAGGAGTGGGTCGGACTAAAAGTCTGCTGATTGAAAGTAATTACTAGCATTTCTAAGCAAGATAAAGATAATAGACTAAGCAACAATTCTAGTATAAAAGGAAAATATAGAAAAGGTAAAACTAGGATAAAATACTGTTTCTGATTTTGTTAGACTGTTTTGCTTTGATTGTTTGACGGTTAAGATTGTTTGCACTTGTCTTAGATTGCTATGATTAAGCTGAAATCCTAATTCTACTCGTTGATCGGCCTTCTATCTCTGTTGTGCCACTGTAAGATAGTCCTATCTTGTGGGTCCTATAGCAAAAGACACATGTTAAGCGCTTAAAACGCATTAGCGAATTACAACCCTAATCGATGCCACACGCTCGGTCACCGTTGGTACACACTCACTATCACCCACCTCTTGTGACCTCTTACTCACCCTGTTAGCATAAGCGTGCCCAACCTCACCTAATCTGTTGTGAGACCATCAATCCTAGCCTGAAAGGATCATGTCCAGCCTGACCTAAGTGTTTTGTGAGACCATTGGTACTAGTCTGAAAGGGAATGTTGTTGGTATGGGTCCTATCAAACAAAATCTAGTTGCGCCCCTTGTCCAAATCCCCTGATTGAGCTTCTATCTATTGGCCCCCTATTTATCCTATGTCCCAGCCTCACCTAACTATTGTGAGACCATCAGTCCTATACTAAAAGGGTTCTGCCCGGCCTCACCTAATCTGTTGTGAGACCATCAGTCCTAGTCTAAAAGGGAATGCTATTAGCACGGGCCTTCTATCCGTTCTTGCTTATTAACTTAGTATAAGTTCTTAAAATAAGCCTCTTTTGTTATTTATGCTCTTATTTTCTTATTAACTTAATCTAAGTCTTCAAAATAAGCCTTTCCTGTTATCTCTGCTATATTTGCTTATTAACATAATTATAAGTCTTTAAAATATGCCTTTTCTATTATTTCTAATTATAACCTATGTTATAATTTGTTTATTAACTTAGTCAAAGTTTTAAAATAAGCCTTTTTGTCTGCTTAATTATAACCTACATTATAAATGTTACCCTTCTGTTCTATCTCTTTGTTATAACCACTAGTTATAAACATGCTTGCAAATGTCTCAAATTTGCCTATTTCAGTCTGTCATCCTTTTATTACAGTCTTTCTTATTTTACATCTAGTTTCTGTAAATTTAGGGTTTAATTCCATTTAATCCATATTTGCGAATTATTCTCCTTTTTATTATTTTATTCGTGTAAAAAGTAATGAAAAGAAACTAACATTTACAGGCTGAATTATGACGTGAAATAGATGTAAATAAATATAAATAAATGTAAATAACTTTAAGTAACCGAATAAAATAGCTAAACAAAAATAGCTGAATAAAATAGACTGAAAAGAAATTTAAAAATTAACTGTAAATAATTTATATAAAAATTGTCTTAAAATTACAAAAAAACTACAACTATTGAGAACCCTATTATCTTAATTTACTTACAAATCTAAAATAATTACTAAACACTCACTTGTGGTCCTTAGCTCTATTCCTTGGTCTTCCGTGATCCACTTCTAGAGCGTAGAATATTTTTATCGAAAAGATCTTCTCCTTAGAAAAATATTCTATTTAGGATCCAACCTCACGCAATGAACCCAAATATGAGAAAATCTAAATGAGAAAAATAGCTAGTCCTACGGTCTTATTTATAGTGTGGTTTATGGATCTCAGACCGTTGGATTTGAAGATTAAATCTGGTTCAACCACGTCAAAGGCTCACTAGGAACCGTCGGATGGAAGCACGAATGCACAGGATTGAAGAAAAGTTGCAAAACAACGTGTTCGAATGAAACAACACCTAAAGAATTGAGCGGTTCGACCTATACATGTTGGAGGTCAACCTTACCCAAGCCTAGGTCGACCTATTGGTTAACCTAGCCCATATATGTGTTGACCTGACCCTTTGCTTTCTATTTTTCTTCTTCTTCGTTTCTTGTTTAATTTATATCTTCTTCATGTTAACTCGGATTTTGACAAACTATATATGGAAATAAATGGGAAAATCACTATGGACACAATGTTGCAACTCCCATGGCTAAATTCTAATAATTTCACAAACTTATTTTATTATTTATTTATTAAATTAATTAATTGTTATAGCTCAAATTCTGGGTTGTTACATCACCACACATAAAATATGTATGCAGAATGATTTTAAATCGGATTCTCCTATATAAATGCATTTCCTTTGAAAATATTTTTCGAAACATGATGCAAAAAACCTATATATATACTTCCAGTTCTATATATATGCAGCATTTGAAAATTCTTTTCAACCAAAAGCCACACACTCCTACGAATTGAAATATGAAGCGACCCATTTTGCATCACTTCCAATCATCCAATAATCTAACACATCGAAAAACCACTTTTTAAACTTTACTCCTTTGCTAAAAAAGAATTTAGGCAAAGAATTTAACACTCTTACCGCATTATAATCTTCCTATTCCCACAGTATAATGGAAGTTTCCTTGCTACTTCGAATTTACTCCAAATTTTCCATGTACAAAAGGAAAAGGAGGCCTATTTCAAGCTCTAAAACGAAATTAAGTCTAAAAATAGACCTGTGCGCATCATTAACAAGGCATTGAAATAGAAATTCCAAGGCTTAAACAACTTTTCCATTGTTATCGCTTGCATTTATTGCATCATCGATCCTGATGCACTGCTAAATTTGCAAATTATAACTCTATTTGTCTTCCCTACACTTAAAATGTGGACTTCAAAAACAAATATTCTACAAAAGTCTTTCTCACTTTTCAAAATTTGTACATCATTTGGAAAATAAAATCCCAAAACACTTAGACGCATATTTTACCTTGAAATCAAATTTTTGGGCAAATATTCTAAAAATAATTTATGAGCCCAAAAAAAACCTAATTTTCTTTCGAAAGAGAACTTTTCAAACCAAAAGGAAACTTTTCAAAATATTTTCCTTCTCAAAAATTTCGATAAATCAAACCCCAACTTTAACATAGTCAGAAGTTGATTATACGCTAAACGCATAAACCAAATTCGAAAATCTACAACTAACCTTTACCCATAAAACTTAACATTTTATTTAAATATGTCATCACATCTATTATTAAAAATTTTAGCATTTCAGGAACATGAGCAATGACCCATGATACCAAAACAACATTATCATATCCTTTGCTAAAATTTTCCAACTATTGTAAACTTCCAATCTTATATTGCATTTACTGTTAAGAAAGTGTCTTTATGAGATCCTCATATTTATACTGCTTCTTTACTATGCATATATAGGAGCGGTTAGCATGTCCAGAAACAATAACACAATAAATAAAAAGGAACTCATAATATCGTGTATGCCTTTTATAAGAGACAATTAATAGTTTTACAACCCAAAAGAACCTACAGAATAAGGACAAATGCTGGAAATAAGAAGATACAACAATCCTAAATAAAATACCGCCTACGAACTGTGAGAAGGTCTCGCTCCATGGCTAGAGCTCATGCCATTGTCGTGACCATAGAACGGTTGTAGCATGGCGGCTATGCACCAAATCTCATGTCCCTTGCGTTGTTGCTCCGCCTTAACCTCTTAGAGCTCTGCTTGAACCTGACGAGTAGCAGCAAGCACAGGACTCAAGCATCCCTCAGTGCCCTGTGCTATCCCCTGCTGCTGTTGCTACTGCTCTGGTGCTGGTACAGGTAGTGCGGCTGGCGATAAAGGAATATTCATCCTCTTAATTGTGATCTAGTCGATGGCGGGAGGGGAATTCCTCACTATTGACTCTTCGCTCAAATATACCTCGTAATGCCTAAACACTCGAGTGAGTAAGTGAAAAAATGGAAAGTGAATCTTTGGGGGTACAAACTCCTTGATCGATCATATGAAGCATCAGAATACGAGCCCAATTGACGGCTATGCCACCAACTATAGTATAGGCAGCTCTCCACACTGAGGTATAGATCTGGTCGAGGCTTCCTATCTTCGAAATGATGTTGTGTTGAATGATGCACATGATGAGGCAGACAACCAGTCGTAAATTGTCGGCCCTTCAATTAGCGACATTTCCAGAAAAGATCCGCTGTAGAATCTCAGGATTAGTCATCTCCTTGTCATCCAAATATGCGTCTACTACAGATATCTCCAAAATCCCAGCGAGATCATCATCTGTCATCTCGATCCAAGCTCCTTTTATCTCAGACTCAATATAGTTATTGCCATCATCAAAATTCTACGCCATATGTGCATCGAAAGATGGACATAGCACTGGTAATTATCCTACTACAAGTCTCGAAGCGGAGGATCGATGCAAGTCCTGCCGTGATGAAAAACACTTCAAACCCAAGAGTGGCGAATCTCCAAATTTCACTAGTCATCCGTGGAGAAAATCAAAGTCCAGTGTTCTGAAATAAGTGGCGATCTTCCGCTCTTTTTGCTCAAGCCAAATGGATTTTTTTGGAGTGAGGCTGGGATGATGAGAGGAAGAGCCGCGGTGCAAGGGGCCCCATGGGCTGAGAGGCGGTTGGAAAATGGGAGATAAGGGTTTAGATCCGGAGTGGTGGAGGGCCGCGATCTAACGTGCAAAACCAGCATGAGGAGAGGCAAGGCTGCTTCTCCTAGGGAAAAACGACATCATCTAGGGGAGGAAAGGAAGAGAGAGACTGATACTTGGATAAGGAGGAGGATGGAGATTGAGTTCGGCTTCTTCAGGAAGGAGGAATGAATGAAGACAATTGGGGAATTCAGACGTGACTTTTTGCAACGACCCGATATTTCGGGCCATTCAAATCGACAATCATCTACACATGTCGGCTTGAGTTGATCAAACAACAAATTTATAACTTATATTTGGAAAAACTTAGCATATACAATAAATAAATCAACCACATAATCACAAACACAGAGTAATATAACAATAAGCAGCGAAAATAAATAGTAGTTCATGAAGCTACTACAAAACATCAAAGTTTAAAATAAAATACAATAGAAATCCTGAATACATAGAAGTCTCAATACATAAGCAAATGAAAAGTTTGAACATAAAAATGAAAATAACTGAAAAACAGAAAGCTGAGTAGATATAAGAAAGATCTCTAAGCAAAGCTCCAAGCTCCAAAGGTGAGTCTCAAAGGCTGTGACACTCAGTCTGACCCGAGCATAAAGCGAAACACAAAACATTCGAGTCGGGATTAGCATTCTTATACAAGTAAATCAACTCAAGTGAAATGAAAAATAACTTAAAGGATGTTGGGATTCCATCCTAAAGGGGTCTATGAAACTATCTACATACATAGTACAATACGCTACATAGCTAATATCTACAGTAAAGTAAAATATTAAAATAGCGTTAAGGCGTTACTCATATCTCCATTAACACATTTTATATAAATATCATGGTCTATATAGTACTGTAAACTCCACCAAACTGATGGGCTTTCAGGGAGCACTCCATAGGTATGATACAAACCAAACTCGCAGAAGGCGCGATAAGGCATGTGACAAGCTACCCGAGGCAATGCCTAGGGTAGGATGCTACCATTTTGTAGAACCGGGCTGGTGGTAATGCATAGCAGCTACTACTATCCACCTCGAGACACACTCCCAAATTAAAGATGCATCCAATCAAATCACAAAGTTATAGAATGGTATCGAAGAAGCATGCTCGATCAGAGGTGCGACCTCACTTGGCCCAGGTATAGCTCCTGTTTCAGCTACATCAAGCTGACTCATGGGAGTCAGGGCTGTGTTAATACCACATATAGAATCACTCGCCAAACCATCCTACTTCATTCTGGAATCTCCACCACATGCATAGTTGCATAAGTGGTTTTTGGTATTGGCAGAGAGTATGACAATATCCGATCCCGATCTCTTTAACAACCAAACGCTTATTTCATACCAGGTCGTTTTTATTTCAAAACAGTTTATACTTCATGTCAAAATATCTTATTCATTTCAAAATCATATCACTTTCGAAATCAAATTCAATTTCGAAATCATGTCACTTTAAATCATAATCATTTTCGAAATTATATCACTTTAAATCATATTAAATTTTGAAAACATACCACTTCAAAATAATATTCATTTTCGAAATCATTATATCGAAGTATTCGCATTTAAATCCATTAAATCTAAATCACAACAGTTCCAACTTAAACAGTTTGATAGTAGTTTATATACATTGGGAAAAATTATATAATAAAAATAGTTTATATTTAAAAACACAGGTTATAGATTAAAATAGTTTTTATATATTAAAATAGTTTATATATTATAATAGTTTATATATTAAAATAGGTTATATATTAAAATAGTTTATATATATTAAAATTGTAACGACCCGCATTTTTTAGCTATTTTGAATTATTATATTTATTGTAATTATCGAATAAAAATGGTAAAAATAAAATTTTGACGGATTATTAATGTAGTTATTGCATATGAACTTGAATAAAAATTCAAAACAATAAATTCCGAAGACTTTGACAATAACGGATATAAAACGAATTTCACGTATTGAATATATTTATAATCAAATGTTGAATTTAGTAATAAACGTTAAATTCATTAGATGTAAATAAAGTAATTGGTTAATAACTTAAATTCATTTGGAAGCTAATATTTAAATTATTGATATTGGACAATTAAATTATTTAAACTTAATCTTGAAAATTTTATAAATAACTGAATCCTAAGTCAAAATATGAATGAAAGTGATTTCAAAAGTTGATTTAGATATTATTCAAATATGAATGAAGATTGTCAATACTAAAAAAACTGAATTTATGTGATTAATTTAAAATTTGGAACTTTCTGGCTTTATTGACGAGCAAAAATAGTCATTTTGGCCACTGTCTCTGATTTCGACGAAACCAGTTTCATCAGATCCATAATAGTGAATTATTGTAGGATTTCAAGTTTCCTAGTAATCGTATTTGTTGTTTGGCCATGCGAACTTGAAATGCGTTGAAACCAATTCCAGAATTTAATTAAAATAATTCGATTCGAAAAGCTTTCTTCTGCATACGATCGAATTAGGTGTTGAAACTAGTTCCATTGAATTCGGAATAGGGGTTTAACATTATAAACACTTGGTTGCATGCTTCGTTTGGAGTTCGTCCAGAAAAGTATGTGAACAATATAAATACATATATGTATATAAATATGCGTATATCCTCAGAAGCACTAACTATCTATCTCCTGCGCCTCCATTATCTACAATGGTCAAAAAATTTCCATCAATTGTCCTCTAATCCTTCAGCTTTCATGAAAAACTTCCAACTGAAAAATGAAGAGCACCTCGATATCTATCAATCCAACGATCAAGATCTGAAACAGAGCGTTGTGGAGCCTGTAATCTCTTGCCGTTCGTGCTTAGGCCGTGTGTGATTTTCGAGGTGAATATAAGGCCGAGTTGCATGCCGTCGCAAGCAAAGGAAGGCCTCTTGAGGGAGGTCGCGGTAATGGTCTTTGAAGGGAGTACGGTGGTCCTGGTTCGCGCGCGTCATTGGGTTTTGGTCGGCGAGATGGGTCCGCGTATGTGAGCGGGAACGAAGAGGAAAGGATAACAGTAATTTTTTTAAGATTATGTTAATTATTAACTTAATTATATTTTAATTATATTTTAATATATTCAAATATTTAAAAATCCGTAACGTTTTCATACGTTGTCATAATCGGACTAAATAAACGGCGACGGAATTGTGGCAACGAGTACTACGTTCAGGGACAAGTCAGGAGTTGATTGGAGCTAACTAAATTTTAGGTTAAATCGAATGTCATTCGATCTGATTTAAAATTGAAAACTCAAGGTGTGTGTTTTATAATGCTTACAACGTACTGGAATATTTTTATGCTAGTTAAATTTGAAATTATGAAAGGATATAAATTTATTGATTGTTGTTTGATAACTTTAATTGTCATCTAAATTGTCATTCGATTTAATGGCTTAAAATTAAAGTTGATAGATAAATTTGAAATTGGAATTTAGTTGCTAGTAAAATACTTGATATTAGTAACTATGAAATTGTAGTGAATTATTTTGACTGTTTGGATGATTGTTTGTGATGGATGAAAGTTGATTGATATTTGGATGATTGGATGTTTATTTATTTTTATATATATCCTGTTGTCAACTGAAAATTATTTACAGTATATAAAACTGTAAATTGAATTATTTCAAATATTGAGAAATATGCTGAAATGATATATACCTATGACACTGTGATTTGGATTGAAATGATATATATCTATCCTTGAAATTAAATTGAAATAACTGGTCACTTAGCCATAGGAGAAAATTATATACGAACACTGGATTGGTTAAATTAAAGGATTTTAAAATTCTGATTTGAAACTTATTTAAATGAATTTGATTTAAAGAAATAAAAATCAAATTTATGAAAAATTGAATTATTTTCGAACGTGAGCTCGAAATGTTGAAATTTAAATTTGTTAACAGAAATGGTTTTAACAATCGAAGTTGAGAATTTGAAGTTATATTTTGGAATATGGTTTGAAATTCGGAAATTGGGTTGTTGTAAAGGATTTGGACTTTTATTCGAACTTCGAAATATTGCTAAGTAAAATAAATTTAAATCGATATTTCAATAATTGAGCTCAGAACTGAATTGTTTTAAAGATTTGAATCTTAATTTGAGTATTAAAGTTAAATTTAATTTAAGCGATTTAAATCAATATTTTAAAAATCGAATTCGAATTTATATAAATTGAAATGGGTTAAATTTGAGAATTGAATTGAAATTTATTCAAGTTGGAATTAAAATTGAAATCAATTGGAATTGAAGGTGAAATTGAATTAATTCGAAATTGAAATCGGATTTATTTGAATTGAAATTGAATCGGTTTGACTTTGAAACTATTTCAAATAAATTAATTTAGTATAAACTGCTTAAAAATCTATCTTTTAAAATATTCAAATTATTTTGATTTCCAAACTATTTTACCTTATAAAGCATTTAAAAAGCTTAAATTATTTTATATCAAACAATTTTAATTATTTATTCTATTTTTAAACAATCTAAATTTTCAAACAATATTTCTAAAATTCAAACTGGTCAAAAGGGTGGAGTGTTTATATCTAAATCTTGGATTTAAATACGAATTGGTTTGAAATGAAGTTAAAACCTAAATTGAAATTCGAAACAATTTTGGAAGCGAAATCAGGTTATTAAGTTGAAAATGATTTTGAAGTAAAATGGTATATTTTGAGTAAATATGATGATTTCGAAATGGATTTGATTTTGAAGCGAATATGATATTTTGATGTCAAACACGAACTATTTTCGAAATGTGAAAATATACCAACCGGTGTGTAAAATGACGTTGGGTTGTTAAAGAGACCGAGGCCTTTTGTTAGCATAATCTCTATCAATATTGGAATCACTTTAACAACTATGTACGTGAAGTGATGGTCCAGAATGAAGTGGTTGGATTTGGCGTACGTTTGTGGGATTAGAAGAAAGAGAACGGTGATGGATTAGCCTAGCACTTGTGCCAATTTAAAATGACTAAAACAGGAGCCCTACCGGCCAAGTAGGCTACCTAACCCGAGCGGACACACTTCTTCATATTACCATCATTTCCATTGTGATTGATTGGTACGCACCCTTGGATTTTTGGGAGTGTTGGACGTGGTAGGGGATCATGACTATGATGTGTTACCACCAACTAAGAAGGGTAAACTGGTAGTATCCTACCTTGGGCATTGCCTCACATGCCTTGTCGTACTTTTATCCCTATACGAGACTACTACGATGTTGGTTTAGTACTATCATATCACGGCGCATCCCTATCCACCGACGTTTTACTGGTGTTTTATATGCAAACTATATGACAATGCTTAAAAATGCGTTAAGGAGGATCAATGTAAAGACTTAACGCGAAGAAAAATATTTATTTGACTGTTTAGACATTATAAATATAGCGTATTCTACTATATATAAATATTTTGACGGATCCTTAAAAGATGGAAAATCCCGTAACATCTCTTGAGTTATTGCACGCACGTTATACAGTGGATAGGAGATGTGAAATCCCATAAATATCTCTGATGCTATTACACTCATGTTATATGCGATATCGATTTGACTCACATAAGAATATTTTAGTCCTAACTCGAATGTTTTGTCTTTTTATTACGCTCGGGTCAGTCCTAAGTTTTTCAGCTTATCGAAGATTATACTCTGGAGGACAAAGACGAAAATTTGGTATATTATTATTACTAGTATTATTCCTTCATTGTTTGTTCTGATGCATTATTAATTTATTCCTGATGTATATATAACTCTGATAAATGTTATATAAAATATAATCAAATGTATAGTAAACAACTTCATGAACTGTTTATTTGATTATTATATTTTATCATTCCACTACGAGATTCTGTGTTTGTTTTCTTCTTCTTTTCTTATTTTCTTAATTAACCCCATTAATTATTTATATTCCGGATTGTTTATGTTGGATATATGTGGATTATTGTCGATTTAAATCTTCCGAAATATGGGTCGTCACAAAAATAGTTTATATATTAAAATAGTTTATATATTAGAATGGTTTATATATTAAAATAGTTTATATATTAGAATGGTTTATATATTAAAATAGTTCCAAATTAGAATTGTTTATTCCAATTTCACAAATTAATTCAAATTCTCATTAAACATTTTTAATTTATGTCGATTTCAAATCCAAGTTTGAACTTCAAATTTAAACCATTCCCAATTCAATAGGTTTCAAAGTTTAAATATTCAAACAATTCACAATAACTCAATTTGATACATTCCATTTATATTTAAAACTTTCAACTTTAATTATATTTAAATTTGAAAATATTTACATAATCATTTTAATAACATTTAAAATGAAATCTCAAATTACAAATTTAAATCAAAATTAAATTTCTAACTTTAATTATATCTAATACGAAATTATTCACTTAATCACTATTTTATAAATATTTGAATAAAATCTCAAATTACAAATTTAAATCAAAATTTAATATTCAATTACAATTTTACATAAATTTGAAATATTCATTAAATCACCTTTGTCAAAATCAAGTTATCGAGTTATAAAATCATATCTTTTAAAAATCTCAAAATCAATAAATTCCCAATCAATGCTTATTTAAATTCAATTCTTAAACTAATTAAATTACAAGTCAACTTAATTTATCTTTCCAACCTTAATTTTATTTTAAAGTTATTACAAACTCTATTTTAAAATATTAATATAAATTGTAAATAAATATTTAAAACATATTACATATATTATAGTTAAATTAAATTCTTATTAAATTTTATTATGTTAATTATTATTAAGTTAAACCCTATTATTATTGAACCTATTTTAAATTTTATTTATATATTTTAAAAATGATAAATTTATAAGTTAAATTTTATAATTTACATTTTCAAACTTAACTTATAATATTAAAATTTAAGACATATAATTTTAAAAATATAAATTTTATACATATATTAACATTAAAATATCTTTATATTATATTTAAAATCAATATTTAATAAAACCCGTATATTTCCATTCAAAACTTTTGAAAACCAATTTTTCAAAAATAGACCAACGGTGTCCGTATAAAATTTTCTGTCATGTGGTCAAGTGATACGGATATTTATCATTTCAATCCGCAATAATTTAATATTTATGGGCATATATCATTTCAAGCTGCAATCCTAAAATTTTAAAACCAATAAAATTGCTTGGGTTTATCATTTGAACCCATAATGATTTTCCCTAATCTAAGATCGTTCGGGGTATGCATTATTTCAACCCATAGGGAATTCCTAAATAACATGGAACTTGCAGAGTGAGAACAATAAAATATTTACATAAAATGACATAGCATTTCAATGGCAAATATGATTGTAATTAACCATTAAATAAAATATATATTCAACAGGTCATGGTGTCATATGTCATAAGTTAACAAATTTAAATATTAACATATCATATTTAACAATTTAATGACTAATAATTCAAATTTAATATATTTCAATCGTCATTTCAGGTGAATTAAATTTAGTAAACATAAGAATGTTAATCGTGAGTGATCGTTCACCTTTCGAGGTTGGAGAAAATAGACAGCACAACGAGCTACGATTGAATCACGAACTCGATAATTGACTAATCCAAACGACAATTTCCAAAGCAAAGCAATGTGGACTCGAGATTAATGAAAATATATATATATATATATATATATATATATATATATATATATATATATATATATATAATTTTTAAAAATATAAAATTTACTCACATATTAAAATAAAATTTTTATATTATATTTAAAAAAATCAATTAAAATACATATTAAAATCAAAATATCTATATATTATAGTTTAAAAATCAATATTCTTTTTTTTTTCTTCTTTTTATTTTTATAGAAGGAGAAGAACCAAGCTATCAGGTGGACAAATATCAAGTATCAATTATAATATACATACATATATATATATGAAATATATACGTAATCAAAATATATTTAAAATATCAAGTATCAATTACATATATGTAATCAAATATATGTAATATATTTGTAATATTAAAAATCAAGTATCAATTATATAACAGAACATAATCTCATGGCTAGGGTAGTGGAACAAGGGGCTGTTGATGTAACGACCCCGAATTTTAACTAAATTTAAATTGATAATTAAATTAATTTTTGAATTAAAATCTGTAAAATTAATTGGTAAATTGATTCGAGTTTCCCTAATTCAACTAGAATATATACTAAATCATATGAGTAGAATTTGAATTTATATATATATATATATATACATATATATACATATTGAATTAAATCTTAAAGGAATGGTTTTAAAATAAGAATAAGAATATAAACCTCTGACACAAGGAAGAAAATAAATAAATTGATTTAAAATTTAGAATTGATAAGAGTAGAATAAAAACAAATATATAGATAAATACAAGATAATGAATATTAAGGTAAAATAATAGCAATAAATTAAACTAGAAATAGAAATCAATATATATGAGATAAGTATAAAATATAAAGTAAACAATTAATTGGTAAAATTTTAAGAACAAAATAAAGAATGGAAATTCATCTATATTGTAAAATAAATAAATTTTATGTTTCAGACAATATAGAGTAAATCTTAATATCATAATACAAAATAATACAAATAGAATGAGCATACATGTACACTTGCAAATGAAAAAAAATATACATGTATAGAAAGCTTGTAAGAGAAGCCACATCAAACTATCTCTAATATGTACAGCTGAAAAGAAAAAAATATGAATTTGTACAAGCTAATTAATGCTAGCACACTAAAAATTCACATCAGCCAGCAAGCAAAGAAAATATCCCTGCTAAACATTGTACAAACATATTTTTCTTTTCAACTTAAACAAATATATATATATACATTGTAAAGCTTCATTTCACTCGAACAACAAATTCGTTTCAGTTGCATCCATATAACTGAGTGAAAAACTGAGATGATATCATTATCATTCAAACCAAACATAAGAGAAATTAATCTAAAACTTGAAGATTAAAAGGGAGCTTCAGCTATCAAGTTCAAAACCAGATTACAACTTCAACTTCAATCTGAAAGCTTTAAATCATGATTTGGAAGGTGAGTGGCAGTTAGTTCTTTTTACTTGAATATTTGTTGCAGTGGCTTTGTGTATATATGTTTGTATCAGTGTTTCTTTTCTTTTCTGTTACTTCACAGAGTACCAGACAACATCAAAAAGAAAAAAATCCAATCTTTTTTTTTTAATCAATGTTAGGCCTTGCTTTCAAAACAAATTAGTTGTATTTAAGTTTAAGTTATAATCTAAAAATAGTTTCGTGAAGCATAAATGTATATAGAATGAAAAAAAAAATCAAATTTTTACAATAGAAACTTTGTTTTCTAAAAATTCAGGTATCACGAAATTTTGATTCAAGAATATAACTTGAATCCTCATTGGAAGCCATGATTTTTAAGCTTGGTTTGATGATTTTTAGAGGGAGGAGTTAGGAGCAGTTTGAAAATGAATGAAAATTGGTTTCTTGGCGATTTTCGGTGATCGGCTAGTTCGTGGGGCTCGGGTTTTCTCGTGGAGATGGAGGAGGCTACGGAGATGCCTGGAAAAATGGTCGGATGTGGCATCGTCCAAGGTGGCATCGGCGGCGTCGGCGGCTTCGGCGGCGTGAGGTTTAAGTCCGTAAACCTAGTTTTTGAATGGAGAGGAAACTCGTGCACCACGGTCTCGTGCAAGCATCGAGTGGCTCGGGTTTTCGGGCACTGGTGGCGGGGGAGTTGACTAAGTGGAGGCCGAAGTTTCGAGTTGTTTAGTGGTCGGAGCGCCGAGAATGTGGCGTTGACAGGTTGTAGTGGGTGGTTCCAGACGTTTCCAGGTTTGGGATATTTTCCTCGATTTCGATTTCGAGGCAACGGCGAAGTTCGAGTGATCTGAGCATGTTCTAGGGAGGATCGTCGATATGCCCGACGTCGTGGTGATGCCAGAAGATGGCCAACGGCGTCGTACACGTGCACGAACCTTAGAATGATAGCCTGGGTGTTGTTGCCTGGGAAGAACAGAGGAGAATTACGCGTGTTGACTCGAGTAACTCGAGTCGTTTACTCGAAGCAAGAAACAAAAGGTCTCGGGTCAAGTTGTTCCAGGCTTTTCAACTTGAACCTGATCCTATTTTTTGAAATTTAAAACCAAATTTAAACTTATAAATCAAGGTTTTGAATTGAGTTGTAAATAAAAATATAAATATAATTCAAGTTTGAATTGAAATTTAGTTTTGAACATAAATAAAGTTTAAAAATTCAAATTGGTTTAAATAACTCAAAAGCAACTAAATATTCAAAGAAATTTGAATTTAAAATAGATTTGAAATTTGTAAATGAAAATTTAAACGAGTTAAAATTAAAAGTTTAAACCTGGAATTAATTCCAAATTAGAATTTAAAATTTTGCAATTTAATTAAGTTTCAGAACTAAAGTGTTCAAAAGAAGTTAAATATGCTAAAATTAAAAAGAAAAGTGATTTTTCTTTAAGCTCTTTAAAAAAAATTCCTTTATAACCAAGTGTTATTTTTACATGTAAATTTAAAAATGTTGAAAAATTTGTTTTTAAACTTTATTAAAAGTAAATAAGGATTTATTTCAAATTTTAAATAGGAATTTAAAAAGGAAAATTGAAACAATGTTTTTCACATGTTGTAAAGAGCATATTAAATCATGAATGAGTGACTTTAAGTAATGAAGATTAATGATTTCAAATTCATTAACGAATGAGTTCTTAATGGTGAATCGATTTATAATCAATAATGATAAGTATAAGTAAATTTCTTTAGAAAGGTAATTAAAGAAATTCAATAGTTAATGAAGTCATTAACGAAGATTTTATTTGAATAATTAATCAATGTGATAAATTTTAACAATAAATAAGGTTGATTAATTTAATAATAATCAATCATGGAATTATTAAGTATAATTGCTTAATGACAGTAATTATGGAATTAATTATTCAGTGTAATTAATTGAGTTAATTAAATTTGTTCAAGTTAAGTACTTAAGTTTAAATTAATTCAAAATAATCATTTGAAAATTTGGAAAATATAATCACTTAGAAAGGTAATTAATAGATAATTACCGGATGTAATTAAATGAATGATAATCAGTAATTTGGGTATAAATATTTGTTATTAAACAAGGGGTTAATTAAATCAATTAATTAAAGGATTAATTAATAATTGTGATTAATTAAGATAAAATAAATAATTGAAGGTTAATTGGTTCACTAATTAAAATTTATTAGTTAATAATAAAAGATTAACTAATAAATGATGAAAGGGAAATTTATTTCAAATTAACTTATGATAATTAGCCCAGATTAATCAGTGATTAATAAAGTTACTTGTGAATGTTTGGACTGGACTGAATGATTTAACTGTCTAATATTCCTAATCATGATGCTTTGTGATATATTCTAATTTATATGTGTAATCTGTAATATAGTTTATTTATCTGGGATGAATGTAATTTATTATCTGTAATTGATATATCTGTGGTCTGTGATCTATGAATAAAAGATAAGCGTTATAGTTTATACCGCTTATCAACTATATTTTTGTATTTTGATCTGTGATGATTGAATGCTGTTGCACTATTGTGTTAAACCCCTGGACCACATCATACATAAACAAAATGTGGATTTCACGAGGAAATCGGTTAAGTCACAGATTTGTATCAAATTTAGAAATTGAATTCTTGAATCCAAAATAGTTTTGAATTTTGAATTAAGAACTTTTGAAATGAATTTCAAAAATAAAAGTTATTTTAAATAACTTGATAAAAATTTGGAATTTAAATAATTTGAATTAAGTTTGAATTCAATGTTTGAAATTGAATTTAATGACTTCGAATTTTGGTCTAAAACATTATACAAGTCATAAAAGATGCTTATATGGGATCTTAACCATTTAAATAGTGTGGTTTTGGAAATGTAAATTTGAATTCAAGTTCTATACTTGAAAGGCTTTAATTTGTAATCAGTTTTTCCAAAAAAAAAAGGGAAACTATTTGTTTCCAAATAGTTAAGCTTTCATATAAGGAATGAATTCCTAATTTGTGTTAAAACGGTTTCAAGTTCGAATTAGAAATGTATATAGTTGAAAGACTATAAATTAACCTTTGTGAAGATGATTGAACTTTGTTTTGAAGTCGAAAAGAATTTTGAAGGGTGAATCTTTTATATTATAAAAGATTTAAATTGTAAATTGTTTTGAAAGCTATCAATTAAATCTTTGATTTAAAGATTGGATGAGTTAATCCAATTTTGAAATGGAATCGTTTTGAAAGCTGTGTAAATGAATCTTTGTGAAATCTGGGTGAACTTGGTGAATGGAATCTTTTTATTTAAAAAGATTTGAAATGGTAATTCGTTAAACCATTTAAGGAAAAGTTTTAGGTAATAAGTCGTGACTTAATTGAAATCCCATATCCATATGTTTTTAAATATTATGCTCACTATTCGGATTATCCAGGAAAGGACTTTTGTGTCATATAACCCATTTCGAATAAGTGATACGACGTAATGGATATCATTTGAAGACCGATGGTGAAGACCAGATATTTGTGAAAACGAATGGATAACCCGTCGATTGTCTCTGTACCGAGTCGCGCCGGTATAGAGATTTCCTAAGTGATGGGAAGTCCAATCGGGATTGTGAATTCTCAGATTGCAAGGGCTTCTTCTGAAGTGCCTTCGGTTCTGTTCGAGCCCGGAACATACTTGTATGGTCGTGTGTCTGACACTACACTTTGAGATATAAAGCAGATTTCTTTCAAATACATTTTTGTTGGTGGCGGAGAATTCATTCTCTTAGCTTAACACCCTTCTCTGAGACGTACGAGCTCAGAGGTTATGTAATTGAAAGTTATCAGCGATATGCTCCCAATTTGGTAGTGTGACATACTGAGTGCTGCTGTGTGTGTTGATCCTTTGTTGATTAATTGTGATCAAAGCATAGCTTTGTGCAAAAAGCGTAGCTTTGTGGACGAGACCTCATCGGACCTCACAACCCGAAAATGGTCGAAACAGGAAAGATGCGGCAAGGTTATTAGGGTCGCGCCCTTTAGGGTATGTCATTTCCTTCTGGAAAAAGGTGATGTCATGGTATGGTGCCCATATATTTACCTATGTGGTAGCTCCAATCTCATTTACTGTGTGGTTGTTGCTTTGTGATAGAGGGCCCTCGGATAAAGGTCCCCAAGGACCGGGGAGTGGCATACTCGAGTAGTAGTTACCTAGTTACAAAGGTAACCCAGCCTTGTGTTGGCAGAGTGCCGGGTAGGTTCTCGGGACGTCCCGCCAGAGGCGTACCCATGTGGCAGTAGGAAGTTCCTTAGCCTGACCATTTGTTGGAAAATCCAAAGAAACAATACGAGCCTTATACGGTTTTAATTGTAGAACCTGCCATTTAAAATGGTAGCTATAGCAGGCATAATATAATGGTACCTATGCTGGCTAAGATTTATATTATACTTTCAAAATGTTTTCCTGCACCTTGCACTTATAGTAATAATATCAAAGAAATTCTCTCGTATCAAGCATTTTTGACTATCATAAGAAGAAATCTCCTCCAAGTCTGCGTTTGCATTATGTGTGTGGTGGGAGGTCTTATAGTAGTTACATTTTCTAAAAGAATTGCGGATCTATTTAAAAATATTTCTTTATTTTTCTTAAAGATAAACTATTTTTTTGTTACTCATACGAGTCCCATGACTGATCCGGAGTTTATTGTTCCCTTCTAAACTCTGGGTGCCCACTATTTTCCACACGGGCAGTCTAAAATTGGACTTCTTTTCAGATATTCAGGTTTAGTAGATTATCTGGAGCTATTTCAGTCGATGGAGTTCACACCAGTCTTTCTTATCTTGGTGTAACCTAATGGTGGTCTGAGCTTGATTTTGGAGCCATTTGGAGTTTTCTCTGCTGTTATTTCCGCTGTAGCAGTATTATTTATCTCTGATATTCTTGGGTTATATTGATATCATTGTTGTATATCATATTCTGGATATTGTATATCGATGTATTATTCTTTTTCTTCCGCTATGTTGTTTACTTAATTGTGTTATAAGCTCCGGCGACTCGGATTTGAACGGTCGAATCTGTGGCATTCGAGTATGATGTAAAGTATGGATGTCGATTTTCGAACGTGAAAAATCCGTATCGTCACATTTGGTATCAGTGATAAGGTTGAACTTTAGCTCAGGAGTATAACACGTTAAGTAGCTCATTAGAGATAGGGTGAAGTATACCCTAGAATGAGTATCCCTAAGATATCTGTTTGTATGCCTCAGTAAATTCTCTTACTATCCACCGATAGTGAGTGTGAGTGTAAGAAGAGGACGAGATAGGGGACAGGGGAGTGCCACTACGAATTGGTCAATACTCTGTAACAGCCCGGAAGTAATATATTCTCTCAACCTCTTTTGTTCAGCATCTTTTCTCAATTCTTCGATCATTTCTGGTAGATCCAGAAAGGAAATTCGATATATTGATATAGGACATAAACTCCAGATAGACCAAAATTGTTTGTTTTGGTTGTTATGGTTGACAGGTATACTTTAACTTTTAAACAAAAAAATTTGAAATCTGGGATACTAGGAATTTAAAACGGGTAGAATAATTTTGAAATATAAACTTTGTTGTATTTCTTAGCCTATAAAATTCTAAAGCCTTAGAATCTTATTTTTGTATTTTGGTTTTGATTGTAGAGAACCTGTAGTATAAGTAAGGAAGGAACACTTTCCAAAGCCAGAAGAATCGGTGATTATGGTTCATCTAGTAGGGTTCGGAATAATTTGGGTGAACCGTCAGTGCATGAGGAGGTGCCAGAGGAGCCTGTGGAGCAGCCGCAACCTCAGGTAGGAAGAAGTGTTTGAAGAACCCAAGGAGGAGTCTAAAGAGGAACCCGAAGAAGAATTCAAAGATGAAGAAGAATTCAAAGAGGAAGAAGAGTTTGAAGAGGAAGAAGAGTTTGAAGACGAGGAAGAGGTGGTGTCGGAAAATGATGTTGCGGTCATTTGGGATCTGGATAATGCAATGGAAGAACAAGATGATGTAGGATATATCCCGATAGAATCTGATCCAGAGGATGTTTTTGAGACAGACGATGAGGCGGAGGTTAAAGAACTATCAGGGCCTGAGAGGGGGAGCTCTGATAGTGAAGATCTGTAGTTGGTTGGGTTGACTTCTTTTGGATAGGGTGTGTTTATGTACGTGTTCTGGATTTAGAACCGTAGTGAATGTTGGATGTTAATTGGGTAATGTATTACTATAACATAGGTATGAATATTATGAGTAGCACTTAATATGGGATATATTATGAATTACCTGTAAGAATCCATGTGTTTACTAATATAGTTTGAGTTGTCATTAGTATATTCTGTGTGTGTGTGTAATTCATGGAACGAGCTGTGCAATTTCGGGGACGAAATTCTTTTAAGGGGGGAAGTCTGTAACGACCCCGAATTTTTACTAAATTTAAATTGATAATTAAATTAATTTTCGAATTAAAATCTGTAAAATTAATTGGTAAATTGATTCGAGTTTCCCCAATTCAAATAGAATATATACTAAATCATATGAGTACAATTTAAATTTGAATTTATATATATATATATATATATACATATTGAGTTAAATCTTAAAGGAATGGTTTTAAAATAAGAATAAGAATATAAACCTCTGACACAAGGAAGAAAATAAATAAATTGATTTAAAATTTAGAACTGATAAGAGTAGAATAAAAAAAATATAGATAAATACAAGATAATGAATATTAAGGTAAAATAATAGTAATAAATTAAACTAGAAATAGAAATCAATATATATATATATATATATATATGAGATAACTATAAAATATAAAGTAAATAATTAATTGGTAAAATTTTAAGAACAAAATAAAGAATGGAAATTCGTCTATATTGTAAAATAAATAAATTTTATGGTTCAGACAATATAGAGTAAATCTTAATATCATAATACAAAATGATACAAATAGAATGAGTATACATGTACACTTGCAAATGAAAAAATATACATGTATAGAAAGCTTGTAAGAGAAGCCACATCAAACTATCTCTAATATGTACAGCTGAAAAGAAAAAAATATGAATTTGTACAAACTAATTAATGCTAGCACACTAAAAATTCACATCAGCCAGCAAGCAAATAAAATATCCCTGCTAAACATTGTACAAACATAATTTTTTTTATCAACTTAAACAAATATATATATATACATTGTAAAGCTTCATTTCACTTGAACAACAAATTCGTTTCAGTTGCATCCATATAACTGAGTGAAAAACTGAGATAATATCATTACCATTCAAACCAAACATAAGAGAAATTAATCAAAAACTTGAAGATTAAAAAGGAGCTTCAGTTATCAAGTTCAAAACCAGATTACAACTTCAACTTCAATCTAAAAGCTTTAAATCATGATCTGGAAGGTGAGTGGCAGTTAGTTCTTTTTACTTGAATATTTGTTGCAATGGCTTTGTGTATATATGTTTGTATCAGTGTTTCTTTTCCTCTCTGTTACTTCACAGAGTACCAGACAACATCAAAAAGAAAAAAATCCAATCTTTTTTTTAATCAATATTAGGCCTTGCTTTCAAAACAAATTATTTGTATTTAAGTTTAAGTTATAATCTAAAAATAGTTTTGTGAAGCATAAATGTATATAGAATGAAAAAAATCAAAATTTTACAGTAGAAACTTTGTTTTCTGAAAATTCGGGTATCACGAAATTTTGATTCAAGAATATAACTTGAATCCCCAGTGGAAGCCGTGATTTTTAAGCTTGATTTGATGATTTTTAGAGGGAGGAGTTAGGAGCAGTTTGAAAATGAATGAAAATTGGTTTCTTGGCAATTTCCGGCGATCAGCTAGTTCGTGGGGCTTAGGTTTTCTCGTGGAGATGGAGGAGGCTATGGAGATGCCTGGAAAAATGGTCGGAGGTGGCATCGTCCACGGCGGCGTGAGGTTTAAGTCTGTAAACCTAGTTTTTGAATGGAGAGGAAACTCATGCACCACGGTCTCGTGCAAGCATCGAGTGGCTAGGGTTTTTGGGCACTGGTGGCTGGGGAGTTGACGAAGTGGAGGTCGAAGTTTCGAGTTGTCTAGTGGTCGGAGTGCCGAGAATGTGGCGTTGACAAGTTGTAGTGGGTGGTTCCAGACGGTTTCCAGGTTTGGGATATTTTCCTCGATTTCGATTTCGAGGCAATGGCGAAGTTCGAGTGATCTGAGCATGTTCTAGGGAGGATCGTCGATATGCGCGACGTCATGGTGATGCCGGAAGATGGCCAACGGCGTCGTGCACGAGCCTTAGAGTGATAGCATGGGAAGAACAGAGGAGATTTACGCGTGTTGACTCGAGTAACTCGAGTTGTTTACTCGAAGCAAGAAACAAAAGGTCTCGGGTCAAGTCGTTCCAGGCTTTTCAACTTGAACCTGATCCTATTTTCTGAAATTTAAAACCAAATTTAAACTTATAAATCAAGGTTTTGAATTGAGTTGTAAACCAAAATATAAATATAATTCAAGTTTGAATTGAAATTTAGTTTTGAACATAAATAAAGTTTAAAAATTCAAATTGGTTTAAATAACTCAAAAGCAACTAAATGTTCGAAGAAATTTGAATTTAAAATAGATTTGAAATTTGTAAATGAAAATTTAAACGAGTTAAAATTAAAAGTTTAAACCTGGAATTAATTCCAAATAAGAATTTAAAATTTTGCAATTTAATTAAGTTTTAGAAGTTAAGTGTTCAAAAGAAGTTAAATATGCTAAAATTAAAAAGAAAAGTGATTTTTCTTTAAACTCTTTAAAAAAAATCCTTTATAACCAAGTGTTATTTTTACATGGAAATTTAAAAATGTTGGAAAATTTGTTTTAAACTTTATTGAAAGTAAATAAGGATTTATTTCAAATTTTAAATAGGAATTTAAAAAGGAAATTTGAAACAATGTTTTTCACATGTTGTAAAGAGCATATTAAATCATGAATGAGTGACTTTAAGTAATGAAGATTAATGATTTCAAATTCATTAACGAATGATTTCTTAATGGTGAATCGATTTATAATCAATAATGATAAATATAAGTAAATTTCTTTAGAAAGGTAATTAAAGAAATTCAATAGTTAATGAAGTCATTAACTAAGATTTTATTTGAATAATTAATCAATGTGATAAATTTTAACAATAAATAAGATTGATTAATTTAATAATAATCAAACGTGGAATTATTAAGTATAATTGCTTAATGACAGTAATTATGGAATTAATTATTCAGTGTAATTAATTGAGTTAATTGAATTTGTTCAAGTTAATTACTTAAGTTTAAATTAATTCAAAATAATCATTTGAAAATTTGGAAAATATAATCACTTAGAAAGGTAATTAATAGATAATTACCGGATGTAATTAAATGAATGATAATCAGTAATTTGGGTATAAATATTTGTTATTAAACAAGGGGTTAATTAAATCTATTAATTAAAGGATTAATTAATAATTGTGGTTAATTAAGATAAAATAAATAATTAAAGGTTAATTGGTTCACTAATTAAAATTTATTAGTTAATAATAAAAGATTAACTAATAAATGATGAAAGGAAATTTATTTCAGATTAACTTATGATAATTAACCCAGATAATTCAGTGATTAATAAAGTTACTTGTGAATGTTTAGACTTGACTGAATGATTTAACTGTCTGATATTCCTAATCTATGATGCTTTGTGATATATTCTGATTTATATGTGTAATCTGTAATATCGTTTATTTATCTACGATGAATGTAATTTATTATCTGTAATTGATATATTAGTGGTCTATGATCTGTGAATAAAAGATAAGCGTTATAGTTTATACCGCTTATCAACTATATTTCTGTATTTTGATCTGTGATGATTGAATGTTGTTGCACTATTGTGTTAAACCCCTGGACCACACCATACAGACACAAAATGTGGATTTCACGAGGAAATCGGTTAAGTCACAGATTTGTATCAAATTTAGAAATTGAATTCTTGAATCCAAAATAATTTTGAATTTTGAATTAAGAACTTTTGAAATGAATTTCAAAAATAAAAGTTATTTTAAATAACTGGATAAAAACTTGGAATTTAAATAATTTGATTTAAATTTGAATTCAATGTTTAAAGTTGAATTCAATGACTTGGAATTTTGGTCTAAAACATTATACAAGACATAAAAGATGCTTATATGGGATCTTAACCATTTAATAGTGTGGTTTTGGAAATGTAAATTTGAATTCATGTTCTATACTTGAACGGCTTTAATTTGTAATCAGTTTTTGCAAAAAAAAGGAAAACTATTTGTTTCCAAATAATAAAGCTTTCATATAAGGAATGAATACCTAATTTGTGTTAAAACGATTTCAAGTTCGAAATGGAAATGTACATAGTTGAAAGACTATAAATTAACCTTTGTGAAGATGATTGAACTTTGTTTTGAAATCGAAGAGAATTTTGAAGGGTGAATCTTTTATATTATAAAAGATTTAAATTGTAAATTGTTTTGAAAGCTATCAATTAAATCTTTGATTTAAAGATTGGATGAGTTAATCCAATTTTGAAATGGAATCATTTTGAAAGCTTGTAAATGAATCTTTGTGAAATCTGGGTGAACTTTGTGAATGGAATCTTTTTATTTAAAAAGATTTGAAATGGTAATTCGTTAAACCATTTAAAGAAAATTTTAGGTAATAAATTGTGACTTAATTGAAATCTCATATCCATATGTTTTTAAATATTACGCTCACCATTCGGATTAGCCGGGAAAGGACTTTTGCGTCATATAACCCATTCCGAATAAGTGATACGACGTAATGGATATCATTTGAAGACCGGTGGTAAAGACCGGATATTTGTGAAAATGAAAGGATAACCCATCGATTGTCTCTGCACCGAGTCGCGCCGGTATAGAGATTTCCTAAGTGATGGGAAGTCCAATCGGAATTGTGAATACCCGGATTGCAAGGGTTCTTCTGAAGTACCTTTGGTTCTGTTCGAGCCCGGAATGGACTTGTATGTTCGTGTGTCTGACACTACACTTTGAGATATAAAGCAGATTTCTTTCAAATGCATTTCTGTTGGTGGTGGAGAATTCATTCTCTTCGCTTAACACCCTTCTCTGAGACGTATGAGCTCAGAGGTTATGTAATTGAAGGTTATCTGCGATATACTCCCAATTTGGTAGTGTGACATACTAAGTGCTGCTGTGTTTGTTGATCCTTTGTTGATCAATTGTGATCAAAGCATAGCTTTGTGGAAAAAGCGTAGCTTTGTGGACGAGACATCATCGGACCTCACAACCTGAAAATGGTCGAAACAGGAAAGATGCTGCAAGGTTATGAGGGTCGCGCCCTTTAGGGTATGTCTTTTCCTTCTGGAAAAAGATGATGCCATGGTATGGAGCCCAAACATTTACATGTGTGGTAGCTCCAATCTCATTTACTGTGTGGTTGTTGCTTTGTGATAGAGGGCCCTCGGATAAAGGTCCCAAAGGACCAGGGAGTGGCATACTCGAGTAGTAGTTACCTAGTTACAAAGGTAACCTGGCCTTGTGTTGGCAGAGAGCCGGGTAGGTTCTCGGGACGTCCCGCCAGAGGCGTACCCATGTGGCAGTAGGAAGTTCCTTAGCCTGACCATTTGTTGGAAAATCCAAAGAAACAATACGAGCCTTGTACGGTTTTAGTTGTAGAACCTGCCATTTAAAATGGTAGCTACAGCAGGCATAATATAATGGTACCTATGCTAGATAAGATTTATATTATACTTTCGAAATGTTTTCCTGCACCTTGCACTTATAGTAATAATATCAAAGAAATTCTCTTGTATCAAGCATGCTTGACTATCATAAGAAGAAATCTCCTCTAAGTCTGCGTTTGCATTGTGTGTGTGGCGGGAGGTCTTATGGTAGTTACATTTTCTTAAAGTATTACAGATCTACTTAAAAATATTTCTTCGTTCTTCTTAAAGACAAACTGTTTTTTTATTACTCATGCCAGTCTCATGACTGATCCGGAGTTTATTGTTCCCTTCCTAAACTCTGGGTGCCCACTATTTTCCACACGGGCAGTCTAGAGTTGGGCTTCTTTTCAGATATTCAGGTTTAGTAGATTATCTGGAGCTAGTTCAGTCGATGGAGTTCACACCAGTCTTGCTTATCTTGGTGTAACCTAATGGTGGTCCGAGCTTGATTTTGGAGCCATTTGGAGTTATCTCTGCTGTTATTTCCGCTGTAGCAGTATTATTTATCTCTGATATTCTTGGATCATAGTGATATCATTGTTGTATGTCATATTCTGGATATTGTATATCAATGTATTATTCTTTTTCTTCCACTGTATTGTTTACTTAATTGTGTTATAAGCTCCGGCGACTCGGATTTGAACGGGCGAATCTGTGGCATTCGAGTACGATGTAAAGTATGGATGTCGATTTTTGAACGTGAAAAATCCGTATCGTCACAGTTGAGGTTGCGTGCTAGAACGGAGAGGGAAGCAGAGGAGCGGGATGCTGGCTTCATGACAGATGGTGTAGGGTCGGTCAGGAAGGATCTCGGCAGTATGCGGTTGTTGCGTTAGTTGAAAAGGAGAGGGTAGCAAATGGTTTGTAGGTGGTGGTGCTATATGAACTGGTTGTCGGTGGCTGCTCGGACTGGGCTGTCAGGATGTGGGGCGATAGTAGTGGGTAGGTACCTGACAGAGCATGGCAAGGCTGGAAGGTGTCTGGGTGAACAGTGGAATAAGTGTAGGTTGCTCAGTTGTCAGGTGGTTGTTGCGTATTCCCGGTGGTGAAGCATGGTCGATGTGAGGGAGATAGGGAAGGAAATAGTGGTTGCATAGCGGAATGAGAATGGAGCAAAGTTCATTTGAGGCGGAGCAAGGGCGAGGCTGATGTTGCTTCGGGGGCTGGTATGTTGAGACGTGGAGTTGGGTGAAATAGGAGGACGAGCAAATTTTAGGAGAAGCAGGTAGGTTTTAATATGAAGGGGATGAACTGTTATCTTAGGCAACAATATATATAGCTTTATAATTATTATTTGTATTTTGGAAAGAAGAACAGAATGAAAACTTAAAGGCAGAAAGAAAGAGAATGAGCTGGGAAAATGAACCAGATAATATAAAGCAACGGGTGGGAATAGAAAACGCCAACAGTTGAATTCTAAAAATATTTATGGCAAATGGCTATTGGTTGTTAGATTTCTTACGGTGGACTACTGAAAGGACAAATGAAATCAAAAGGCTCAAATGTGGAACTGATATGGCTGACCGTTTTGCAGATTTCACCACGTAACGGACGCCGAAATACACAAACGAATATACTGTGGAGATCGACACAACGAGACAAACAGAATGGTACATAAATATGAGCAATACGATCATCCTATCAAAAGTCAATATCCGCTGCCAAAATGCTGCTAAACCGTCGAAAATAAGATAAACGGAGCTAGAGCAGTCCAAATTTGGTGAAACGAAATACGACGTCTCACTTAGAAGATGATTTGCATTTTTCTCAAATAAAAATATTTTATTTTCATCAAATTTTAACTGATCTTAAATTTAAAATTGAAATATAAAAACTGAACAAACTTAAATATTTTCAGATGAAAATCTGCCACTTGTTATGCTTCAATATACACATACCAAATATCAAATTTTCATTTCTAAAAATTTATTTGTTTATTTCCAAGAAAAAATTAGTTAATTACATTATAAAAATCGTTAAAATTTCTGGGTCATTGCACTCTCCCCACTCAAAACTTTTCGTCCCCTAAAAGGAATGAGATAGGAGAACAGAAGTAACAGAAAGGAAAGATAGATTTGAAATACAAAGTACCAGATATAAAAATTAATTTAAAACGATATAAATTTCATTTTGGACATCTTATTACTTACATTTATATTGCATATTATTCAATCACACGTTCTCATTACATGTAGATTTTTTCCTAAGTAAGTTTTATAAATGTTTCTGAGTGTAATTGAGCACTATACAAATTTACCATTTATTTACAATATTTCTGTTAAGCAAAAAAAATTTTGAACATTTTTATTACTTAAATTTCTCTTGTATAACCTACAATTTACATTAACACTAACATTTTAACTTTTTGAATATTTCAAGTAAGTTATACTCTTATGTTTTAGAATGCAATTGAGTATTATACAAATTAATTTTATTCTAGTTCAACTGTTTCAAGTTGTTTCAATTTCATTTCTCATTTTAAACACCCCTATTATTCAAAAATTTGGATTCATCTCCATAATTGAAAATTATCACTTAACATAGAACTTAAGAGTTAAATTTTCGGTTTCACTTCAAACCATTTTGAAATGAATATATATATATATATATATATATATATATATATATATATATATATATATATATATATATATTGTACATCAAATCATACTCAAGAAATTCAAATCAAATCTAATTTCCAAAAAAAGTGTAGTAAAGCTACTAAGTGGTCTCCCCTCTTTGAGACTCGAAAATGAATGTCGATGACACAGCAGTCATCATCCAAATTATTTTCCAGCGACTAAAAAAGGAGAGTACTGACTTACTTCTTTTAAAATTCTTTTGAAAACGATTTCTATTCGAAAATACTTTGAAATAATATATTTTTTCCCAAAACTTTTAAAAACCAAATTTTTGAAAAGCACCAGAAATTAAATTCTCATATCCCTAATTTAAATTTATTTCATTTGCAAATTAGATTTATAAACCATATTTTTAAAATTTCATCTTCTTACACATACAACAATAGTTAATGGTTTATGGATGTTGTTAAAACAATAAATGATAATCTAGTATTATTATTTCTAACAACCAATTCATTTTACTATCTAATTTCAGAAAATTATACTTATATATTAAAAAATATAATCATACACAAAATTATTTCATTTACCAATTTCAAAAACAATATTGTGCCAGTTTGCTCTGTTCAAGTGTTTTGGAATTCATATCGATATCGTTGGCCAGACGAATCGATCGAAACCCAAAATTCAAACTTAACAACTCAAATATAAAACATTTTTATATTAATTACAAATACGCTTCCTTAAAGGATGATTCCAGAATGGATTTTAGAACATGGATAAAGATTCATATTTAGAGGGACCCTAATCAGAGAGAGTTCTAACTAAGAAGATATTATCGAAAGGAAGATAAGATAATTAAATTACAAAAGAGGAAAGATGGATAGACTTATATTAATCATGGCGACCTTGATCGGGTCAACCGAGATTCCAGGAATAAGATCGATGTGGAATTCAATTTTTCCGCTTGGGAAGAGAAGTGACTTCACCAAAAATCAGGATAATCCATGACTATCAGGGTGGGGTCAAGGCCATAAAGCTGACCATCAATCAAAAAGATAAAACTGCCTGCATAATCCTGAGGCAATCGACATTCAATCATAAGAGAATTACCCTGATCATCTACTGTAGAAACGGTTCGAGCTTAGCAATAAATAACAACATCAAAACCAAGCACATAAAATCTCCGGTGAATCGAAGCCTGTTGTAAAGGAGTTTCACCCCTCTACAAATCATACTAAGATTGGTGGACCGCCAATGGGATTAGTCACACAAAATGATGAAGTTGCCAATTAAGGTTGTTAGATCTGGTCAAATTTATTATAGAGATCAACAGAATAGAGCTATGGGATGCTCCAGTATCAAGAAGAATATGAATAGGAAAATGCAAGAATGGATTTCAGAACAAAGGGAAAGTTCCAAAATTCAAAAGAATTCCAAATCAATGAGGATCCTAACAAGGAATTTCAAGCTTGAACAAATATGATTCTGTAATTAATTTACTTATTCTAGGGTATTACAACCCTATCTCTAATGAGTTTTTACTCCATATGCTATGTTTTGCCTAAACTAGAGCTCTGATGCCAACTGTACAGACCGGGTATTTCGAACCATTCAAATCGACAATCATCCACACATGTCGGACTTGAATTGCTCAAACAACATATTGTTAACTTATATTTGGCAAAACTTACCATATACAGTAAATAAATCAACTATAGAATCACAGACACAGAGTAATATAACAATAAGCAGCGGAATAGAAAAATAGTAGTTCATGAAGTTGTTACAAAACATTAGAGTTTAAAACAAAATACAACAGAAATCCCGAATACATAGAAATCTCAATACATAAGCAAATGACAAGTCCGAACATAAAACTAGAAATAACTCGATAGATATAAGACAGATCTCCAAGCAAAGCTCCAAACTCCAAATGTTAGTCTCAAAGGCTGTGACACTTAGTCTGACCGGAGCGTAAAGAAAAACACAAAACAGTCGAGCCACGATTAACATTCTTATACAAGTGAATCAACTCAAGTGAAATGCAAATAAGTTAAAGGATGTTGGGATTCCATCACTTAAGGATCCGTGAAACTATCTACATACATAGTACAATACGCTACATTGATAATGTCTACAGTAAAGTAAAATATTAAAATAGCGTTAAGGTGTTACCCATATCCCCCTTAACATATTTTATATAAACATCGTGGTCTATACAGTACTGTAAACTCCACCAAACCGGTGGGCTATCAGGGAGCACTCCATAGGTACGACACAAACCAAACTCATAGAAGGCGCAATAAGGCATGTGACAAGGCATGCAAGGCAATGCCTAGGGTAGGATTCTACCATTTTTCAGAACCAGGCTGGTGGTAAAGCATATCAGCTACTACAACCCACCTCAAGACACACTTCCAAATCAAAGGTGCACCCAATCAAATCATAAAGTAATAGAATGATATCAAAGAAGCATGCTTGATCAGAGATGTAACCTCACTTGGCCCAGGTATAGCTCCTATTTTAGCCACATCAAGCTGACTCGTGGCAGTCAGGGCTGCGTTAATACCTCATATAGATTCGTTCTCCAAAGCTCCTACTTCGTTCTGGAATCTCCACCACGTGCACAGTTGTTAAATTGGTTTTCGGTATTGGCAAAGAGTATGACAATATCCAATCCCGGTCTCTTTAACAACCAAACGCTTATTTCACACCGTGGTCATTTTTATTTCAAAACAGTTCATACTTCATATCAAATATCATATTCATTTCAAATTATATCACTTCCAAAATCAAATTCACTTTTTAAATCATGTCACTTTAAATCATATTCATTTTCGAAATCATATCACTTTAAATCTTATTAAATTTCAAAATCATATCACTTTAAATCATATTCATTTTCGAAATCATTATATCAAAGTATTCACATTTAAATCCATTGAATCTAAATCATAACAGTTCCAACTTAAACAGTTTGAAAGTAGTTTATATATATTGGGAAAAATTATATAATAAAAATAGTTTATATTTAAAAACACAGGTTATAGATTAAAATAGTTTATATATTAAAATAGGTTATAGATTAGAATAGTTTATATATATTATATTAGTTTATATATAAAAATAGTTCCAAATAAGAATTGTTTCTTCTAATTTCACAAATTAATTCAAATTCTCATTAAACCATTTTTAATTTATATAAATTTCAAATCCAGGTTTGAACTTCAAATTTAAACCATTCTAATTCAATAGGTTTCAAAATTTAAATATTTAAACAACTCACAATAACTCAATTTGGTACGTTCCGTTTATATTTAAAAAATTCAACTTTAATTTTATTTAAATTTGAAAATATTTACCTAATCGTTTTTAATAACATTCAAATGAAATCTCAAATTACATATTTAAATCAAAATTAAATATCTAACTTTAATCATATTTAATTTGAAATTATTCACTTAATCACCTTTTTATAAATATTTAAATAAAATCTCAAATTACAAATTTAAATCAAAATTTAATATTCAATTAAAATTTTGTTTAAATTTGAAATATTCATTAAATCACCTTTATCAAAATCAAATTATTAATTTATAAAATCATATCTTTTAAAAATCTCAAATCAATAAGTCCCAATCAATGCTTATTTAAATTCAATTCTTAAACCAATTAAATTACAAGTCAACTTAATTTATCTTTCCAACCTTAATTTTATTAAAGTTAATACAAAATCTATTTTAAAATACTAATATAACTTTTAAATAAATATTTGAAATATGTTATATATATAGTATTTAAATTAAATTCTTATTAAATTTTATTATATTACTTATTATTAAATTAAACCTTATTATTATTAAATCTATATTAAATATTATTTTATATATTTTAAAAATAATAAAATTATAAGTAAAATTTTATAATTTACATTTAAAACTTAACTTATGATATTAAAATTTCTGAAACATATAATTTTAAAAATCTAAATTTTGTACATATATTAAAATTAAAATATTTGTATATTATATTTAAAGTCAATATTTAATAAAACCTATATATTTCCTTTCAAAACTTTTGGAAATCAATTTTCAAAAATAGACCAACGGTGTCCGTACGAAATTTTCTATCCTATGGTCAAGTGATATGAATATTTACCATTTCAATCCGCAATAATTTTACGGGTATATATCATTTCAAACCGCAATCCCAAAATTTCAAAATCAATAAAATTGCTTGGGTTTATCATTTCAATCTATAACGATTTTTCCTAATCTATAAGATCGTTCGGGTATATATCATTTCAACCCATAGGGAATTCCTAAACTAACAGGGAACTTGCAGAGTGAGAGCAATAAAATAATATCGTAAAATGACATAGCATATCAATGAAAAATATGATCATAATTAACCATTAAATAAAATATATATTCAACAGGTCATGGTGTCATTTGTCATAGGTTAACAAATTTAAATATTAACATATCATATTCAACAATTTAATAATTAATAATTTAAATTTAACAACATATTTCAATCGTCATTTCAGGTGAATTAAATTTACTAACTATAAGAATGTTAATCGTGAGTGATCGCTCACCTTTTGGGGCTAGAGAAAATAGACAACACAACGAGCTACGATTGAATCATGAACTCGACAATCGACCAATCCAAACAACAGTTATCCAAAGCAACACATTATGGACTCGAGATATATGAAAACAAAATATATAAATAATTTAAAAATATAAAATTTACTCACATATTAAAATAAAATCTTTATAGAATATTTTTAAAATATCGATTAAAAAACATATTAAAATCAAAATATCTATATATTATAATTTAAAAATCAATACTAAAATCAATATTCCATTTTTTCCTTCTTTTTATTTTTATAGAAGGAGAAGAACCATGCTGTTAGGTGGACAAATATCAAGTATCAATTATAATATATATATAATATATACGTAATCAAATATATTTAAAATATCAAGTATCAATTACATATATGTAATCAAATATATTTGTAATATTAAAAATCAAGTATCAATTATATAACATAACATAATCTCGAGGTTAGGGAAGTGGAACAAGGGGCTGTCGAGGTTGCATTATGGAACGGAGAGGGAAGCGGAGGAGAAGGCTGCTGGCTTCATGGTAGTGGGTGCAGAGTCGGTCGGTAAGGATCTTGGCAGTATGCGGTTGTTGCGTAAGTTGACATAGAGAGGGTAGAAAATGGTCTGGAGGTGGTGGTATTATGTGAACTGGTGGTGAGCGGTTGCTCGTAATGGGCAGTCAGGATGTGGGGCGATGGTAGTGGGTAGGTGGCTGACAGAGCAAGGCGAGGCTGGAAGGTGTCTGGGTGAATGGTGGCAGAGGTGGATGTTTATCGGTTGTCAGGTGGTTGTTGCGTTGGCTCGGCCGTGAAGGATGGTGGGTCTGAGGGAGATAGGGAAGGAAATGGTGGTCGGGCCAGCTGTGAAGGAGAGGTGAGGGTTTTTACGGTGTTGGGTTACTGGGTGGCTTTGGTGCGTGTGTGGGAAAAAGTGGTTGCGTGGTTGAATGGAACGGAGCGAGGGTCGTTTGAGGCAGAGCAAGGACGAGACAGATGTTTCTTCGGGGGCTGGTGGGTGAGACGTGGAGTTGGGTGAAATAGGAGGACGAGCAAGTTTTAGGAGAAGCAGGTAGGTTTCAGTATGAAAGGGACGAACTGTTAACTTAGGCAACAATATATATAAATTTATAATAATTATTATTTTTTAGAAAGAAGAATAGAACGAAAACTGAAAGGCAAAAAGAAATAGAATGAGCTGGAAAAATGAATCAGATAATATAAAAGCAACAGATGGGAATAGAAAAAGCCAATAGTTGAATTCAAGAAATATTTATGGCAAATTACTATTGGCTGTTGGATTTCTTACGGTGGACCATTGAAAGGATAAATGAAATCAAAAGGCTCAAATGCGAAACTGATACGGTTAACCGTTTCGCAGATTTCGGCGCATACCAGATGCCGAAATACACAAATGAATATACTACAGAGATCAGCATGACGAGATGAATAAAATGATGCACAGATATGAGCGATACGATCATCCTATCAAAAGTCGATATCCATTGCCAAAATGCTGCTAAACCGTCGAAAATAAGATAAACGGAGCTACATCAATCCAAATTATGTGAAACAAAATACGGCGCCTCACCCGGAAAATGATTTACATTTTTCTTATATAAAAATATTCAGGTTTCAAAAATATTTTATTTTCATCAAATTTTAACTGATTTTAAATTTAAAATTGAAATTTTACAACTGAACAAACTTAAATATTTTCAGATGAAAATCTGCCACTTGCTAAGCTTCAATATACGCATACCAAATATCAAATTTTCATTTCTAAAAATTTAATTGTTTATTTTCAAGAAAAATTTAGTTAATTACATTATAAAAATCGTTAAAATTTCCAGGTCGTTACACTTTTATAGTCCTGTTCTAGGTTCAAGTTATGCCAAAACTCGTTAATTAGTAAGACCACTATTGGTTTACCACTAGGTAGTCAATCGCTAGATGTGCTTTGGGCATTAATTGAACCTAGACCCAATTAGGGTCGGGTTAAATAATAATAATCATTTCGTACCGTCTCCTTCGATTCGACACGATCCAAAAAATTCCTATTCTCAAAGTGTCAAAATTTACCGCCTTATCCCGAACCATGCTTTTGCAATTCACAATAGTCCTAACAAAACTGCTGCGACCAATAACACTACAAACTACATACCCAATAAAATTGAATGTCATTCATATTATGTCTATACCTTAAAGTGAGGAGATTTTTAAAAGCCACGATTTTATAAACCGAAAAATCACTGAGCTAAATATATGCTCTTTTTTACTTGTTTCAAAATATTAACAACCATTTCATATCAAAACTTCCCTTAAAAATCAAACTTATATTTGCCAAAAATCAAAATCAAGCCTTTACTATATATATGTGTGTGTGTGTGTGTATAAGGATTTCTCCAAAATCTAAGGTATTTTCAAAATATATTTTATAAAAATTCTCTCATAGGTTTCAGATTAAGGAATTGACATTAATTGTCCAAATAAAAATTTGGTTTTCCATCAAAGAGGTGATCAACGAATGCGCCCTAGCAAAAATTGCATCCGAACAATAGCGACATACAGACTCTAATTCCCTCCCATCTAAAATAAATGTCTGTCTTTGGTTGGAACTCATCATCGAAATCCAAAAACACAATGTAGCTAGAATCTCAACCATCAAGTCGAACACCTCTAGTCTTCAAGATTCGGCCATATGTCGAACTCATGCTCTTCATCAACAGCACCTTACGCATTGCTAGTATTCCATAGGGTACTTCGGAGTTGGCTTGAAAATCTTAACTCTAAGATATTTCAAACGCATAATTGCTTTGCCCATTTCCTCAAAGTGGAGCTACAAATACTTCTATAGTTGGAATTCCTCAAATCTAGTGTAAAAATATAATATTACTAGATTGGAAAGTATGAATACATTCTCTCAGTTTATCCTAGTTCCTCATATTTACTAACCAAGGCTCTGATATCATATGTAACAACCTGTGCGTCAATGGGCCTAATTTCGACAAAAATCAAAACCTAAGTCCATCAAAGCACATATCGTTGGATTTGGTGTGTACAAATAAGCATGAGATTTATCAGAGATTGATAAAAATCTAAATTCACAACGGAAACAATAATAGGATAAGAATACTGATTATGACTACTTCCTTGGAATTATTGGTATTCCTTGGATAACAAGTTGTCAAATCAGCATCGAGCATGAGAGAAAAGAAGACTTCTTCAACAACTAAACACATCTAGCTCTAATGACCTATTCCTCTAAATATATCATGTGGGTTGTGATGAGGAGGGGGTCAAAGCAACGTTCTAGTGACTGAAAAGTCTATAAACTATCCATAACATAAATATATACTAATTGGTTTCCATTTAACAGTTATGTTTATTAAGGTTAGCAATTCTACCCTTGCATTACACACACGATTACTTACCTAACCCTTCCCAAGGTACAAAATATTGACGAAGCCTTATCAACCACCCAAAACTTCCAAACCCATTTTCCACTTACTACTTCAAAATATGAAGTGGGTTTTTATAATCACCACAAAATACTTTTAAAAGAGAAATAAGCTGACTATGCCATTTATGTCCTCAATCACGGTAGACCCCGTCATTTAAGACCTCTTCCCAAGGTGGTTTTCCAGACAATGTTGTCAATGGTCAGTGGGTCCTAGCTACAAAGACCTCTAACCGCTAGTTAAAGCTTTCAACATTTGATGTTCAACTATTACCACATCTATTGCCAATAAAATGTTAGCCATGTAAGTGACTGTACCCAAGCCACTTAATACTTTGAAAGGACTAGGCAGATTTCTAACCATTTAATATCTATATTCTAAGCAAGTCCTTTATCATTAATACCTATCCCTAGCAGACCCCTCACTAGTACTATCGTTATTACAACCTTAGAAATGTGAGAGACTCTACCCAAGCCACTTATTACCTCATTAATAAGGACTAGGCAGACCTCTGACCATTTAACACCTAGTTATAGGTGGGCCTTTGTCATTTAATACCTCACCCCAAGACGGACTTCTCACTGGTACTATCTAGCTGACATCGCTTGGAATCTCACTAGGTTACTTAATACTTCTTTTTAGGAGGGAGGTAAACACTTAGATTAGTCACTTAATACCTCAAACCCGAAGCAAACCCTTCCTAAGATATCCACTATCACTCTTAATTATAAATATGGAATTTCATTAGGTTACTTCTTTCGATCAGAAGGCGGGCCCTAAACTAAATACTTAATACCTTAACACTGAAGTAAACCCTTTTGGAGACATCCTTATTTATTCGGAATCTCAATAGGTTACTTAATACTTCCTTTTAGGAGAGAGGCAAACCCTTAGATCAGTCACTTAATACCTTAAACGAGAAGCGAACCCCTACGAAGATATCCCTCGCTACTCCTAATTCCAAATTTAGACGATTTAATACTTTTCAATTAAGAAAGCAGGCCCAATCTCTCACGTTGTCGTCGATCCTAGGATTAGTGACTCTACTGACCTTGCATCACTAATCTACTAAGTCCAATTAACATCTTAAGTCTTTACTTTTGTTATCTTAGGTGGACAATGGACTTAGCTTACTAATTCCCTTTTTTATTTATGGCAATAAGATTTACCTTAAATGCTTATCAACCTATAAATCCCATTTTAATGCTCATAAATGTCAATTTGTCAATAAAATCCTAATGGATATTTCCTAAGATATTTATGTATGATTACTAATTTCAAATTAGTAACCTTTTTAATTATTCCATAGTTATAAATTCAACTTATTTATTTATCAAACTCATTAATCCATTTATCCTATCAAATAATTCCAACTCTCGTATTTATTACCCTTTATTTCTCATTTAACGGAGTTATAACCTTTTAAATTCTTTTCCTACTAATTAATAATCCAAAACATGAATGTTATGTGTAAGCTTTGTTATTTGCTAAGTTTTATTTAATTATTATAAGAGTAGTAAATTACGTACAAATATCTACTTTTATCAAATGTATCCTAGTTATATGTCTTCATTAGGATATTCTATTCCATGTTCAATTTTTTGAATCATATCTAAAAATAGTACCTGCTATAATTTCTATAAAATAGTCCAAAACAAAAGATTTAACTCTAAAATATAAAAGATTACATCTTTTGAAATAACAAAGAATAATCATTTCTTTTTGTTACTGATATAGACAGTGTAAACTTTAATGAATTCATACTTTACATATGTCTTTCTCTTTTTATTTGCATCTATTCCTTGTTAGATCAAACTTTGTATTTTTCTAGAAGGGAAAGAAATCAAACTAATTTACAAATATTAAATGGATCTAAATTCCAATAATTCCAAACATAGAAAAGTTTACTTTCCAACAAGATTTGGGTAACAGTCCAAATTCATAACATTATTACACAACCTATTTCAAATCTAGAATAAATTTCATTCAAATTGAATATTCTACATTCATACTTTTAGGACTGATTCTAATCAGGTGTACAATTGTAAATCAATTCATAAACAAAGATATGTAGGTGATATTAATTATATTCAGATTATATTCAATTTGTTGCCTGCAACTCATATACAATTATCCAGTTAGGCATAACAATCAAATAAACACCCACAGAATAATTTTCATATTATAACAATCTATAAAATCTTGCTTACCTTTTAAAAGCGATTCAGTCTCCAAATCTGAAGTAGAACCTTATATTCATCCCCAAATCCTCTTTAATCCAAGAAATATGTATAAAAGGGTATATACATACATTAGCAATACAGATCTGAGAAGAGATTTGAGATTGGGAGAGAAAATAGATACAAACATATAAATTACCTCAAACAATTATTTATTTTTCGTTCCAAATTTGTTTTTCGTCCATAACTTCATCGTTTGGACTCCGATCGCCAAACTCCAAGTATGGAAGTTGCTTAGAGTTTTACCATGAATGCTATGGTGCAAGTTTCATGATTAAATTCCACCATTTGCACAAATTCCCTTTTTGGGGCTATATTAATTAAATAACTAATGCCAAATTATGGGGTGTTACAATCTCCCTATGTGGTTGTAATCTCACTGCCTCCTCAAATACGCCCGAATACTCCCTAGCTATAGGCACAAATGACAACTCATCATGTAGGATCTTAGGCGAATATAGATAACTAACCATCACCTCATCATTCGGTTGGTATCCTAACTCTAATCTTTACACGTCATATGTCCCTCTCATCACCAACAGCCTCTCACAGTCCACCATTACTTCGTTCTTCTTCGGCCAATCCATCCCTAAAGTAATACAAAACCCCACAAACCTAAAAAAAGGAAATCATAAACAAAGAACTACCATGATCCGATAAGAACACAACCACTACAAACCATACATTGACCAATCGAGCCTCCAATAGGGTTCATCACAATCAAAGGTTGGCCAACTATCTCGGATCTCAAACCCAATCTATCTACCAAATCATTAGATATGAAGGACTATGATGCCCCAGTATCGAATAAAATACATATAAGAACACAATAAATAGAAAGAATACCTTGCATAGTAACATTTATTCCCTTCTCCTTCATAGGTGGAGCACTCGATGAAGTCCGAACAACGTTGATAACATATGTCTATACCAACTGCTTCTGCTTTAATGGTTCGGGACATTCGTTCTAAATCTGCTTGAATTCATTGTAGTTATAGAACCTCTTGCCTTCCCTCTTGTAATCTTTAATAAGATGCCCATTCTCTCCATAGTTGTACCAAGTAGGTTCCTACCTGGAATTGCCTCTTCTTGCTATTGCTACTCCACTTCCTCTTGCCTCTTTGCCTGCTTGTGGCTTTGACTCTATTTTAACAGCTATCTCGATTTTCAAAAGGGGGAAGAATGTTAGAATCACGATTTTCATCGTTTTGATTGTGATAACTATATAAATCAATATTTTTTACGTACTAATCACTTATGCAGGAGATTTATTGCATGTTCAGGTTGAGAAAGTTTTGAAGCTATTAGTCTATTGTTTAGCGTCTGTATATCATTAGAAATATGTTAAAATCTCTCTGATATGGTATATATACATTAACATGTACACAAATGCACACATATGTACAGAACAAGCTGAAAACAACCGGCTGAATGACCCAATTCAGCCGCCTATTTGCTGAAATAAATTTTATATTTCATGCATATTCAGCCGGCTGAATGGGTTCATTCAAACGGTTGAATTAGGCCTAAAAGTGCATGTTTCCTTGCTGTTTTGAATTTAATAAAAATCATAAGGTTGAATTTTAATTTCAGCTAAATGAATATCTATAACGGCTAGCTTTTTGAAAAAACGCTTCTCTTCAACGAAGAGAAACATCTTCAAATCTAACTGTTGCATCTATTTCTTTTCAACGTTTTCTTTCATGAAAGACTGCAACTTTTAAATAGATATAAATAGAGTTTAGAATTCAACAAATCAATTCACCTAACTTATTTTAGCATTCTTGAATTCTTATCTCTTATTCTTTGTTATCAATTTGCACTCAAACTGCATACAATTTTTGATCGTTGATCACTCTATCTTCCACATTTCTCAAGCACGTTACACTATATATCATAAAGGAGAAGATTATAGGAAGATTGTACTTAATTGACTTATCAGTGCTGTTTAAAGAGCACATTACAGTCAGATACTCTTGTTTATTTGTAAAGAAGTTCTATTCGGTTGCTTAGGCAGTAGAAGTCCTATTCGGTTGCTTAGGCGGTAGAAGTCCTATTCGGTTGCTCAGGTGGTGTAAACCTATTCCTCTGGGTTAAGTGAGGGTCTAGTTTAATTCCAAAAAGAGTCTGGGTCTGGACGTAGAATGGAAGTTCGAACCAGTATAAAAATCTATGGTGTCATTTACTTTATTACTTTAATTATTTTCTTACTTAGTTTATATTCCGCATAAGTAGTTTATCCATATTACATGATCCTATTGCATGGTCACTTTCACCTACACCTTCCCAAAGAATATATATGTCCACTTATAGCTACATCCTTAAAATAATGATGCTCTTACATCAATCTTTGATTTCCCGGACCCTCATATATCATCGAGAAATATAAACCATCACCAAGGTCAATAACTACTTAATACCATAGTTTCACCAAATCCCACTGTAGCTCCTTTCCATTATAATGAAGAACTAAACCACCATAAGGCCTTCACATCATAACAGTTGTCACCAAGGTCCCACCTTGCTATATCCATCACCAAGATCGCGCATCACGATGACTTTCCCTAAAGTTTCATCTCACCATGACTATTATAGGATCCTCGCTTCAGTACGGCTTTCCCAAAGTCTTCCATCACCATGATCATTACTGAAGCCCAGCTTCCTTGATAATATCCTAAAGTCTTGCATCACCATGATCGTTACGAAAGCCCCGCTTCGCTAAGACTCCCCAAAGTCTTGCATCACTATGATCATTACCGAAGCCCCGCTTCGCCACGACCACCACCAATGTCCCTTATATACAGGGTAACTCATTCAACGACTCCCATGTGGTGACAGCCCATGTCATAATTAAATTCAGTGTTAGTTCACATACCTATCCCTTAGGTACTGCTCTCAAGGGCACGCTAAACCATCCCATGATCTAGGATACACAAGCGAGCAACTTCACATACCCTTACCCCTTGAAACACCCATCACCTCAAGATTTATCAAACGTCACTTCAGCACTTGACTCAATTTGTAACTTTCCATGCCCCATCACATCATTCCACTTTGTCGAATGTGACTCCTTGGATACCCAAGACCCATGCTTGCGCTTTCCATAAGAAGAACTCGATCAAACGTCTCATATTGTCGATTCATCAAAGTTCAGAACACCTCACTTGGCTCTTAGGATTTCCTTGCACTTGACTCAAAGTAAATCAACATTTTCCTTAGGCATGACCTGAAGTCAACTAGAAAAATTCCACACCATCTACCATGATTGATCCAAATATGTTCCTTATCATCTCATTAGTTTTTCCAATGCGCATCCCCTAAAAAGTTAACATTGGGTAACTAGATCATCATAAGATTATTAACATTAATAGGTAATGTATCCTAACACACAACGTGCACAATCATAACAAGGTAGACAACAAATAAGAAACAATAAGCGATTTGAAGCAAAATAAACAATTAACAGAAATATGAATTAAGGAAAAAGAATCAACTTAAAAATGCATAAAATGAACAACCATTATCAAGCAAGTAAGCAATAATAACACAATACAAATGGAATAATTCAATTGAAACAATCGTGACATAGTCATAAAACAAGCATAATCAAATGAAAAGGACAAATTAGTATAAATAATATAAATAATATTCACAGGTAATAATTCAGTACAGACAATTCAGCCAAAGCAAGACAATACAAATAAAAGCTCACTACCCAGCATATCGAAATGGGCAGTCCTTACATCATATCTCAACCCTCACTATAGAAAAAAATAACTAGACATTCATACAATCCCTTAGGAAAGTCACACACAATAATCATAAGGGTAACATTGTCATAATGGGTGTCGGCAAACTCAAAGTTACCTTCACCAATCATCTCACATTCCATACAGTCAAATTCATCGTCTTTAAATAAAGCTTTCCAAATAAAATATCTTTTCAGTAAATTACTTTTCAACAAACATTCCCAATGTTTGTTATTTAGATCAAATATCTTACTTTTTTTCGAAATCCACGTTTGAGTCAAATTATTTCCATCCTTGTAAAATATTTAACTATATATTTTACAATACATTCTTTTTCGAAAAGAAAAATATTTTCACACATATTCTCGGTAACACATTTAATTTAAAATTTTGGTACTTTTCCAGTTAAATTATTTATCCACAAAAAATGTTTTCCCTTCAAACATCATTTACCAAAAAGTATTATCTACATAAAGATATATATGACTAAAATTATCTTCCATACAAAAGCATTTCAAATTTCAGGTATGTTCTTTTGAACAAAGCAATTTTTCCTCAAATAAAATGTTCCCCTCACTCTTTTCAAAAAGATATTACTTAAAACATTTTTAACAATAATACTTCAAATTGTTTTCTCCACTAAAATAAATTCTCAAAAGTATTTTTCTATGTTCGAATATCTTTTTGCTAAAATAGTTTTTTCTATAAAACACCCTTAAAAGAAATTTTCATCAAGTCAAATATTTTATTTTCATCTTTTTATTTCAGCATATCACTTTAGAAACATACGCTTTCCCATCTTAAGTAAAGTACCTTTCACAATCTAAAATCTATATTTTTAATATAACATTTCAAGTCAAAATCCCTATAAATAGGCCAACTTATTAAGGTCAGTCCTTAATGTCATATCTGTGCACTTGAGTTATAACCAACACTTAACCCCTCCTATAAGTGTTCATCCTATCACATTCTTATAGTATTATTTCCCACTCAAAGGTTATTATAAATACTAACATCTTAGGATGAGGTAATGGTGGTTACGTACACAACTCATACACACAAAACATAGAATCCCTAACATAAGCGCTCTCTCATTATATATTTTTTAACCCAACATAAGGTGTAAATTTAACCTACCCTAATTGGTCAAGTCTACGTAAGGCTAAGGGAATCACTAAACCCAAGCTCTAATACCAAGTGTAACACCCCTCTACTTTTAGTGTTTAAAATCAATAATGAATGCCATAAAATACATTTGCAACTAATTTTTGATACTAAAAGCAGCGGATCATTTGTTTTATAATTCAACAATTATGAAAGGAAAAGTGAAAATCGCAGCAGAATCAATCATCAATATAAATGAACATTTACTCAATAATACAAATATTTTACAACATTATTACATCAAAACATTTCAATACATTAATTATTACTAACTCATGAATAATACAACGATAGAATGAAAGAATGTACCAACTATGTTGTCTAAGATATAACATATATTCACCTTTCCATTCCCTCTTCTATCCCACTTGTAACTTCATAACTGTATATATATATATATATATATAAAATAAAAAGGGAAATATGTCAATTATTTTTGAGCTAAGCTAATTTCTATACACCCCGACCTCAAGGAATCGTGGTTGTTGTATAGAAAAAGACTGCCCGTGTACCTCTTTTGGAGGATCAGGCCTACGTAGTTCTATTTTTCACACTTCTCCTGCATCCAAATACTTGTTAGTACATAACAACAACAACATCCATGCAACCAATGTAATCAATACAAGCAAGAAACACCACTCTTACTATATCATTCCAATCAGTCATCATAAATATGAGGTATCGACGATAATATCACACTTAGCCATTAAGTATTACAAAGATTTTTACAACTCAAAATGTCAACCTCAAACATTAAATAAACTAATCACAACTTATATACCCATATTTACTAATCATGAAATATTAATAATACTCCGTCATGCAAGTATAAATTAATAAAATGTGTACTGATCCACTGCATTAATAAAACAACCATCGAAATAATAAAACCATAGCTAACACACAACATAGTTATGATGGCAAAATATATCACGCACACCCAAATGCTATTCCATCGTCATAAAATAAAATATGGGTTAATTTTAATCGACCATTAACTATATATTGCATCCATCCAAATGTTGTCTTACAATAATTTCCCTAAGTATAAAATCGTTTTACTATTGTTTATTAGAAAATACATTTACTTTACCTTAAAAGAATAATAATTTTCAAACGATAAAATACTTTTACTTTATTATAATCTCATTACTTTGAATCCCTTAAACATCGTATTCTAATCAAAAATAGTAATTTACATCAAATTACTTTTCAAAAAAAATATATTATTATTACTTTACATCAAAATAATAATATTCATATTACATCTCTTTAATATTTCCCAAAGCCAGTTACTACTATTTATCTCAAAAATAACTATATTTTATATTAAACTTCAAAACTCCTTTTTATTACTGTGTACCTTAAAACAGCAATAATTTACCTTGAAATGCCTTTGGGAACATATCTTTACTACTACTATTATTGTTATTTATAAAATTTCAAATTATTAAATAATAATAAACTTTACAACTTTAGTTTAAAATGCATTTTCCATTATTATTTATGAATTTCTCTAGAAATTCATAAATAACTTATTAAATTTCTTCCATTAATATCATTTTAATTCATTAAACCATGGTTATATACAAACATCATCCAAAATATCCAAATAACCTTATTTATTCAATCTTCACATTATTAATTAATTTCTTCCACTTTATCTCAGTAAATTAAGGCCAAATATTAAATCCACAATTTCTTATAGTTAAACGCCCAATAATAAAATAATCAATAATAAACAATCAATAAGGCATAACATATCTAAACAATCTTTAATATAACACTACAAATATCAAATAATTATAAATTTTCATCAATGGATATACATTTGGTATTTAAAACTCAAATAAATAAATATATCATACCAATAACCTTTTGCAAATAGTCTCAGAATTCAGCATACATATCACTAAATTATATGAAATTCCACCATTGGTCCAAGGAAGAAACCGCGTATGATTTGGAGTTCATATGCATTATTAAGGTTATAAGATTCAATGTCAACTTTGAAAAAAATAAAATGGTACACGGCAAAATATTAATTTAATAAAATAATTTTCCTTCATTAGTCACTTACAGCCACATGCAAAGCCAAAAAGGGAACCTATTCAACATCGTTGATACTACCAACTTTGACTGCACGTGGTGTTAGTAGCCTAAGTATTGATTTTGATAAACTGATATATAAATATTACTACTAACATATCTTTGAGTTATGTAGTACTTTCAGATATATTATGGAGATATTTTACAGAGATAAACAAGAACCCAGTGGAAGAAAATGAATTATATATATGTGAAGATTAATCAAAGCAAATGGAAGAACAAAAGTGATGGAAGAAGAATGAAACGCAAATGCTATATCAATAGACATATTTGAAGTGATGAGTAGTTGTTTGATCTTAGAATCTTTGTTAAAGACCCCATGGCAATTATACTTGAAGATCATCAAACATTGACCTCAATCAAATCATAAAATATCCACAAATATGAAGAACTTTGAACTCTGAAAATCTCACATTATGTCAACAAATCCCTCAAATATGTCGACATATCGGCCATTTTCTGTTTTTTAAAATTCAAAAAAGGGATTTTTTTCCTCTATCGCTTCACCAATGGACATTTCCAACCACTACGTAATGGCTCTAGAAAACGAAATTTAACACACAACATTCTCATTTTCTCTTCCTCTTTCATTTCCATACTTCCAAGAGAAAGATTCGTTATATATTCTTCCTTTCTCTTTGCAAATTCATATTCTTTCACTCTAAGTCTTCAAGGATTTGCAAACCACACAAGATTAGACATTTGCACTTTAATTCATATCATTCTCTATCTGATTTATCCTATTCCTTAAAAAGTTCAAAAATATATTGTTATTGGAGGCCTAAAGGATCATTATACTAAATCTGCAAGAATCTATGTTGAAGATGCAATTACTTGCCATACTCTACTATTGATTGTAAAGAGAAGAAGATTTTCTTATGGCCTGTAAAATGAAGAGGGTGATCTTTTTTCCAATAAATCAAGATGGGGCATATTGTTTCCCGCGAAGTTAAAATTGCAAAGGTGTTCTTTCCACCCATGGAAAGCAAGTGGGGATGGTGAAATTATGTACAGTGTAGTATAGGACTGGATATAGGATTGGATATCCAAGCTAGTGTAAAAATTCCTAGTGTTATTTATTTACAACATCTTACTTTACTACTTACTTATTCTGTGATTATTTGTTTCTGCTTGAAATTTGAGTAGATAAAGTTTTAAATTCATAAGTATGTTTTAAATAGTTGAAATACACACTTCACCCCCTCTAGCATATAAATAATCTTAAGATCCATTCTGCATTTTTTGTTATAGAATCCATTTTCCTACATGTAGCACCCTCCTTTGATCACCATTAGACGATCCAAGACCGGATATGTGATCTCAATGTCATAGGCTTCCTTTCTGATCCTACCCAAACTACCGCCACTGATGGGCCACCACCACCCCCTTTTTTCGATGTTTTTCGAATGGGAAAATCTAGGCCGAAATAAGACAATCGACCACCATAGATGTGTTCCATTTGTCATTATCGATAAAGCATTACCTTCCGACTGTTGATCGATCATCATTTCACCATTGAACCAAAACATGGCCTATGGACGATCGAGACTACTTCAACAATTTATGATCAATTAGTGTGTCAGATGGAAAAACGAATCTCAAACTCCTGTTCACCTCGTCGAGAGCTTCGGATGCATACATAATTTGATAAAGTTTGGACACTTTGAACTTTTAAACACTTTTTAATTAATTTGTTAATCACCAATAGAGAGGAATTAAGGTGATTTCGAGATTATAGAAGAAAGGGGGTTATGGGTTGTATATTCAGTTTGGCTTAAAAAAAACTACATACGATATTTAAATACTATAATGCCTTTATTTTGCAAACTGTAACTCTAAATGCATCAAAATTATATATCAAACTGGTCAGCTTGGAAATACCTTCCTAACGATTACAAATACGACACCCAATTCACCCTTTTATTAAAAAATTATTTTTAATTATTTTAATTTTAAAAGTGTTAAGTTTTCCTCTTCGACTCCAGATATGGAGTTCTTAGAAGCATTTCTAATTTGTCGTCTTATTCTTAATCGGTAGATAAGAATGATCGTTCTCTCAATTGAAAAAGCTGCATCACTGGTACTTGTTGCGTCTTATATATTATATATGTACTATCATATAGTTTTGAAAATCAAAATATACAACAAGTATGCTCTCTCGTATACACTCGATCCATCCTAAGGTGATAACTCCTCCTTATCTCTAATGGAACCCAGTGTCTCTTAGGTTAACTATGCAACCTAAGCTTTGATGCCTAATATGACATCAGCCCTACACCTTTGGTACCCAATATACATATATACTACACTGTAATAGTACCTGGCCGATGTTGATGATTGTCAAATGGTATAGCAATCAACCAACTCCAATAGATAACCTATCGTATACCCCATAACTACATCAAATAAAGTGTAATAGCCATCATAGATATAAAACAGGCAAGACAAAAATATAACTATATGAAACATCTCAAATCATAGCACAAGTTCAAATATTTATACAGAATAAATCATAGACATTATGTAACTAATAATAACCCAAACGATAAATTGTCTCTAAATAAAGTAATGCACCGCTAAAGCTCCATAGTGCTACGCAACAAAATGATAGCAATAGCAAGCCATGCATAATTTTATGAATGCATAGTTTCCTACTAGTTCTTCTGCACAACCCATGTGTTATCCCACACCTGCTATCTAGTCTACTGTTTTATGAGTACCTGAGAGAATAAGAAGCAAAGTATAAAATCTCAAGTCAGACAACGGTCATGCGTGAGCAATAAAGAGATATATGCATGACATAGTAAAATACATCGACTTACAAAAGGTATCACTTTAGTTTGTTTCCTTCATATTATATATTAAATAATCATATGATTAAAATTATGAAGTAATCTCTTAATTGTAGGAATTTGTAAAAGATGGTTCTTATGGCCAACAAGAGATAGACGAGGTTCGGGATAATTTAGCTAGTTATATCATGCATAATTGAACGTAGTTAGTTGTCTTTTGTTATGTACGTTGATTTTTGTTACGCACATTAATGTTTTGTTATGTATGTTGATCTTTTGTTATGTACATTGATGTTTTGTTATGTACGTTGATCTGTGTGACATATTACAAATTATTTATGTTTCTTTTTTGGTTTGTAAATATAAACTATGTTGATAGATAATATATATTGTTTATTTGACAAGATTCATACTAATAATGCATTTATGGATATTTATGAAGCAAAAAAGTTTTTGATACCGTTTCAGGTTTTAAAACCTGAAACGATATCAAATTTTTTTCCTTCAAAAGTGATTTGCTTCGGTCGTTTGTAAAGACCGAAGCAAAAACGACAACCTTTTGCTTTGACCGTTTCCTAATATCAAAGCAAAAGGCCCTCAATTGCACTTTTATACAAGCTCTTTTGCTTCGATCATTTGTAACAACCGAAGCAAGAGATAATTATTTACTTCGGTCTTTTCAAATGACCGAAGCAATATAGCTTGTATAAAGGAGCAATTGAGGGCCTTTTGCTTCGGTCGTTAGTAAATGACCAAAGCAAAAGGTTGCCATTTGCTTCGATCTTTTTAAAAGACCGAAGCAAATGAAAGTGTATTAAGAAGCAGCTGATGGTCTTTTGCTTCAGTCGTTAATAAACGACCGAAGTAAAAGACCATCACTTACTTTGGTCTTTTAGCCAACACAATAGAATTTGACCTATTGAGTCGTCTTTATTTGCTTCGGTCGTACAACCGAAGCAACATGGAGGTAACAACCGAAGAAAATGAGCTGTTTTGTACTAGTGAATCTCAAAACTATGAAATTTGATATACTATATATGACATAGGATATAGAGAATCATACTTGACCTGTCTCTGCATATAAAGAGCTAGCACATAATAATATATGTTGATATACTATAATCATCATATGGGTGCACTAAAAATCTAAGTGCAACATCCATGCCATTCATTAGTTATAACTAAAGTTTCTCAACACTTGAATCCATGCCATTGTTAAGGCTTGGAACTAGACTCATAGTCATCAAGTCTAGGGTAACCTATAGTTATAAATCTGAATACGATCAAGCTCTAGGTGTGCATCCCCATATACCCCTTTATATGAGCACAATCGAACCCTTTGAGTATCAAAATCCCTTTGTATGCGTCACCATGGTTAAACATCATTATTCTGTTCCATTCACTTCCATTGTAGAACATGATCATAGTTATACCTAGGAGTTCCCATCATTGGACTCGACATTATTAATCATCATCACTACCTCTATCATTAAGTTGTCATCATCGCAACATCTCTAGACACCTATCATAAGTCGTAGAGTCCCCTCGTCAAAGTTCCGAGTCAAAGTGTCTTGTCATCATTTCATAATCAAAAATCACTCGTCATAGATCCATAACGTCAAAATCAAGGATCAAATGAATGAACGAACATGCATGACACGAACTCCAAAGTCTACACTCCAATCTCCTTAATTTTTACATAGTCAGCACCGACCAAAATGTGTTCTTCATCAACCATTATACCGGGCCATCCCACATACACTAAATACTTCGGTGTTCAAAAACCTCTCGTCGAAGTCCCTGTTAGAACTGGGCTAGCCCGCAACGAAAGTTATGGGTGAATTTGAAAAAATTTATACCCTATTAGATCTTTATTACCTATGAAGTCTAATACAAATAGAGTCTCTTATTTTATTTAAATATAAATTATAAATAAAATTTTACTTATTCAATTAAATATATGTATGTATGTGCATGTGTAACACAATATTCCATGGAAAGTATAACATGCTCGGGTTTAGATGCAGGGATTTACATTGCAACGAACATGTTTACCCATCCGATATGTATTCAATGTTGTCCAAGTATATTTTAGTTATGTATTTAAAATATTTTTAAACCATTCTAGATTGACTAAACAACCCAATTATTTATATTTTATTGCATTAATATATATATATATATATAAAATAATTATTTAAAATAAAAATAGTAGTAAAAATATATTTGTGTTATATTATTCGAATTTTAAATTTTTAGTAAATCAAGCATGATATTTTGAAGTTACGGAATTTTTTCTATAATTTTCTAAGTCAAAATAATGTTTTTAATTAATTAATTGATTTTGGTCGTTTATTAAATTAATTTTTTTAAAATATAAAAATTGATTTTTGAATTATGATTTCTTGGTATAGAGTTTATATGATGATAAAAAATTTAAAATATAGTTTTCAAAATATTTTTAATTTTGTATGACTTATTTAATAATCATATTGATTTAAATAACAGTAAATAATAGTAAATAATAGTAAATAAGTATTAAAAATTAATTTGCAGCCATTGAAAATATATAATCTATGCACATATGCATTTATAATATATAGGTTCAACTACTAACATAATATGATGATATAATTAAATACAAGTCATATAATTAAAATTAGGTAGTATATTAATACGTACATATATATGACTTAATTAATAAAATGATAATACTTAAAATAAAATTTATTTGGTTGTGCACTTCAGATCAATGTATATAAAAAAAATTAATATATTAAAACATACATACAACTAATCTAAATGTGACGACATTGATGATATATATATATATATAAGAATCTCACCTAACTAGCAATATAATGATGATATATATATGAATAATATAATGTTATCCAAAAATTATAAATCATATAGTATAGTATAGTATATAAATACCTAATACTAATGCCTTATAGCACACTTTGTAATGATGAATTCTCCCTCCTTTGAAATCTTCTCGATTCGGCATATTGCTAATCCTTGTACCGTAGATCTTTAATTATCCAATAGCTGTTGCCTTTTGAATTAATTTGGGATAAATTTGTTGGAGCTCCTCGTCAATGAGGTCGGCCAGAAATAATGGAGAAATAGTAGCCATAAAGTCCTTTTTGCATAAGGGTTAGGGGACTTTTTATATTGGAAGCAAAAGGGAGAAATATGGATCACATCTCATAACATTTCTCATCAAATCTCAACCATCCATCTCCAAACCTCTCTGGCCTTTTTAACCACCAAAGACAAGCCTTGTTTCTACTAGAATAACATCTTAACATCATGGACTAACAACCCTTTTAATTCCAAATAGATATTGTTAATTAAATCTAATTTAATTGCTTGTTGATATCGCATATCGGTCGATATACTTATAACTATTATAAAATATATACATAATATTTATTCACAAATCATATTCAAAATTTTATAATTAATATTTCATAAATATTAATTAATTTAAATAATTTATAACAATTATAAAATAATTAAATCATTTAGTCGACAGAGAATTCATCATTCCGGTGGTGTGACTCATCAGGTGTAAATTCGGACAACGATTAACATCGAAATATTCGAATGTTAATGTTCATATGTCACCAGTAGGTGGTGCGACATTTTGGCTAAATTTTTGCTTACTTAATTTCAATAAAATCCAATTTACATTATTGACTGTTACCAGGTCGTGACATTTATTTACACCAATTCTCTTTGTCAAAACTATGTCACTTTGAACTTATGGAATTCGGTAATTGTCAAAATTCCAATACCATCCATATTCAACTCTATAATCCAAACACAAAATCCTTGGTTCAATAATAAAAATCACTAATCAAAATGCTATGACTAGAGACTTTGATTTTCAGTTGACTTGAGTTGACCATTGTACTAACCCTATATAGCTGAGAAGATGAATTCTCTTTTGAACAGTGCTTCACTTCCAATACTTCCACTCGACCCAACTATAGTCACTTGATGGACGCTATGCCATGATTTGACTATAATCAAAGTGCAGCTTTCATATTTAAAATCTAAAGTATTCTCAAGTCGAGATAACTACGTAAATCAATCACATCGATATTTTTGGTTTGACCTTAGTTATATTAACCAGTAGAAAACTAATGAGTGAGTCATTCTATAGTTATCCAATAACTATTAGTACGTAACCCCTAGATGCCTCCAACATTCATGAGTAATACACTGCCCAACAATTGGAGAGTGTTACGTAATCTAGTCATAATGAATACATCAATAACCAGTCTCAATGCATCTTGACTAGGAACATTTAAAATGGTATATTTGTTTTCATTGTATTAAATTACTTATGGTTAAACCATTTTGTAACTACTATCACAAAACATACCATTTATGGATTTTCTATTAAATATATTTTTGATTAAATTAATTAATTAATATAACACATTATATCAAGTATATAGTAGAAAGAAAATGAGTTAGATATATGTAACAGATTACACAAATGCCCCTAGGGCATACCCCTAACTCTATCAATCTCCCACTTGCACTTGGGGTCAATTATAGGATCTTATTCCAACTTCTCCAATCACTTTTCTCAAAACCAATTGGATCAGTTCCTCAATGGATGGGTATACTATTACGTTTCAATTATTTACTATGTCAATCAATCTCTCTGACGCTGATAAACTAGCTTTATCATATGGAACAATTCAAAGTATGTCTCGACTTCCAGTGAGCTCTAAATTCTGTTATGAACTATATCATGACATGTTATCATATAACAATGTTATGTGCTTCTTAACATTTGGAATTACCTCAACATAGTTATTAATTTATGCATTTATTATATATACATTGCTTTTATTAATACACTATTAAAGTCGATGTACTTAGCCTTTTCATTTAATTAGTCACCGTCTTTCATTTGGAATATTTCCAATTTAAAGGTTTTAACATGAATTTATTATTAACATTTTATACTCAATACCACTTATGAAAGTTTGAGTCTGAACACTCCTTCATAAGGAATTTTTTGTTTTTGTAAATTCTCTGGTATTTGAAAAAAATACACTAGAAAACCTTAAACAACAATTTAATGATATCTATTTGGATTTGATATTTATTTCATGTTTCAAATACATAAAAAATCACAACATAACATGTATGATAATTTCTATTTCCAATGCATAAGGAATCCATCTTACATGTTCCGTATTAAACATTTTAATAAGTTATTCTTACATATCGTTTTGGAAGATTCCCCCTATCTTTTATACTTACTATAAAAGACATCATTTACAAATTCAAAGTTGAGTATTAAGATAACAAAAACTGATTTTAACACAAGTATATCGTTAATAATTAGTAGTGTGTTGTTTTACTTATGATTTAGAAATATCTATATACCTTTTAATGTTCTTTCCTATGAACACACGCTTTCTTTGCATTTTGACTGATAATCAAATTATTTAATACATCTATCAAAACACTTGTTCAATTCTGATGCTTTTCATATTGATACTTTTATCTGGAAACCTACAAACCTAATATTACTCCCACTGACTTAGACGCATTGGTTATTATGTTCAAACAGACTAGTCTAAATCTATATTTAGAACTTTTTAGCACATATATACCAAAACATAAAGCCATACTAGCCGATAATTTTTGAGTAAAATCCGAACCAACTTGATTACATTGAATGGCGAATCTGTTATGTTAATTTCAGTAATTGAAATTCATGGTAATATTCTTATCAATGTGGCTCACTATATTCCAACTGCAGTTGTCTTTCTTATAAAGACACATTTAAGGCCAATGGATCGTATCCCTTTGGATACAACTATCAAAATCATATTTTGATAATGTACTTGGAATCTATTTTAGATTAGCGCATTGTACCATATCATAGAGTCAATAATCCTAATGGTTTAATTAAATAACATAGTATTATTTATTCTTCACATTGACAGGAAACACATAGTTCCTCTTTAATGTATAAGAATACTCATCAGTCATTCTAATGTATTTGTGTTCATTTAGGTTCGATCAATTTCATTTCATCCCTTGTCATTAGTTTTATCGTTGGTCCATATCCAAATCCATTTTACTACCACCAATTTGTCAAAGAAATTCCTTTGCAACAAAGTTGGTATTTCTTAAAACAACAGTTTTTTCTCAGTGCAACGAAATGGGCATTCATAAGCGTTTTATGAATTGCCTTGTATAAAACTGATTTGCATTAGTTTACAATACAGTTATGTTTTCAACATAAATTATCCATCTAATGACTGTTGATCCTAAAATTCTCTTGGGATGATTCATACAAGATTCCTTGCGTATAATTATTACGTGTAGTCTTTCGACTCGCACACATTGCTAACTCTTTGGCCTAGAATATGTAGGGGTTTCTTATAAATCCATATCTCATATAGTTTAGTAAATTATTCTTTGGATGATATTAATTTTAACATTGTGTACTACACGACCTTACTGAAAGAAATTAACTCAACTTCATTCATAATTAACCATGCTTTATCCAATAAATTTTAATTACTCCTTATCAATATGTCATTATGTATCAAAAGGAAGAGTGGCTTTTGAGGTTGAATCTTTATTCATTTTTAGATATGTTTAGAACTATTTTTGATATACTCATATATTCTATCAAATCGAATCATTTTATTTCATTGCACGTTATTTTATTCACTTCATTTTATACTCTAAGAGTTTACCATAGACATACTACATGTGTATCAAATACACATGACCATATTGGTGGGAACTCGTCGTCAAATATAACCAATTATACGGAATTTTTTTGGTATTAATAGACTTATGGTTGCATATGTCTGTATGTATCAATCAGATTCAATAACTCTTATGACGTTCCCACTAGATGTGTGTGCAGTTCTTAATTGTTTGAGATATAATTAACTAGTATCATATGATTCGTAATCATATAATAAAAAATATTTCTCAAAACTATGGCTTAATATATAATTCTAAACTAATTGAGGATAATTTTAAGTACTTTAGTATTTTCAGTTGCATCACTTTTGCATGAAAACAAATACCACATTATAGTTTAATTTCATAACGAATATTCATAATCTTCCTATTGAAATATAACTATGTCTATTTTTTAGTTGACATTGAAAAATAGGATTATTTCATAAATAATGTGTGCTGTGTTTTAATAAAACAATATTTCCTAACTTGATGCAATCAATAAGTTTTATATGACATGCTTCCACTGTAATGACCGCCTTTCAAAACCCTAGAAGTCGACCCTATTACATCCATGGTATTCACGTGCCGAGCAATTAAGTGCCAGAAAAATAGATGGTTAAGGAAAGAAAGGAGACAGAAGATAGAAGAAACTAAACAATCGTAGAATCTCACAATGCAACGGAATAACATATATTAATCAACATAATACTTTACAAAGTCATTTCAAAAATGATACATCAGAGTAATACTAAAAAAATTCTACCCTTAGGCAGTTATAACAGTGTGTCCCTACCTAACTGATATAAGATACATATAATATAGCGGAAATGAGATAATAACTAGCTATCGATGAAGCCTACTACTCCAAGCTCCTACAAAATGAATCCATGAAAAACCCGAACTACTTAGCTGTCCATAAAAATTTGAGCACCTAAAAGTTTTAGGAAAAGAAAATAAAACTTTGGTTCAGACATAGGTCTGGTGTGAGTAAACTCAAACAGCTGAATTATTATGTTTAAAACCCTTTTAAAATCAAAGGTATCTCGTAAGACCACACTGCACATAAATACGGATGAGTTTTTACTTTACAATAACCAAAACATATTTATATTAAAATCCAATGATATTATAATAATGTCTAGAAGTCAAAGTAAAATATGAAAATAGCCGAAATGCTTGCATCCTACCTTTCAACATAGTTGGGCACATCTAAAACTGTAAAGGCACATATAGGAGAATGAATTTCATACTATGACAAGGTAAGGAACTACCTTTCGATGGTACATCTCTAGATAAAATGCACCAGGGTCTAACAAGAACATCTTGTACTACTACCACACAGGACTGACCTACCACTTGACTAGTAGTACCGAATATGATCACCCCACTTTGGGCCTCGAAGCATACATGAGTAGATAGTAATCAATTTAGATTTGGGATGACCATGCCTTGATGGGAGTGATCACATGGCCCTGCTGTATGCTCGATTTTAGTTATTTCATAGTTGATGAGGCTTGAGGCTACATTTTACCTTTATTTAGCACATCCCACTTGGAATGCTACACTGCTCTCCAAGCATCAATGCAATGTTAGCATTCATCCATACAATTCATTCTGAGGCTGATCAAAACCGAAGGCGCTACTTCTCTTACAACCATTATGGGGAATCCCTCCTAGGAATAATAGCAAATAGCCATTGCACTTCAATGCTCTATCATCAATTCCATATTCTTCGAGATGTCTTCTAGTCGAAATGCTTGAATTGGATTGAAGTTGTTTTTGGATTATATATCCGATCTCGGTCTCTATGAAACAACTTTCGATAGTTTTCAATAAACTCAACTCTAGTTCTTTTGGAGATAAACAGACAAGATAAGACCAGAGTTCACCTTCTAACCGTTAGTGAATGGATTTCCTTATTATTTATCCTAGATGAATGAAATGAATTTATACATATAGTACATCATCATTGGGAATGACAGTGCCATATAACTCACTATTTCTCCTAGATATTTCCAAAGCTATAATTTTGGTCCAGATTTGACAGTCGGTTTTCTAACTATCAAATAAACTATCATTCGGTATTGATTTAATTCCACATGGGATTCACTAAGCCTTTATTAATTAATCTTTCATTAATTAAAATCACTTTATAAAACTTGATCCAAAGATCTTTTACAACACACTGTTCCCAAAACCCCTTACATCTCTTATATACTTGGGAAATATTTATATACTTATCTCAATGATAAAAGTATATTACCAAACTTTATAAGAGATTTCCTCCCTTCATATTCCATATTAAATGACCAAAAAAATTCCGTTTAAAAATTTTATTTCTATAAGACCAACCCACTTAACCTTTACAAAAATTTCCTTTCTTCAAAGTTCACTTTATAATTATAAATACCTTTATAGTCTATAAAATAATTTATAAATCATTTCCCTATTTTTAAAATTCCTTTAGTAAACCTTCTTAAAGAAAAATCCTTTACTACCATCATTTCCAAAACATCTTTTGAAAATCACTTTAAATAAACCATTTTATTTGGTAATGCCCCTTTTATAAACAAGTTATTATTTATAAATACCTTTATTAAATAATCATACAGCTTGAAGATCATTTAAACTTTAAACCCAAAAATTGATTAAAGGATTGAAGTTAATTCAAAATTATACTTTATAAATTCAAAATGAGGCTTAGCAATCCTAATGGTACCCGTTAAAGTTACCATTTAATTTCAATTTCACTTTCAAGTCATTCAACAATTTATTTACATAAGTCAATATGTATGTAAATGCACTTCATATCCAAATCAAAGAATAACATGTGAATACAAGTCAACTAGAATATACATGTCTAAATAACATAATAGCAGGATGGTGATTTATCCTGCTGAATAGATGTCCAGACAATTCAATCAATTTATAGCAGATGGGGATTTATTTTACTTAACACTTGTCAAAAAATTCAATAATCAATTTACATAACTCATTCACAGAGGTTGGCTACTTATTGGTACTGACACTTGGATTCCTTATATTCAACACTATCCTTTGTAAAACAAAGTTCCCTTTTAAACAATTTGATTCTTGGAAAACAAAGCGATTTTAAACTTGAACCTCTTTTAAAATAATTAATTGCAAGTTAAACTCTTTATTAAATCATAATTAGTCTTATTAATTCTTAACTTAATTTAATTATAAATTAAGAAATAATTAAACCTTTAACAACAAATTTAATAATAATTAACTATTATATATATATATATATATATATATTAAGCCCTAATTTATCCTTTATTAATTATTAAATAATAATTTAAAACTTCATTAAAAATTAAATATTAATTAATCTCTTTTGATTAATTAAATAATTTTAATTAAAATTTAATGAATAAATTAAACTTTAAATTAAAAAATTATTTTAAATTAAAGCCTTAATTATTTAATAATTAAAAATAATTGGCAATTGTTTTATTTAAATAATTAACCTTATAGTTAATTAACAATTAATTAAAAATCAATCATATAATTAAATTATGTATAATTAATAATTAATAGTACTTAATTAATGATTAATTAAATTTGATCTTATCTTTAAAAAATAATTAATTAATAACGAATCTTTACTTTATTATAATTAATAAACCATGTTTAATCTTAATTAATTATGAATTACTTGAAACTAATTAATAAAAATTTAATCATTAAAAACTTAATTAACTTCATAAAACATTATTATTAAGTTTATAAAACAATTTCAAAACATCTTAAGTTCATGAAACCAAATTTTTCAAAAATCGGATATTTATGTGAAACTACATCCATAGCGACTATCGCTGTGGATGCCCGCAATTTTATCTTAATTACCCCTTAATACCCTTAAATTTTACTTTTAAGTCACCTTACAACTTAGTAATAAGTTTTGAAACAAAAGTAAGAGTTAGAAACTTTTTGACATCTTTTATTTTTAAAAAAACAATTTAACTAAAACAAACTTAACTTAAGGATCTCTACGTCCCTTCACAAACTCAAATGCAAAATTTTCTTAACATTCACACACATATCATATGGCCATTATCACATGCTATACAATTCACATAAAGTAAATTCATGACTTCCAGTTCCAAGTATAAATTACATCACATTCAAGCACATATAACCACATACATAAGCATCACAACAATATTGTTTAAAACAAACGTCCAACATACCTATCAACTAAATATCATGCAACTAATTATTCCATAAATAAGAGTTTAAACTTTTAATATAATAACCAAGAATTTACTCACCCGTTTCTTTGAAAACTTGAAATGCTTTAGTACTTCTAAAACTTGGAAAACCATAAAAATCACTCAAAAATGGGTCATTTTTGCTTGATTTATGGCCATGTTACTCTCGAAATTTGGACAAGTTGTAGAAAGAAAATTGATAGGAAATTCTTTTCTATATTATTTCAAAAAAATAATCACTCAATTTCACCTTGTTTTGAGGGAGATATGGTCAAAAGCAGGAGTGGTATTTTCGGCCTTGATAATATGGATCTGAAAATGAAGCAGAAAGAAATGAAATTTTGACCCAAAAATATTTGAAACTTGCAAAAGTGATGTAAAAAAATGTTGTGGTCACTAGAATTATATATGATTTGAAAAAAATAAAATCTTGATTTGGAGTATTCTAAAGAAAGTTATGGTCAAATGAAGTGGGAGTAAAAATGGAGAACTTGGAGATGAAAATAGGTGATTTAAAACTAAGTTTTTAAAAAGTTTTAAATTAAGAATTTCATTTTTAAAAATTTAGGATTTTAAATTAGAAGCCATGGAACACTTTGAAAAGCTTAGAAAAGAGGAATAAGTTTATAAAAATATGGAAGAATGAAAATGAACGGAAAGGAAAATAAGGAAAGTTGTTTTATATAAAATGGAATAAGCAAAATTACCAAACTAGCCTTGTCCTATACCCTCCACTATCCTCTTGCCACCTTACCTAGCCATCCTCCATTTCATGAACAAACGCCACCTTGTCTCTCCTCTCCATTTCCAAAAGATTCAAACATGTTATGGTACTTATTTGTATATGGTGACATATACATTTTTTTGTAATCTTGAGTACATATACACACATACATATACTTTAGCTAATACATACATTAATACATACATATATAATAATAAATTTAAAAATGTGTATACCTATATTAAACAGTCCACAATGTTTCTAATAACTTTTAGTCGACGAAAAGTCAAAAATTCGAAAAGTGAATTCCAATTACATTTTCGATTTTTCTTCGAACTAAATATTTTTGTAAATAAATTTTAAAAGCTATTTCATAATCATTGTTTATCGTTTAAAAAAGTTTCATTTTAATTATGAACCTATTATTTGAATATGTAGAATCAATTAAACATTCGTAAATCAAAGCAGTGAAATTCTGGATCGTTCCATTCTTCCCCCCTTAAAGAATTTTGTCCCCTAAATTAGACCTCAACCTATCCTAGAAAAAACTTAACACTATACATCAGTTCATATGATGTACATAGATCACTCCTATACAAAAGTATGATTTGATTACTACTCAAATACATAGCTTCCCTTCCGAAGTAGTGCCGCTCGCTCGAATTTTTAGTGTGGACTCCGATTAGATTTCTTGATTAGGAACCTTTATTCTCCTTACATGGCCATGTACTATGATAGAAAACACTAGTCCATACCAAAAATCCACATCAAGTACTCGCCATCAAAAATCTAGTAATAGATCCTTATCCGGAAAGGTGTGAAACACCTCAAAGTCATGTACTCGAATCTTAGATCAAACTATATAAGATGAGAAATGATTTACACCCAACTTACGCACTTATTTAATTGGTTCTCACTAATACCAACTTTATTACCACTAAATAATTTATGAAAACATTTCACAAACTAACTTAGGTTCAACTTGTATACTATTCCACTACATCCTAACAGTATATACCACTATTTGATCCAACTATTCCATTTTGCACTTATTTCCCTAAGAAAACTCAAGATCCAAATACCCAAGTTTTATTTCAATTTTTTTTGAAATGATACTATAATTTTAATTCTTAAAAAATTTACATATAGCCCTAGTAACTCCAAAATGATACTAAAGAATTGGGTACTACCAAACAGTATCATACACTTCCTTACTAAGAAGGGTAATACTCAAGAGAAGTGTTTACCATCCGAACACATCTCTTTCACAATTTTAAGTTATTTTCGAGCCACTCGAACTAGTTAACTTAAAAATACTGCATTTATTTCAAAATCTTATTTTTAGAATAATACTTTACATTTTCCAATAAAACATTTATCACCCACTTGCTCTGGGTTCATTAGCATTTTAACTTGTTTCGATTGTACAACAATAAATAAAATAATTTACTAAGTGCACCATAACATTCGCCTAAGCAAACATCCAATCGTCACTGGGAAGATTGTAACAACCCGCATATTTTTACGATAATATATTTAAATGATTTATTTAAATACAGCATTGTTTGTTGAATTTAAAAGTCCAAAACTTGACTTTTTGTAAATGGTCGAATCCGGACTCGAGAGCACTTCCATTGAGTCCAAAATGGCGTTTGCGACCTTTTTGAGTATAAACATCGATATGTTTGAAGTTGAGTAGAATTTTTGCTATTTTTCTATTGGGCTTTGGGTTTGGGTTTCAGCCCACTAACCCAACTAAATACCCTAACTCCTCCTCCACTCCTCTTCAATTCATTCTATTATTTCCTAATACTTGCTAAAGGAAAGAACGGGGGAGGGAAAGGGAAATTAAAATTCGTAAACCCTATATTACTAGGAAATTCAAGATTCAAGCTGCAAAATCAAAAAGGAGCTTAGGTAAGCACTCTCTTCTTCTTCTCCACCTCAATCTCTCTCCGATTTTCAGAAATTTCCTATAACCTAATTTAGGAATATTTGTCTATGCTCTTAGATTGGAGCTTCTAGAGTTGAAGTTGAAGAGTGGTTGATCTTTCCTTTGTTTTAGAGCTTCACATACGTTGTTTTTGGGTTTAAAGGTGAGTTTTTCAACTCACATCTATGTCTATACCTTTGATAGTTGTTAGGTATGAATTCGTAACACCTATTTCATGTTCATTTGCTTTTGAATTGAATTAGATTGGTGAATTTTCCAATTTTTGGTGTTATGAAGTCAAAATCTTTAAAGTTCCTATCTTGGATGTTTGGACATGTTTTTGGTGGTGTATCGAAGAGCCTATAGGGTTTGGTTGTCGCTTGGCATAAATCCCTAGCAACCATTGCTCGTTCGATCGAATTTCGGTTTGGATTTTCCCTCTTTGGGCTAGGCAAAATTTTGCCTAGTAGGAAAATACAGACTTCTGGATGAAAAACCCAGACATCTGGTAGGCATCTCTGGAAAAGAGAAAAATATGATAAATGCAGAAAAAATGGCAGAGAAAAGAATCAGACGTCTGGTTCAATCGGTCAGACGTCTGGTTCAACCGGTCAGACGTCTGGTTAAAACGGGCAGACTTCTGGAAGGTTTTTGGAATACATATTCCCAGAACCCAAATCCAGACATCTAGTTAAACTTTCCAGACGTTTGGAACCGTTCAGTTTTGCCAATTTTGGCTGTTTTGAGTGGATTTCCAATTTTAATCGATTTTTTGTTGATACGATTAGCTGTTATCGCTATTCGACTTTGATGACTTCTTTTCGGGATTTTTGGGAATACCCATTTGATGGATTTGATATCGATTCTTATGGTTTTAATTCATGTCGTTGAATGTGAATTTTTGGTGATCGATTGTTTTTACAATCGTTTTCTGTGATTTGGCACTTTTAAAATACAAAGGTTTCTATACTAGTAGTAAATGTTTAAACTTTTTCGCAAAAACGATTTCAACACTAATTTAATACAAAACTCATTTCAATAACCGTTTTCCAATCTATTAGTATATACAAACCTTTACCTCATTCGTATGAGAAATCTAATTAAACGACTTAGCAAAACAAGTGGTATGAAACGCTTGTTTTTACTTCGTTGGTTAATTCTTGGACTTGTTTGATTGAAAATCTTATGACAATTTTCGAGTGGAAATCTACAATTTGTTCATAAATATTTGAGTTAAGCCAGTGGTTATAGGACATGAAGCTAAACTCATTTATTTACTAGCTTAGTGTAATTCACACTTCTTATTGATCTATGACGATCATTTTGTGATTTAGGCGTGCGATGTGCAGTGTCTCTTTGTCCACGTGGGGGGCCGTTCCCCGTTTTGTGGAGCTTCGTCTCATTTTTATAGGCTAGAGACCTATGGGTTTTAAGGATTTCGATTCATCGGACCCACCGTTATTTTACTACGTCGTTGTTCCGGATTATTTGAGTTTCAGGTTCCTCGGGCGTACCGTTATTGTACTACGTCGTTGCACCGACTCTATGGTTAGCGACCATGGGATAGCGACCCGTTTGCGATACATGTGTTGGTGAGTTTTCATGCTCACGTTTGTGATAGGCCTCCCCCTTTTTTTGTTTTCTGGATTTCTAATTGTTGATTTCTAGAATTTGTATTTCACCAATTTTTTCAATTGGCATTGATGGGTTTTGTCAATATTTGGGGTTTGGTGAATAAGCAAAAGAATGTGATATTCTTTTTGGATATTTGACGAGATTTGAGATATTGTATGATTGTTATTGTTATCGAATTTACACTTGTCACAGTATGGCATTTTTGTTATCATACATTTTTGTGGTATCTCTTATCATTTCTCATCTCATATGATATTTATACCTAGACTGATTCGTTTATTATTTTTCTGCTTAAATAATACTCGGGTCAGGCCGAGGTGTTTCAGGTGCTTCCACTAGACTTCTTAGCAGATGCTAGCTTCTGACTTTTGCCTAACTACTTTAGCTTAGTAGTTTTTGCTTTTATACATTTTAGCTAGAGACTCCTTGATGTATACTTATTCTTTTATGATGTTGTGGATCTTGTTTGACCACTACTCTGATGTACACTTCTATGTGTTATATTCATATCTGTTTCCACCTTTGTGATATGAATATATGTGACTGATTTGTGTTATGCTTATTTCTATATTCGTTTCCGAAGGCCACATAGCCACGGTGTCGTAGGAGTTTGTATTTTATATGTCAGATTTCCTCTTGAAATGAAATGCATGTCATACTATCTGACATATTGGTACTCGCACAAAGCAATTACATAGATGGTTGCTCTCCAACAGCCTTGTTCTTCATGCTAGTCGATGGCATTACCCCGTAGTGTCCTTGGCTAGCATGAGTATAGAGGTGGGGCATCACAGCTTGGTATCAGAGCCAAACTTCGGAACAATGTAGAATAATCTAACAAGGATCGTTGTCTTAAGTCTCTCTTACGAGTCGTGCCTTAAGATTTAATTTGAGTCATTGGACCCGTTCTATCCTACTTTATTTTTTGATGCCTTGTTTTATCAATCAAGTTTGTTTAATATTCATTCTGACAATAACCTTTTTCCTCCTTTTTCTTTCTTTCTTAAAGAAGAGAAATGGTTAGACCAGGTCGTCCCAACGCCGGTCAATCCAGTGCTACTCCTCAGGATGGAGTATTTATGTCTGCTCAACAGCTTTTGGATCTTGTAAAGAATGCCCAAGCGGCCGGACCTATTCCAAAGCCTACTCATCCTAAATCTGGGTTTGCATGCTTGTGCGGTGATTATACCAATTTAGGTGGAAGGCCATTAAAGGGTTCCGAAAGCGTTATAGAAGTCCAAGTTTGGCTTAGAACATGCGATGGCATCTTTTCTCACATGAATCTTGTAGATCTACATCGAGTCCAAGTGGCTTCTAGTATGTTCCAGGAGAGAGCATTAGATTGGTATGATCTTTTGATTTTTGAAATTATTGAAGCGGATCTTACTTGGGAGCAATTTCGGGAAATGTTTGAGTTGAAGTTTGTGCTGGAAGCTGAAAAGGTAACTTTGGCTCGACGCTTTATTGTCCTTTTTCAAGGTGAATCTTCTATGACGGAGTACGTTGCATCTTTTGAATCTCTCTCTAAATATGGGGTCGAGCATATTAATACCCCATTGAAGAAAAATCAGAGGCTTGTCTATGGGTTGAATAAGAACCTCAAAAAGCCTCTACTTCTAAAACTGGAAGTTTCTTTTGATCAGCTTGTTGATATCGCTCTTCGGCTTGAAGAGGCCAAAAAAGAAAGTGATGTTGAAGTTGTGGGTGCCAAACAGAACTTCAACAACAACAAGAAGAGGTCTATTAAGTTCAAAGGTCCTAATCCCAACAAAAAAGGGAAGCAAGCAGCTTTGGTAGCGAAGACTCCTAGCTCTAGTCGTGGGCAATGCTACAATTGTGTTTCTAAGGACCATTATGCAAATAGGTGTCTGAAACCACTTTTTTGTCGTTATTGCAAAAGTTCGGGTCATCTTTTATCCACTTTCCCCAAACTTCCAAACAAGAAGGACGTAAAGCTTCCTGTTGTGCAAGCTCCTAGTAACACTTCTCTTAGTCAAGGTATTCTCATTCTGTCCTTGATGGCATTATTATATTTTGTGATCTTCCTATTCGAGTTCTTTTTGATACGGTGCATCTCACTCTTTTATATCGAAAGAACTTGTTGATGCTTAGTCTTCAAATGTTATGGGCTTAATGACTTCTTTAACAATTGCGAATCCGGTTGGTAGATCCGCAACACTCGGTTTAATTTGTAAAGATGTTGAGATTATTTTATGTGATTATTCTTTACGAGCCGATTTTCACGTTATGCATTACTTAGGTTTCGGAATGATTTCGGGAATGGATTGGCTTAATCGTTATGAACCCTACATCCAATGTCCTGAGAGGACTGTTTATCTTTGACATCCCCAATCTGTTTAGCGGATTTAAATTGTTTTTAAAGATTCGGATTCCAATTCGGTGGCATCGTTATATTCTCTAAATCCACTTGATGAAGATAATGATGATGAGGAAGATGTCATTTCCCTCATTCACGTTGTTCATAAATTTCCCGATATATTTGAGCCTATTTTAGGATTACCACCTAAGCGAGCAATTGAGTTCAGAATTAATTTAATTCCTGGAGCTCTACCTATCACCCCTCCTCCTTATCGTATGTCCAATAAGGAAAATGAGGAGATGCGTAAACAATAATCCGAATTGGAGGCAATATAGTTCATTCAATCTAGTTCCTCTCCTTGGGGAGCTTCTGCTATCTTTGTGAAGAAATCCGATGGTATACTTAGGCTTTGCGTTGACTACCGCAAGCTTAATGATCTCACCATCAAGAATAAATATCCCTTACCTCGGATTGAAGATCTATTCGATCAACTTAGCGGTGCTAGAGTCTTTTCACAGTTAGACTTAGCAACCGGTTTTCATCAGCTTCGTACTATAGAGGATAGCATTCATTTGACGTCGTTCCGTACTCGTTATGGATCTTGTGAATGGCTTGTTATTCCATTTGGTTTAATGAATGCTCCAGCTTATTTCGTTGACCTTATGAATCGAGTTTCCAAAGACTTCCTCGATCGATTTGTTCTCATCTTTATAGATGATATCCTTGTTTATTCTAAAACCGAGGAAGAGCATGAAAAACATCTTTGAATTGTATTGGAAACTCTTAGGACATATCATTTCTGAATCCGAAATTTCAGTGGATCCTTCAAAGATTGAAGCGATTCAAAATTGAAAGAGACCGGAGAGTGTGACGGAAATTCGTAGCTTCCGTGGATTTGCGGGCTATTACCGTCGTTTCATAAAAGACTTTTCTAAAATTTCTGTGCCACTTACTAGTTTGACAATGAAGGGAGTTAAGTACATTTGGTCAGACAAATGTGAAGCTGTTTTCAGAAATTAAAAGAACTCCTTCCTGATGCTCCTATTATTGTGATTCCCGAAGGGAACCAAGACTTTATTGTTTATACCGATGCTAGTCGTGTTGGTTTAGGAGCTGTTCTCATGTAAAGGAAATGTGTTGTCGCTTATGCTTCTAGGCAATTAAAGCCTGCCAAGACTAGATATGCCACTCATGATTTAGAACTCGCGGCTATTATTTTCGCCCATAGAATTTGGCATCATTATCTTTTGGAAGAGAAATTTGATCTCTACACCGATCATAAATCTTTGAAGTAATTATTTTCTCGAAAGGAACTTAATTTGCATCAACAACGTTAGCTCGAATTCCTTGCATCTTATGATCTTGATATTCTCTATACTCTCGGAAAGGGAAATCGTGTTGTTGATGCCCTTAGTCGTAAGCAACAAGCAGTTGTTTCCATGATGATATCCGAATGGAATGATCTTAAGACTTTGTCCACTTGTGAGATTCGAGATCGTGAATCTGATTCACGTTCATCTCTTGTTTTGTGTAGCCTTGAGGCTCATCCTTCTCTTTTAGACTGCATCCTTGAAGCTCAAAATATAGATCTTGAATTGGTTCTTCTTAGCCAAAGTTGTAGGGATAAAACTGTGGTTGATGGTCTGAAGGACTTTGATATTGATGGTTGTGGAGGCATTCGAAAATTTGATAGACATATTGTGCCAAATATCCATGATCTTCATAAAGACATTTTAGTAGATTCTTATCGTTCTAAATTTATCATTTATCCCGGTAGTAGTAAAATGTACGCGGACATGAAGCGACTTTATTATTAGATGGAATAAAATTTGACATTGTTGACTTCATTAAGTGTTACATGACTTATCAACTCGTTAAGGCCAAGCATCAAAGGCCGGGTGGGTTATTGCAAACTTTAGACATTCCAGTTGAAAGTGGGATCAAATTTCCATGGACTGTACTGATGGTCTTCCCATTCTCGTTCGGGTCATGATAGCATATGGGTGATAGTAGATGGACTTACAAAATCCGCCCATTTTATTACCGTTCGGTCCAATTGGACGGTAGCTCTTTTGGATAAACTCTATGTCAAAGAAATTGTTGAATTGCTTGGAGTTCCAACTTCTATTGTTAGTGATCGCGATCCATTATTTACTAGTGGATTTTGGAAAGGTTTTCAAAAATCTTTGGGAACAAAGCTTAATTTTAGCATCGCTTATCATCCTCAGTCCGATGGACAAACTGAGCGTGTGAATCAAACTCTTGAAGATCTTCTTCGTGCATGTGTTCTTGATTTTAGTGGAAGATGGGAAGACCATATTTTTCTTGTTGAGTTTTCTTACAATAATAGCTTCCAATCTAGTATTGGTATGGCACCTTTCGAGGCACTCTACGAAAGGCCATGCCAATCTCCTTCGTGTTGGCTTGAAGGCGGTGAGAAGCTGGTTTTCGGTCGAGATTTTATTTGAGATTCCATAGAATTGACCTTATTTGTCATAGGATGAAAGAAGCTCAAAGTAGACAAAAAATCTACACCGATAATCGAAGACGGAATTTGGAATTTTCTGTGGGAGATTTGATGTTCATTCGTGTTTCACCCATGAAGGGTGTTGTGTGTTTCAGTCGATCGGGAAAATTAACGCCTCGATATATTGGCCCATTTCCCATCACCGAACGCATTAGTTCCCTGGCTTATCATCTTTTATTACCGGCTCAATTTTCTGCTATTCATGACATATTCCACGTCTCTCAGCTACGAAAATTCTTTAGAGATTCCGATTCTATTCTTGAGTCCGGTGTTATTGAAGAAATTGAAGTTTCACCTAGTCTGACTTATGAGCAACATCTTATTCGTATCATTGCTACGGAGGTTAAACGCCTTCGAAATAAAGATGTTCCTCTCGTGAAAGTTCAATGGTCCTCAAATTCTAAGGATTGCTCTTGGGAATCCAGAGAATTCATCGAGTGAACACATCCGGATTTACTCTCTCGTGCTCCTTAAGGAGAACTTCTCATTTCAAAATTTCTTCTTTTGTGTTGTTAAGCCTTAGTATGGTTGTTACTTTTTATTTTCTTCTTAAGTATTGTGAGGACGCAATTTCTTTAAGGAGGGGAGTCTGTAACAACCCGCATATTTTTACGATAATATACTTAAATGATTTATTTAAATATAGCATCGTTAGTTGAATTAAAAGTCCAAAACTTGACTCTTTGTAAATGGTCGAATCCAGACTCGAGACCACTTCCATTGAGTCCAAAATGGCATTTGCGACCTTTTTGAGTACAAACATCGATATGATTGGAGTTGAGTAGAATTTTTGCTATTTTTCTATTGGGTTTGGGTTTCCGCCCACTAACCCAACTAAATACCCTAACTCCTCCTCCACTCCTCTTTAATTCATTCTATTATTTCCTAACACTTGCTAAAGGAAAGAATAGGGGAGGGAAAGGGAAATTAAAATTCCTAAACCCTATATTACTAGGAAATTCAAGATTCAAGCTCCAAAATCAAAGAGAAGCTTAGGTAAGCACTCTCTTCTTCTTCTCTACCACAATCTACCTCCGATTTTCAAAAATTTCCTATAACCTAGTTTAGGAAATATTTGTCTATGATCTTAGATTGGAGCTTCTAAAATTGAAGTTGACGAGTGGTTGATCTTTCCTTTGTTTTAGAGCTTCTCATTCGTTGTTTTTGGGTTTAAAGGTGAGTTATTGAACTCACATATATGTCTATACCTTTGATACTTATTAGGTGTGAATTCCTAACACCTATTTCATGTTCATTTGCTTTTGAATTGAATTGGATTGGTGAAATTTCCAATTTTTGATGTCTTGAAGTCAAAATCTTTAAAGATCCTATATTGGATGTTAGGACATGTTTTTGGGGGTGTATTGAAGAGCCTATAGGGCTAGGTTGTCGCTTGGCATAAATCCCTAGCAACCATCGCTCGCTCGATCGCTTTCGGTTTGGATTTACCCTCTTAGGGCTAGGCAAATTTTTGCCTAGCAGGAAAATCCATACGTCTGGTTGAAAAATCCAGACGTCTGGTAGGGATCTCTGGAAAAGAGAAAAATATGACAAATGCAGAAAAATGGCAGAGAAAAGAATCAGACGTCTTATTAAACCCGTCAGACGTCTGGTTCAAACGGTCAGCGTCTGATTCAACCGGTCAGATGTCTGGTTAAACCGGTCAGACGTCTGGTTCAACCGGTCAGATGTCTAGAAGGTTTTTGAAACATATATATTCCTAGAACCTAAATACAAACGTTTGGTTAAACTTTCCAGACGTCCCGTTCAATTTTTTTCATTTTGGCTGTTTTTGAGTAGATATTCAATTTTGATCGATTTTTTGTTAATCCGATTAGTTGTTATCACTATTCGACTTTGATGGCTTCTTTTCGGGATTTTTGGGAATATCCATTTGATGGATTTGATATCGATTTTTATGGTTTTAATTCACGTCGTCGAATGTGAATTTTTGGTGATCAATTGTTTTTACAATCGTTTTCTGTGATTTGTCACTTTTAAAATACAAAGGTTTCTATACTAGTAGTAAATATTCAAACTCTTTCACAAAAATGATTTCAACAATAATTTAATACAAAACTCGTTTCAAAAACCATTTTCCAATCTATTAGTATATACAAACCTTTATCTCATTCGTATGAAAAATCTAATTAAACGACTTAACAAAACAAGTGGTATGAAATGCTTGCGTTTACTTCGTCGGTTAATTCTTGGATTTGTTTGACTGAAAATCTTGTTACAATTTTCGAGTGCAAATCTATAATTTGTTCGTAAATATTTAAGTTAAGTCAGTCGTTATGGGACATGAAGCTAAACTCATTTATTTACTAGCTTAGTGTAATTCACACTTCTTATTGATCTATGATGATTATTTTGTGATTTAGGCTTGCGATGTGCAGTGTCTCTTTGTCTACGTAGGGTATTGTACCCCGTTTTTGGAGCTTCGTCTCATTTTTATAGGCTAGCGACCTATGGGTTTTATGGAGTTCGGTGTATCAGGCGTACCATTATTGTACTATGTCGTTCTTCTGGATTATTGAGTTTCAGGTTCCTCGGACGTACCGTTATTGTACTACGTTGTTGCACTGGCTCTATAGTTAGCGACCATGGGATAGCGACCCGTTTGTGATATACGTTTGGTGAGTTTTCATGCTCACGTTTGTGATAGGCCACCCCCTTTTTGTGTTTTTTGGATTTTTAATTGTTGATTTCTGGAATTTGTGTTTCACCAATTTTTGCAATTGGCATTTATAGGTTTTGTCAATATTTGGGGTTTGGTGAATAAGTAAAAGAATGTGACATTCTTTTTGGATATTTGACGAGATTTGAGATATTGTATGATATTTCTTGTTATCGAATGTATACTTCTCACAGTATGGCATTTTTGTTATCATACATTTTTATGGTATCTCTTATCCTTTCTCATCTCATATGATATTTATAGCTAGACTGATCCGTTTGTTATTTTTCTTCTTAAATAATACTCGGGTCAGACCGAGGTGTTTCAGGTGCTTCCACTTGACTTCTTAGTAGGGGCTAGCTTCTAACTTTTGGCTAACTACTTTAGCTTAGTAGTTTTTGCTTTTATACATTTGAGCTAGAGACTCCTTGATATATACTTATTCTTTAGTGATGTTCTGGATCTTGTTTGATTACTACTCTGATGTACACTTCTATATGTTATATTCATATTTGTTTCCGCCTTTGTGATATGAATATCTGTGACTGATTTGTTTTATGTTTATTTCTATATTTGTTTCCAAAGGCCACGTAGCCACTACATAGTAGCTTTGAGTTTGTATTTTATATGTCGAATTTCCACTCGAAATGAAATGCATGTCATACTATTTGACATATCCGTACTCGCACAAAGCAATTACACGGATGGTCGCTCCTCAACAGCCTTATTCTTCGTGCTAGTTGACGGCATTACCCCGTAGTGTCCTTGACTAGCGTGAGTATAGAGGTGAGGCATCACAAAGATTATTGAGATCATCACAAAATAATCAAGACTCGTTCCTCCTAACCAAACCAAAGAAAAAACTTCTTAACATTTTCTTCCCTAAATTTTATTCTTGAATCAAAATTGCTTTCAAATAATACTATTATTATCTTTCAAAACCTTGAAAACCATTTTTCAAGAGTCCCAGGATTTTAGTCCTCAAGTTTCAACTTAAATTCTTTTTAATTAAAAGACATCTTCTTATAAATTCAATTTATAAACTAACTTTTATTAAAAAAAACTCAAATATTTATTGCAAAATATTCAAACTTTTTAACAAACATAATTTATTACATCAAATTTTACCTTAACATTAACATTAACATCAAACGCCTTATAGTCAAATTGTAAAACTTAATTCACAAGGTGTTCACTTCAATGTTTTCCTTATTTCTATATACCTACCCCAAATCTTAAAAAGGGAAGCTACCTACACATACTAACAATAGGCAACACTCAACTAGACAAGAATATCTAACAAAATCCTAATTGATAATAATAGAATATTATTATCTTCTAACAAACAACACGTCAACTAACTATACCATACTATACTATACTATTTTGAAAATCATTCTTTTATATATAAAATAGATTTTTGGGTGAAATTATTTCATTTACACAATTTCAAAACAATACCGTGTCGGATGGCCTTGTTCAAGTGTTTAAAGATCCCTATCAATAACTTTAGATACTCGTATTGACTAGAATCCATAAGCCACTCAAAAGGTCAATCAATACAGTATAAAACATTTTTATATCATTAACAAATACGCGCTCTTAAACACACACACACACACACACAAACAAACTCAAAATAAGGCATTCCATTACCATGTCCCTTAATGAGTTGCCCCATCAAAGCCAAAAGTTCTAGATTAACCTTGCGCTCTGATACCACGCTATAATGACCCACCTTTCCAAACCCCAGAAGTTGACACTAATACATCCACGGTATTCACATGCCAAACAACTAAGTGCTAAAAAGAAAGATTGTTAAGGGAAACGAAGGAAACAGAGGATGAAGAAACCAAACAATCATAGAATCTCATAACCCAACGGCATAACATATATTAATCAACATAATACTTTACAAAGTCATTTCAAAAATGATATATCAGAGTCATACTAATACAATTCTACCCATGGATAGTTATAACGGCATGTCCCTACCTAACTGATACAAGAAACGTATAATACAATGGAAACAAGATAATAACTAGCTATCGATGAAGCATCTTGCTCCAAGCTCCTCCAAAATGCATCCATGGGAAACCTGAACTACTTAGCTACCCGCAAATATTTGAGCACCTACGAGTTTTAGGAAAAGAAAATAAACTCCGGGTCAGACATAGGTCTGGTGTGAGTAAGCTTAAACCACTGAATTATTATGTTCAAAACCCATTTAAAATCAAAGGTATCTCATAAGACCACTCTGCAAATAAACACAGATGGGTTTTTACCTTATGACAACCAAAACATTTTTATATTCAAATCTAGTGATTTAAAAATAATGTCTAGACGTCAAAGTAAAATATGAAAATAGCTAAAATGTCTGCATCTCACATTTTAATATAGTTTAGCACATCTAAAACCGTAAAGGCACATATTAGAGGATGGATTCCGCACCATGACAAGGTAAGGAACTAACTTCTAATGGTACATCTCTAGATAAATTGCACCAGGCTTTGACAAGAATATCTTATACCCTTGCCACACAGGTTCGGCCTACTACTTGACTAGTAGTACCGAACATGATCACCCTACTTTGGGCCACGAAGCATACATGAGTAGTTAGTAATCGATCTAGATTTGAGATGACCATATCCTGATGGAAGCAATCCACATGGCCCTGCTACATGCCAGATCTTCATCATTTCTCGGTTGATGAGGGTTGAGGCTACATTTTACCTTTATTTATCACTTCCCACTTGGAAAGCTACGTTTCCCTCCAAGCATCAATGCAATGCTAGCATTTATCCATACAAGTTCATTCTATGACTGAATGAAATCGAAGGCACTACTTCTATTACAACCATTACAGGGAATCCGTTTTAGGATTAATAGCAAATAGCCCTTGCACTTCAAAGCTCTATCATTGATTTCATATTCTTCAAGATGTCTTCAAGTCAAAACACATGAGCTGGATTGAAGTGGTTTTCGAATAACATATCTGATCCCGGTCTCTTCAAAATAAATTTTGATAATTTGTAGTAAACTCAACCACGGTTATTTAGGAAATAGATAGGCAAGATAAGAGCGGAGTTTACCTCCTAACCATTAGTGGATGGATTTCCTTATCATTTATTCCAGAAGAACAAAATGAATGTATACATACAGTACAACATCATTGGGAATGACTGTGCCACATAACCTTCACAAAAAGTTTCCTTTCTTATAGTTCACTTTATAATCAAAAATACCTTTACAGTCTATAGAATCATTTATAAATCATTTCCCTATTTTTAAAATGCCTTTGATAAACCTTCTTAAAGAAAAATCATTTACAAACATCATTTCTAAAACGTCTTTTGAAAATCACTTTAATAAACCCTTTTATTTGGTAATGCCCCTTTTATAAGCAAGTTATTATTTATAAATACCTTTATTAAATAATGATACAACCTGAAAAGCATTTATAAACTTTAAACCCCAAAATTGATTAAAGGATTGAAGTTAATTCAAAATCATACATTATAAATTCAAAAGGAGGCTTAGCAATCTCAATGGTACCGGTTAAAATTACCATTTAATTTTATTGCACTTTCAAGTCATTTAACAATTTATTTACATTAGTCAATGTATATGTAAATGCAATTCATATCCAAATTAGAGAATAACATGTCAATACAATTCAACTAGCATATACATGTCCAAATAACATAATAGTAGGATGGTGATTTGTCCTGCTAAATAGATATCCAAACAATTCATTCAATTTATAGCAGAACGGGAATTTATTCTACTTAACACATGTCCAAACAATCCAACAACCAATTTACATAACTCATTCACAGAGGTTGGCTATTTATTGGTACTGCCACTAGGGTTCTTTATGTTCAACACTATACTTTGTAAAAGAAAGTTCCCTTTTAAATAATCTGATTCTTGGAAAACAAAGCAATTTTAAACTTGTACCTCTTTTAAAATAATTAATTACAAGTTAAATTATTAAATCATGATTAATCTTAATTAATTCTTAGATTACTTTAATTATAAATTAAGAAATAACTAAACCTTTAATAACTAATCAAACAATAATTAACTATTATATAAATTATCCTTTATTAATTATAAAATTTAGAACTTCATTAATAATCAAATCTTAATTAATATCATTTAATTAATTAAATAACTTTTAATTAAAACTTTATTAATAAATTAAACCTTATATAAAAAATATATTTTAAATCAAAGCCTTAAATAATTAATCACTAAAAATAATTAACAATTGATTTATTTAAATAATTAACCTTATGCTTAATTAATCTCTTCAAAAATGGGGACCCCTCCAAATTTGACTTCTATTCCCGCTGACCCATCCCATCCCCCATCCTCTCTTCAACCTTGTCCATCATCCCCTATTCTTGTACCTCCCTCTGCCTCACCCCATTCTTCTCTGCCAGACCCTCTTCCATCTACCATCCCTTGTGTCAGTGTTCCCCTAGTCTTTGACACATCAGCTTTACCTCCTTCCAAGTCTCCAGCTTCGAATCTATCTTCACCTCCTTTGATTCCTCAACCTCAAACTCATCTTGCTTGGAACACTCTGTTCAAATCCAAACCCAACAACGCTGGGAAATATGTTCCATGCGACATTCAACTTGAGTACAACGGTGACGCAATCGTGCCGCCAGCTGAAGTTGTAAAGGCAGGAATTACTATGTGGAAAGAATACCTTGTTGGTTTTTTTCTTGACAACCCTTTACCTTACACGATAGTATTGTATTACCTTAAAATGGCATGGAAATTACGTGGATCTAATTCTATCAAATCAGATGGGTTCCTGTTCCTGTTCAAGTTCTCAAATGAAGATGATGGGAATAGAATATCTGAATCCGATCTAGTAGTGATGAGGAATAAACTTTTTATAGTGAAGCCATGGGATGAAAATATAGGCAATAGTTGTAGTAGCATCAAAGCTGTTCCAGTTTGGATTAAGTTATCTAACATACCTTTGTATGCTTGGTCCCCTTTGGGAATTAATTGGTTAGCATCAAGGGTTGGAAAGCTTCTTTGTATGGATGCATCAACTAAAAAATTTGAACGTATCTCATTTGCCAAATGCTTAGTTGAAGTTTCACCTAAGAATGAATAACCTGAACATTTCAAAGTAAAATTGCTTGATGGGTCTGAGCAGGTTGTTAATGTTGATTACCTTTGGAAACCGAAAATATGCACTATTTGTAAAGAGTTTGGGCATTTGGTAAATACATGCAAGAAATTTGTAAATTAAGGGAATGTTAAGCTATGTGAAACTAATGAACAGCAGAAAAATGGTTATGTGAATCAGAGCAAGGTGAAGAAGGGGAAAAACTCTGACAAACAAGACAAAGTGAAGCAAGTCTGGCAAAAAGTCAATAAGAATAAGGGAAAAAAAGGAATCATAAGTAAAGATTTAGAGGACACAGCAATGAAAATGCTAGGCGCAAAGGAAAAAAATGATCATGTTGGAGATGAGGAAAATAATATTGAACTTATTGTTCAGAATAAAACTCATAGTGTTGAACAAGCTTGTACTGTAATCACACATAACAAATACAATGTGCTGCAAAATGATGAGAATGAGCAAGTCATATTGGAAATTATAGAGGAGGAGGAAGGAGTAATCACATCTGAAGTAAATTGTGAAGAACTATGCAAGGAATCTACCTTGGATATCACAAATTCTGTTGATGGTAATGTAGCTGAAAAAAACTAACTTCATTGAATTCTGTGGAGCAGCATATGTATAAAAATGTTACTACTATTTGTGGAAGTAGCAAGGAAGATAGCATTGACACTACTGTAGTGCATGCACAAGCTGATACTCTTGTATCAGAACTTGACAGTACCTGGTGTAAAGCAATTGAGACTTACATTATTCAATTAATTTCAACAATGCACAATTCTAATGTTGAAGTTCAACCTCATGAGCCACCTCATTTCAACTTTTCCATCGAGTTGCCAGGATGGCCTTCAAGCATCCCCTCCCCTCTTCCTCAAACTGTCCCACCTCATGATCCTTCCACCCTCTTTACAAATTCTCATCATTCCTCTCCTCAAGCTCTGCCGCGTAGGAAAATTGAAACATGATCTCTTTCTGCTCAGAGAAGAAATAACACATCCTTACAACAATAATCATTTAATGAATAAAAAATTGCTTCTTGAAATCTCAAAGGTGCCCACAGTAATTTGAAACTTGATCAGGTTAAAAGTATTATTTTTGCATATGATATATGTCTCTTTGGTTTGCTTGAAACAAAGCTAAATTTTTCGTTATCCATCAAAGCTGCTGCATACATTAATCCTAATTGGGCCTACCTTCGTAATCTTGAATCAGCTTCTTATGGTCGAATTCTTATTATTTATGATCCTACCGTTATGACTCTATCCCCAATTCTTACTTCTAGACAATTCATCCATTTACATGTCCTTGATACTCAAACACAATCCTCCTTCTACATCACCTTTGTATACGCTGACAACAATGTTCTTTCCAGGAATTCTTTCTTCAACTCCTTGCCTCCTCTTAGACAAACTTCTCATCCCTGGGTGGTTTTGGATGATTTTAACACTTGCTTTGAATTTTCTAACAAATGTGGTGGAATTCCTCTTATTCCTGGAGATATTGCACCATTCAATGTAGCTGTTTTTGAGTCTGACTTAATCTTAGTTAACAAGTCAGGAGCTAAGTATTCTTGGAACAACAGAAGTCGTAGTGGTGTTCGTACTTTCACTACAATAGATCATGCCTTCAGCAACCCAAGCTCTCAATCTATGGCCAACCCTGTCAGTCTTCCTACCTTAACCCATAATGTCTGACCATTCTCCGTTGATCTTAACCCTGGGTCACCATTTAAGAAGGGAAAAGAGAAGTTTTAAATTTTTTAATGCTTGGGTCAAGCATGAACATTTTCTTGCTTTAGTTTCTCAAGTTAACTCTAAATATTATTGCTATGGTAATCCTATGTATAAGTTTTGCAGGAAATTGAAAAGAATCAAACAGGAGATCAGATTGTGGGCAACTTCCACCTTTGGCACTGGCACCTTGCTTTCAACTTCACTTATGGAACAGTTAAAGAAACAACAAGAATATATGATGGAGCATCCTCATGATGTTCATGCTGCTGCAGAAGAAGCAAAATTATTCAGGGAGGTTAACAATGCTCTTAGCTTGGAAGAAAATATAAAGAGGCAACAATTGCATAATAGGTGGATTGTTGAAGGAGATAAGTACACTAAGTACTTCCATGAATCACTAAAGGTCAAGCATGCCAGAGATAATATTTTTAGTATTTACGATGAGCATGGTACTCTATTTACTACTGCTGAATCTGTTGATCAGGCCTTTGTAGATTACTTCTCTAATCTGCTTGGCAATTCTACTGGATTCATTTCTGATTTAGAACAAATCTCATCACTTGCTTTGCCATGCATTTCATCACAGGAAGCTGCAACTCTTATAAGGCCTATTTCTGATGAGGAAATTAAGGCAACTCTATTCTCTATGAATCAGCAATCATCTGGTGACCCAGATGGCCTTAATGTGACTTTCTTTATTTCTACGTGGAGTGTGCTAGGCCATGAATTCTGTCAAGCAGTTCACAACTTCTTTTCTAAACGCAAGTTACTTGGGGAAGTTAACTGCACTAATATAGCTCTAATCCCTAAAGTCACTCCACCTACTAGTGTCTCCTCCTTCAGGCCTATTTCTTGTTGTAATGTAGTATATAAATGTATCGCTAAAATTCTTGCAACCCGGCTGGTCAGTGTTACGCCTACTGTTGTCTCCAGCAACCAAGCTGCCTTTCTACCAACCAGAAATGTACTTGATAATGTGCTTCTTGCTCAAGATTTGCTAAAAGGTTATGGTAGAGGAAATGTGACCCCTGCTGCTGCACTTAAAATTGATATATCAAAAGCCTATGATTCAATACACTGGGCATCAATTGTTAGGATAATGGCTGTGATGGGATTTCCCAAAAATTTTGTGTCTTGGATTTATGTGTGCATTTCCACACCATCCTTCTCTGTTGTGATAAATGGTAGACCTGTGGGTATCTTCATAAGTAGCAAAGGCATTCGACAAGGAGATCCTATATCATCTTACCTATTTTTTTTGGCTATGGAAGTATTTACTGTTATACTTAAGTCTAGATACACTCGGAAGATTATTAAGTTCCATCCTAAGTGCTCTCAGCATCAAATAACCTCTATTATGTTTGTTGATGATGTTATGTTGTTTACCAAGCCTGAATTTCCCTGCTTGACTGGTTTATTGGAGGCATTGCAGTCCTTCTATTGTATGACTGGTCTCTCAATTAATCAAGCCAAATCTTCCATGTTAGTTGCTGGTGTTAGTAATGTTCATGTAGCTGCCCTACATCAACACATTGGCTTCTCTTATATGGACAATGATATGAGGTATCTTGGTCTTCCATTAATATCTAAAAGAATAACAAATGCTGATTGTTTACCATTATACAATAAAATTACTTCTGTTATGTGTGCTTGGGCTAACAGGCAATTGACTCAAAGTGGTAGGCTTGTCCTAATTAAATCTGTTGTATTTTCCTCTTTAGTCTATTGGCCCCGTACATTAATTCTCCCATCAAAGCTGTTGCATCTTGTTAGGTCTGCCATGAATAGATTTTTTTGGACTGGTAGTATACACAACAGGAAGTTGCTACCATGCTTATTTTCTAAATTTGAAACAACCATGAGATTGGGAGGACTTGGTGTAATTAACGCAAGGAGGTGGAATATTGCAGCGATTAGTAAACACTTCGATGACCTCATCAATAAGAGAGGTAGTTTATGGGTTAATTGGACATGGCATCACAATATAAAGACTAATTATTTTTGGTGTATGGATATTCCTCAAAATTGCAGCTGGAACTGGAGAAATATGTTGAAGCTAAGAGAAGTTTATCTCCCTATGATACAATATCAAGTAACTGCAAATTATGATGTAAGCTTCTGGCATGATCCATGGTTTAGCAAAGGTCTAATCCTATCAAAAGTGTGTGGTTACTCTCAGATTTTACAATTTGGAATACACAATGATGCAAAGGCTAATGAACTTTTACATGAAGGAAAAATGCAACTGCCATACAGTAGTAATCAGTTGCTCAGGCAGTTGTGGACTGAAATACAACAAAACTTCTGCTCTGCTCATCAAATGGACTCTGTTTCTTGGGACAAGAAGCCACACACTGTTAAAGGTGTGTACAACTTTTTATCTGCTGATGCTCCTCTGCCTGCTTCCAGGTGGAACTCTGTTATTTGGACCAGTGATTCTGTTCCATCTGATAACCTGATGTTGTGGAAAGTTATTAATCAAGCATTACTACCTAGAAGTGTTTTGATCAAGTATGGATTGGCAAGCTCTCCTCTGTGTCTATTTTGTGAGTTGCATGAGGAAACTACTGACACCTCTACTTTGACTGTCCTGCTCTAAATTTCATGATGATCAGAATCAGTGGCATTACTGGGATTAACTTATCATCTGCTAATTCAAACATAGTCTGGAGTATTATCTATAAAGCCACAAGATGGAGAAATGATGGATCTAGAGTGTTAGCTGTTTGCTTGAAAATTTACTTGAGTGTTATATGGAGGGAAAGGAATGCAATAGTATTTGAAAATCAAAGGAAGAAGTTAGAGGTTCTTTGGCATGAAGTTAAGAATGGCACTCTCAGGCAATTGAAGAATAGCAACAAAGCTTACCCTGATTATTTGATTCTTGGATGGGTTTGATTGTTGTTGTTTCTTCAATTGTTTTTTTTCTTGCTTGTTTTTCTTCTCTTTCTTTTTTTTTCTTTTTGCTTGGTTCAGGCAAGATTGTACTCTTTTATTGTGTTGCAATAAAACTGGTAGGGGTCCAGTCAACCCCGCTGGCTTTGTCAAAATAATTAACTAAAAATAAATTATATACACAAATTATATTTAATTAATAATTGATCTTACTTAATTAATAGTTAATTATATTTAATACCATCTTCCAAAGATAATTAATTAATAACTAATCTTTATGTAATTATAATTAATAAACCTTGTTTAATCTTAATTATTTATTAATCATTAAAACTTAATTAATAAAAATTTAGTCATTAAAAACCTAATTAAATTCATAAAAACATCATTATTAAGTTTATAAATCAAATTAAAAACACCTTAAGTTAATAAAACCAAATTTTCCAAAAATTGGATTTTTAAGCGAACCTACATCCATAGCGACTATCGATGTAGATGCCCGCAATTAGAACTTGAATTTTATCTTAATTACCCCTTAAAACCCTTAACTTTTACTTTTAAGTCACCTTACAACTTAGTAAAAAAAATTAGAGTTAAAAACTTCTCAAAATCTTTTATTTAAAAAAAAACAATCTAAGTGAAACAAACTTAACTGAAGGAATCTCTATGTCCCTTCACAAATTCAAATGCAAAAATTTCTTATTTTCAAACACATATCATATGCCCATTATCACATGCTATACAATTCACATAAATTAAATTCATGACTTCCATTTCCAAGTTTACACTACATTACATTCAAGCACATATAACCACATACATAAGCATCACAACAATATTGTTTAAAATAAACATCCAACATACTTATTAACCACGTATCATGCAACTAATTATTCAAAAAATAAGAGTGTAAACTTTTAATTTAAAAACCAAAACTTTACTCATCCATTTCTTTGAAAACTTGAAATGCTTTAGAGCTTGTAAAGCTTGGAAAACACAAAAAAATCACTCAAAAATGGGTCATTTTCTACTCGATTTTTGATCATGTTACTCATAGAATTTGGACAAGTGGTAAAAAGTAACGTTTTTGGAAGATTCTTTTCTCTATCATTTCAAAAAATGAATCATTCGGTTTTGATTTAGTTTGAGAGAGATATGGTCAAAAGAAGGAGTGGTATTTTTCGGCGTTGATAATATGGGTTCGAAAATGAGGCAGAAATAAATGAAATTTTGACCCAAGAATATTCAAAACATTGAAAAGTGGTGTAAATAAATATATTTTTCACTGGATTTATATATGGTTTAAAAAATAAAATCTTGATCTGGAGTAGTCTAGAGGAAGTTATGGTCAAATGAAGTGCGTGTAAAAATGGAGAACTTGGAGATGAAAACAAGTGATTTAAAATTAAGTTTCTAAAAAATTTAGAGGATATGATTTTTAAAAAACTTAGGATTTTAAATTAGAATTCATGGAATAGTTTGAAAAGCTCGGCAAAGAGGAAGAAGTTTATAAAAATATGGAAGAATGAAAATGAATGGAAAGGAAAATAAGGAAAATTATTTTATATAAAATGGAATAAGTAAAATTACCAAACAAACATTGTCCTACACCCTCCACTATCATCTTGCCACCTCACCTAGCCTTCCTCCTTTTCATGAAAAAACACCACCTTCTTGTCTCCCCTCCTCATTTCTAAAAGAAAACAAGTTTTAAACATGTTATGGTATTTATTTGTACTTATGTCTGCCTACGAGGTGACATATACATTTTTTTAATCTTAAGTATGTATACACATACATATACTTTAGCTAATGCATACATAAATACATATATACATATATATACTAATAAATTTATAAATGTGTATACATAAATTAAAGAGTCCACAACGTTTTCGATAACTTTTAGCTGATGAAAAGTCAAAAATTAGGAAAATCAATTCAGGTCACATTTTCAATTTTCTTTCGAACTAAATATTTTTGTAAACAAATTTTAAAGGCTATTTCATCATCATTATTTATCATTTAAAAGAGTTTTATTTCAATTGTAAACCTATTATTTGAATATTTGAAATTAATTAAATATTCGCAAATCAAAGCGAAAATTCTGGGTCTTTACTCCCACTATTTCCGCCGTTACTATAATAGCGTGCTAAATTCAGAGATCCATCATTCACTTAATACAGATTATTTATTTCATATATTGCAACTAGTTTACAATGGAAAGTTTTTTGATCAAATATCTTGGACTCAAAGAAATAAATCTCATAGTAAACAATTTTCTAAATGAAAATAAATTTAGAAAAGAAATCGTATTTCTTATTTCAATATTAAGTATAAATTATTATTTTACAGTTCTCGCTTCCTATATTTTTTTATGAAGAAGAAGTGACCATTCATCTATTCATCCCAACTGTACCTTAAATCGCATCTACTTTCATAGATTCATTTTTTTTCTAAATGGATGAACCATTTAAAAGAAAATCTTACTACAACCTCGTAAAGAACTCTTTACAAAGATGCAATTGATCATCCTTAACATTTAAGGACATCAAATATGATGCACCTTATGTAAATCGATCAAACTGATAGTTCGTTGATCGAATTGTTAGATCTTTCTTGTAGTTTTGATCTTGTGTTACTTTTAACGCAATGTGACCTTTATCATAATCAATTAAATTGAATACTCGATCTCACAGTACTATTTATTAGCTTATTTTGAATGAACTAACCTCATTGACCTATCTTTCATTGCGAATTATGACCATTCCCCGTATAACACTTATATGGGACGGTATATAGATCAAATATGCATAGTCTTGTACTGCTTTTGAGTTTGGAACTCATTGAATGCAATACATGGTCTTGACCAAATAAATAGGTAAGCGACCAAATTACGAAGTACTAAGTAGTTGCCAAATTAAGTTCTTGCATGGGTATAGAAAACATTAACATGCAAGAAGTATTTGATAGTAAGTATATATATTATATTTCTATTTGTCAATCTTCAATTTGGTTCATTTGTATATCTTAATTGATAAACATGTTATCAATTGTATTAAATGCACAAATTTATCAATATATATTATTATAACATTATATAGCATACGTTCTTACAATATTAGAAAGTTTAAATGTTATTGTTCCATTTTTATAATAAGGCTCCCACTATTCTTTTTTATTTCACCAAACCCTAAGTCGAAACGTAGAAGTCTTTCAACTTCACTGGTGGGTGTTAAGACTCGTCCATCTTGAAATTCTAACCTTGAGTCTGCTCAATAAATCATAGCTCCATGGAAGATAGATAACTCCTTATTGGTTGTATCATATACAACTCCTAACCCTTTGGTATCTTGTCTTAATTCCACTTCGACCATGAGTCTGCTCAATAAATCGAAACGTAATTGTTCACTCGTACCTACGATATCGCGACGGCCTATGAGTAGTATATGTACCTTGAGTATGCTTAACAAATACATATAGTTATCTTACCTCATATATTCTATATATTAATAATACTAGTCATAACATCCCCAGCTTGAGTCTGCTCAACAACTAAGGTGTATGCAAGTAATTTATTAATACATATATATATATATATATATATGGTAGAGGATAACATTATATTGAAGATTCATAATCTATACTATTTAATATTGAGTGATATAGACTTATGGAATAATATAATTATTATGAGCTACTTTTGTAATTCAAGTGTCGAACACATCTAAGATTATGGTATACGTATATTTATGTATGTATTTATTCTTTAAATCAATTTAGGGTCTCTTAATGTTCCACCTTTAGTTTATACATTCGTATTATAGAAGTTTTATTATTATATAACTTTTATATTTCATACTATATATGTATAGCCTTATATATAATATTTTACTAACTAAATCTTATTTAATTAATTTATAAATAATTAGCATTTTAATTAATTTTATATTATTTTAATTTAACATTCATACTAAATATTTGTTACATACTATAATTTTTATAGTATTACACATATATCTTATATATGTGTATATTCATTTATTAATTAACCTTTAATTTATTTATTTAATTAATTAACCTTTTATTTATTTATTTAACCTTTAATTATTTATTTAACTAATTAAACTATAATTTATTTATTTATTTAAACAATTATAATTAAATTATATTAATTTCAAAAATCATATTATATACATACATGGATACATAAATATCTTAAACATTTTAAAATATCATAACATATATAAAACATTTATAATACATGTATATATTTTTCATTAATTAACTTGTTTAATTAATTAATTTATTTTATTAATCTTATTAAGAAACTTGATTTTCAAAATCAATATATAATATTTTCAAACATTTTGAAAATATTATATTATATTTTAACTTTTATAATATATGTATATCTTATATAACGAATCGGATTTTCGGGAATCGAAAATCGACATCAATATGTTCACTGTAAAACATGCCAAATATTCAAGTGCCAAAAATACAAGATCATTAGGGGTGAAGAAGAAAAGATAGGAGAAAACAAGAACAATAACACAGAATCTCACAATCGTAGCGGAACAATATATAATATATAACAACTGATCTTTGTACAAAGAACTGTATCAATTAATATGCATACAATCATCAGAGTACAACAATCAACAAATAAACTGGACATATAGTAACTTGTCCTCACAACATATACACATAGCGGAATATAATCAAGTACGTAAAATACGTCTCTATCATCCAGCTCGTCTCCTAAGCTCCATAGCATCCTAAACTGAATCTGTAATACTCAGTCTGACCCGAGCATTATAATAAAATAACACCCGAGTCAGTCTGGAAAACTAGTGTGAGAAAAACACACTCAAATTGAAATATTACTATTTTCAAAATCCTTTAAAAACAAAGGTATCTCGTAAGACCACGTCACACATAAACACGGCTGGTTTTTACCTTAGATAACCAAAACATTTTATATTAAAATCATTTGATTTTATAATAGTGTCTACAAAAAGTAAATTAGAAAATAGCTGAAATGCTTGCATCTTACGTTTCAGCATAGTTGGGTACGATCAAAACCGTACGGCGTTTATTGGAGAATGGATTCCATACAATGAATGGGCTACTGGGGTACCGTCCGTCATAGTACACCTCTAGAAAAATATACCGAGGACCTCGCCGGGATCCCCTACAACCACAAGACCGGCCTACCCCTAACCTGGATAGTACCAAATATGTTATCACCCTGAGTGTTCCCACCCTTAAAATCGAGTGCTCACTTTCCATGCACAACCATATCCATAATTTATAATATATTTGAGGGTATCTAGAAAGGTGATAACATACCCTAATTGGGTGCGACCCACATAGGCATGTTGTATCTTCCCTATTTTAGTCATTCCCGGTTGATGAGGCTTGAGGCTACGTTTACCTTTCAAGAACAATTCCACTTAGAATGCTCTTCGTCCTCCAATGATGATGTTCTGATAGCATTCGTCCATACAAGTTGTCCTAGGTTTGGACAAACTGAATCACCATCTTCACTATCTTCACGATATCCATTCGTAACGGTCAAATCGGATCGAAGTGGTTTTCAGATAATTAAATCTGATCCCAGTCTCTTCGAAATAATCAACGAATTGGGCCAGATTTTATAGTCAGTTATTTAACTATCAAATAACATCCATAAGCGGTCAATAGGCCCATATTGTAAAATTTTCAAAACATTCATTTCAAAAATATCTTTACAAAGACATATATTCAATCTCTTTCGATATTTTAATATTTGAAAACATTTTTGAATACTTATATCCATAACAAGATATTCAACCCATATCTTACTTCAACACTTATTGAAATATTTCCAATTTCGATTTATAGTCCACTACTTAGAAATACATCTCGATATAAATCCTTCATCGCTAAATATTTCCAAAAACCTTTCATTTCCATACTTAGGAAAAATACTATAAATCCATTTTTCGAAATCATTTCTAATACCAATACTCAGGAATTATTTCATATCTCATCTCCTACATTTCTGAAATTTAAACTAATTCCTTTTACATTTACCAAAATCGATTATACTAACCTATAATCTCATCTATCTATTTATGACTTCTTTATGAATTTAGATGCAATTCCGAAGTTCTTGTTTTCTAACATTTAGAAAATTTCCTTAAGCCCGAGAATTTAATTATAAGATTTCTCTTATAAAATCTCATCTGTTTAATAAACCCCGTTTACAAATCTCGAAAGAACTTATAAGTAAATTCCAATCGTTCCAAACCTCAATATATATATATATGTATATATATGTATGTATGTATGTATGTATGTATGTATGTATAAGTATTTTTAAAACCAGTTTAAGTAACTATTTAAAATATTAATTTTTTTAATAAAACATCAATATATCATTTCCAACTCATTTTTAAATAAAACTAATCGATTTACAAAGCTGATTATAAAAATTAGAAATTTATTTCAATTGATATTAAATGTTTGAAAAATTCACTTCTGAAGTATTTTATTACTAAAACAGCATTAAATTAAATAGTTTGAATAAATAAAAATTCTCTTTTAAAACAATTTAACTTTCTGATAAAAATATATATTTTTAAAATCCCAATAACCAATTCAATTTATAAATCCCTCTCGATTCATAACACATCGATATCATTCTGATTCCTAACCATCCTCACTTTTCAAAAATAGAATTCATTATTTTCCCCAAAAAACTATTTTTCATATCTCGATATAAATTCATCCTGTGAAATTATATTCCAATTTATCAATTGTTTAATTTTCCCTTATTTATAAACATCGTTTATAAATTTATAACTCCTTTGAGTTTCACTTGTTTATAAAACTAATCCCATTTATAAAATCTTATTTTATGAATCCATTTCTTAATAAATTCCATATATTTCAAAAATCTATTTAAAATATCGATTTCAAACTCCTTTTCATATTTTCCAGAAATATCATTTAAAAATCCTCTATATAAATTATTTTTAAATCTATATTTAAAATATTTTTACGATTAGTTAAATACAACCCAAAATCAATTATTGTTTTATCCAAATCAATTTCTTTAAAAATATTCCAAATTTCGATATAAATATTTTTTTATTCAAAATCCCCTTTTATATCCTTTCAAATTCCAAAAATAATATTTATGGTATTTAAGATACCAAAAGTTAGGCCAATGCTCCTATAGCATCCAATAAAACAAATCACACAACAATCCATAATAGATTATTAATTCATATAATATATCACTATGTATGAAAACAATCAATATATATTTGAGGAGTCCAATTGGATCCCTCCAACCTGTTTTCCCGCATCCACGGATGCTAGATAACATTAAAATACCAATCCTACTTCGAGGTGGATATCGCGGTAACATAGGGTCATCCGCTATTATGCGGGGCGCATAAGTTTTCATCCGCTCCAACGGCGAGGAATATATCCAACTACTATATATATATGTATACTATATATAATAACATCCAAACTGATAAGAATTTATAAATTCAACCAAGCAACCAATGATTTATTTTAATTATTATAAATTAAATCTAACAATCCAAAATGAGTGAGATTTACTCACTGTGATTTTTAATTTTCTAATCGTTCCAATTAAATTCTTTTGCTCCGATTCCGCAACTTCGAACCCACCCCCACCCCACGATTGATTTCGTTCAATTGAATCTCGTATAAGAAAATTCAAATTATGTAAAATAATGATTCAATTTAATTTTGTAATTAATCTACTAATTACTTAATTAAATTCAAAATCAAATCTCCCTTACTCACCCTTCGTAACACACCGCTCGCTCAACTAACCCTGCAATTTCTTTCAATGTACGAGCTTCGGCCTTCAACACAATGCACCCACCACGACCGTACCATCCACCAAACGTTGCCACCAACCCACATTTTTCATCGCCTATCACTCACGCCCACGAATTCCATCACCAATCCATCCGAGACCAACCCTCAAGTAACGACATCGACTCTACCTTTGCACGCCACTCCTCCACTCCACTCATGCACGTGGGCTTTGCTCCGCCTTGCCATGAAATCTCCTCCAGGCATCTTGACTTCGGCATCGTTCGTGACCTTTCTGTCGACATCTACTGTCGCACCTTCCACTCAAGCATAGGCGAGAGCTGTTGCCAATGAGATGTTCAATTTTTTTTACAGATTTTAATATTTTGATTTCTTCCTTTTTTATTAGACTATGTGGATTTTGAAATTGAAGGAGAAAAGGCGAGCTTTATAATAGAAGGTTGGGTACTATGATTTCAAAGTGAATTGAAGGGGATAGGGTATACGAGTTTTTTCTCTTTTTTTGTTTTGAACTGGAGAGAAGACAGGGGGAAGCTTACTTTTTAAGTGGTGAAGGGTGGCGTGTTGTACAAAGGTAGGACGGCCCATATAGGGTGGCTGATGGGTACATGCTAGGTCGACCGAAATTGACTTTGATTTGACGTATAAATATACACATATATATATTATCTTCAAAAATATTTTTGAAATTTTCAAACCCCTATTAAAGCATGCCGCCTGGCGTTCATAATGTTATAACCATATTCCGAACCCAATGGAACAAGACCCGAGCCCTATCTCGATCGTATGGAGAAGATAACTTTTTAAATCGACTATTAAATTCAATTAAATTATTTCTAGGCGTTTTCAGATCGTGCAACCAAACAGTAATCTAAACATTGTGAAATTTAAAATCCGATAATAGTACACTATTATGGATCCAATGGAATTAGTTTCGTTGAATTTCGAGACTATGCCTCGGATCGCTATTAAACGCGTCGATTAAATCGACGATTTCAAAAGTTGACGAAATCACTTGAATTCTTTTCTCGGTTTTAAAAACTTATTATTTAATTTCTTCAAATAAGACTTACATTCATATTAGGAATATTTTCGATTCATATTGAACTTAAATTCTAATTATTCGCTATTACTGTATTAAAATAAATCGCTATATTTGAAATTAAACGCTATTTCTCGAATTCAACCAATAATTCCACATTCAAAATAAATTTATATTTTGACCTCAACATTTAAAACCATTTAAACATTCAAAACTAATCGATGGAAAATCCAGGTCATTGCATCTTATGTTAAATTTAAAATCTTATATTTTAATTTTCAAACAATTTTGAAAATTAGCCCAAGACTCAATCAAATTTGGGCATTTTCTACCAGGACAACCTTTGGGTTGTGAGCTTAATAGTTAAGTCTTACATGGCTAATTTAGACCGCATAGGCTATTGGCTCTGATATCATTGTTGGAACTCGGTCAACTCGCAGTGGAAGTTATGGGTGAATTTCAAAATTTTATACCATATTGGTTTTTTTTGGGCCTATGAAGTATAATTCAAATAAAATTTCTTATTTTATTTAAATTTATAAATTATAAATAAAATTTTATTTTATTTATATTTAATTAAATATAATAGTATACGAATGTATCATATACATATATGTGTGTGTGTGCACGCACGTGCGTGCGTGCATGTGTAACATAATAATCCATGCAAGGAGTAACATGCTCATGTATAAATGTTTGGATTTACATCGCAACGGACATGTTAGCTCATCCTATGTGTCTTGAATGTTGTCCAAATATATGTATGAATATAAACTATTTATTTACATAGATATTAAAAACTAGATAAAATTTTATATACATATATGTATATCTTATATGTAAAAATAATAATGATTTATATACATACACACTATTGCATCAAATACTAAATAAATAAATATATGTATGTATATGTATATGTACACATAATATACAAAGATTTTTTAAATCATTTTAAACATATACGTATATATGTACGAATTACATAACAAAATTATCATTGTTATATTCAAATATATACATATATAAGTATATTTATAATACCTAAATATGTATATGTGTGTGTGTGTACGTATGTATATTAATTATATATTTAAAATAATTTTTATACCTTTCCATATTGAATGCATAGCACACAAATTTTTTTAATATTTTATTGCATTAATATATATATATATGTACGTATATATATATATATGTATGTATGTGTGTGTGTGTATATATTAGTTAATTATTCAAAATAAAATAAAATAATAATAATAAATATTTTTTTGCTATATTATTCCAATTTTAAATTTTTAGAACATGATATTTTAAAGTTATAAAAAAATTCTAAATTTTTTGAGTCAAACAATATTTTTAATTAATTGATTGATTTCGGTCGTTTATTAAATTGACTTTTCAAATTATAAAAATGATTTTTAAATTCGGATTATTGGCTGAGATTTTATATGATGGTATCAAAATATTAGAAAATTTAAAATTTAATTTTTGAAACATATTTAATTTTATATGATTTATTTAATTAGCATAATAATTTAAATAATATTAAATAATAGTAAATAAATATTAAAAATTAATTTGCAGCTACCGAAAAATATAATCTATGCAGATATGCATTTATAAAATATAGGATCAACTATTAACATGAAATGATGATACAGTTAAATACAAGTCTTATAATTAAAATTAGGAGTATATTAATACATACATACGTACATACATACATACATACATACATACATACATACATATATATATATTAATAAAATGATAATAATTAAAACAAAAATTTATTTAGTTGTGTACTTCAGGTCAATATATATAATGTTTTTTAAATAAATTAAAAATACATATAACCAATCTAATATGTGACAACATTGATGACGCATATAAGAATCTCACCTAACTAGTAATATAATAATGATACATATATATGTAAGTATGTATGTATGTATGTATGTATAAATAATATAATGCTATCCAAAAATTATAAATCATATAATTTAGTAAATATATACCTAATATTAATGCCTTAGAGCACACATAGTGATGATGAATTCTCCCTCATTTGAAATCTTCTCGATTCGATAGATTGCTAATCCTTGAACCGTGAACCTTTAGCTATCCAATAGTTGTCGCCTTTTGAATTGATTTGAGATGAATTTATTAGAGCTCCTTGTTGATGAGGTCAGCTAACAGTGATGGGAAAATAGCAGCCGATGGTGATGGGAAAATGGCAGCCAAAAATTCCTTTTTGCGTTAGGGTTAGGGGTCCTTTTATAGTGAAAGAAAAAGAGAGAAATATAGATCACATCTCATACCATTTCGTATCAAGTCTCAATCATCCACCTCCAAACCCCTCTAATCATTTTATCCACCTCCTACAAGCCCTAGTACTACTGAAATAATACCTTTACACTATGAGCTAACAGCCTATTTAACCCCAAATAAATATTATTAATTAAATCTTATTTAATTATTTGTTGATATCGCATATCGATTGATATGTTTATAACAATTATAAATATATATAATAATATTTATTCTTCAAACCATATTCAAAATTTTATAATTAATATTTCATAAATATTAAATAATTTAATTAATTTACAATGATTATAAACTAATTAAATCGCTTGGTCTAAGGAGAATTCATCAATTCGGGTGTGTGACTTGTCGGGTAAATTTGGTCAGCGATTAACATCGAATTATTCGAATGTTAATGTTCACACGTCACTTAGTAGTTGGCATGACAATGTTACCAAATTTATCACGTACTTAGTTTTGGAAAAATCCAATTTTATATTATTAACTATAACCTGATTGTGACATTTGTTTACACCAAATCTCTTCGTCAAAACTATATCACATTGAACTTATGTAATTTGGTAATGGTCAAAATTCCATGTCCTTCATATTCAACTCTATAGTCCAAATAAAAGGTCCTTCGTTCAATAATAACAATTATTATTAACTGAAATGCTTCGGCTAGGGACTCTGACTTTTAGATGACTTGAATTGACCGTGACACCAACTGATATAACTGAGTGGACGAATCCGCTCCTGAACAATGTTTCACTTTCAATACTTCCACGCGACCCAACTATAATCACTCGATGGATGTCATGCCATGATTTGACTATAATCAAAGCGGAGCTTTCAAATTGAAGATCCACAGTATTCTCAAGTCGAAATAACTATGAAAATTGGTCATAATGATATTTTCTATTTGACCTTAGTTATATTAACCAATGAAAAACTATCAAGTGAGTTGTCCAACAACTATCGACACACAACCCCTAGGTGCCCCCAACAATCATGTGTAATACGCTTCCCAACATCTAGAGAGCGTTACATACTCAAGTCCCGATAGATACATCGATATCCATACGTGTTGCCTTTTGACTAAGAATATTTAAAATGGTATATTTCTTTTTATTATGATAAATTACTCACGATTACAATACTTTGTAACTACTATCACAAAACATACCATTTATGGATTTTCTATCAAATATAATTTTAATTAAATTAATAACTAATATAACACATTATATTAAGTATATAATAAAAAAGAAAACATCTTTATTTCGAGCAACATTGGTCAACGAGTTAGATACATGCAACGAATTACATAATTTCCCCTAGGGCAAACCCCTAACTCTATCAGTCCTTTGCCCGAAGTTTCTTCACATGTGTCCTGAAGTAGCAGCTTCCACAACTCGCAGCAAAACCTTTCGGTGTAGAGAGTTTCTCCACCAACTTAGGCAATTTTTGTCTAAGTACTAACATACCTCACATTCCCCTTGCTCTTAAAGTGCTTTGTCCTTTTCCCCGAAGCATGTGCATACCTTGCTTGGAACCTTTACATTTTGGCCAAAAGTTTACCACCATCAACTAGTTTTCAACCTCTCGAAAACAACATCATTTCAATGCCAACTTTCAAGCAAACAAAACTATTGGGTCTCTATTTCGAGCACTTTTGCTCATCGAATCACTCAAACAACGATCACTCTCCTAACATACAAAAACAATCAAAAAACAAGCCAAAAACATCATATAAACATTACACAACATTCATACATCACTACAAAACAATATAATCTGTATCCGAACAATTCTATCATCCTAGGTCTATGAAAGTAGCATACGATGATCATTTTGCTTAAATGGTTAAATCCAAATCAAAATAGATTTTTCTTTTTCAAACCATTTTAAAGCAAATGTTAAGGTTATATTTATCATAGAAATCATTTGACATTTTAAAACCATTTAAAAACTTTAGTTTTACTATATGAACTAACATAGAATAGTGAAAAGTGTGAAAACACTCACCAAGGTCAAATCAAGCACAAATACCAATGAAATCTAAAGTGAACACTAGTGTCATGAATCCCAGTTCTCCCTACACAGTGATTCTTTGTCAGTTGCCTCCTAATGATAAGATTTATCCAAGTAAAGTTGGGAAAAAGGTTGCTTTTTGGCTAGAGAGGAGATCAATGGAGTTTAGATGGTTTTGGAAAATGTGGAATAACGGTGGGAGGCTGTCCCATCAGCCCTGCTTGGCTCAACTCCTAAAATGGGCCTTTGAGCTTAGTTTAAACCTCTCTAGTTACCCACAAAACTATCCAAAAACTATCTAACTTCAAGCCATATCTCTTAAATGGCAAGTCCAGAAAGCTATTGCGACCAATTTGTGGAAAGACCAACCATCATATCTTTCCAATGGAAGTAGTATCAGACCCTAATTCAGCTCCTTTCAAAAGTTATAGGCTTTACAAGTTTTCAAGGTCAAAATCACCTAATAAAATCATTAAGGGCCCAAAATATCAATATTGATATCATCCAAAGTCATAGCATCATACAACCCAATTTGGACTAAAAAATAAAAATATACGATCCTCCATTACCTAAAATACGGGTCTTTATAAGATACTTGGACATGAAACCAATGATTACCATACCTTAAAAGACGTCGTTTAGGAACTGATAAAAGAAACAGATATAGCGATATGTGAAGAATCTACAAGCAGTAGAAAGAGGAATGATCAACCACCGAGGTAGCCACGACAAGGTGATAGAGCATTGATATGGAGCTTGTTGGACCAAAAAATGGTATAACACATCAGATGCCAAATGTAATAAATTGTTCCTTGATTTGAGTATATACAAAGTCATAACAAGCAAATCTCATCGACTTGACCAATACATGTGTGAAGACGTAATCAAGAAAAGACTAAACATACCGATGTGATTAGTGCTTATGCGAAGATCCCACATCGAAGTGATTGAGGGCATTATGCTGATATGATACACCAAGGTGTAACTTATTACTTTGAGACCCGTCATATGATAGGTTCATTAAAGAATTGAAGTCCAATGGCCTCCGAGGAAAATTTCTTCTTCATTGTGATCGTTTATATGTTCGATGTCATCTAAAGACATTAGAAGTGTCATATATATGAATCCATGGTGGCCTTTAAACAAGATAATCCAAAGGGATCATGCTATGTCATATGTTCAATAGGCAGGGAAAATAGGTCTCGAAGTCATGCTGTTGTTCACTACGAATGACATTAGGATAGACATCTTGTCCTTATGTTCAGTGTCCATGGTTCATATGAGTATGCATATAGAAGTTTGTCACAGTTTAAGGCTTTTGGACTAGATTCAAATCGATTTGGTCGTAATTAATTTATATTATGCATGTCCAAGTCAATAATGTTCAATAAGTCATACCCAAAGTCATAATCGAAGTCAACATGCAAGGCTAAGTTCATTCTCATTCGATTCAAATATAATTACAGTCAAATTGAATTATCCTCAATTCTATTTAGGGTTACAAAATTTTAATTTCAGAAGAGATAGAGAAAAGAAAAACTCTCCCTTAAAATGACTCTCTAAGGTTGTATTTATAGAGGCAGGCAACTATCCTCTTCTAACCTAGTGCCTTTGATCAGGTGGACTTCGAAGGCCCTTAACTTCGACGGTGTCATTTGCTCTTTTAATATTTATGGAGGCGGTATCGACTCTCTTTAACATCTTCGACGACGCTGACCATTGCTAATGTAAAAGTGGTATCATAGAGCCACTGTGGACTATGTCTCTGCCTTTATGTAATATAACAATTTTCAAGATGGGTGATGGTGCCGTCAGTGGTATGTGGTCCCCTATAAATAGCGAAATGCTTCAGCAGTCGAAGTGCAGCATGTCGATGAACCTGCTTGGTTATGGTAAACAACTCGAGGTGCCTATTAACAGTAGAATGTCTTCGAAGTGCCACACAAATATGATGTTGTTATTGCTGAAGAGTGATGTGACTTTGTTCGACTTGAATCCTTCCGAAGAGTTTGTAGGGTGGGATGCCATTATGGTTTTAGCTGTTCCAGTGATTGCTAGTGAAATGCCTCTTCGATGCCAATTCATCTTTAATATTTAACATCTTCAAAGTCGTGTGAGCAGTGGCATTGGTGATGGGTGGTGTGATTTAGATCGAAGTCCTTCCTAAACTTGTGAAATGGCGAGGCACGAAGTGATACTCTATCGAAGAGGCACATTCCTTTTTTCGAAGAGATGTGATGTTGAAGGAGTGACAAAGCGTAGAGAGATACCCTCGGAGAGATATCTTGCTTTATTCTCCAATTTAGAACTCGGTGGCCTTAATCCCTTTACGATGTTGTTGCTTATAACTTCACTTCCAACATTGAAATTATGTGGATAACATTTAGCCCCTCCCCCCATTAGTATAAAAGAAGCTTTTACTCTTTAGGGCAAAACCAAAGATTCATTTGCATTGCCCAATCTTTCATTGAGTTTCCTTGTCGATCCTTATTTCCTGTAAAACCAAAATGAATGACATTTTTATTAGCAATTCCCTTTTTGGCTATTAATTGACATTTATTGCCCATATTTTCTAGCGTGTTCCAAGTTTGCAATTTCATCATAGGAGATCAATGAATAATAATTAGTTTTCGAAGAAAACCCAAAAGATTATTCGGTCATGCCATCAATCTAAGAATAAGTGATTCTCTTTGGAAAAAAGTGGAGGCTAAAAGATTATTTGATAATGAAACTCCCTTCAACAAAGAAAGGCCAACAATCCATGTTACAAATCAACATGGCGGAAGAGCAGGAAATCATAAATCTAAGTTTGGCAATGATGATAGAAGTCCAAAAATCCATGTCCGAAAATAGTAATAAACAATCGATCTATATCTGATATTAATATGAGAAGACCAAGAATATATATCTAATAGAAGTTCAAAAGTACATATCAGAAGATTAGAAATCCATATCTGGCGATAATAATAGAAGACCAGAAATCCATGTTAGAAGACCAAAAATTCATATCTAGCAATAATAATATAAGGCCAAAGACCCATGTTAGAAGACCAAAAATTTATATCTAGCAAATAATAGAAGGCTAGAAATCCATATTAAAAGACCAAAAATTCATATCTGGCAATAATAATAGAAGACCAGAAACCCATGTTAGAAAGCCAAAAATTCATGTCTGGCAATAATAGTAGAAGGCTAGAAATACATAATGGAAGGCCATAATTCATGTACTCAATGATTTCTTATTCTAGAATAATTGCTTTAATTTAGAGCACCACTCAACTATGAATTTGAGAGATTGGAAGCACTACTTGACTCGGATCTTAATTGATCGGGAGCATTACTTGGCTCAAATCTTAATTGATTTTGGAGCGCTATTTTGCTCCTGATTTTGAGTGTTTTTGAAGCACAGCTTGGCTTGGATTTTAATTAATTTTGTAGCAATACTTGGCTTAGATTTTAATTGATTTTGGAGAATTACTTGGCTCCTGATTTTGATTGATCTTCCTTTTGAAGAAATCGGTGCTTTAGTGAGGCCTTTCATGATGGTACTAAAGGCTTGATCTATCCTCTCTCTAGGAGACGCTTTAACCAGGCCATGTACGCAAGGGTTAAAGGATTTCCTAGTGCTTTAGTAAGGCCTTTGATGACGGCATTAAAGTCTCACCCGACCTCCCTCTAGGATGCATTTCAGCGAGTGCCTTTGATGACAAGTGTCGAAGGATTTCCCGGTACTTTGTTGAGACTATATAATGGCAGGCACTAAAGGCTTACCAGACATCCCTCTAGGTGGCGCTTCAGTGATGCCTTTAATGACGACACTAAAGGTTTAAGGCCTTTGATGGCCATGACCACTTGCGGTCAAGCCTTTGATTGCTATGGCCTTTGACGGCCGGGTCCTATTGCGGTCAAGCCTTTAATGGCTGGGGCCTTTGATGGCTGGGGCCATTCCTTTGCCCTAAGAGAACCTTACTTCTTTCTGCAACTATATCGATAAACCCTTTTTATTCATCCATTGTCGGAAAGTATGGCCACAAATGTTTGACGTTCCATGTTCATGCTATGGCATTACCATCTGGCCGAAAAAGCTTATAAGTACTTGCGAGATTACTTTATGCACTATTAGGGGTCCTTCCCAACTTGGCTCCAACAGTCCGTCCATAGAATTCTTGGTATTTTCCGTGACTCATCGGAGCACTAGATCTCCTTTTTGGAATGATCGTTCCCTTACTCTTGAATTATAGTACTTGGTTGCTCTCCATTTGTACTCAGATGTTTGGACAATCGCCTCATCTTTTAATTCATTGATTATGTCTAAGGACTCTTTCTTCACCTCTTGATTTGGGTCAACCGCATATGAGATCCTTGATGAGAGGGAACGTCAACTTTGATTGGAAACATGCCTTCACATCCACATGTAAACGAATACGGGGTATGCCCTGTCGTAGTTTTAGTAGAAGTTCTATATGCCTATAGGACTAAAGGCAGCTCTTCTACCCCCTTTAGCTTTGTCCAACCATTTCTTCAAAATATTTTTTATGGTATTGCTAGCTACCTCAACGGCACCATTTGCCTTGGGATGGTCTGTAGATGAAAAGCTTTTAATAATCCCTTTTTTGTTACAAAATCGGGTGAACTCTTCTCTTTCGAATCGGGTTCCATTGTCGGAAATTATCTTATGCGAGATTCCAAATCAGGTTTTTAATTACAAATTTGCTTTGCTGACGTATATTTAAAAGTGGTTTAGCCTCTATCCACTTATTAAAATAATCAATGGCTACTAGTGTGTACTTAGCTCCCCCTTTAGACATTGGCGGTGGTTATATTAAATCAAATTCCCATACATTGAAAGGCCACAAGCTTGATATAAAAGTTAGTTCACTTGGAGGTAAATGAGGAATTTTAAATAATTTCTGGCACTTATCACATAATCAACAGCCTGACTGGTCATCTGAGGCTAATAGAAGCCTTGCCACGTAACTTTCGTTGCCAGTTTTACCCCGTTGGAGTAGTCTCCACAAAATCCTTCGTGGGCTTCCTTGAGTAACTTGGCCCGTGTTTCTGGACTAACACATCTTAAGCAAGGGAGTGAATATCCCCTTTTATATAGTATTCCATCTGCTATGATAAAGTTGGGGATTGGCGCTTTATCCTTCTTGCTTCCTTTTATCCACTGGTAATTTTTCTTCTATAATATACTCTACAATAAGAGTCATCCAATTGTCCTTATATCGATCATTAGTTCCTATGTAGGTTATTTTTTCTGAGGACTCTTAACTTCATTTCCCTTCTCTTTATGTGTTAAAGCCTGAGATCTAGTCAGCACTAAAGCTTCTTTTTCTGAGTTAGCTTTATTTTCCTCAACGCTAGGATTCTCCTAATATCCCACCGGCACAATTCGAGCTTCTAACGCTCCTCGTGCACTTGCCAGCTTAGTTAAAGAATCGGCTTGAGAGTTCTTGTCTCTGGGTATTTGATGTATTAAAAAAATCTTTGAATTAAGTCAGCTCCTTCAATATTTTCTTGACATATAACATCAACTTGGGATCCTTCATCTGATATTTCAGGTTTAGTTGGTTTACCATCAACCGTGAATCACTAAAGATTTCAATTCTGGGATTTTTAATTGAAAAGCTTAGGTAATTCTTGCTATCATAGATTCATACTCTACCACGTTGTTGGTGGTCGAAAACCCTAATTTCGTTGCATATTGCAGGCGATGTTCATCAGGAGTTATGACCACATATCCAGCCCTAGCTTCTTGTTCATTTGAAGCTCCATCTATAAACAATTACCATTTGGGGTTCAAGTTTTTCTCTTTTTCTAATTGTTCCTTAATGAATCCTGTGCATTCATTTACAAAATCGGTTAGAGCTTGACCTTTAATTGATACTCATGGTAGAAATTCAATATCATATTGGCTAAGCTCAATCCCTCATTTAACTAATCTTCCTGAAGCTTCTGGCTTACTAAAGATTTGCTTGAGTGGAAAATTGGTCAAGACTTTGATTGGGTGTGCCTAAAATAGGCTCTCAGTTTGCATGTTGTAAGCATTAGACAGTATGCTAGTTTCTGTATAATTAGACATCTGGTTCCGCATCTTTGAGCCTTTTACTATTGTAATACACCGGAAACTGGATTCCTTTTTCTTTTCTTACTAGCACTAAACTAATAGCATGCTCGGAAACTGCCGTATAAAGATAGAGACTTTCCCCATCTACTGGACTAGAATGAATTGGTGGTTTTGCTAGATGATCTTTCAATTCTTCAAAAGCCTTTTAACAATCTTCACTCCATTCGAAATTCTTCTTCTTTATTGTATTGAAGAATGTAATGCATTTGTCAGTGGCCTTAGAAATAAACATATTAAATGCTGCCACTCTTCCATTCATGCTCATTACATCTTTGCTTGTTTTAGGCTCTGCCATGTCTCTTATTGCTTTAATTTGCTCTGGGTTGGCTTGTCGGGCATGGTCCCAAAAGAACACTTTTGTGGGTTAAGCTTCATTTTGTATTTTCATAACAGGCTGAACATCTCTTTTAGATCTCTTAGATAACTACCTTTTCCTTGTGATTTAATCAGCATATCATCCACATACACTTTCATGTTGCAGCCTGACTATTCCCAAAACATTCGATTCACTAGTATTTGATAGATTGCTCCAGCGTTCTTTAGGCTAATGGCCATCACTTTGTAACCATTGGTTCCCTAATCTGTTATAAAGCTAGTATGTTCTTCATCTGTTTCAAACTTTGAGATTTGATTATAACCGAAACATGCATCCATAAAAGATAAGAGTTGATTTCCACTTGTCACATCAACCAACCGGTCTATCTGTGGGAACGGATAACAGTTTTTCGGGCATGCTTTATTCAAGTCAGTGTAATCAACGCATGCCCTCCATTTTCCATTGGATTTTTTAACTAGCACTGGATTGGCTAACCATTTTGGATATAAAACTTCTCGTATGATTCCATTCTCAAGCAGTCTTTTTACTTCTTTCTTTAAAGCATTAGATCGAACCATGTCAAATTGTCTTTTCTTTTGCCAAACGGGGGTAACTTTTGGATCTATATTTAAGGCGTGACACATGATGGCCGCGTCTATCTCGACTATGTCTGAATGAGTCCAAGCAAACACGTCATTGCTAGACTAGAGAAATTAAATTTACTCTTCCTTGGTTTGAACATCTAGTTCTTTTTTATCTTAGCCGTTTTCTTTTTATCTGTCAAATCTTTACATTCTTCCTCAATGTCTTTTGTCGGTTTCATTCTTTCTTGCTCATTCCTGCAATCCAGTATGGTATCAATGTCTTGTTCCTATATTTTATCCACAACTAGGTTTGCCTCCCATCTTTACCTTTTTTTCCTAGAGAAGTTAAATTTTCTTAGCATGTTCCTAGTTGTCTTATCTAGATTTGCTTTAGCTTTGGGTGATGAGTATAAAGAATCATCATCTAAAGGCTTTTTATTAGCACCTTTAGTTTGTTTGTTTCCCCTCCAATCATAACGAGAAAGATAACTTCATTTATTTTGTTCAACAATTGCGAAATAAATCTCTCAAGCATTGAATTGCTCACCCCTTATAGTTCCCATCCTTTTTTCTTTAGAAATTTCACCATCAAATATTTTTGTGACACAAAGGCATCTACCTAGTCCAGAGCGGGTCTTCTAAATAAAGCATTATAGTAAGATGATTGGTCCATAACAACAAAGAAGGTTTCAAAGGTTCCGTAACAAGGAAAAATTCCCATTTGTATAAGGAGCATCAGTTGTCCTACTAGTGTTCACCCCTTGTTGTTGAACCCAAAGCCAGGCTCCCAGCTTGGTTCCATCTTTTCCTCCAGAATTCCCATATGGTCAAATGCATGTTTAAAGATTACACTAACGGCGCTGCTAGTATCAATTAAAATCTTGGAGATGACAGAGTGCCTGATCTGTGCCGTAAGTATCAATGGATCATTGTATAGATGGTGAACTCCTCTTAGTTCTAGTAGAGTGATTATCAAAGTGTGCATTTGAATTTAAAGTCTCGGGATTTTGAGCGTTGGTTCTTCCTGAATGGAGAAAATCCCTTCCTTCGATTTTCTGACCATCGGCTACTAACTCCTTTACTGCACTCCGCCAAATGCGGGCTTCTGTGAATTACATCAATCTGATTAAGAGATGGAATGACTCAAACTGAACATCATCTTCCGTTATATTTACAGTATTGCTTGGTGGCCTTTGACTGTTGTTTCCAGAACGAGTAGCCTTCAGCCCACTTTGATAAATTCCTCCAGTTGACCATTACACATCATCCCCTATATTATACCTGCCAACACCCTACACTTATTTGTCTTATGTCCATTTGATTTGTGATATGCACGGTAGTCTCCACCCTTTCTTGGTTCGGGATCGGTCTTGGCCTTATAAGAAATAAGGAAATCATCCTTCTCCTTCATGGTGGCATATATATAGGAGTGGCTTATTCAGAGCAAAATGACTAGAATTTGAATCTTCTTCCCATATTTGCCTTTTATTGCGGCCATTGTTGAATTTGCTCGTTTCCTTCTTAACTTGAGCCTTCTTCCTAGCATGGTACATTTGATCCATACAGATGAATTTATAGGCCTAGAAATGGAAGTCTTGCATGTCCTTACACCCGTGGATGTAATGCTCCTCCCAGAATAGAGTTTGCTCAATTAACCCTGAAGGAACAACTACTAACTTGTCTCTACAAGTCATGTTCTTTGCCTTTAAAGCTTCCGTATTGAATCTATTGAGATAATCACCTAGCAGCTCCCTAGGTCTCTGCTTGATATTGGCCACTGGAGTGTAACCAATGGTAGGGTCTTTGTAAATGCAAATTTGTGATGATAACTCATAAGAAAATTGCTTCCATGAATAAAAGGTCCTGTCCCAATATTGCCGGCACTACTTAGCTGTTGCTCCTCGGAATGTAGTTGGAAATAGTCTATAGCAAATAACTTTGGATGCATTATACAAATCCATTTGAATTTCAAAGGCTAATAGATGGTCGTCTGGATCGATAGTTCCATCATACCTGATCGTGGGAATCTTGATAGAGGATGGAATCTTCTCGATCATGATTTCGTCAATAAAAGGAGCCTCCCATTGGTTATCGTTAGCTCGATCATCTAAAGTCCTCTTTCCTTTGAGGTCGAGCATGTCCTTTGCCACCTTCTCTGCCAAATCCTTCAAGTAAGACTCGCCATTTTGGTAATTGCTCCTCTTCGATTCGTATCCCTCAGAAGTCGAACTTCCAGGCTACTATCTAAGTTTATTCTCCATCCTTCCCTCATAGTCCGCCCTAGCGTGTATATCTTTTCTTTTTTTCTATCGAGCTTGGGTAAACTTTCTTTTTCTTTTATCTTCGAGTAAGGAACATTGAAGTTTATCCTTAGTGATTATGCCTCCTCTCCGTTTGCGAGCTTAGTATTCTTAGAAGATCTCTACGCGAGCACCACTTCTAATAATCCCTTTATATCCATCAATTGTTGTTCTAGGTTTTTAATTTTGGCCTTATTGCAGGATGGTTGAACTGGTGCAGATGGTTGTCCTGGTTCAGCATTCCCTAGGTTGAAATTAAGAGTAATGTTCACTTCTGTTATTATTACTTGTGGCACTTCACCACTAATGACATTAGTTAGTTTCGATTGTGTCATTTCTTGAAACAAAGCTTTCTTGATTAATTTAAGAAGAGGATCAGACAAGACTAGAAGTTCAGGCCCTCCTTCTAGTGCCAAAAATGTTAGACCAAAATATGGTATAACACCTCAGATGCCAAATGTAATAAATTATTCCTTGATTTAAGTATATACGAAGTCATAACAAGCTAATCTCATCAATTTGACTAGTACATGTGTGGAGGCATAATCAAGAAAAGACTGACCATACCGATGTGATTAGTGCTTATGGAAAGATCCCATTTTGAAATAATTGAGGGCATTGCGCTGATATGATGATATACTAAGGTGTAACTTACTACTTTGAGACTAGTCATAAGATGGGTTCATTAAAGAATGGAAGTCCAATGGCCTTTGAGGAAAAATTCATCTTCATTGTTAACATTTAATATGTTCAAAGTTCTCTAAGGTCATTAGAAGTATCATATATATATATATATATATATATATATGAATCCATGTTGGCCTTTAAATAAGATAATCCAAAGGGATCATGCTAGGTTATATGTTCAATAGGCAGCGAAAATAGGTCTTGAAGTCATGTTGTTGTTCATTATGAATGACATTAGGCTAGACTTCTTGTCCTTATGTTCGGGGGTCCATAGTTCATAATTCATAGTTCATATGAGTATGCATATAGAAGTTCATCATGGTTTAAAGCTCTTCGACTAGATTCAAGCCGATTTGGTCGTGATTTGTTCCTATTATGCATGTCTTAGTCAATAATGTTCAATAAGTCATAATCGAAATCAATATGTAAGGCTAAGTTTATGCTCATTCAATTCGAATATGATTATAGTCAAATTAAATTATCCCCAATTCGATTTAGAGTTACAAGACTTCAATTTCAGAATAGATAGAGAAATGAAAAATAACACCCTTAAAATGGCACCCCTAGGGTTGTATTTATAGAGACAGGCGGCCATGCTCTTCGAACTTAGCGCATTCGATCAGGTGGAGTTCAGCGGCCCTTGACTTTGGCGATGTCATTTGTGCTTTTAACATTTATGGAGGCAGCATCGCCTCTCTTTAACATCTTTGATGCTGCTGATCATTGCTGGTGTAAAAGTGGTATCATCAAGGAATTGTGGACCATGTCTCTGCTTTTATGTAATATAAGAATTTCTGAGATGGGTGATGATGCCGTCAGCGACATATGGTCCCTTATGAATAGCGAAGTGCTTCAGCAGTCGAAGAGCAGCATGTCGATGAGCCTGCTTGGTTTTGGTAAATAACTCATGGTGCCTGTTAAACTAGCATGTCTTCAATGTTCCAGATAAATGCGATGTGGTAATTGGCGAACAGTGATGTGACTTCGTTTGACTTGAATGCTTCTAAAGAGATTGTAGGGTTGGATGCCATTGTGGTTTTAGCTATTTCACTGATTGGTAGTAAAATGCCTCTTCGACGCCAATTCATCTTCAATATTTAACATCTTCAAAGTCGTGTGAGTAGTGGTGTTGGTGATGGATTTATTAAATATTAATCGAACTGATAGAATTGATTCCAGCATCAATAAATAAAGGCCTAGCCCTTCACTTTTCGTATCATATTTTCTGCACATAGCAGCAAACCTCCGCCATTTTTTCTTTTTCATTATTTCTAGAAATTATAAAATTATTCTAATATACACATATATATATATATATGAAAATAAAAGAGAAGGAGTGAATCAATTCTGCGAAAAAGGTAAACTCTATAATTATAAATCAAATTTCTACTTAACTCAAATCTCCTCTTAGATCTGTAATTCTAATATGTATTTATATATCTTTTTGAACATATTTTTGGGATGGAAAGGAAAAAGGAGTCTATTAAAGAAATGAATTTAGATTTGTAGATTTGAAAAGCTAGAGAGGTGAGAGGAAAATTATATGATTATATATAACACTGAAATTTATGTCATTAAATTTTATTTGATTATTATGCCTATGCAAAATATGTTGTGAACTATAGGCTTAAATTGAATAGATTTAATTGAAACCACTCCTACATATTATGTAAGTTATGTAATTATGATGGAATGACATATACATCCTAATCTGGAAATTATGGAGATTAATCCTATAATGACCCTAATTTTTAGTAACATTATTTAGATATTTAATTGGTTAAATTAAATAAAAGAATGTAAAGATTGGGGGATTGAGATTTGTGATTAGTAAGGGTAGCCATGCCATGCTAACAAATAAACCAAAATGAATTAGACAGAAATAGATAAGGGAAGTTAGATAAGGTGCAAAATATGGAAAAGACGTATTCTAATATCCTAAACCCTTAGTCGTATTCATTTTACACATTCATTATAAAAATTGAAAATAGAGACCGACCATCATAAGAAGATACAAGAGGAAGATAAGCAAATGGAAGAAGCTAAATCAACTTAATACATTCTCAAATCTCAAACTCCTTAATCACAAAGCTAAGGTGAATAATAACTACATCTCATGTTTTCTATTGTTCTCAGTTTTAGGATAAAAGTCGAATTATTTTGAAAATTTATTTGTCATGTTTAAATTGTTAAAATGGGTATGTATGCTTGTTGATGATTTATGATATTTCACATTAATTTTAGGATATGTTTTAATTTGAAAACCCTATTAAATGACATCCAAATGCCTTGTGATTTTAGATTAAGATCAAAAATAATATTTTAGAGATGTGTTCCAATTTTCATAATTATATGAATTAATGTGGATTTTATATTAATTTTCTAGTGAGGAAAATGGATATTTGGGTTTAAAATAATTTGCAACTAAATTATACATGTTTTGGGTCTCAAATTTATATATGTTAGAAAACATATTAAAAATGATTTATAGGAATTTTTGTAGAATTTTCATAAGTGTTTTAATGAATATATAAAATTATTTAATGTATGGGACTTAAATGTTTAATATAATTATAAAAGGAGAAGGGGTATTTTGTAAATCTTTTAAATAGTTACTTCTGAAATCTTTAGCAACGCTTTTAGAAAAGAAAATTGGCAACTAATCAGGTTTTGACAAATAAGGCAGGTTAGGTGAAAAGATTACTTTAAAAAGCAAAAAATTAGTTTATACAAGCTTTTTACATGTTTCACCACTTTCGGCACCAGCTTTCGACCCAGTACTTCCGCTTCCATCTCCATCGAAACCAATGCACACAGTATCAATACTTGGTACGTAGCGAATTGAACTGAGGTGGAACGTATGAGGTCGAAACATGGGGGTAGGTCGAAGCTTTGTTTTGTATTTAAACGAGGATGCGCCTGCTTTGCTTTCGACTTAATTAGGTTTCGACTTGGTTAGCTTTTGATTGGGATAAGTTATTTAAAAGAAATGGTTGCGCATTTGTTTTAAGAAATTTCTTTCGCCTGGGTCGAAACCACTTGTTGTCGCCTTTTTTCATTTCGAAGCAGTTCTTTTAGAAGGTTCCTTTTTTTTAAATTAAAGCCACTTCTCCAATGCTTTTGAAGGGTTGCTTTCGACACCATCACTTCTTTACTTAGGAAAAGCTTTCGAAATGGTGTTTTCGACTTGGTTGTTTTATGACCCTTTTGTTCTATTGAAGGTAAAAACTAATGGTTTCGAAAGGAAAGGTTTTTAATGGTTTTTAAAGGTTTCAACATGTTTTACTTGAATCCAAATGCTTTCGAAAGGTTTGATGTTTACAAAGGATTATGCTTTTGAATGGTCTAAATTAAGGTTTTGAAGGGGTGGTTCCCCAATGGTTTCAAAAGGTTTAAAAGGAAGGTTCCATTGTTTTTGAAAGGTAATGTTAAGTGTTTTAAAGATAGGATGTCTAAGGTTTTAAAGCTTTCAAAGGTGATGTTTTTCAATGGTTTCGAAAGGGTATGTTTTGGCCATCTGCCCAAGGTTTTACTTGTATCGAAAGTGGTACTTTCAATGGATTCGAAAGGGGTACTTTCAAAGGTTAAATGTTTTCATCAACAAAGTTTTGTGTAAATTATGTATAACATGGCAAGGTGATTTGAGTAAATCTAGAGCATATTTTCCTTGTTTAAAATATGGTTTAAAGGTTTAAATCAATTTGAAGAAAAGGTTTTCAAGGAAGATTCATGGGTAGTTAACCCTAAGTAAAATGACTCAGGTACTTGAATACCAGATGGGACTGGTAAAGGGTCATGCTCTATACTTAGCTATTAGCCCCTAGTTAATTTAGTCCAAAATTCTAGTGTGTATGGCTTTGTCACGTGTAAGACTAAAATGATGTTACACACAGAAAGGAATATACGGAGAAAGAATAGGTTATTAGTGAGCCCGCAAAACCATTAGGATCAGTTGACCCTAGTGAAGTGAGTTAGGGACAGACCTTCCAAAAGAGGAGTATATAAAAGAAGTTAGATTATTTGTTTATTTTGTCTGGTAGGCCCGAGTCAGCCAAAGGTTAGTAGTTAGCCAAACAAAACTATAGTGTTTGGACAGATAGTCCATTTGTTACATGATTTATATACTTTCATGATATTGATATTATTTTTTTAACCAGCTTTGGTTGTAGGATTAAGATTTGCAAAAGATATGTTTTAAAAGGATATTAGTGAGGGGAAACACGTTCTGCTAAGCGGTGTGGTCTCACTTAATATCATTTAACCGAGATGTATAGTATTATTCACACCATGCTTTATGTCTGACTCGATGTTTACGTTTTTCCGCTTAAACTCTCGATTGCTCAAAATTGATTTGAGTAGGTAAGAGTTGAGGATTTTCAGGTATTAGTAGGTGGACGAATTAAGCTTCTGAAGACGAGTAGGAGGCTGATGGTTAGCTATTTAGGAGTTGTTTTGTTTGTTTTATTCAACTGCATTGTATTAGGTCAGTTATGACTATTTAGTACTCTGGTCAACCAAGAGGGCATCTTTATATGTCGCTCTTTGTGTATTTTGTAATAATTATGTTTGATCTAAACCTGGAAAACGTTTGGAATTATGTAACTTGAATATGAAAAGTTGTTTTGAAATGTAATCAGAAAAATGTTTTAATCTGTGATGATTTTATTTCATATTCAAGTGCTTCTGATATTGTGGATACCATTAACATTACCGTATTTGGTCATGGAAGTTAATACTATGGATGACTGCAGCATCTGTAGCGCTTAGCTTTGGGCCTCCAGATAGGATATGTTACAAATCCATTAAAATTTAAAATATGACGTTGATAAGATTGAGAAGTTTATTCTAGATTTATGTTTGTTTCATTACTATTTGGAATGCCTTATTTTGACTTGGAATGTAAATTTCTATGTTTTAATTTATTGGAAGCGTTGATTGTACAATTTAATTATATCTATATCCATGTAAATTTCTATAGACTGTCTAATGTCACGGTATAAAAATTATGATGTTTGAAATAATAAGGAATATACCTAAATGAAATAAATGTGTAAAGTACGGATGTCCTTCGCCATAGTTTGCATTATCTATTTCAATAGAAATAAAAGGGGATAATTCATTGTAATGGCAAACAGAGTAAAAGTTTCACTTTTAGATAGTTTATGGAAAGTTATAACGGCAATAATTTCTTTCTTTGGGAAAGGATATCTCCAATATATTAAATGTGGAATCAAACATTCCTTATAGAATTTACACATAGGTGTATAATTAGAAATATAACGTATAACTACGTCCACCAATTAAAAATATAAATATACAAAAGGAAAGAAAAAGATGATGGGCTCATTCAGGCTCAGGATTATTGCGAGGAGTGATTAGATACTCAATGGATGAGAGATGATGTTGAGGCCCGAGCAAAGACGACTTATGAGTGGGTTAAGGTCACAGAGGATAAAGTTAAATCTAAACTTGAGTCCCTTCTTATGCAGTTCTATATGAACGTTATCAAGTTTGGAAACTTGAGACGGCTAGAATAGGGGTATCCTTAGGCTTTAGCCATGACCTGGGAGGAGATTTTGAAATAGGAATGGGAGCACTCTGATGGAGTTGAGATTGATGAGGAGGAGCTAAAGCTCGACCTTTTAAAGGAAGAAGACATAGAAGCACTCAAGATTGGCAAGCTCCTTATATAACTTGAAGTATCTACCGAGGTTCAAGCCGAGCTTAGTTTAAAAGATTTGGGTGAGAATTCTGGTTCTGTCCCTCAAGGATCTGTAGTAGATACTACTACTCCTTTGACATCAAGGATGCCAGTTACTGAGATTGTTATTCCTCTTCCTAGTTCCACCGCCATTCCTACCATGGGGACGACCTTTGACATCTCAATTGCATTGGCATCCTCTTTAGATTTTCATTAAAATCCCAAAGAGCCTGGCTTAGTAGGTACTGACTCATTTTCGAAGTTTCCCATCTTATCTTCTATCATGAAGGAAGGCTTTGCTGATACTCCAGCTCACATGGAGTCTGTATCACCTGGAGGTATATCATTAACCTCGTTTGTATTCGAGATGGCTCATATGAAACCAATTGACATCACTAATATCTGCTTTTTCATTTTTCAGGTCAACCTTCTATTGTCCCTTTGCTTGAAGGAGGCATATCCTTAGGCACACAATCTACACTAACTGAATCGGTCATTGTGTTTACTCCCATTCCGACTCTGGCCTCTCTAGTAGCCAGGTACCACCCCAGGTCCTGATGCTGAAATAATACATGCTTTGGAAGAGGCCACAGACGACCTTTATGGGATTCAGGGAGATAAAGACATCGTTATTACTAGATTCGCTAAACATTCATCGGGAACATCAACGTTGGAGATGCAACAGTTGCAAGTCATTTCGGTCAAGGACATCAAAAAGGAAAAGTTTGATGACGTTCCTTATCCTCCTCTATTATTTTCATTGTCTACGATACCATTCGCCATTCCCGCCTCTGCTTCCATCTCTGACAGCATTCATAGTGAGGAACCAGAATCTTCGAGGAGCAACTACGATTGGGAAAACAACGCAAAAGGTTATTTTCCAAAGGAGAGCAAAGGAAGGGATTAAATAGAAGGAAATCAAGCAAATATAGTACACACTCTTTTGGAGGAAGGAAAGAGAAGACTAGGAGGAAGAAGACTTAGTTGCAGTTTTCTTTTGTTTATCTGTTGTTTTGGTGTATCTCTGAATCTGTGTACATAGGCTGATGTTGTACGAGTTCAACCTTCAATTTTTGTTGAAAAATTATGTTAATAAAGAATAAATCGGTTTCCTTTTAAGTGTTGCATATATTTGTCTATGTTCTTAATTTTTTTATGTTAATTGCGATTGTATCTGGATCTGTAATATTATCATCCACCATATACGTGTATATATGGATGATCTTCTCGCTATTACTTAGCTAACTTAATAACTTGCTTTGTTTATCTCCAGTCATGTTTTATTTGACTAGGGGTAAGGTTGGATCTTTATATTACTCTCCATTTCAAAAGAGCAATATCTTGGATGTCTTCCTCTGGGCATCCATGTTCGATCTTGCCCATTTTCGGGCATTGACCAAGATTATCCACCTTGAGCAGTGGTCTGAACGCCTATTTCTAGACCTTTATATCTAATCTTGCCTGACTCTGGATGTTGATTCTTGGTCTTGCCAGCCTCTAAGCAATGGTTTAACACACTACTTATCTCTAGGAAAAGGCCTTGGCGTGCATTGTCTCATCTGACCTCTATGTATTTATACTCCGACGCTTGGGTCAAGGGTTAAAGAAGTTAGTCAACATCTATCTCCAGGTACCTGGAATGGTTACGTTCCTTAAATCCAGTCATGGATCGCAAAATTCGATCGACACCTATCTACGGGAACCAGCGTGCCTGCATTATCAAATGCAGATTGTTTGGTTTTTGCTCTTATTCATAGCGCATGGTTAGGAAAATAAGAACATAAATTCATCGATCACCAAAGCCAATTCATTTTATATCCATATGAATTGAAGATTCTACCTTGTAGCATTAAAACTTAACTAACTATATACAAAGATAAAAAAATTCTATTCCACGCCCTCATAAGTGAAATTTCGTCAAGAGTCGCTGGCTTGAATGTTCCATCTCCAATCTTATGTTTAATAGCATATGGACCTTCCCAACTTAGGCACGTATGCACTAGACCAGGGTAGATTCATCAAAGGACGAGATCATCGATCTCGAAGGTTCAATTCCTGACCTTTGCGTTATAATTTTGAGCCACTTGTTTCTAGTGAGCAGAAGCCCTCAAATTGGCTTCATCGCACTTCTTATCCACCATATCGAGAGACTTAAGCAAAATTCCTCATTCGCTTTAGGATCGTAATGGATTTTTCGATAAGAAGGCATCTCTAATTCGATTGGAATCATGGCCATCCTTAGGACAAAGAAAATGGAGTGTGACTAGTTATGGACTTATGGGTCGTTCGATAAGCCCAAAGTGCTAGAAGTAATTCATCAACTCACTTTCCCTTAGCCTTTGTTAATAGATTTTTAAGGATGGACTTAATGATTTTATTCACTGCCTCCATTTGTCCATTTTCTTGTGGTTGTGCTACCACTGCAAATCATATCTCTATCCGATATTGGCTGTAGAAATTTCAGAATTCAACGTTGTCGAATAGGGTTCCATTATCAGAGATGATTGTATGCGGAATTCCAAATTGCCAGATAATTTATCTAATTACAAAATTGATCACCTCCTTCATGGTGATCGTGGCAAGTGATTCCACTTTAGCCCATTTTATAAAATAGTCAACTGCAACAATTGCATACTTCGCTCCTCCGTTTGACATCGATAGCACATCGATAATGTCAATTCCCCATATCACAAACAGCCATGGACTGACCATTTTCATAATTTCTATTAGCGGGGGCTAGGAATCTACATGAATATTTAACATCTATCAATCTTTTGGTGTAATCAGTCACATCTCGGTTAATGGTCGGCCAAAAATATCCATAGCGAAGAATCTTTCTTTCCAATGTCCGCCCTCAGTATGATTGCCATAAGCTCCTTCATGTATATCTGCCAGGATCCTTTTAGCCTATTCATTGGTGATGCATCATAGGAGGGGAGCCAAAAGCCCTTCCTACACAATATTCCATCTTGGACAATAAACCATGAAGCTTTATGGATGATTTTTCTCTATTCGTTCCTTTCATCTGGAAGGGTTCATTTCAACAAATACTCCTTGATCGAAGTCATCCACGATTCTTATTCAATTTCAGCATCTTAGATCCAATCGACATCCATCGGGTCGATGCTTGGAGTTGACAATACCTCTACTAGAACTAAACCCATAAGCTATGCATCCCTAAAGCTAGCCCACTTGGCTAGAGAATCGGCCTTTGTGTTCCTCTCCCTGGGAATATGCGTTATCGTGTAATAATCAATATCATTGAGTAATTCTTGAACTTTTGTCAAATAAGGGTCTACCCTTACTCCCTTAGCTTGAAACTCTTTCCTTACCTAGCAGACCACTAATTGAGAGTTGCTATATATATGCAAGGTTTTGACTCCCAATTCCTTTGCTGTTTAGATCCCTGTGATAAGTGCTTCGTATTCGACTTCATTATTTGTTGCAGGGAACTCAAGTTTCAAGGCGTAGCATCAATCATTCTTTTAGGGTACCAAAACTACTCCAGCCCTCGAGTAACATTCATTAGATGCCTCTTCTATGTATAACTTCAAGTATGCACCTACACCATACCCTCCTCCTTCTTATTGTCCCGAGTAGTGAACTCGACAATGGAATCGGCTAATGCTTGTCCTCGGATCGCTCCTTTAGGATGATATGATCTATCATACCGAATTAAATCGATATTCCACTTTAACAATCTTCTTGAAGTTTTGGGTCATTGTAAAACCTGCCATAAAGGTTCGTCAATTAGCACATTAATTAGATGGGCATGAAAGTAGGGGCGAATTTTCCTTGATGCGATCAACAAATAATAGGCTAGCTTTTCCAACTTCAGATAATTTCTTTTTGCTCTTGCTAATCTCTTGCTAATATAGTATACTTGCCTCTGGATTCTAGACTCTTCATACACAAAGGCGACACTCAAAGCATAAATAAATAAATCCCCTTTCAAAGGCTTTAACAACGCAGCTAATCTTTGTCGATGATCAAATAAAGATTGAAAGCATCCTTACACCCTTGCATTCAAGCAAAATTACTTTTTCCTATATGAGGACATCGAAGAATAGTATACACTTGTCTGTAACCTTTGAGACAAATCAATTTAATGTGGCTACTTTCCCATTCAGCCTCTGCACCTCCTTTATTGTCTTTGGGGATTCAACATTCCTCAAGGTCTCTATGTTTTCTGGATTGGCCATTATTCCCCTCAAGTTTACTATGAAACCCAATAATTTTATAGATACAACTCCAAACTAGCATTTCAGCAGGTTGAGTTTCATCTCATATTTTTGAAGCATGCCAAACATTTTTGACTGGTCTTCTAAGTGTATTGCCAATCTCTATGAATTTACCAGCATATTGCCTACATGGACTTCCATTGTATGCCCAGTCTGATTCTTGAAAATCAACTGTAGGTTGCTACAGCATTCTTCAAACCAAACAGCATTACAAGGTCATAATACTATCCTAGGTCATTTATAAAGCTGGTATGTTCTTGATTGGGATATGCATTGGAATTTGGTTATAGTCAAAAAAAGCACCCATGAATGATAGCAATTCATGATTGATCGTTGAATCCACCAACTGGTCGATCTTTGGTGGTAGAAAGTAGTCTTTTGGGATGCCTTATTGAGGACTGAATAGTCGATGCATATTTGCCATTTTCTGTTAGGTTTCTTTACCAGCACCGAGTTGGATCCGAATATAGAGCATCGTGGATAAAGCCATTGGATCTGCTTATCCATCTCGTTCAGCGCAACGGATTGCTCCGAAACCAGGCTATGCTATTTTTGCTTCACAGGAAGACATATGGGGTTCACATTCAATGCATTGCACGATATCTGCCGCAATATTCTACAGATATCATAATGTGTCCAGGAGAATACATCCAGGTTTGTGTGAATCGGTGAAATAGGGATCTTAAGGCTAAATCAACACTAGTGGAAAGGTGAATAGTGTTTAATGAATTATGTTAATATTTATCAAATTCTTTAAGATTGTACTTGAAGGATGTAATTAACAATCATAGAAAATATCACAGAATCAGATTGCACATAAAAGTAAATACAATAAAAGTAAAAAAGAAAAGAACACACTAGGATTTTATATTGGTTCGAAGTTACCCTACATCTAGTCTCGCACAATTCCTTGTATGGATTTCTTTTCAACTATAAAATGCAAATACAATCTCGATTTCAAGGCTACAAGGCACACCCTCCAGAATCCCGACCTTTGGGTAGAGTCACTTGAATTCTGGGCTACAAGCACACCCACTAGATTTACAGGCTATTAAGCACACCCAATTGATTTTATGGCCTACAATCGCACCAACAAGTATAGCGGTGTGATTTGATAGAGTTTTACATACTCAGATCTTCGAGCTTGATTACAATTGATCCTATAACTCTTGAATAGCACTTTAATCTTGGTTTGAGTGAGAAAGATGAGAGAAATCAGAGAATGAATGATGGAGAATCAAACTAGTGATGATTGAATTTGATTCTGGTTGAATTTTGATGAGTTTGGGTATATTTTGATTTAGAAAATGAGAGAGTGGAAGGAAGGGAGATGAGTAAGAAAATGATGGTTGGAAATTTGTTTGGAAGTCTGGTATTTATAGAGGAATGGCGAGCATATCCATTAGTGAAGAGATATGACGAAAAGATACTTCTTATGAAATTTAAATTTTGAAAAAATTGGCCACCATTTCGACATACATACATAAAGTATGTCGACATGATCTTTTTAAAATTTAACAATACTTTAAAACATTATTTTGAAAACCCATTGTTTTGTAAAATAGTTTAATACTTTGGAAAATCATTTGAGCATAGTTTATAAATATTTTAATCATAATAAAACTTTATATGATAATTTTGAAAATTTTAATATAATGAAAATAATATATATAATCGATATAATTGCAACTTATTAAATTACAAACAAAAATTCAATATATATAAACATAAAAATACTAAGATAATGTCTTTATAAGTAAAAGAGATTGAAAATCATTCTGAGAAATATCTTGAAAATATTATTCTAAAACTAAGATATATGAAAAACAATTTAAAATGAAACTAGAGAAGGAGAGATATCAGGAAAGTGCTATCAAGGTTTTAACATAAATTCTATGACTCTATAACTTATCTAGAATATCTTGAAATCTTGAACTCTTCAATACTCATGAGTCTTCATTCTTCAACTCTTGAAATGCTATATCTGTATCTTGAATCTACTCTTGATATTGTATAGTCTTCTTAATCAACACTTGTCTAATATCTTGCACTATATACTATATATAACTTGATAAAACATTAGAATTTATATTTTATATAATGACTATAGTTGTTATCATCAAAACCAACACCTAAGGTGCTAACAGTTTTCTCAAAGAACCTGATCAACTCCTTCTTCATGTTTACACCAAGTTGAGATCCGATATTTAGGACCCAAGTGGGTCGTCTTGATCGACCAAGATGTTTAGCGTCAACTCGGCCGGGGACACCCTTACATCCTCTAGCTCTTTTCTTGGATCCATGGCTTTGTGGAATTTGCTATGTTGACTGAGCCAAGGCTTAGACAGTGGTTGTTATGTGTCAAACAACTTGATGTAGAGAGTCTTCTCCATGTCTTTACCTTTTCACGTCGCTTCGGTTCTCTCGGCTCAGCGACGTAGCATTTACATCCTATATTCTGGTCACATTGAATGACCCCTACCCCATTCTCTATAGGGAATTTCAGTCCTTAGACACCATGGGGCTAGGGCCACTTAGAAGCTAGCGTGGTCTGGTCGGCCCAAAAAGGCGTTATATATAGAAAACATGTCCTTCACCACGAAGGTGACAACCCGCACTCTTTTGTAGTCACCTTCACCTAAAATCATCGGTAAATCGACATACCTACAGACTCTGAAGCCTCTCCAATGAATCACTGTATACATGGCTTAAAGTCTCGACCCTCTATCATTATCTGGTTATAAGCTTTTTTAAACAAGATATTGACAAAACTTCCACAATCAACAAGAACTTTCTTCACAGTTGCTAGCCCAATCATGAATGGTATTACCAAAGGATCAAGCGTAGGTGCTTTGACTCCATTCGCATCATGGTTTCTAAACATGATGTCATTTTTCATAGCCTTTAATTGCTTTGCTAGAGCTTCATCTTCAACGACAATGAAACTCTCCTACATAACATGCTTCAAAGAATTCCCATACCTTTCCATCTCATTTTAGCTTTTCTAAATTGGATGAGGCCCACCAGTTATTTTATTGATGATAAGTTTTTTTTCAAGCTACCTAGGCTCATTATCACTACGCTCAACTTGGCCCCATTGGAGCAACTGCCCCTGGGGTCGAGCATTTCGTTGTTCGCCATCCTACGGCTCTTTTACATATTGATGGTGTTTCTTTTCTAAATTAAATCTTCAATCACGTCTTGCTAATGTCTACACTTATTCATCTTATGGTCATGCACTTCATGAAAACGAAAGTACTTCCTAGACCTTTTCTCTCTTTCAGTTGATTCCCTCAAGGATGATTTCTTGTAGTGTTCAGTACCTTGAGTCGTATAGTAGATATTTTCGACCATAGTATTCAACGACGTATAGTCCTCATATTTCGAGAAACATGGGAGCTTCTTGGGGTTTGACTTCCCACCTCCATTACATTGGCCATTCCTCTTATAGTTATTATTTTTATTTTCCATGTTTACAACAACATCGTGGGAACTCTCGTCCATTTGTTCAATAGCTACACTGCTTTGAATCTCCTCAACCGACTGTATACCACCAATTTTTCTAGTAGTTCTATTTTCCTCTCCCAAGTGAAAATACTTAGTGGCTTTTTTATAAAACTGTTCCATAGTCGTAGAGGTTTCATTTTCAACCATCTATCAAAATCGGTATCTGGATGTATTCCTCTAATCAAAGCCATCAAAACAATGTCCTACTTGGCATTGCTTACCTCAGTCATAGCCTTGTTGAATCTACTTAAAAAGTCTTTCAGAGATTCTCCAAAATTCTAGAAATGGTTCGAAAACGGCACTACATCTTTTGGATGGGTTATATGTAGTCAGAACTACTCCACAAATCTCTTAGCCGGTTGGTCGAACGAGGATATAGACCTTGGTGGAAGTCGAGTGAACCACAACGTAGCAACACTCTCCAAAAAATATTGGGAAACATCGACATCTAACACCATTTTGTTCATATTCGTATTTTAACAAATGGTGTCTTGGATCTATCATCTTGTTATAGGATGGCATTGTTGGCATACTAAGCCTTCTTGCATATTCTTCTCGCAATACCTCTTCCGTGAATAGGTTCCTACTAGGAGAATTGTTCCAATCAGCATTATGTCTATGCTGGTTCTCAATCACTAGTCTTCTTACCACATCCGCCAAAAACTTTGGTTCTCTTGGATCCACTGAACGATGATAATCATGTCATGCTAAGTGTTTGGCTCTACAAACAGTCTTGATTAGTTCTATTATATCTGGGTTCTCCTATCTCTGGGAGAACCGTTCATCCAGATGATCGATTTCCATGATCTCTACGTGAATTGTCAACAGTTGTCGCTTGAGTTCCATGATCTCTACGTGAATTGTCAACAGTTTCCGCTTAAGTTCCATCTTTTTAGCCGTTGATAACTAGACATCTCCAATACCGACATCACCATCCAAATCAATAATGCCTTCAACACTCAAACCACGATGAGTGGGATCGGTACCAACTTAAAGAGATGGTTCAATATCGATCCATGCTTGTGCATTCTGAGCTTTGTCCAATCTATTTTTTCGAGCTCCCAGTCTACTTCCTTTTCATTTTATGTTTCCCTTCTATGCGATTTTCATTAAATGAGGCAGAACTATCTTCTTCTGAATTAGAAGGTGATAACTCCCTTATGTTCCTTCTACAACCCCGAGACAGCTGGCTCATCAAATCCAAATTCTCTTTCATCTATTTTATCATTTCATTCTGGCTTTCACACAACTTCTCACTCAGTTCTTTCACCATCTTATCCATCTCAACCTGGATAATCATATCTGAAGTGCTTTGAGCAGCGAGAGATTAAAATGCTCTCGGTGAAAGCACCAAAATGTTACATCAAAAGTTGATACAAACACCCTAAAGATCTATAGAAGAGAACAAAATGAAGAAATTAAATTAAAACTAAAGAAAAAACATAAAGATTTTATAGTGGTTCGACAAATCACTGGTCTATGTCAACTTGAGCTTTGTTAATGATTCTACTAAGTTATTACAAACGTGATCTTATGGATTGGTAGCTTATGGATCGGTGATGATCCGAGAAATTATAATAACTATATAGAAGTATAGAATGCAGAAAAAAGAATCTGAAATGGTGCTTCTCACCCTTTATTTATAGACAATGATCAACAGATTTATCTCTACCACATTCCCCATATCATTAAGAAGGTGCTCTAAAAAGAACATGGCCAAATCAGCAATCTTTATGGATCGATACCGAACCGAAGCTTATGGATCAGTTATGATCCATGGCGATTGTTTATTGACCTTTATTTGCTCCTTTAAGATTGATGGATGACTCATATCTTTCTTTGGGAGTTGACTATCTTGATGTGAACATGAATTTGGGTCAAATCCTTGGTTCCCGACTAATTGAAGGTATCTAGTTTAGTTGTTAAAATACTCAAACATATCAATTGATGTTTGAGTCATATATTGCTAACGAATCATCCCATATTACATGCTTTGATCAATAACCATCTTAGTTCCATATAGCATGAGGTAAGTGTTAACTTTGAGCAACTTCCATGGACCGGTACCAAACAATCGCCATTGTTTGGTACCGATCCAACACTTTGTCTCGAGTGTTGGGTTTTTGGCTTTATCCCTTTGGAGCACTTTATCAAGTAGGCTATTTTGTATTTGATCGATCCGGCTCATCCAAATATAGCTTGGTCATAAGGCTGGATAACAGCAAGAAAGAAAAAGATGGATATTTATAAAGAGAGCCAAAAGGAAAATATCTAGCTCTCTTTACTTGGTCTCCAAGGCCAATTCAAACTCACTCAAACCTCTCCCCATGATCGTATATGGTCAGTCCCATATTGACAAATATCTCAATATATTTTTAACCTATTTAGTTATATATATGTATAACCTTATTTAAATATATATTAATATCGTATATCGGTAAGTGTACATATAATATTTATATACATACACCCAACTAATTACAAATGGTACCCGTAAAAATTTCCAAGTGATATACAATCGCTAACATCAAATACACTCATAATTAATATTTGTTAAATATTCATTAATATATAACACCTTATGCACTAATTAAATCGAGTGGTATTTCGAAGAATTCATAGATACAGCTTTGTGACTCAAACGTGTGAATTCATTCAGTAACTAAAATTAAATAGTTAAAATACTAATGTTCACACGTCATCTTAGCTGATGGTATTATAGTTTAACTGAATTCATCGCTTATAGATCTTTTTGTTAAAATAAAAAATTGGACCAACTTAAGGTGTACCATTAAGTGATGATATATTACACACACGTTCTCTTCATTAATACTATATCACTTTAATATAAGTGGAGTTTAGTATCGGTAAAAACACAAACAATATCTGTATATAATTATTTTGTCAAGCTACAAAGTTCTTGGTTCAATAATAACATTTATCATTAATCATTTTACTTCGACTAGAAATTTTAACTTTGGGTTGATACAACTGACCGTGATACTAACCTTATACAATTAAGGATACGAATTCTCTATTGAATAGTGTTTCACTTCCTATTCTTTAGCTTAAACTGAACTATAATGTTCGATTGTCACCATGCCATGATTCGGCTATATTCAAAGTAGAATATTAACATCGTCAAAGTTCCACGTTATTCTCTAGTCAAGAGAACCGTGTCACATTGAGATTTCATGTTTGACCTAGTTATTATCAACCAAGAGGAACTCTTGGTCAATTCATTCTATAGTTATCCTATAACTTTGAGAAAGTGACCTCCTGATGCCTCTAATAACCATGAGTAACACACTGCCTAAAATTTAGAGAGCATTACATATACTAGTCTCAACGGATGTTCACTATCCTTTCTCGCAATGTCTTAACCAGGAATATTTAAAACAAAATGTTATTCTAAGTAATGATTTGTTACCCATGGTTGCAACTATAGTCATATAATGTTTCATTTAAGGATTTCTTATTTATGTAGTCTAAATTAACCAATAATTATTTTTATCACAGTATAATACAGTACATAAAAGAAAACAAACATCAGAATAATTTTATAATAAACAAGATCATTTATTGAGTTAGTTACATAACATATTTACATTGTTTCCCCTACGGCGTACCACCAACTCTCAATCTCCCACTTGCACTTGGGGCTAATTACAGATTCTTAATCTCATTCCTTCGACTGATTAACTCAGAACTGATTGATCTAGACCCTTATGGATGGATCTGTTATATTGTATTTTCTATCTACCTTATTAATCGCCACCTTTCCATCGATGATAAATTGCCACATCAAATGGAAATTTCAAAGTATGTATTTTGATTTCTTTTGAGGTTTAGGTTCTTTTGCGATCTGCATCATGACATTGGTATCGCAAAACAATGTCATGAGATTCTCAAAATATTTATAATCACCCCTAGCTTGGTCATAAATTTGTGCGTTAAGACTTCTTCTTTACCTGCGTTATTTAAGATGATGTACTCGGCCTCCATCTTTGAATTGGCTACTCTCTCTTGTTTGGAACTCTTCCAACTTCCCACCGTTTAACATGAATACATAAGCTAACAATGATTTATTGTCACTGATATCACTTTGGAAGCTTGAGTTAGTATACCGCTTCATAAGGAGGTATTCATTCTCGTAGATTGGGAATAAGTCTTAAATATTTCATGGATACATAAGAATACACTTTATGGAAATACAATTCTTTTCTCTGGGATTTGATTTTTATCGGCTTATGCTTCATAAAGCGAATGCCACATCCAATCTTGTATATAGCATGGCATATAATATGGACCTGATTACGGATACATTCAGTATCCTCTTTATACACTCATTCTCCTCATAAGCAAGAGGCATATCCTTGTTTGAAAGGAGAATTCCCGATTTATTCGAAACATTTCCATGCTTGGAATTCTCCATAAAAAACCATTTTAGTTCATTGTCTATGTACAAGGATTGGAGCAACCCCAACAACCTTTTGGATCTTCCTCTATAGATTCTAACACCCGATATAGGTTGCTTCACCCAAATCCTCTAAGAAAAATTCTTGGACAACCAAGCTTACACTGATTGCAATAATGGTACGTCATTTCCAATCGGAAGTAAATCATCGACACGTAGAATGATAAATACTATAACATTGTTTTTTTTCAATATACACATTTCCATTGTATTTTGATAAAAGCCAAACTGTTTCATACTTTATCAAAACAAGTGTTCCAACTTACTAAAGCTTGTTTAAGACTATATACTGATTTTAACAGCTCACAAGCCTTTCTTCCACCAACCTCAAAACCTTTGGGCTGCGATATGTAAATGATTTATTCTAAATCATATTTACAAATGTTGTTTTCATGTCCATCTTCCATAGTTCGTATTCGTAGAACACGGTAATGACGAGTAATATCAAGATGGACTTTAGCATGGCTACTAGTGAAAAATGTTTCGTTATAGTCAACATGTTGAATCTGACAGAAACCTTTCGCGACCAGTCTTACTTTGTAGGTCTACACCTTTTCATATGCATTTGGTGTCTTCTTGAAGATCCATATGAAGATAATCGATTTACCCCATTGGGTCATCCAATGTTTGTACCATGTTTATGTAAATGTAATCCATCTCGGATTTCATAGCTTCAAGCCATAAGGCAGTGTCCTTACTCTATAGGACTTGTTATAGCATGAGGGGAGTGTCATCTACTAGTACATAATCCTCTTTCTCTCCATCCACCAGAAATCTAGTGCATGAGATTCCCTATTAGACCTTTTAATAGGCCGCGTGTTATCATATATGGGTGAATTTGATTCTTTCACACATTCAATCTCTATGTTAGTTTCTCAGATATCATCTAAGTCTATAAGTTCGTTGTTAATTTCTTTATACAAAAGTTCCCTTTTCAAGAAGACAACGTGCCGAGAAACAATAACCTTTTGTTTCTCTATATTGTGAAAAATATATTTCGTGGAATCTTTGGGATATCCTATAAATTTACAAATAACTGATCTTGCCTCAAGGTTATTGCGGCCAACATTCTTAACGTAGGCAGGACAACTTGAGGTGGGCTTTCTACCTATGTCGCATGTCATACGGTATCGTGGGCATATAGTGGCATCAAATTCAACATACGTGTAATGAATTCTAATGCATATCCCCAGTAGGAAAGAGGTAACTCAACCCCACTCATCATAGATCGAAGCATATCTTTTGAGGTTAGGTTATTTCTCTCTGAAATATCATTATGTTGTGGAGTATAGGTTAGAGAGACCAGAATGATAATCCCATCATCTTTTAGGTACCATTGGAGTTCTTGTCCAATGTACCCATCTCCTCAACTTGATTAAAGTATTTATTCTTGCGGTTAGTTTTATTTTTTACTTCATCTTTATACACTATAAAGTTCTCATGGTCAACGCATTTATTCTTCATAAGATATAAATATCCTAGTTTATAGAAATCATTAGTAAATGTCATGAAATATGAGGAACCATCTTTCATCTCTATAGGCATTGTGCCATAGACATTAGCATTTATGAAACCCAAGAGTTCATTAACTCTTTCGTTGTTCCCATGAAGGGGTATTTGGTCATTTTTTCATTGAGACCCGACTCACAAATTTCATAGGATTCATAATCAAAGGATGGAAGAAAACCTTCGGTCTTCAATTTGCATAGTTTTTGGTCACTAATGTAACCTAGCCTACTGTTTGCACCAAAATTGGTCACAACACTCTTCGGGAGTCGTTGAAGAGATAATAACAAAAAATGTAAATTCAAAAAATGAGTATTATCTAACAAAAAACTCCAATCAACAGGAAAGTAAATGCGTAGACAAGCGATTTATAGTGGTTCGGCGTGTTGCCTACGTCCACTGTGAAGTTTTTGCAGTTTTATTGATTCTCTTTCAATGATTACAAGTTGTTACAGCAATCAACAGCAAGTTACAACTAGAAATTCGAAATCAACAGCAAGAATATGATATAGGATGATGGAGACCTTGATCCGGCAGAGTCTAGGCGCTTGAGAATCCCAAGATCCTTTTTCTGTTGGCTCTGGGGCTCTATTTATAGGCGTAGGAGGCTGAGATCGCGCTCAAATCTTGGGAGACTTTTTCTGGCACGTGAGTGGGCCCACGCGACCAACCTTAGAAAGTTTCAAGTCGATCTGTGATCGATACGAAGTCATTTCGTATCGATCAAGATGACGTCCAATTGGGCTGAAATTTGCTGGAGATGTTCCTCGGCATGTGTGCAAGCTCCTGTGAAAATTTCATGGCATTTGGATCAGTGGATCGCGAGATATGGTCGATACGAAATAGGGTTCTTCGAGTGGCTGTTTGCTTCGAATCCATTTCTTCGAACCGATGGTTTCGAATCGATGGTGGCACGCGTCCTTGTGATGACGTGGAGCGCAAACTTCGACTCGATCCGGTCTTCACTCTGAATTGACCGCGTCGACTCCATATATCTCGGCGCGTTCGCATCGATGGATGACATGTCACTTAGGCTTGCTGGCTTGATGGATTCGAATGACGCCTCACTGATGGATTCGAACAAGGCTTCACTGATGGAGTCGAACAACCGATGGTTGATGGATACGAACAAGCCTTTCTCTGATGGATACGAGCCTTGTAGCTTCTCCACGGATAAGAAGTCATTCGATGCAAACTTGAACCCTTCGATGGATACGAAGGATGATTATCTGATGGATGCGAAGCAGATATTGGCTGATGGATACGAAGCGCTTCATCCGCTGATGGGTACGATGTCCATCGATACGAACTCGATGGATTCGAGCACGGCCAATCCCGATTGATAGTCCATCTTTCACATTCTTGGAGGCGGTAAGAAATTGCCAAGTGATTACGGGGCTTGGACTAGACTGAGCTACTTCAGGACGGAATGGTTTTATGTCAGATGCCCCCCAGGGTTCGCTCGACGATGGCTATTTAGACGTGAGCATTGCTATTTTTCAAGTAGTTGATAAAACTGATGTATTTGAAGTTGAACTAACATCTTTTTCCTTTTCAGCCATGATTCAGCGACCTGAAGGTGAGCGTTTCAAGGAGATAGTTCGGGTTTTTCAAGAAATCCCGAGTGAAGAGAGGAATATCGAGATATTATTGACAGATAGAAATCTCAGGATTCTCGGACTGATTGAAAGAAGATAAAGCATAATGCTCGACGGTGTCTTAAGAACCGCCTCGAAAGAACAAGTCAAACGAAGAAAGCCTAAAGTTATCGTAATTGAGGAGGCTGACTAGGAGAGAACTCATACTGATGATGAGCCATTGGACTAATCTGCGGATGTAGCCCAAGATACCGAAGAACATGGAAAAGGCAAGGCAGCCGTTGTTGAGTCATCTAAAAAGAGAAGATCGAAATCAGTTGTTACGGCTCGATCCGCTCCCGGAATTAGAATTTCGGAGATGTCTCCTCCGAGAATGGAGAATCTTTACGAAGGGCTCGCCGATATTCCAATTCCGGACGATGTTTCTTTGCAGCACGATGCCGGACTGGAAGAATTTCCTGAAGCCTTAGTTTTGAGCGAGTCTCTATCTACTAGTGCGGTTGACACATCTGGTTGGTCGGGGGGTTGCACCCACATTCACACTTCACGGCACTACACGATTTCTAAGTGTAATACGTTCACTGTGAGAGATTATTAATTTCGCTCTATGTTTTTGCTTCGCAGGTACTATGTCTGGCAGAGGTTCGATGCTCAGCAGTCTCCATAAGAAACACCAGTCTTCTTCATATTATTAGCCCTATAGGAGGGAAGGAGACAGAGATTATGACTATGGGCGCTCGAGTCATGAGCGCTCTGATAGAGAAAAAGATTATAGGCGGCGGTCTCGATCTCGCACGCCACCTCCTAGAACTCACGCACCGCCTCCAGTTCATGTCTCGAGGCCTCCAGAAACTTCACGGCCCAAGCCATCTTTCCAACCACCGAGGTCTGATACTCACCGTAGAACGGAAATTGCGGCCTCCCCGTCAACAGAGCAGACATTGACAGAGCCTTCGGGGGAAGGAGCGGTTAGGCTTGCTCAACTGAGGAAGGAGTTTCCTGAAATTTTCTTCGATGGGTTTTTTTCCCCCGCATCTGAAGAGGATACCGTCGACAGTTGCCCCTATGATGCACGATTATCTTTTGGACGTATTCTTCCAGTATCAAGAGTGGTCGAAGACCGCTAAGAAAGCATCAAAAGTGGCCTTTGATCGAGCGGCTACAATCGATAAGTTGGAGAAAGAACTTGGTCAAAAGGACCGCATCATTCAGGCACTTGGCAGTGAAGCCGAGTCTTCTCGAAAGTCGGAGATTGAAGCTCTCGAAAGAGCGGATGAAGCTCAGGCAACGGTGGATAGGATGAAGCGTGAACATTACGCTATGGTGGAGGACATGGGCCATCGAAATACCATCGTGACTGCCGAGCGGGATGCGGCCTTGAAAGAGCTAAACGAGCTCAAGGCCAAAGTTGCAGAGATTGTGAAGGAAAGAGACACCGCTAACGTTTCCGCACAGGAAGCGTGTGACCAGGCGGTGGAATTCCGGAAAGAGAGAGACGCGGCCTTGGAGAAGGTCCGCGAGACTGAAGCCGAAGTCGATAAGAAAGTTCGCCAAGCAGAGACTAAGCTGGAGACGGAGATAGAAGAACTTCTCATCACTTATAATGCTAATGTGCTGAGGCACAGAAATTTGACATGGCTTGATGACTATCCGACGCATTTGTTCAACGCCTGGAATTTACTAGTTGAAGAAGAGAAAGCATCACATCCAGGCGAAGTTTTTGATGAATTTGAGTTGGAGAACCGCATATTGACTGATGAAGAGAAGAAGGTTCTCCACGATTTCACGATCTCTCATTCTAGAGAGAAGCTGGGTACCCAACACTTGGAAGTTGGGGAAGGGTCTGGCGTTGCGCATCCAGCTACAAGTTCAGACTTGATCACTTCATCCAGAACGGAGCCGATGCCAGCGACTGAGCCACAGTTGGCCCAGGCTACGACCCTGAGCAGCCACGCTTATCTCCCATTAGGGAGCACTCTTCTGAAGCTGCTCAGTCAGCTGCGAGTCAAGTTGAGGAAGGTACTCTGCACAAATCTACTATGTGTTTGAACTGAAGTACTTGTATTGAAGCGTGTTCTGACAACTTCTTTTCTTTCTTGTCCAGTGAGTAAAGTAACATCGACAGCGCCTCCTGCAGTCCAAGAGCCACATCAAGAACAGGAGGCCATTATTACTGAAGCGATCGCCACGATGACAGCCGCGCCGACTGAGGTGACACAAGGGGGTTCAATTACTTTTGATGAACAAATGATGAATGAACTCTTGAGCTAGCACAGTGACCCCTTTGCTGACATGTCATTTGTTCTTGGCACGTTCCCACCTGCTTCTGTTGCATCGTCACAGTCCACCGCTACCTATCGTGAGTCTCGTGCTGCTCGTGAGACTAAGATACTTGCTCAAATCGAAGTAGATATGGAAGCGGCAGCACATGGCGGCAATTCTGAGTGTGCTACGACGGCGGTTGATCCCACTCCTCTTGCGGTGACATCTTTTGGGGACATGCTAGTCGGAACCAGCGCACCCGTTCCTCCCCCGGTGGTAGACCCAACTCCTCCGACTTCTCGAGAAAAGAATATTCCTTTAAGTTCAAGTTCGGAGGAGTATATTGATATCATGCTCTCTTCAGAAGAAGATCCGCCAAAGGGTACGGGGTCGAAGCGGAAGACTGCTAGTGGTTCGAGTGGTTCCGCGTTGAAGAGGAGACCGAACGAGAAGAAGTAGATGATTCCCTCTAGTGCATTTTTGGCAGCTAGGAAGTCATTTTTGTTTTCCTTTCATAGGCTATGTATAGATGCAGGCTTGGCCCCCTGCTAGTAGGAATTTTTTGGAAGAACTTTGTACATAAATCTTCACATACAGTTAATCGAAATAAAATTCAATTTCTTTGTTTCAATTCTCATTTCTTTTGTGCTTAAGTGTTTGCATTTTTTGGTTTTTAGTCCGGTGTACTTGTGGTGTTTTTACCGTCAAGTAGAGTTCGTTTTATTTGCCAAGTCTGAAAATTTTGGTCACGTGTTGTGATCGATGAATAAGTTGAACTTCGGGCACTATATCACTTTGGTTAGTGACTAACACTTAGCTTTTTTCCCCTAGTCTTGGGGAACAACATTTGTATTTCGGTGGTTGATCGCATTTATTGCAAATCTTAAGCACTCATCCATGCTCTGGGGACTTAGGATAATTTGCAATCGATAATCTGGTTCGCACTCTGGGAATTTGAGAGTTATCGATGTTTTAGGATAATTTGCAATCGATAATCTGGTTCGCACTCTGGGAATTTGAGAGTTATCGATGTTTGTAACACGGTTCGCGCTCCGGGAACCTGGAATTGATGTTTATACTCCACTTCACACTCTGGGAACTTGGAGTTAGTATTGACATTTCAGTTCGCACTCCGGGAACTTTGACTTGGTATTTGTGCTCCAATTCACATTCTGGGAACTTAGAGATAGCATGTATGTTTGAGTTCGCACTCCAGGAACCTGTAATTTATGTTTATACTCCAATTCACGCTCTCAGGAGTTGGAGTTGGCCGATAGATGGTCAGTCACGCCTGTTTGGGCTTTTTAGGAATTCGTTCACACTCCGGGAACGATGGATTTGATATTTATACTCCCATTCGCACTCTGGGAATTTGGAGTCCGTTCACACTCTGGGAATGATTTATTGGATGTTTATACTCCAATCCGCACTCTAGGAATTTGGAGTCCATTCGCGCTCTGGGAACGATTTATTGGATGTTTATACTGCAATTCGCACTCTGGGAATTTGGAGTCCGTTCGCACTCTGGGAACGAGTTATTGGATGTTTATACTCCAATTCGCACTCTGGGAATTTGGAGTCCATTCGCGCTCTGGGAACGAGTTATTGGATGTTTATACTCCAATTCGCACTCTGGGAATTTGGAGTCCGTTCGCACTCTGGGAACGAGTTATTGGATGTTTATACTCCAATTCGTACTTTGGGAATTTGGAGTCCGTTAGCACTCTGGGAACGAGTTATTGGATGTTTATACTCCAATTCGCACTCTGGGAATTTGGAGTCCGTTCGCACTCTGGGAACGAGTTATTGGATGTTTATACTCCAATTCGCACTCTGGGAATTTGGAGTCCGTTCGCACTATGGGAACGAGTTATTGGATGTTTATACTCCATTTAACACTCTGGGAATTTGGAGTCCGTTCGCGCTCTGGGAACGAGTTATTGGATGTTTATACTCCAATTCGCACTCTGGGAATTTGGAGTTCGTTCGCACTCTGGGAACGAGTTATTGGATGTTTATACTCCATTTAACACTCTGGGAATTTGGAGTCCGTTCGCGCTCTGGGAACGAGTTATTGGATGTTTATACTCCAATTCGCACTCTGGGAATTTGGAGTTCGTTCGCACTCTGGGAATGAGTTATTGGATGTTTATACTCCAATTCGCACTCTGAGAACTTGGAGTCCGTTCGCACTCTGGGAACGAGTTATTGGATGTTTATACTCCAATTCGCACTCTAGGAATTTGGAGTTAGTTGTAGGACTGTCGTGTGTTGGTCCAATTTAGCCTTTGATATGATGGCTTGCCCCCAAGCTGGGGTTTCACTTAGTGAGTGGCCGGTCGTATCGCAGTCACTCGCTATTTGAATAAATTCCATTGTTTGATGGAACTTAGCTCTTCGTGCGTCGTGATTGTTGAATGTTGCATTCGGTGAATCACAGCTCTAGGTTGAAGAGATAGTATTTTATTGCTGAAATAAGAAAATATGGCGAAGTCAGTGCCTTATTACAAATTCAAATTTCATAATGTAAAGGAAATTTCAAAGTATTCATAGATTGAGTGAGCCTGTCATGTATGACAGTGACGAAGATCTTCGTCGTTCCAGGCTTCTGACAAAGTTGGTCCGCCACTGATGGCGTTTATCACCAATCTTCCCCGGGGACAAGTGGAGTCCTCCTGTCTCGGTAGATTGGGTTCATTGTTTGGATTGGATGGGCCCGCTTCTCTGGGCTGCAGTGTCCGCACAAACTGTTCCGGCTTCCTTTCTCTGATCAGTTTTTCAACGAGATCTTGTAAGTGACGACACTCGTTCGTATTGTGCCCGTAGCTTTCATGGAACGTGCAAAATTTTCCCGTTTGGATTTGCCTCTCTGACGACGGTTTTGGTGCAGGTTTTTGGTACTGAATTGTATTACAGGTTTGTAAGTACAAGTCCTCTAGTGATGTATTCAGAGGAGTGTAACTGTCAAACATTGGATTCTTACGCTGCGGGCCATGATCTTGATCTCGTTTTCTAGTTTGATTCACGCTCTCCCTTCGTCGAGCTTGTCTGTTTTTAACGTTCAGCTGAACTTTTTCGGAACTCTCGCCGAACTGTTTGATTGCAACATTGCTTTGGATCCCTTCTGTACTTGGTCCTGCATCAGTTTGCTTCCTAGACTGTTTCGCGTCTTCTCTTCTCAGGAATTGAGCCGCCTTGGCGTGGAAACGGTCCAATGATGCAGGTGGTTTTCCAGCTAACCAGTTGCCAAACTCAGAATCGGGGTTGATCCCCTTAGTCAGTGCCATAAGGATGGAGTTATCATTCGGATTGCTGATCTCTGCACATGCATTATGAAATCTCTCTAAGTAGTGTCTAAGCGTCTCTCCAGGAGCTTGAGTGATGCTAGACAAAGTGTTGACATCTTTTAGCCTTGCAACGTGCATGCGGAATTGTTCAACAAATCTTGTGGCCAACTGGTCGAATGAAGAGATGGATCGAGGTTGCAGTCGAGTGAACCACATGGTAGAGATGCCCCCCAAGGATATGGGGAAACTACGACACTTCACTGAATCGTCAGCTCTGGCAGCGGTCATTGACCATTCATATTTCAGAATATGTTGGTTGGGGTCGGAGTTTCCCTCGTACATGGGTAGAGTTGGCATTCTGAATCGCCGTGGAGGTTCAGCAGTAAGAATATCGTCTGTAAAAGGAGTGTGACTTTGGGAAATTCCCCAATCGTCATTCATGAATCCCTGGCTTTCGCGGATCATCTGACGTATCACAATTGAAAGATCCGGCATTTGCGCGTTTTGTGCGGCTCACGCCGGAGTATGATCACGTCCCATACTTTGGGGTTGGACCGGATGTTGTCGACGGTCCAAGTCTTGCCTTCTTGGCTCATAGTCTTCAGGGACGTATGGTTCAGGGGTATGATGACGGTCCAGGTTTGACTGATCTTGGGCATTGACCCTTGGTTCAGCCACGACGTTAGTGGTGCGGTATTCCGCGGTGTGGTGAGGAACGACACCTCCTTGGGAGGAGAGTCCAGTTTGAAAACTGGCTGATGGACCAACTCTCAGTTGTTCGACGGTCAGTGTCTGTTGATCTCCAGCGGCTGGCATGTGACTCCCATCTAGCCGGGGTAGTGGAGATTGATTATGATAATCAGAAGATGAAGAACTTTCGCTGGAGGAACGAGAGGCATGGTCTCTCTCGGATCTCTTTCGCTTCTGGAAATCCAGCTTGTTGATCAGCTCGGCGTTAGCGCGTAGCTGTTTTGCTAGTTGTTGCCGACTCTGGGTCAGCTCTTGGAGTAGCAATTGTAACTCTTATCGGGTAACCGGACCTGATGGTTTCGACTGTCCAGTAGCATCTTGATTAGATGGGGGTAGCGGCGCAGGATTCTGTCGATCCTGTTCCTCTTGATTGATAGCGTTAGAGGTGGTTCTTGTGCTAACCATCTCGAAGGTTGAATTCCTTTCCTAGACTTTGTGAAAATCTGAATAGAAGGGAAGGAAGTTGAACTTGATGATCTGGATCTCTCTCTTAGATTTATTCAATCCGGTATTGATGACAGATCCAAAGAGCAGGAGAAAAACTGGATTTTCTCAGTGAAAGCACCAAAGTGTTTGCACCAAAATTGGTCACAACACTCTTCGGGGGTCATTGAAGAGATAATAACAAAGAATGTAAATTCAAAAAAGAGTATTATCTAACAAAAACTCCAATCAAAAGGAAAGTAAATGCATAGACAAGCGATTTATAGTGGTTCGGCGTGTTGCCTACGTCCACTGTGAAGTTTTTGCAGTTTTATTGATTCTCTTTCAATGATTACAAGTTATTACAGCAATCAACAGAAAGTTACAACTGGAAATTCGAATTCAACAGCAAGCATATGATATAGGATGATGGAGATCTTGATCCGGCAGAGTCTAGGCTCTTGAGAATCCTAAGATCCTTTTTCTGTTGGCTCTGGGGCTCTATTTATAGGCGTAGGAGGCTGAGATCGCGCTTAAATCTCGGAAGACTTTTTCTGGCACGTGAGTGGGCCCACGCGATAGACCTCAGAAAGTTTCAAGTCGATCTGTGATCGATACGAAGTCATTTCGTATCGAACAAGATGACGCCCAATTGGGCTGAAATTTGGTGGAGACGTTCCTCAGCATGTGTGCAAGCTCCTATGAAAATTTCATGGCATTTGGATCAGTGGATCGCGAGATATGGTCGATACGAAATGGGGTTCTTCGAGTGGCTGTTTGGTTCGAATCCATCTCTTTGAACCGATGGTTTCGAGTCGATGGTGGCATGTGCCCTTGTGATGACGTGGAGCGCAAACTTCGACTCGATCCGGTCTTCACTCTGAATTGACCGCGTCGACTCCATATATCTCGGCACGTTTGCATCGATGGATGACACGTCACTTAGGCTTGCTGGCTTGATGAATTCGAATGACGCCTCACCGATGGATCCGAACAAGGCTTCACTGATGGAGTCAAAAAACTGATGGTTGATGGATACGAACAAGCCTTTCTCTGATGGATACGAGCCTTGTAGCTTCTCCGTGGATACGAAGTCATTCGATGCAAACTTGAACCCTTCGATGGATACGAAGGATGATTATCTGATGGATGCGAAGCAGATATTGGCTGATGGGTATAAAGCGCTTCATCTGCTGATGGGTACGAAGTCCATCGATACGAACTCGATGGATTCGAGCACGGCCAATCCCGATAGATACGAACTCATGGGAGTTGATCGATACGAAGTAGGTCATCTTCCGATGGATGCGAAGTGGGCTTTCTGCCAATGGGTTCGAATGAGACCGAGTCGAACCGAGATACTTTGATGGATTCGAAGTTGATCGATACGAAAGTGATCGATTCGAACCAGAGTTCGATGATGGATACGAAATCACCCATAGTGATGGATACGAAATCTGGGCTTTTCCCTTCAAATTGAATCGATCATAACTTGAGCGTATGAACTCGGATTGCCTTGAAATTTGTGATGCTGACTTCTATGATCTTTCTTGTCATGTCCTATCAATTGTAGCTCAATCTGGACTCGGATAAAATTCAGCGATATCCATAGTGAAGCAAAGTATGACCAACCTCTGAGACGAACTGTCCTTTGTTTTCGATCAATCTTTTTGGTATCACGGCTTTGCCAAAAAGGCGAGATAACACCTACAGTGCCATAAGTAACTATCTTTAACATTAACAACAAAAAACCATTGGTCAAAAATATATGTTTAATATTAAGAACATAAATTCCATGATCCAAAACACCAGAATAAATTTTATTTCCATCAAACACAATGTTAACAACATCATTATTACAATGAATACCATATTAGGTCTCGGTTAATTTGGACATAAAGATTATATTTCAAATAAAGTTTTGTACATAATAGCAATTATTCAAAATACAACTTATCCACTAGGAAATGTAAATGAAAATCTCTATTGTAGTCATATCCATAATGGAACCATCAACAACTGGAAGGCTTCTCCTTTTACCATAGGCCGCCTACTCTTCAGTCCCTGTAATGAGTTATATCAAGTATCTAAAACCCAACAATTTTATTAGTTACAAAATAGTTTTGAATCATAAATATATCTTTAGAATCCAAGGAATCTGATTCCTTCTTCTCTCACCGCCTTCAGATATTCTGAACAGTTCCTTTAGGAATGCCCCTTCTTATGACAATGGTGACATTCACCTTTACCATTAGAGGCACCCTTCTTATTTTCTTACCACCATGTTTTTTGTTTTTTTGAACCTTTCGAAGATGATGTTTTTCCTATCATAACGAACATAATTCCTCGATCCTTAAATGAGCCTTCATATGACCATAACATATTAAGGAGCTTAACAAGGCTTACTTTCATATAGTTTGTATTGAAATTCAATACGAATGACTCAAACTGCAGAGTCAGGGTCAATCAAGTCTACTTGTTGTTCTTCTTCAATCTTAGAACTAGCTAAAAAGTCTATCAATACAAGCTTTCATCATTATGACAAATTCTTGCACACTGCTACCCTTTCTCCTCTTCGTGTTGAACAATTTCTTAGCTTTCTCATACCTTGCGGAACGGGATTGCTCCCCAACCAATGATTTAGAGCTATCAAAGATTTTATGGGAAAATATGTGCCTATGTTATAAATTTTAAACTATATAGGGATCTGCATCTTCAATGGTTTGGTTCTTATAGGTTTGGTTATGATAGATCATAACCTTTCATAAATTAGTGTAATTTTAATTGCCCTTAGCCAGTCGGTGTAATTTGGTCTAATGAGTTTGTCATTTTCAAAAAATAATCTTAGGTTGGTCATTTCTACAAATTTAATTTCTAAGTAGATTAGCATAGTTCTGTGTTCTTACATAGAACGGTTAAATGTTATTATTTCATTTTTCTTCTAAGGCTTCCACTAGATTTTATATTTCTTGAAAGCCTTAGAGAAATAAATAAACTTTTGATTTATCTAGCAAGTGTTAGGAACCATATGTCTTAAGATTTTGATTTTGAGTTTGCTCAATAAATTATAGACTCGCAAAAGATGGAAAAACTCTTTATCGATTATATCTTATATAACTCCTAACCATGGTCTTTTCCCTAATCTCAATTTTTACCTTTAGTTTTCTAAAAACCAAAAGAGATTTGACACTCTTACCTGTCATTTCTTGATGGCGTAAGTGTAAATGCTTACACCTTAAGTTAGCTCAACATGCACAAGCAGTTATCTTACCTGTCTAGAAATATATTTAGTAGTACTACACATAATAGACATGGCTTAAGTTTGCTCAACAACTAGTGTATATGCAAATAATCTATCAAATATATAAGTGACAAATGAAAACTTTACTAAAAATTCATAATCTTTAATAATTTTGAGTGATTCGATATAAGGAATAATGTATTTTCTATGAAACATCCTCGTGATACAAGTATCAGACACATCTAATATTAAAATATACAAATCATATGTGTGCATTTACTCCAACACATATATTTTTGGTTTATTTCAGTTCCACTTACATTTAATTTATTCATATAATTGTATAAGTTCAATTTATTTATGACTTTTGTAAATTAAGTAACTTATATAATACATACATAAATACATACATACATATATATATACATGTGTGTGTGTGTGTGTGTTCCTCTCTAGTCAATTTTTTTTAACTTAATTTTAATTCTTAATTTAATTAACTAACTTAATCAATTTTTATGTTTCAAAAATTTTATTTTATTTATCTTGAATTATTTAAAAAAATAAATTCAATAATAACCTTTATATTTTTATATATCCACACACCAATATATATATATATATATATATATATATATATATATATATATATTAGTTATTTAATTGATTATTTATTTAATCAAACATTTTAAGTAAATATTTAATAAACTTGAAAAGATTTATTTTATTTCTCTTCAATAATTTATGAAAAATATTTAATAATAACTTTATAATTTTATACATATATATTAATTAATTGACTATTTGATTATTATTTATTTAATAAATATTTTGATTAAATAATTTCATAAAATTTTGAAACTTCATTTAATTTAATTTCTCAAATAATTTTGAGAAAATTTAAACATTTTTAATTTGTTTTACAACATTTATAAAGTCCTTTATATTTAAACCAAATCTTAAAATATATTTTAAAATTTAAAATAGCCCATAGCCCAAAATAAACTTGGGCCTTACATTTGAGTCAATGTTTAAAACTTACTCCACCTATTAGACCAGGCCAAAAGTCAGGGAGTTGGGGTATCGATTATCCAACCCTAAGCACAAGCACTCCTTTTAGACACTCATTAGATAGAAAAGTTTATTGGTTGGCTCTAAATGCCAACTAATATATATTTAAATAAATTAATCGGGCTCTAATACCATTATTGGATCTGGCATGTTTGGCAATGGGTGAAATATGGTAAATTTCAAAGATAATTCTTAATTAGATCTTAGTAGACCCGTATAAATTACTAGTTAGCATTTAGATTCATTCTGCATTTTAAAATAATATTTTAAATTAATTTAAAATGTTTATATTTATATTTTGGTGTAGATTATAAATATGATATATATGTACAATATTGCAACAAAAGACAACTACACTATAACACTTATATAAATATATACATACACATATAGATATTAGGATTTACATCAATTATCTGTTTATATATAATATACTTACATATGTGTAACAATTTTATATACATAACAAGAGGCAGTATAAATACCTAAGTATATACATATGTTCATTATATCAAAATATGTGTATATAATTTTGTATACACATATTCTTAATTCAACATATATATAGTGTGTGTGTGTGTATAAACATATGTCATATTTAATAGTTTTATAAAATCACACACATTTATATAAATAGATAAATATTTCCAAAATATTATATATACACACACACAAGTATGTTTAATGTTCAAATTTGTTAATAAAATCTAGATAGTTTGATTAAGTAAAATATCAATTTTACATTTTAAATATCTTAATTCAAAATTAATTTGACTGGGTCAAAGATATTTTGTTTTGAGTTTAAAACCAATTTTGAATACTTGAAAATTACATAAAAATTTTAATTTTAATTTTAAAATATAAATATCTGTACTTTGACCAAGTCAATTATTTTAGTTTTACAAAATTTATTAACTTATCTTCGGTCGAAAATATTTGACTTAAAATATATTTAAATTTATATATTTGATTTACTAATATATATAAATACACACACAAAAATGCATATAATAAAAAAATTAATAATATTTAAAATATTATAAGTCTTGACCTTGTACAAAAACATGTTTTTATTTTATTTTAGAATGGATGATCGAAAGGACTTTTTTAATATTACAAATAAATGTATACATGATATTTATACTAATTAAATAGTATATACTAATATAAAAAATGAATATTATATATATAATTTTAAATAATAAATATGTAAACAATAAAATGATTTAATATCTAAAGCAATTTTCACTTGTTTTAACAGTATATATAGTTCAAAAATAAATATATTTTATTTTATTAGATATACATGTCAACTTATATTGAATCCATATCAAGTTATATCTAAAATAAGTTACATTTTTAAGATCTAGTCGCTTGTAACACGTTGATCTGCTTTGATCTACTTGGATTCTGAATAAACCACTCAAGCTTGTAAAGAAATAAGTTGAATCGCCAATTGAGTATTTTAATTTTAAGGGGATGGAGCTATGGAGGGCACAACTACATGGATAGACAAACAAGTTGAAAAATATAGACAAGAAAGAAAATGAGTGAGTATTTAAAAAGAGAGCCAAAAGGAAAATATATAACTCTCTTAACTTGGTCTCTAAATCCAATTCAAACTCACTCAAAATTCTTCCCTTGACTATATACTTCCAGCCCTACGTTGATAAATATGTCAATATATTTTCAACCTGTTTAATTTATATATATAATACACACGTGCGTTACAATATATATATACACACACACACACCTAATTAATTACTAATGGCACCTGAAAATTTCTACGGGCTACCCCAATTTCTAAAAGCTCACCAAACATCAAATACACAAATAATTAATATTTATTAAATATTAATTAATTCAAATAGTATATAAATTCATATGAACTAATTAAATTGCGTGGTGTCGAAGATTTCACATATAAAGCTATGTGATTCATAAGTATGAATTCAGTCAGCAACTAATATTGAATAATTCAAATATTAACGGTCATGTGTCACCTTTGTAGCTGGCATGACAGTTTCGTTGAATTCGCCTCTTATAGATCTTTTCCGTAAAATCAAATATTAGATCAACTTAAGATTTATCGTTAAGCGACGATATAATATACAAATGTTTTCTTTGTCGACATATAATGTTTTAAGATATATAGGTTTTGGTATCAATCAAAACTCAAAAAATATCTGTATACAATTGCTTTGTCCAACTACAAAGTCCTTAGTTCAATAATAACATTTATTATTAACCGTTTGCTCTGGCTAGGTAGTTTGATTTGGGTTGATTGCAGTTGATTGTGATATTAACCTCATAGAACTAAGAAGACGAACTCTCTATTGAATAGTGTTTCACTTTCTATGCTTCAAATCAGATCCAGCTGTAATAATTCAATAGTCATTATGTCATGATTTCACTATAATCAAAGTGGTGTTTACATCGAAATTCCACGGTATTCTCGAGACGAGAGAACCACGTAATATCGTCATGCCGAGATTTCCTTTTTGACTTAGTTATTATCAACCAATAGAAAGCACTTGGTCGAGTCTAATAATAATAAGTACGTAACTTTTGGGGCCTCCAATAGCCATGAGTAACACACTGTCCAACATTTAGGGAGTGTTATGTGCACTGCTATCAATGGATGTATTGATATCCTTTTTCAAAATATCTTGATCGGGGATATTTAAAATAAAGTGTTATTCTATGTTATGATTAGTTGCTCACAATTGCAAATATTTACAACTACAACCATATAACATTTCATTTAAGGATTTTCTTATTTATATACTTTAAATTAATAAACGATTATTTTATATCATAATATAACATAGTATATAAAAGAAAACAAACAGCAGAAACACTTTTATTACGAACAAGATCATTTATAGAGCTAGTTACATAACATATTTACATGACACCCTCTAGGGCAATCACTAATTCTCTCAAATACATGTTAAAAAATACTGCAATCACTCTTCATTAGTAAAAGATTTTACTTACTTTTCATGGCCGTTCAGAATATCTTCCATCCACATTTTAATCGAATAAGAAGATGTTGTTGTAAAAATATCGTAAAAAGTCGAAGATCTATATGATTGATTGATTATCAATTATATTAATGAAAATGAATCTCAACAATATCCTATTACCAAATCAAACCAACAATGAAGATCTCAACAATATCCTATTACCAAATCAAACCAATAACGAAAATAGAGACGTTTATTTGTTAGATCCTATTTTTAAGTGATAAGAAAATTTGGTAATAATTATAGGGGCATTTTGAATTCTAAAAGAAGTTTATTTTTTAGATGTTATTAAGATTTAGTAATGTCTATATAGGGATTTTTTGATAGTTTATGCTGACACCAAAAAAGTGTGACACCAAAGGTATTACAACTATTATTAAAGATTTTACCCATTTAGAAAAATAGAAAGCTATTTTCAATTAGAAATATCTGTGTTATATATCTATATAGTGTACAAATATTAAACTAAAATAGCACTATGCGAATGTAATGCTATATTCATATACATATATATAAAGAATAAAAATTGATAATTACAACTAACATTTACACGTTTGATGCTATATTCACAAAATATGCTAATCTTATATAACATATTTGGTTCACATGAAAAACAAATATGAGAAATGTTAGCAAAATTAGCGTTATTTGAATAAAATGCTAGGCATTCATGTAATTTATAAATTTTATTTAAAATAGTATTATACTAATGTATTATTACATACATGCATACAGAACAAAAATATTATATTTATAGCAAATTATTATATATATGTGTGTGTGTATGTATATATTGTTACGCTAGAAATTAGCATACACTCCTTGGTAGATTATTTCAAATCAACAAACAAAAATAGGAAGAAAATAAGAACACATAAGCACTTTTTATAGTGATTTGACAAACCTGAGGCGTGCATCCACTTTAACCTTATTATCCTTTTGATTCTCTTTGGAATAAAAAGATTACAACTCAAATTTGACCACAATGTAATAGATCTTCGATTCGTAGAGGTTTTTAGAGTTAAGGAAGAAGAAGATTACACTCTAGATCTAAAGTGTTAACCACCTTCCTAGTTGTAAGTAGCTTCATATTTATAAACAAAATCAAGTATAGATCTTGCCATCTACGTTTGGAAACGTCACAACTCCAAAATTCAAATATCTAGCAGATAGAACAAGCCATATAGCATAAACATCAGGAAGAAATTCAAATCGGTACCGACCTGAATCAAATCAGCACCGACATGAATTTATGCATGCAAAGCCAATCTTCTCTTCATGTTTTAGCTCCATTCATCCATCCCTTGCCATTCCAAGTTTGAAATTCATGTCGATGCCTATTAAATCATGTCGGTATTGAAATGATTTGACTTCGGGTAATAATCCGGGCCAATCCTAGATTCGCTTCGGGATGCACTTTAGACCAATTTGAGGTTAGTTTCCCTAGTTTTTTTTCCACCGGGTTCGAGCCAATGCTTGGTTCGCTTCAGGTCTCACTTTAGGCCTACTTGGTACCGACCTGAGGACCCCAACAAAAAATGTAACTCTCCAAATTTTCAAATTTATTTTTATATTTCCTTTTTCATGCCTTTTTATGATTTTTTGAAGTATTTTGGTCATTTCTTCATCGTTTGTTTGTCCAATTTGGTCGATTAAGTTCGTTCGAAGATTGTGGAAAATTCAGTTGTAACGCTTTTCTCCCAAGGTACATCTTATAAATATAATGTGCTTTGCTCAAGAATGAGTTTGAACAGTAGTCAACTCTAGCAGCCAGGCTCTCCAACTACCTATCAATTCCAATCCCAATTAATCATCTGGTTCCTTCAGATTCACATGCAAATCAAAGGCCGTTCTGAACCATCATAGCTAAGGACTCCAGTCCTTGCTTAAATGTTAGTCATAAATCATAATCAACATGTGTTCACCCTGAGTTATCGTATCATATGTCACTGTCGGTTGAGTTATCATAAATCGGTATATACAATGTAAGGCATCTAAATCTAAGGCTAGGTCTAGATCTCTTTGGATCACACAATCAACATTTAATCTAGGGTCTGACCTCACTAGATCGTTCAACATCCAATCTAGGGTTTGATCTCTTCAGATCGTCCAATATCCAATCTCGATCTCTCTAGATCATTCAATATCCAATTTAGATTTTGATCTCTTCAGATCCATGTTGAGTTCAATCTGCTCACTCTTCGGCTAGGAGCCCAACATCCAAGTAAGTCCATCTACTCACTCTCCGATGAAGGGACTTATTTTCCTAGATAAGTCATCCACTAAATATTTGGCAAGAGGGCTAGAAATTTGTACGAGTCCAATCTACCCGCTCTTTGATAGGGGGACTTATACAGTATGGCCATCACCATGTCTCTCCGAACTAGACTACTAATTTAGTCAATATCATTCATCTCGTTCTACAGGTTTTCAAAATTAAATATTCATTTGTAAAATCCAAATCAAAGCAACAAACAAATATTATAAGCATCCATCGCAGACATCCAATTCAAAGCATGTCTAAAGACCAATCGAGGTCTCGTACATGTGTAAGCCGCTCAAGGTTATTATTATCTTATTTACTTAAAATAGAAAGCAAAACTAAAGAATCAAATCTGACTCCCGTCCATCTCAATCAAGGGATTATTATTCTCTACCCAGGTCAGTGGGCGTATCCAGATATGTTCGTTGCAAATGGTAGCTGCTCCTGCCGCACCACTGCAATTTAGTTCTTCGTGAACTATTGTAGCCAGTTGTTCCAAACCTACTCTTCTATTAAATCATGAAGATGTCTATACTCGTTTGTTTCATGTCTGTCCATCTCATGGAAAATGCAAAATCTTCTAAATCATTTTTCCCGATCTGTGGGTTCTCTTAGCTGGCCTCCAATAGGCGATCCATCCACTAATATCTAGGTATATCCTCCTTAGGGTTTTAGTTAGGCCGGTGTAAGAAGAAAATTTTGGTTCCCTCCTCTATCGCTTTGGTCCTCCGAAGTTATCCTCGGCTGTCTGCTTTCCTTTGTCTTTTCTATACCCTTCTTTGGACGGTCCTCTATCATCCAAAGCATTGACTTCAGCATTCTTAGCTTTGGCATACTCCTGACACAATTGTCAATCAATGTCATGGTAAAACTCCATAAGATCTATAAGTGGATCCATTTTCAAAGCAATTTTGAAGTCAGTCTTATCTATAACTCCTGACACTACAGCCATCAGAACAATTGATGGACCCGGCTTATGAACCACAGTAGCTACTTCATTAAACCTAGCCAAGTAACTCCTTAGGGTCTCTCTTGCCCTTTGCTTCATTCTCAAAAGCATTATCACATTCATTGGTCGAGAAATGTAAACTCTGCACTATCTCAAAATTTGTCTACCAATCTAGGCTATGTGCTTATGGATCCATTCACTAACTGTCTGAACCACATAGTAGCTAACTTTGTCAAGTACAATGGGAAATAGCATCCCATCACTTCCTCAGAAGCACCCACCCCTCCATATGTTGGATGTATCTTATTAGATGAACAGTTGGAATCCACCCATTATATAGTTCCAGCATCGATAGTTTAATATCGGGTGGATTTCTTGCATACCAGATGATAGGGGTGAATGGATTCTTATTCACGTCCTCCAACCTCTGGTTTGGAGATCCACCTCTCACTATTCTTCTAATCATCTCAGCTATTTGGTCATTGTCATCAAACAAAGATCTCTGATCCATAGCAACATTCTACCCCTCCGTTACCACGAGGTAAATTTTGGCATATACTCCTTTGGTTGCGCATTTGCATTCTGATTCGCATCTTTGGCTCCAACATTGTCCACTCTCGGCATCCCAATTCATCCCAAATCTAAATTGACAGTGCCCCTGTAAATTCTTGTCCGTACGGATCTGATTCAGGTCGGTACTAATCTTATTTTATGGTGGGAGTACTGTTCCAGTTTTCTCCATTCCAGCTTCAAATGCTCTTACATTGGTTTTTGGCCTTTGGATCTGAATTCTAGCTGCTTCGATTGTTCTTTGTTGATCCATCATTCTGAAAATTCCATCTAGCATCTCTTTCTATCGAGCTATTATTATATCTTGCATCTCTTTCATCATCCTCTCCATCTCTTCTTTGGTCACATAGATAGAAGGATTTGAACTTGAGGACACTTCCTGGTTGCCCCCATGCTTCGGTTAACTTGGTCCTGTGATTGCTCTGGTGGAATGCCTCCTCATCTCTTCCAAACTTCAGATTCAAACTTTAGTTTGTCAAATCTAGTTCTTATTTAGTGAAAGCACCAAAAATGTTGTGCTGGAAATTGGCATAACACCCTAAAGTTGATTAATCCAAATCAAACAAGCAAAAATAGGAGGAAAATAAGAACACATAAGAACTTTTTATAGTGGTTCGGGAAATCTTTGGCCTATGTCCATTTTAATCTTATTATCATTTTGATTCTCTTTGGAATATAAAGATTACAACGCAAATCCAACTATAATCTAATAGATCTCGGATTTGGTGGAGGTTTTAAGCGTTAAGGAAGAAGAAGGTTGCTCTTTAGATCTAACGTGCAATTCCGCATTCTAGTTCCAAGTAGCTTCATATTTATAGTCAAAATCCAACATAGATCTCGCCAGCCAGGTTTGAAAATGTCCGACTCCATGATCCGAATATCCAGCAGGTAGAATAAATCATGTTGCGCGAATATCAGAAAGAAATTTAGATTGGTACTGACCTGAATCAGATCGGTACCGACATGAATATATATGCATGCAAAGCCAATTTTATCTTCTTGTTTAAGGTCCTTTCATCCATCCCTTGCCATTCCAAGTCTTAAATTCATGTCGGTACCAACTAAATCATGTCGGTACCAACTTGATTTAACTTCAGGTCACATTCTGTGACGACCCGGAATTTTTGAGCATTTAAAATTAGAATATTTAATTAATTTTAAATATTCAATAGAGCAATTTTAACTTGAATTACGTATGTCATAATTTATTTGCTGATTAAATGATTGAATTTAAATAATTTGAAATTGGATAAAATATGAAATCTAAGATTTTAAGCCTATTAAAAATAATTTGAAGGCTTATAAAAGTTATATTGATATTACTGAAGAGAATAGAAGTGTCGAAATCAAATTTAAGGATGGTTTGTTAAGTTTTGGAATTTATTATCGTTTAAATTGAATTTAAAAATAGCCTTCCGAGGCACAGTCTCGGAATTCGACGAAACCAGTTCCATTGGGTCCGTAATATTGAATTATTATCGGGGTTCAATTTTTGTAGTTTTGGGGTTTGTTGTGTGAGCATACGAGATAAAAACGCCTAGACGATGATTATTGATTTAATTCACATAATATATTCATATGTACCAATTGTCCTTCAGCCGAATTCTATTCACCATCACTGCAATTCCCCTCAAATCTTGTCCCCTTTCTCAGCTTTAGGTACGATCGCGTCTATTCTTGTTCCCTCATCCCTTCTTCAACATGCCAATTTTACTCATTTCTTTAAGCCGAAATTCAGAAGAGAAGAATAATATTCTCGATGCTATTATAAAAAAAAGAGGAATCAAATCATGGCCGCATTCGAAAGGTATTCTTTCTTCCCCTTCCAATTTCACGGAATCGAAAATAAATAAAATGGATTTCTCTATTCGCTTCCTCCTCTCGGTTTCATTTGCGAATTTACGAAGTAATAATAAATGGCAAGCAGAGGAATCTCAAATTTCTCCTCCTCTCTTTTCAGTTGGTTCGAGAGGAAGCTGGGTAGCTCGAGTAGCCTTCATCCGAGATCGAGGCTTCTCTAACGAGCTTCGAAAATAGTGATGGCTGAAAATTCCTTCGAGATAGTAAGGCCGAACAAGTGATTGTTGTGATTCAGTGGTCTCGTCCTTGGAGTGTATTCGTAGCCGCTCGTGAAGAGAAAGCGGCATCGCGAGCACGAGCTAGGGTTTTGAGTCGAGCATGAAGGCGACGACACGTCTTCGATCTGGAGTCTCGAGCAGTGAGGTCAGGTTTCTAATTTGTTATTTATACATAAGGTTTAAGACAGAATTATAATAATATGGGATTCGCATAAAAATTTGATTTCATGTTAATTTAGAATTTTGTTATATATGTGTGTGTGTGTGTGTGTGTGTGTGTGTGTGTGTGTGTGTGTGTGTGTTCAAAAGTAGGAAAGTAAGATAGTTCTATTTTAATTTAAAAACAGTATATTCTAAAGATATTTGCAGTAAAGAAAAGAGTTTATGGGAAAATAATAATATTATTAATAATCATCTGTTAAATAGTTCTTTTTAAAAAAGAAAAAAAAATGTGTGAAAGTTTATATAAATTAGTTTCTATGAAATCTATTTAAGTTATTTTATAAATATACATTTGATTTCAAAACTAAACCTAAAATAAATGTACATATACATAGTTTAGTTACCAAATTATTAAAAATAGTTATGGAAGGAAAATTTGTTTAAAACTAAAATATTAGTTGATTAAATTTAAATAAAATTGGCTGGTCGATTAATTCAAATATTAATAAACGGTGTAATTGTTATCCAAGGTCTGAAGTCATGAAAAAAAAATCAAGTCGGGCAGGAGTTAATCTCACTCTGTTAAGTTTAAAATTTAAATGATTAAATTTAAATAATTGTTTGAATGGTTGAATTGATTGTTGTGTTATATAGTAGCATATACTACACCTTGAAATGATTAATTTCCCTCATTTTATAGTGAAGATATTATATATGTTGTGCTAACGTCTGTGGATGCAGGGAAAACAGGTTGGAGGGATCCAACTGGATCCCTCAACATTTATTTAAATTATTTAATTCCTTTGTTGAGATGATTTGATATTCTATGATGAATTATCTTGAAATATTGAATGCTATGGTTTGATTGGATATAATTGGGTATAATGAATTTCCAAAAATATACAATTTGGATTTTGGAAAGAAAATACAAGAAATGGATTTGTGAGTAAAATAATTATAGGAAATTTGAATAAAATTAAGAATTGAATTGAAAGAAATAGAAGTAATATGAAAATAATAATAAATAACTTCGAGTATGGAAGGAATTTTGAATAAACCGAGTTTAATGAATTGTAAACTTAAGTTATATAAATTAAAGGAATAAAGAATTATTTTAAAATTCAAGTTTAAATTTATTTAAAGGTATTAAGAAGTAATTTGGGAAATCAAAAATTGGTATTCTCAGTTAAAATATTTTATATCATAATTAAGAAATAAAACCTGAAGTTAATAGATTTTGAAGTAAGAAAGGGAGTAAATTGGAAATCAATGTGGAAATTGATTCAAGTGTTTGAAATTGAAAATTTAAAGAAGATTGTGAAGAGAAGTGTATTTCTCTGAATAGCCAAGTACGTTCAAAGTTAATTTTTAAATATAACTAAAAGCTTTAATGTTGTTTAAAAAGCATGTTTAGAAAATTTATTATTTTAATCTTTTAAATTCTAAAAGTAAATATTTTCAAATCTATTATCGTAGTAATTATTTAAAACGGTAACTAAGAGTTTTGTTTTAAAAGAGTGAGAACCTAATTTATATTTTCTAAGGTAACCTTATTTTTATCTATTCATATAGTATGTATTTTTAGCCAATTATTGAAGTAGTCTTAACTTAAATATTTTAAAGTATATTTCAGAGTAGGTGTTTTGTTTAATCTATTATCGTAATAATTATTTAAAGGATGATTTGGAATTTTGTTTAAAGAAAAGAAATCTAATGTATGGTTATAAGGTAAACGTATTTTAATTATTTCTAAAGTATTTTTTTAAATTAAGTACTAAAGTAAATTTTCTAAATTAAATGTTAAACATATTTTACAATAAAGTAATTTAAAATTATTTTAAAAATCTAAAGTTTTGTGCTTGGTGATTCCAGTGGAAATACAAATACTTGGAATTTATTTTGAGAAAGGAAGATAGTTTTGAAAACTGTTTTCAAGGAATTTGAAAAGTGAAATTATATCTTGTGAAGATATTTTGAGATAAATAAATAATTTGGAAAATTAATTATTGGTTGATGGTTGTTTGTGAATATTAATTGATAGTTAAATAACCGACTATCAATATTGGCCAAATGCGTTGATCGTTTCGAAGAGACCGGGATCGAGATTTATTTCTCGAAAACCACTTCGATCCGGTTTGTACATTTTCATGAAAAACGAGTGTGGATTCGAAGATGGAGCAGTGAAGTGCAAGGGCCAGTCGCTACTAATCCTAAGGATATTTCCAAAATGGATGTAGTAGGAATAGTGCCTTCGGTTCCGTTCGAACCCAGGACGGACTTGCATGGATGAATGCTTGCGAAACATCGTCAGGTGGACGATGGGCATTCTAAGGGATATATTCTAAAATGGTAACGCTTAGCCTCAAGCCTCATCAAATGGGAATGGCTGAAAATCAGGGGTTATGCAGCAAGGCTTCGTGGGTAGCCCCCACTGGAGGGTGGGGTCATCCCTGTCTAGATGTCCCTTTTATTTCGGCTTAGTGGGCGGTTGTTGATCCCAACCGTGGGGTGATCTTGCTCGGGACTGTCCAGTAAGGGTTGGTTCCGGTCTTGTGTTGCAGGGGAGTTAGGGTGGCTCCTCGGTACGCTGATCTAGACCAGGTACTGTGATAGGTGGTACCCTAGTGCCTAGCCATTATTTGGAATCCATTTTCCCTACGCGCCCGTACGGTTTTGATTGTGCCCAACTATTGCTGGAACGTGAGATGCAAGCATTTCAGCTAGATTCTATTTTACTTTCTATAGACACTATTATAATATCAGAGGATTTTAATAAAAATGTTTTAGCTATCGTAAGGTAAAAGCCCGACATGTTTATTTGTGGCGTGGTCTTACGAGATGCTTTTGTTTTCAAAGGATTTTTGAAACTTTAATAATCAATTGGGTGTGATTTTCTCACGCTGGTATTCCAGACTGACTCGGTTGTTATTTAACTATAATGCTCGGATCAGACCGAGTATGATAGGATACAGGATATGATGTTGTGGAGCTCAGGAGACGAGCTGGATGACGACACGTACTCTCGTACTTGTTTATATATATATATATATATATATATATATATATATATTCCGCTGTGTTGAGTTGCTGTGTATCCATTTGTGTGGTATTGATGTTGAGCTGTGATTGTTGTACTCTGATGATGTAATATATAAACAGATATATTTGATTTAGAGTAAAGATCAGTTATTATCTATTATATTTTACTCCGCTGCGATGGTTAGATTCTGTTGTTGTTTTCTATTTTCTTATTCTACCTCTTCTTCTTTAACCCAAATGGTTCGTCTTTCTGTACAACTTGAGTTGATTGTTGTAGAATAGTGTTGACTCAAGGTGTACGGATTTGCGGGTTGTTTCACTTGGTATCAGAGCTTAGGTTGGTGATAACCTTGGCTCTGGTGGGAATTACTCTTTTAAAATAGATTCCGTAGTACTCTATAATGAGTTTGATCGTATTAATAAATATGAGCGCGTATTTGTTAGTGAATATAAATTGTTTTAATATTGTGTTGATTGATTTATTGAGTGGCATATGAACCTTCGTCAACATAGTCTGCGCAACTGTATTGAAGGGGTTTCTAAACACTTGAATAGAACAATCGACACGGTATTGTTTTAAATGTGGGTAAATGAAATAATTTTACCCAAAAACATATTTTGATATAAAGAATAGTTTTTGAAAACTATTTAGCTAATATATGGTTGCTTGGATGTTAAGAAGGATAATATTAAAGTATTATCATTGTTAAGTGAAAATTTAACTAGAAATTGAAATATAACTAAAATTTAAGGGAATAAATTCATTATAAAATGAAATTTATAAATATGAATTATAAATGTAATTTATGAATTGAAATACAATCAAATGAGAATTTGTATAAGCATAAAGTGTACAAATAAATTATAGTTAAAATTTATTTAAGCAGGCTTTGGAAATTTAAAATCTCGGAGACTTTGGAAGTGTTTGTCGAAGTGTTTTAAAGATAAATGATAGCATTATTGTTTTGAAGATATTTCTGAATGGAAATCTGTTGTAAAGGGATTTTGAATGTGATATAGCATTGAAATCATTTGGATTGTTGGGAAATAATTCTGATGATGACGGCCGCATCATCAGTATTCATTTTCGAATTTCTATGTGACGGATTGCTGCCAAAAAAATTAATTTGTTCAGAAAAGCTAGTTGTTTTTGAAAATCTTAAAGGAAATTTGTTGGGAATAAAACCAGGATTGGTTTAAATTTTTGAGAGGTATGATTTGAGATGTTGGAGATTCCAAAATGATTTGAAACCAAAGCCGGGTATTTAAAAATCCTGATGAGATAGTTCTAAGCTTGTAAATTGAGATGATTTTTAAATCAGGAGGGAAATATAAGCTTTGAATGTTGGAATTTAAATTTAAAGGGAAAAGTTCAAAAATGAAATTAACTTGGATGGGAAATAAAAATTTGACTGGATTGACATTGATTGGATAGGCTGAAAATAATATTCAGTTGTATTCGAATCAAGTTGGAATCGAATTGAATTAAATAAAACCGAGTTAAAATAAGATTGAATTGGAATAAGAATTCAATTGAATTAATGAATGGAATTAAATTATTACCTGAACAAATGGAAAATAATTGGATAAGGATTTGGATTTAAATAAATAATAAGAATAACTTGTAAAAGAATTAAAATGCATGGAATAAAAATATGCTTGGATTATAAATAAGTGTAAAACTCGAATTAAAAATAAAAGATGAATACATTCAAGCCTAGAATGAATGGAATTGTGTAAATAATATGTTGTGACTTACGAAATTGGAAATGGAATACAAAATCCAAAATAAATATTGTTTGATGAATTGGGAAATAAAATAAAAATCCAAACTTGAATTCTATAATAAAATTGAATTAAGAAAATAAAATGAAGTGGTATTTGGAATTAAAAATCAAGTATTGAACTATAAATAGGGAAGAACTAATTTGTTAATAAATCAGTTAATGAAATGAGTAAATGGAACCTATTGTAGTTAAATAAAGCTGAAATGTGAGTTAATAATGAAGTTTGAAAATAAAACTCAAGTTATAAATCAAATTCGACTTGAATCATTAGTGAAGAAATATAATTGAAAGTGGTCTTGCAATTAATTAAATAAATAGAGAATGAAGTTGAATTGTGAGTTAATAAAATTTGATGTAAGTTAAAGGTGAATGGTGGAATCAGAACTTGAGTTATTAATTAAAATTTGACTTGAAGTGTTAACAAATTAAATATAATTGGAAAGGTATCGAATAAAATGAAATTGGATTAAAATAGTAATGGTTTGTATTGCGTATAAAATCCAATAAGTGGAAATAAATTGGATATGGCCTTGTAATCAATTGAGTTAAGTTGAGTATAAAAGAGAAAAATTTACTTGTAAAATGAAAATGAGCTTAAGTATAAAATTTGAATAAATTGAAGTAAATTGACTTAAGCTGAATAGATGGAAGAGAGTTGAATTTAATTCAACTTAAACTAAGTTTAATGATATTGGGTTGAATTTAAATCAAGTGAAAATAAATTCAAATCGAAATAGAATTCGGTGAGTTACAGATAACATTTAATGGAATGAAATTCTTAAATAAATAATTGTAAACCATTTAAATTGTTAAGGAATTGAAATAAATTGGAGTCTATAAGAATAATTGAAATGGTTATTGAATGAAATAGCTTAGATTGTCTTTGAGCTAAATAAAACAGTTTGGAATAAACAAATATGGAATGGAATGTAAATGAATGGATTGTGAATAAAATTGAAATGAAATGTGTCGAGCTAAATAAATGGTTGTGAATGAATTAAAATAAAAAGGAAATTTAATTGGTAATTAAGATGAATCTAAGTTGTTAATGGTTTTAAATGAACCAGTTTGGTTAAGTAAAATGAAATGCAAGTGAATAGATTCAAATTTAAAATGCAATGAAAATGTGAATATATGGATTGTGAATAAATTTAAAAATGAAATAGAAGTAAGTATAAATGGAATCGAAATCCATTTAAATTGGTTATAAAACATGAATATTTGTTTATTCACGTAGATCTCATCAAACTGCATAGAATAAATTGTCATTGGATGTAAATAGGAGTAATTAAAATTATATGAATTGATAGAAGTAAAATGAATTGATTTTGAGAGCAATTGAATTAAATATGAGTTCATTTTGCTTAAAAAAAATTAAATGTAAGCTATTGTGTTTTAAACCATTCAAATTGAATGAAAATGGGTTGTAAATTAATTGGAACAGTGGAATTGGTATGAAAATTGTATAAGTTGCTTACGGAGAAATGTTTGGCGTGAATTTCTTTCAGAATTCATGTGTTTTAACTATTGCAAGTAAGTGAAACATTGTTAAACTTCATATATTTGGCACTTACATGTTTAAATTGAGTAAGTACAGGTACCTGAGAGTCGTGTGGCTGGATTTGGTTGTGCTATTTGCTAAAAATAATTAGCCGCTTGCTTAAAATGCTAAATAAGGTATGCCTATGCAATAAAAATAGGAAATATGAACTGTTTTTGGTTTTTCCGACCGTGTGGGTCGATGTATATATATTTATATCTTTTGTCAAATTGCAAAAGCTCCTCCGTACAAAGGGGAATCTACCAAAAAATTTCATAAATTTTGGGAGTTAGAAAAATTTTTGAAAATTTTTGAAAAATTTAGTTAACAGCAAAACGATTTCAAACTGGAAATTGAAATAAGTTAGTAAATGAAACTAATTAAAAGAATGATATGAATTAGTAATAAATGACAAATAAAATTTATATATTCAGAGTTAAAGATAAATTGAATTCATATGGAAATGAAAGAATCGATTTGAACAGAAATAAATCTAAACTAAAGTGGGAGATGAAAATAAATATAAGAAACGTATAAAATGCTTATACTAACATAAGAAGGGAATGGTGAATTCTTGATTGGGAATTGATAATACAAATATAATCTAAGTTAATATTTGAATGAATAAATACCGACAGTTTGTAAGAAAGTTGATATGATGTTTTGGGAATATTGTGATTGGATATTAGTGCTAAGCAGGATATGAAGGTAATATAAAGGGAAAAGAGAATTGATTTTGATTTCAGAAGATAAATTTGAAATGCTCAACAAAAAGGTATGTATTTAAATTTGGTGTGAAATTTGATTGGGATTTGGATTGAGCCACTTGGCCTTTTGTTTTCTTTTTGGATTTGGGAGGCTGTAGAGCCATTTTGTAGTTGTACTGAGTCAGCCGCGCAAAGGAGACGCTGGCGAATTTTTTCGAAAATTTAGAGAGTTAGAAAAATTTTAAGAAAAATTTTGATAATTCAAAATATGGTTTTAAATTAAAACTTGAATGGTTAAACGAATAGTATAGTTTGAAACTCTGGGAGAGTTGAGAAGTTAATAAGAATGATAATGGGTCTTTTATAAAAAGATAGTTGGTTAGATGTTGGATTGTTTGGTTTTGAGGAAAAATAAACGGGTATTGTACCATTCTTCCTAACTAATACTTTCGGGGACGAAATTCTTTTAAGAGGGGAGGAATGTGATGAAACGGAATTTTTGAGCATTTAAAATTGGAATATTTAATTAATTTTAAATATTCAATAGAGCAATTTTAACTTGAGTTACGTATATCATAATTTATTTGCTGATTAAATTATTGAATTTAAATAATTTGAAATTGGATAAAATATGAAATCTAAGATTTTAAGCCTATTAAAAATAATTTAAAGGCTTATAAAAGTTATATTGATATTACTGAAGAGAATAGAAGTGCCGAAATCAAATTTAAGGATGGTTTGTTAAGTTTTGGAATTTATTATCGTTTAAATTGAATTTAAAAATAGCCTTCTGAGGCACAGTCTCGGAATTCGACGAAACCAGTTCCATTGGGTCCGTAATATTGAATTATTATCAGGTTTCAATTTTTGTAGTTTTGGGGTTTGTTGTGTGAGCATACGAGATAAAAACGCCTAGACGATGATTATTGATTTAATTTAAATAATATATTCATATGTAGCAATTGTCCTTCAGCCGAATTCTATTCACCATCACTGCAATTCCCCTCAAATCTTGTCCCCTTTCTCAGCTTTAGGTACGATCGCGTCTATTCTTGTTCCCTCATCCCTTCTTCAACACGCCAATTTTACTCATTTCTTTAAGCCGAGATTCAGAAGAGAAGAACAATATTCTCGATGCTATTATAAAATAAAATAAAAGAGGAATCAAATCATGGCCGCATCGAAACGTATTCTTTCTTCCCCTTCCAATTTCACGAAATCGAAAATAAATAAAATGGATTTCGCTATTCGCTTCCTCCTCTCGGTTTCATTTGCGAATTTACGCAGTAATAATAAATGGCGAGCAGAGCAATCTCAAATTTCTCCTCCTCTCTTTTCAGTTGGTTCGAGAGGAAGCTGGGTAGCTCGAGTAGCCTTCATCCAAGATCGAGGCTTCTCGAACGAGCTTCGGAAATAGTGATGGCTGCAAATTCCTTCGAGATAGTAAGGCCGAACAAGTGATTGCTGTGATTCAGTGGTCTCGTCCTTGGAGTGTATTCGTAGCCGCTCGTGAAGAGAAAGCGACATCGCGAGCACGAGCTAGGGTTTTGAGTCGAGCATGAAGGCGACAACATGTCTTCGATCTGGAGTCTCGAGCAGTGAGGTCAGGTTTTTAATTTGTTATTTATACATAAGGTTTAAGACAGAATAATAATAATATGGGATTCGCATAAAAATTTGATTTCATGTTAGTTTAGAATTTTGTTATATATATATATATATATCTGTGTGTGTGTGTGTGTGTGTGTGTGTGTTCAAAAGCAGGAAAGTAAGATAGTTCTATTTTAATTTAAAAACAGTATATTCTAAAGATATTTGCAATAAAGAAAAGAGTTTACAGGAAAATAATAATAATATTAATAATCATCTGTCAAATAGTTATTTTTAAAAAAGAAAAAGAAAATGTGTGAAAGTTTATATAAATTAGTTTCTATGAAATCTATTTAAGTTATTTTATAAATATACATTTGATTTCAAAACTAAACCTAAAATAAATGTACATATATATATATATTTTAGTTACCAAATTATTAAGAATAGTTATGGAAGGAAAATTTGTTTAAAACTAAAATATTAGTTGATCAAATTTAAATACAATTGGCTGGTCGATTAATTCAAATATTAATAAACTGTGTAATTGTTATCCAAGGTTTGAAGTCATGAAAAAAAATCAAGTCGGGCAGGATGGATGACAAAATAAAATTTAAGGTAAGTTAACCTCACTCAGTTAAGTTTAAAATTTAAATGATTAAATTTAAATAATTGTTTGAATGGTTGAATTGATTGTTGTGTTATATAGTAGCATATACTACACCTTGAAATGATTAATTTCCCTCATTTTATAGTGAAGATATTATATATGTTGTGCTAACGTCTGTGGATGCAGGGAAAACAGGTTGGAGGGATCCAGCTGGATCCCTCAACATTTATTTAAATTATTTAATTCCCCTGTTGAGATGATTTGATATTCTATGATAAATTATGTTGAAATATTGAATGATATGGTTTGATTGGATATAATTGGGTATAATGAATTTCCAAATATATACAATTTGGATTTTGGAAAGAAAATACAAGAAATGGATTTGTAAGTAAAATAATTATAGGAAATTTGAATAAAATTAAGAATTGAATTGAAAAGAAATAGAAGTAATATGAAAATAATAATAATAAATAACTTCGAGTATGGAAGGAATTTTGAATAAACCGAGTTTAATGAATTGTAAACTTAAGTTATATAAATTAAAGGAATAAAGAATTATTTTAAAATTCAAGTTTAAATTTATTTAAAGGGATTAAGAAGTAATTTGGGAAAATTGGTATTCTCAGTTAAAATATTTTATATCATAATTAAGAAATAAAACCTGAAGTTAATATATTCTGAAGTAAGAAAGGGAGTAAATTGGAAATCAATGTGGAAATTGATTCAAATGTTTGAAATTGAAAATTTAAAGAAGATTGTGAAGAGAAGTATATTTCTCTGGATAGCCAAGTATGTTCAAAGTTAATTTTTAAATATAAGTAAAAGCTTTAATGTTGTTTTAAAAAGCATGTTTAGAAAATTTATTATTTTAATCTTTTAAATTCTAAAAGTAAATATTTTCAAATCTATTATCGTAGTAATTATTTAAAATGGTAACTAAGAGTTTTGTTTTAAAAGAGTGAGAACCTAATTTATATTTTCTAAGGTAACCTTATTTTTATCTATTCATATAGTATGTAATTTTAGCCAATTATTGAAGTAGTCTTAACTTAAATATTTTAAAGTATATTTCAGAGTAGGTGTTTTGTTTAATCTATTATCGTAATAATTATTTAAAGGATGATTTGGAATTTTGTTTAAAGAAAAAAAATCTAATGTATGGTTATAAGGTAAACGTATTTTAATTATTTCTAAAGTATTTTTTAAAATTAAGTACTAAAGTAAAATTTTCTAAATTAAATGTTAAACATATTTTACAATAAAGTAATTTAAAATTATTTTAAAAATCTAAAG